>CM062811.1:220552167-221752167 GCA_031772625.1 Pinus tabuliformis | reverse complement strand
TGATTAGAATCTAATCTGGGTCTGTTACACAACATTTTGTCAGTGTCTCTGTACTCCCCATTCCCTGGAAGACCTTTACATTGAACCCTACATGCTTTCCCTTCATCAAGAAACTCCCATTGTATCCCTCTTCATGAGCAAAACAATTCCCTTTTGCATCATTTCCCAAAAATATTATGTTTTTCCTAGTTTACAAGACCGGTGCTAATTATCTGTGTCCTCCTTGCGCCGATATGAAAGGATTAAAACTGTCCCTAGTATCGACCAGAGTGACTGAGCCTTGTTCCAATCACGCTGATCCTCTTTTGGAAAGTTTTTAAAATAAGGCGCTAAAGCTTCCGGCTCTAGAAGATTTGTAACAGAAGTCTGGTAAATGGTTGGGCCGGATGGAGTTGAGGATGTCTGTTTGGGCTCTTTTCCCCTATAAGGATGGAACTACCTCAAGAGATAAGACCTTGTCCCATGAGAAGAGGAATCATCTCCCATCCATTCATGCTATATAAGCCTCCATTATTCCTAGGAACAAGCTAGTGTTAATTTTGGTTTGCTAGTGCTAATTATGTTTGGAGTGATCAACAACTTATCCATAGTTATAGCTGTATAGTTGTGTGTGAGGGAGAAGTGTGAATTTGGTTGAGTGTGAAGACTAAAGGGAAGAGCCTTAAAACTATCATTGTTGAGGGCATCATGGAATGTTAACGGAAGTGTGCGGGAACCTGGTTTGGTTGGAGGAGAACAACAATGACATCTCACATGAAACTATTGATTGATTTCCTACATAATGTGTCATATCACATGTTTATGGCTTAATGCTTCTTGACTAGTTAAGTAGGCTGAATTACAATTTGTCTATTATGATGGTTGTTATTTGCTATTGTTTACTTGTTTCAGGTGTTCGAAGAAGGAACCGGGAGATATCTAAAGCAAGCAAGCAAGGTCATCACCAAACAGGATAAGCGTACTAAGAGGTAGGCCCTCTTAATTGGTTCTAACCTAAGGAAATCTTCCATAGAATGCCTTGGTTGTGGCTAGACCTATTATCAGGATAGAGGAATTGTTTGTGTCCGCACTTATAATTTTACTTCACCGAAAATTGGCGAATCCGCTGGGGATCCAATCCTTCCATTTGTTTGCTTGAAATTTTATGGTTTTGTGTGAACTTTTATAGCTTCACCATTTCCCTTTAGTTGTGTCTTATTTGCTTTGCTTACTACTCTGGGTTTGAAATTCATAGTATCAATTCTAGTCCCAACTTTTGAACATTTGCATTCTTTTCTTTTCATCCTCGCTCAGCGCACTTATTTTGCTGACAGTCATGCCGATCAGTGTGATATGCTGAGGAACAGTTGCCCCGACCCCCTTCTAGTGCTTGTTGTTAGTTAGGCAGTCGCGCCAATGCATGTAGGTGAATATTAGGGTTCATCCCAGATCTCGACCAGTGTGTCTTTCTCTCTTGATTTCTGCCTTGTAGCTTGTTTAGACTGTATTCTCCCTGACTAGAAAGCTTCATTTAGCTTCGTTTGTGTGCTTGCTTGGTTTAACCCATCCTATGATGTGTTAAGTCTGGCCCTATGTGAATTTCTTTTTATTTTTTCTTTGAATCCATCAATCAGCGCTAGTTGTCAGTTAGGTAGTCCTGTCGATCGGGCCATCAACGCTAGTTGTAGTACTGGTCAGTCGTGCCTATCGACGCTAGTTGTCAGTTAGGTAGTTGCTCCAGTCTCTGAGTTAAGAAAAAATCAGAATTTCTCCCATTCCAGTGCCAATGTGTCTTGAACCTCAGACTCTCTTCTTCCTCCCAGAAGTGATTAGGATGCTTTGTCTGCTGGTTTTGATTGATTGATTGGCTTGAAGTTTCATTTCTTGATTTTTTGAGTTTTTTGGATGGTTTCTATGACCCTATGGTATCTAGGTCAATTACCGTTCATTTGTTTGTTTACTCATTATATCAAGTTTCTGATTTTCTGTTTCATTTAATCCATCTTTCAGTCGCAACGTCTTCATTGCTTCATTTTCAATTGAATGGGTGAAAGAGTCTTGTTTGTTCTCTTATTTTGAGTGTCTCTTTTATCGTTACGAGCATAGATTACATTACTTGGTTTTGCTTGGTTTGTCGATTGAAACATTTATTTGTTTGGTTTGTTCGATTCAGGGAAAAAGTTTCTTTTAGTTTCATTTATCATGTTTTATATTTGATCAATGCTTGTTTGTTCAGAATTGTGAAAACTTTCATTAAAGTGCTTTATGTGAAAGATTCATTTTGCATTTTATGAAAATAAGAACATCATTCTAGTTTACTTAAGCAAAAATATTGCATTAGTACATTGAAACTTAATGCTCACATTTAGAGGTCTAGGCTAGAGACATGCTCCGAAATTTTAAACCTAGTAGATGTCATTCACTTCGGCACTAGACAATGCTAGTATGGACTTGTGCTCCTCGTACCATCGCGTATATAAAGGGAGACCCCACTAGGTTGAAATCCTTTATCCGTAGGAAGCTGAGTCTTCCACCTTGTAAACGTGATACATTGAACACAACATTCAGGGAGATTGCTTGCCCGTACTTCTCGGTTCGCCAGGAGGTATTCTGCAGTTCACGATTACTTCGTAATCCTTATTTCCTAGATTATCCTGAGCAGTCATTTTGGTATTTTTGACTCTTTAAATTTAAAATATCATCTAGCACTTGTCCTTTCGAGCTCGTTAAATCTGAAAGCAACTAGAGTCACCTTTTGCCCTTTTCTTGAATCTTAAAACATGAAAAGGAAAAGTTTTGTTCGGCAAAGATGGGCAAGAGAGCCTGTCTTTCCCGTAGCTTCGATAGGCATCCATAGAGCATGCCCTTACGAGCTTGGGTGAAGGTGGCTCAGCCTGGTTGTGAAAAGAGCGAGCTGCTTGGGTGAAGTTAAAGTAGGGGTATCCTCTTATCCATTCAATCAGGGGAGAATCCATATCTTAAAATTAACTACCCACGAAATATTCTTAGCTAAAGTTATCTTCTTTAGTGTTTCTTTAAAAGTTGATTCCAATGGGAACTTTTCCCAAGTCCACTAGTCAAGGATTCTCCTCGGATGGGAATCTTGGTCCTTTTCCTTCTTTTTGCAACATTGGTGCTCCTTATATGGTGATGTTGTCCCTTCCTAGGTTAACCATTAGTTTACTTGTCTGGTTATTTTCGACCTCGGTGGTCTCGAGTGTCCCAATTCTTGCTCCACCATCTCCTTCATTTGAATCACATCACGTTGATTCTAAGGTTGACCTCACCCCTTCTTCCCCTGTTTCTTTCTCTTCCTCTTCTACTTTGCCCGGTGAAAGTTTGAAATCCAGTAACCAGGAGGCTAAGAAGAAGAAGAAGACGACGAAGAATAAGAAGTTAGATAAGAGAGAGGCCAACCGTGCGGTTGTTACTCCAAATGCACCTCCTGTAGACAAACCTTCCAATCCTCCATGGAAGGTCAAATTCCCTTGCAAGCTGTGTAAGGGTGACCATGTCCTTTGAGACTGTACTGGCATTCCCAGAGTCTTAGAGGTATGGTCGCAAGACCTGAATCGACCACCCCCATCAACCTTTGGAGATCATATCGATGCTACGCCTTCAACTAGCGATGGTAAGAAGAATGGAAACACTAAATTCCCCTATAGGCTATGTGAAGGAGATCATCTTCTTCACCTTTGTCCTCTTATGGATAAAGCTTCCAAAGTTTTGGAAAACCTTGCAGCTCCTCAACCCCAACTTCCTGTTTGTTATCGGAGGCTTTCTTATGACCCTCTCCCGGTTGGTGAAAGGATTGACTTGGATCCATCTCTTGCCCATCCTACTCTTCTCAAGCGTGACTCTCTTGTTTCTGTTCTCAACCAACCATTGGTTGAAAAGAGTGTCGACTTGGCTCCAACTTCAGTTGTTCACTCTGTTCCCAAAGTGAGTAGTGATCATACTACTCATGTTCTTCTAGTCTCCTCATATTCTCATGAATCGAAGAGTGACCCTCCCTTCCCAGTTGTTAAGGAGAGTCCTCCTCCTTCTTCTATAGTGCATGGGGGAAATCATATGATACTGATCCAAAATGTATCTTAAACCCTCTAAAAATGCAAGTCTTCATATTAGACTATTAGAAAATAGAGATCGCAGAGGAAAACACTAAGGAATGGTGGAAAATAGAGTGAAGTGGAGCGTAAAGTCTCGTTGCACAGGAGCCGTCGGATCAGACAGATCAATGACCTAGATTAAATCAGGATATCACATCGGGAGAGGCCAGAAGAGTATATCAGAGGTGGTCCTAAGGGAAATGCGACTGCAATCAATGACTTAACGTGGACCATTGATCAAGCACGTAGATCAATGATGAAGATTATAGATATCTCATCGCAGATTCCTAAAGGGAGGACTTAACATAGGCGGAAGGATTTCAACGGACCCGAAGGAGTTATGAATTAAACAATGAAGGATTTGAGTTTTGTGGTAAACAATAATTCGGGCAGGCTACAGGTGATAAGTGGTATTGGAAGGGCTTCACCCGCTTCCATACACTGGCCGAAACATAGCATAGTGCAGGAGAGATAAAACTACTCATTTTGGGTGGGTTTTCCATGTGCAAGTGTGCCGCCTGAAATGTTCGTCAGCTATTGGATTAGTGATCACAGATTAGATGGTGAAGAAGGCATGAGCTGGTTGGATGCGAACCGTCAGATTGAAGGCAGATCAATGGTGTGGAATATAAAGGGATTATGACCCGTAGCTAATGCGACTTGCGATTGCGATCAAGGTGGACCCGAGAGGATTATAGGGTTGACTTTATATCATTTGAAGTCTGGATTTGGTGTTTCAGTCAGATTTTCCACAGTTTCAGTGTATTTTCGTGTATTCCTTGTGTAAACAGAAAAGTGTGTTCTTAGGGATTTTCACCCACGCCCGATCCTTCCATTTGTAAACAGTGCTGGGAGCTAGAGAGCCTAATAAGGGGATTGAACTGACATCGCCGATAGGCTTAAAATCCATTCAATTTCAGCACAGAGAGGTGGAGGTCAAAGACAGAGGGGAAACAGAGAGTCAGAGAAAACACATAGCTTCGAACAGTTGATCAGAGGCACTAAGAGGGAGAGTCTATGCACTCTTTAGACTCGAGGCTTTCTAGTGAAATCCCTATGTAATACCACTATTTGTTGTGTTATGGATCTGATTTAGCTCACACCTGTAAACACTGTTCTTGAAGACATAATATAGAGGCAAACACTAAAAGATGGACCAAGAGACGTAGCTAGGAAGTCTGGTGAACTCCTTGATTATTTACTGTGTTGAGGTGTTGAATTGTTATGTTTTCCAATTGTTAAATGTTTGTATCATTCACAATCTTTTCGATCCATTGCACTAGATAATATAGGCATTCCTGCATAGGAGTCTGTAATACCTTTTAGTCTTGATTTACTATCCATTTCGGATCAAGTGGTATTAGAGCATTTGGTTTTGGTTTTATTAAGGTTAGACAAGCTTGTGCTGGATTTTGAATGCTAACTAGATTAAAGCTTAGACTAGGAGAAGGAGAACTTTTTGAGGCTAATCCAGAGATTAGAAGAGTCTATTCTCAGAGGATAATGGAAGAAGAAGCTCCATTGGGATCAGAATCTCAATATATAGAAAGTTTTAAGTCACTCCAAGCCATGGTGGAAGAGATGTATCTGGAGTTTAATAAGGGTTGAGGTGAAAGCACTGCAACACCCAAACTAGACAAAGGAGCAGAGGAACCTTTTCTAGTTGCCTCTCCAAAAGGAAAAGGAAAAGGAGGAACGAATCCTCCACCATCTCCTCCATCATCATCCTCGTCATATTCATCTTCTAGCTCTTCTAAGAAGAAGAAGAAAACTTCCTTAATCAAATTAGTTGTGAAGTTTGATTTGCCAATTTATGATGGAGAACTCAATGCAGAAAAGCTAGATAATTGGATAAGACAAATTGATGTATATTTTAGGGTATAGAATGTTTATTCGGAAAGGAAGAAGATTCAGCTGGCTAGCCTTCGACTTGGAGGAACTGCACTAGTATGGTGGGAAGGCAAGACACAAGCTGATCTGCAAAAACATGGTAAAATCATTTCTACTTGGAATGAATTTGTTTATGTTATCAAAAATAAATTCTATCCTTTAGCTTACATGCAGTAGGCAATGATGAGTTGGCAAACTCTTCATCAATTGAAGGGTCAAAGTGTACACAGTTATACTCAGGAATTCAGAAAGAGAGCTTTAACTCTAGGTATATCATTAGACTCACCTGAGACTTTATTGAAGTATATAGGTGGTCTTCATAGCTATTTAAAGCTTACTATTCTCATGTTTAATCCCACTAGCTTAGATGATGTATCAGTTCAAGCCACACATCTAGAAGCTAGAGGTAAGAATGTAAACCCAGAGGTTGGGAAATCATCTAAATATTATGTAAGTAAGAATAAGGAAAAGAATAAATTGAAATGGAAGGAGAGGAAGGAAAACACTGTAAAGAAGGATAAACCTTCATGCACTCACTGCCAGAAAGAAGGACACGATGAGGCACACTGCTTGTCTTTACATCCAGAATAGAAACCTAAGAAGTTCAGTGGTAAGGAGAGAAAGAATGTTGCTGCTATTCAGCAGGACTTGGGGTCAGATTCAGGCCATGAAACAACAATTATAGCCACAGGTATTAAAGGTTGTCAGTTTTAGAGAATGCAGAGATAAAGAAGCAGGTACAGGAGTTTCTCGATAAAGGGTTTATACGACCAAGCACATCACCACGTGGATCTCCAATTGTGCTGGTGAGAAAGAAATATGGTTCATGGAGAATGTGCATTGATTATAGAGCACTAAATAACATAACAATCAGGAATCGTTATCCTCTTCCTCGTATTGATGATTTATTAGGTCAATTAAAAGAGGCAGTTTACTTTTCTAAGTTAGACTTGCGAAGTGGTTATCATTAGGTCAGAGTTGTAGAACATGATGCATGGAAGACTTCTTTCAAGACAAAGCAAGGACATTATGAATGGTTGGTTATGCCTTTTGGCTTAACTAATGCTCCTGCTACATTCATGAGAGTTATGAATGATGTACTCAGACCATTTATTGATGAATTTTTAATTGTTTATTTAGATGACATTCTTGTTTTTAGTAAGACATGGGAAGACCATGTAAAGCATGTAAAGTAGACTTTATATGTTTTAAAAAGAGAAAATCTCTATGTAAAATTGTCAAAATGTGAAGTTGGCATAACATCTTTAAATTATTTGGGTTATATTGTAGGGGGTGGTGAATTGAAGATATATCCCTCTAAGGTTGAAGTCATTGTGAACTGGCCTAAACCAAAATTTACTACAGAGGTTAGGAGTTTCCTAGGGGCAGCACAATACTGGAGAAAGTTTATTGCTAACTTTTCTTGATTGCAACTCCATTACATGCTTTAACAGGATTGAAATAGGTGTTTAAGTGGGGAGGCAAACAACAGAAAGCCTTTGACACCTTGAAAGAGAAAATCAATAAAACACCAGTACTAGCACTGCTAGATCTTCAACATCCATTTGAGATTGAGACAGATGCCAGTGACTATGCCATGGGAGCAGTGTTGATGCAACACAGAAAACCCATATACTCTCATTCTAATACATTTACTTCTGCAGTAGTTAATTATCCCACATATGATAAAAAATTGTATGCATTAGTACAAAGTGTGAAAAAGTGGAAACATTACCTAATGGGTAAAGAAACAATCATACATACAGATCATCAACCACTTCAATATTTGCACTCACAAACTAAATTGCAGCAATTAAGACATTATAGGTGGATGGGTTTTCTACAACAATTTCATCTTGTAATTAGATATAATAAGGGCATACACAATAAGGTTGTAGACATGTTATCAAGACCAATCATAAATGCATCTACTATACTTAAGCATAACTTAGTAATGCATGAAAGTTACATCGAACAATATGCTCAGGATGTAGATTTTAAAGATGTATATGCAACTTTAAGTCATGGCAAACAAGTAGAAGAATTGGATTATTATGTAAAGGACCAACTCTTATATCATTTGGGAAAGTTATGCATTCCACAAACTGAAAGAGTTAACATAATCTGAGAAGCACATATTTCTCTCATATCAGGTCATTTTGGTGTAAGTAAAACAGTTGCACAGTTGCAAAGGTTCTGTTATTGGCAAAGAATGCATGAGACAATTTCTAGATATATCAAAGGGTGTACTATGTGTGCTACAAGCAAGCCCAATAATCGGAAATTAGGCTTGTACACTCCACTTCCAATTCCTTCTCGTCCTTGGGAAAGTGTTTCCATGGACTTTGTTGGGGGATTTCCAAAGTCTAAGAAAGGTCATGATTATTTGTATGTTGTTGTGGATAGGTTCAGTAAAATGTGTATTTTTATGCCATGTAGCAAGCATGTTACAACTGAACAAACAACAAAGTTGTTCTTTCAGAATGTATGGGTTCATTTTGGGTTACCCACTTCTATTGTATATGATCAAGATTCTTGATTTGTTGGGAAGTTTTTGTCAAGTTTATGGGAGTTGATGGACACCAGGTTGAAGAAGAGCACAACATTTCATCCACAAACAGATGGTTAGATAGAAGTCATCAACAGGACAGTGATCCAGTTGCTTAGAGGCTATTGCAGCAAAGCATCCCAAGTTTTGGGATAAGCATTTGTGTTATGTGCAACATGCTTACAACTGTGCCAAGCACTCTTCTACTTAGAGATCTCCTTTTGAGACTTGTTTTGGTTTTACACCAAAGTCTCCCTTGGATTTTGTCTTTGGTAAAGACATAACAGTTGATGGACATAGTGATGTGGACAAAGCAACCAAGTTCATTGAAAAAATCCAAGAAATTCATCAGGCAGTATAGGAACAACTGGAAAGAAGTCAAGCCAAGTACAAGGCAAGACATGACAAGCATCAAGCTGAGCATAGTTTTCAAGTTGGTGATCAAGTCTGGCTGTACATCAGCAAAGACAAAATGCAAGGTGAAGGTAAGAAGCTAAAACCAATAAGGTATGGACCTTTCAAGATACTTGGTAAAATTGGTGAAAATGATTTTCACCTTGATTTGCCAACTTATATGCAGATCTATTCAGTGGTTAATGAAGAAAACTTGAAATTGTATGAACCTTCATTGATTGAAGATGCTGAAGAGAAAAGTCATTTGCCTTCTATTGGGTATTTGTTGCCTAAGTATCTCAATGAGTTACAGGAGGACACAGTTCTGGACAGGAAGGTAAGAACTACATGTCAAGGGGATGTTGAGTACCTGAGAGTGGGACTCAAAGGGTCAAATCCAAGCAAAGCACGATGGATAGAAGTTAGAAAGGTGAAGGATCAGTATCCTCACTTGCTCGAATGCTAAAACCAACTTTTAGTGGTCCAAAAGATTTTCATTGGGAATGCGTGATCCAAAATAGATCTTAAACCTTCTAAAAATCTAAGTCTTCATATTAAACTATCATAAAATAGAGATCACAGAGGAAAACACTAAGGAATGGTGGAAAACAGAGTGAAGTAGAGCGTAAAGTCTCGTTGCACAAGAGCCGTCAGATCGAATAGATCAACGATTCAGATTAAATCGGGATATCAAATCAGGAGAGGCCAACGGAGTATATCGAAGGCGTCCCTAAGGGAAATGCAACTATAATTGGTGACTTAACGTGGACCATTGATCAAGCGTGCAGATCAATGATGGAGATTACAGATATCACATCGCAGATTCCTAAAGGGAGGACTTAACACAGGCGAAAGGCTTTCAGCGGACTCGAAGGAGTTATGAACTAAACAATGAAGGATTTGAGTTCCATGGTAAATGGTAATTTGGGCAGGCTACACGTGGTAAGTGGTATTGGAAGGGATTCACCTGCTTCCATACACTAGATGACACGTAGCATAGCGCAGGAGGGAGAAAACCACTCATTTCGGGTGAGTTTTCCCTGTGCAAGTGGGCTACCCGAAATGGCCATCAGCCGTTGGATTAGTGATCATGGATCAAAGGGTGAAGAAGGCACAAGCTGGTTGGATGCAAACCATTGGATTGAAGGCAGATCAATGGTGTGGAATAAAAAGGCATTATGATGTATGTGTTGTACTTGATGGCAACCCACTTATAGCAGAACAACTCACTTGTATATGGTAACTAGATGAATCTACAGAAGAGATATCACATGTGACAGAATGCATGGCGGTTGTGTTTACAGATGTGACAAAGTACAGGAATTAGTTTAGAAGTAATGTACAAGGGCAACACTCTCAAATGACAGTTCATAGTGCAAGAAGTTAACAACAAATATTTACAGATCAGAATACAAAGAATGAAGAAAGAAGGGTATACGCAGGTTCACCTTGACCAAGCTGCGTATACACGTAGGTTAACAGACCAAAAGGAGCGTATATGTACACATGCACTTTCATAGAATAAAAGGCGCGTATATCTTGGAAAACTAAGTTTTGGTCCAAGGTATTTGGTCCATGGTATTTTTGTCCATGGTATTTTGATCCATGGTATTGGTCCAAGATATATGGTCTGAGGTATTTGGTCCTAAATGGTTTTGGTCCATGGTATTGAGTAAGGCCTAAGACTATAAAAGGAGGAGAAGATCATTAGGACAACAAGCAAGTCTCGAATATCTGATGAAGTGTGAGATCCAGTATGCAGGTTATGGGTTTATGATGCTTTGCTTGATCTAAGCCAAGGAGGAATCTCAGCGGTTGATGGAGGACAAGAACTAATGATGGATTGGGATCTTATGACTTGGAATGAATCATCTCTATATGGTTTGATCATGCTTATTCTAGATCTGTATACTGACGCATGTGATGTTCTGTAAATATTATGATCTGGGTATAACTGAAGTCTGGAATAGCTACAAAATTATGAATGCATAGTTACAGATGTATACACTGGTTGGTTTTGATAAACGCGTGTATACATGCAAGTTAGACACATCTAAGTAGCATATACCATATGAAATATGATGTTTGAAGTTACAGGTGGTTCTGGTTGTTGATGCAAATTTCTGAGTTCCGGTGACTATTTACTGGTGACAGTGTTTTGCATATTTAGATTGGTTGAGTGTGATTAGCTTCAATATTGATGGATGAGATCTAATAATGGATTAGGATCATAATGACTTATCTTTATGTGATCCGATGGACTAGATCTGGTTGCTAGCACACGTATTATCCTTCTATATGTAATTATCTGGGTATGTCTGAAGTCAGGAAGTGCAGCGAAGTTATAAGTAAGTATTTGATGACATATACACTGGTTCAATTTGGTGAAGTTGCGTATACACGCTGGTTCGACTCTTCCAAGTAGTGTATGCACTTTGATGCATGGTTTTTGATGATACAGTTGGCTCTAAATATTGTTGTAGAGTTCTAGGTTCTGCTCTGTGTTCTGGTGACTGTGTTTTGATGACAGGGTTTAAGTGATTAAGTTGTTGGGTGATTCAGAGAGTAATGATTAAGTATTCAATGAAAGGGTAATGCAATAGTTGTATTACAATGGTGATTGATTTTGAGATTCAATGTTGTTTATAGGTCCAGTATGAAAATTGGATGAAACGTGGCCTTTAGATTATGGTGTTGTGTTCCAAGAGTATCCAGTCTGAAAATTTATGAAACGTGGTACCTGGAGGAAGAAAGAAGGTTGTAGCCTTCTGTAGGTCAGCACCTACGTACTAGTAAATATATCGGCTAGTACAAGAGCTAGGGGGTTGTAGCTCCCTTCCAGTAGAAGCTGGAGAATGAAAGAAGGTTGTAGCCTTCTGCAGGTAGAAGCCTGCGTACTGGTATGAGTCTGCACCAGTACATTGTTGTAAACATATTTTCTTATTATTAAAAGAAGACAAAGACGACAACAGCAGGTGGTTTTTACCCACATTGGGTTTCCACCTTACATCTTGGTGTTCATGTGTGATGGTTATTTTTGTTATTAATTGCACATGGTTACTATTTAATGTTTAATAAAGTACTCATACTTAGATTAAAGATCAACATATGATGAATTAACAGAATCATTAGTTTTGTGGATATACGCTTGTTTCCTTAAACACAGTTGCGTACACACACAGGTTTCCTTCATTAGTGTATATGAAATTGAGTAAGAAAAGAAAAATATTATTGACTTGACTAATAATGATTCACCCCCCTTGGTATTATTTCCAACACATTTCGGGTGGGTTTTGCCCGTGCAAGTGGGCTGCCCGAAATGGCCGTCAGCGGTTGGATTAGCGATCATGGATCAGACGGTGAAGAAGGCACAAGCTGGTTGGATGATCAGGTTGGATGCGAATCATCGGATTGAAGGCAGATCAATAGTGTGGAATAAAAAGGGATTATGGCCTGTAGCCAATGCGACTTGCGATTGTGATTAAGGTAGACCTGAGAGGATTATAGGGCAGATTTTATATCGTTTGAAGTCTGGCTTTGGTGTTTTGGTTGTTTTTCCACTGTTTCAGTGTATTTCCATGTATTCACTGTGTAAACAGAAAAGTGTGTTCTCAGGGATTTTCACCTGCGCCCGATCCTTCCGTTTCTAAACAGGTGGCCTCAATGCCTTAAGCGTTTTTGCAATGATTATTTAAATGCTCAACAGGGAGATGAAGGGACAGTGTCAGGAGCTAGAGAGCCCAAGAAGGGGATTGAACCAACAACGTCGATAGGCTTAAAAGCCATTCAATGGCAGCATAGAGAGGAGGAGGTCAGAGACAGAGGGGAGACAGAGAGTTAAAGAAAACATATAGCTACGAACAGTTGATCAGAGGCACTAAGAGGGAGAGCTTGTGCACTCTTTAGACTCGAGGTTTTCAAGTGAAATCCCTGTGTAATATCACTGTTTGTTGTGTTATGGATCTACTTGAGCTCACACCTGTAAACTCTGTTCTCGAAGACATAATATAGAGGTCGACACTAAAAGCTGGACCAGGAGATGTAGCCAAGAAGTCCGGTGAACTCCTTTATTATTTACTGTGTTGATGTGTTGAATTGTTATTTTTTCTAATTGTTAAATGTCTATATTATTCGCAATATTTTCGATCCATAGCACTAAATAATATAGGCATTCCTGCACAGGAGTCTGTAATACCTTTTCTTCTTGATTTAGTATCCATTTCAAATCAGATACCCCCACCAAGTAGTTCTATCATTTCTTTTGATTCAAGTCAATTGATTGCATTCTTCCTGCCATCTTATGTGCCTTTCTAGATCATAGTACAAGCCTATAATATGGTAGTACATGGCACTATATTAGATGAAGGTGTGTCAGTTAGCATCATGTCTTCTACTAGTTGGAAAGCTTTGGGCTCCCCATAGCTTGTGCCTGTCACCCAGAATTTGTTGGCTTTCAACGAAGGAACCAATCAACCCTTAGGGATCCTTCCGAAGTTTCCTATTACTTTGGGAGGAAAGACCATCTATATAGATGTGATGGTAGTCCAAGGTCCCTTAGATTTCAATCTTCTCCTTGGACATGACTATGTTTATATCATGGGAGCTCTTGTTTCTTCACTTTTCCATGTGGTTTGTTTTCCGCACGAAGGGAGAATTATGACTCTTGATCAATTGTCATTCATTAGTCACCAGGCACCTCCTTTGCAACCATCGTCCCCTATTGGTTTGTGTTTTCAAGTAGTTCGTTCCCTGCTACAGGTCAATTATGTGGCTACTGTTATAGACATTTTTGTGCCTTACAGAATGAAGCATGAAATGTCAATAATCTAAGGGATCCAAAGTCCCTAAACATGTTGTTCCTACCCCTAGAGGAACAAGGTCAGCAAACCACAACACTAAATATCGGTTCTCCACCTGAAAACACTCAAAAACAAGCTAATTCTGGATCATGTCAACTGCTCCACTGAGCATCTGCGCTGAATGTCAACTGCTCCACTCGGTACCTGCGCTGAATGTCAAGTGCAATGAAGGCTACCTGCGCTGGGCAAGATTGGCCAAGTGGCACAATCATTCCTCAAGGTGTCAATGCCCAGGAAGCTTCCAAAATGACACTTGGATCAGGGAATTCGCCTAGTGATGAGTAAGAGGGTCTAGATCTCCAAGTGGAAGCAAGAACCTCCAAGTGGACTCAAGAACTGAAGAATAACTGAAGTGGGAGAGGACACTAGTCAGCTTCATGCCAGCCTCAAGCTGACTCATCCTTTCTCCAAAACTCCTATATATAGAGCTCTCTCATGAGGTCTAGGGAGGCTGGAATCTTGTGTATGTAAGGAAGTGCTGTTGGTTTGAGTATAGAACTATTGGGTGATTTGCTTGAAGGAGGAGAAGAGGAGATTTCTTTCTGCTGGGAGGTGATGCTGGATTGGGCCTTTTATGGTTGTATCACTTCCTGAACTTTACTTCTTCCATTAATAAAGCATTTGAGGTTCTTCTATATGCATGTGTCTCAATGGCGTATTGATAATTGTATATTTGATTTATTCTAATCCTTGAATCAATTATGAATGTATGCTTCTTGTAGTTTCCCTTTCTTGTGATTTTGCAGGATCTTGGTGTAGCTGGGCCAGTAAAAGAGCAAGGAGCTGGGAGCAAGCAGCAAAGAGAGAAGATTGGATCAATCATTAGCGGAAGACATCGGTTAGTGGATCTCTTCCCCCTCTCTCTTACATCTCATAAAGAAGTAATCTCAAATAGCTTTGCTTTGATTGTTGCTGAGGTACTATCACCCTTAGAGTGGGATAGGGTCATTCCGTATTGGATACTTTTCCCAACAAAATATTGGTGACTCCGCTGGGGATCGTATCTTGTTGGTTGTTTGTGTTTTTGCTATTCATTTCATAAACACAGGGAGTACCGAATCGAACTGCATTTGGATCTTTCAAATGCAAAGTAGAGGGCAGCTACTCTAGCTCAGTTTCTGGGCATGTTTATGATTTGAAGAGCTGATTCACAAGGACTCTAAATAGCTCTTAGTGATAGCTTTTCATCCTCCTTTTCATCCCTTAGTGTGTACTTGACTGATAGCTTCTTATTTGGCCAAAAACTGTGAATTTTTGAGCAATCTGTGACCCGGAAACTGAGAAAAACGAAAGTTTGAATCTTCAGTGTAGGCACTGTGAAGGCAGTCTGCATTTCAGCGTAGTTCCCAAAGGGGCTACCTGCGCTGAAGGTCAAACTGCCAGTGTACTACCTGCGCTGAACCAGCTTTTCCTAGTGCTACTGGGGTTCCCTCCTGTTTATTGCCCTGTTTTCACCATTATTTTTGCAGCCTGTTGTCTGTCAATGTACCTATCTGGAACCAACTTTCCTTGCCACTATTTCGCCTCAGTTGTATAAAGAAACTGTGTTTGTTCTTTATGTATTTCTTGTATCATTTGCAGTTTCCCATAATGAAAGTGAACTAGTCTTAATGTGGCCTCTTAGATCTAGACCTGTGATTAAGTGTCGTTTTGATCTTAAGAGTTAGTTTGTTTGTTGTTCATAGCTGATTGAGCTTTTGCTTTCGTCATATGGTTTGAATTTATATATTTCTAGTGTCGAAACAAGTAAATCTTAAGGTGTCTTTTGATTTTGGACAAGCTTGTTTGCTTTCACTTGAAATTGAATTCAAAGTTATACAACAGCTTTCTTTTTGTATCGCACCAACATTAAGAAAGAGAAAAGAAACACTTGCATTGTGCATGTGCATTATGACAGTTTGCATGTTGATTTAGGAAAAAGTGCATTAGTGTGTGCTCTATGATCTGTATGAAAAGATGATGTCTTTCTTTTCCCTCAGTAGTTAAGATTTTCAAAGTTGAAAGATTGAAAAGCTTGCTTATCATCTTAGACTGCATTTAGGAGTGTTATCATACATCTCATGGTGATCCATAAAGGCAAACTACTAAACAAGATCAACCTTAAAATAAATTGAATTTACATAACAACGCATTGAAACATAACGCAAACACATAGAGGTCTAAGCTAGAGACGTGTTCCGGCGTCGTTAAACGTGATATCTTAGCGTTGAGTGGTTGGGTGATTCCTCCACGGTGAAGCGATAAGTATCAATACGGACTTGTGCTTCCACGTACCGTCGCGTATATATTGGGAGACCCCTATAGGATCAAAGCCTTTATCCATAGGAAACCATGTCGGCCGCCCTACTGATCGCAATGCAGTGAACACAACATTCACAAAGATCGACCACTCGTATCGTAAAACGTATTCTGTGGTTTTGTGAAAAGTTTGGCACACCCTCTGCCTAGAACTCCAGAGTAGTTTCTTTTGGCCTTTTTCAAACTCTATAACTGAAAAAGTCCATCCGAGCATTTGTCACTTCGGGCTCGTTAAAACATCGAAGGAGACTAGAGTCATCTTTAGCTTTTTCTCGACTCTTAAAAAGTGAAAAAGCAAGTTGTGTCTAAAGCGTCGTTATAAAATTTATTTTAAACGGAACATAATCACCTCCTATTCCTGCGTTGATCTGTAGGTTGAGAACATGGAATGCCCCAACCAAGGAATTCCACATGATGGAAATCCTAGTCCTTTCTCCTCTTGGGGAGAAGTTGGTGCGCCCCACATGGCCACATTGTCGCTTCCAAGACTGACAATTGGCCTGCCAATTTGGTTATTCTCAACCAATGTAGTTCAGAACACCATGGTTCCTGAACAATCGAGTCAACAGTTAGATCAGTCTAGAGCTGCCCACCAGCCTTCTACTTCCTATAACTCTTCCTCCAATCCTTCATCTTCGCAAGGTAGAGCCGGCAAAAGCCAAGCTCCCATGGAGAAGAAGGAGAAGAAGAAGAGAGAGAAGAAGAAGAAGGAGCCTAAGGCGACTGGGGGCAAGCAAAAGACATCTGACAAAAATCCACACACAGCACAGACCGGGCCTAAATCACCATGTGTCATATGTAGAGGAGACCACTTCAATAGAGATTGTCCCTGTATTCCCCGGATACTAAGGGACTGGTCCCCTCGGTTGCACAATTCGGGAGCATCAACCTCTGATAGCCATGTTGAATGCTTACCGTCAACCAGCGAAAGTGAAGGTTCAAGACAAAGAGGGGGAGCAAGGTCCCCCTGTAGACTGTGTGAAGGCGATCACACCATCCGTCGTTGTCCCTTCTTAGACGAAGCGAAGAGAGTTTTGGAAGATCGCCCAGTTTCACCGTTGAGACTTCCTCCCGGATACAAAAAACTCGTGCCAAGTCCTTTGTTGGTTGAAAATACTGCTGGCCCGCTCAAGTGGTCAGCTGAAGCGTCAGTCATTGAAAATGAACCTACTGAATCCAGACCAGACGAAAGTCTAAAGGTCAATACGGCAGTTGACCCGGTTCTTCCTTCAGAGGTTTCATCTTCAAATGACACCGTCAATGAAGATTCATCTTCAAATGACACCCTCACTGAAGGGAATAGGGATGACACCATCCAGATTCTTTTCATCAACACAGATTCTGATGAGCATCAGGGCAATGCACCTATTCCTTTATCGCAGGAAGGAACATCGTCAGGGTCATATCCGGCCATGTATCCGGTCCCACCACCAAGCAACCTGGTTGTGTCCTTTGATTGGAACCAACTAGGCAGACCCCGGTTGCCAACCAGTGTACCATTCAGAATCATAGTCCAAATTTATAGAATGGTAATGGCTGGCACTATCATTGATGAAGGGGCATCTGTGAGTATCCTTTCCTCTGTTGCTTGGAAAGCACTAGGTTCCCCGGCGCTTTTGCCTGAGATAAGAAATCTCTTGGGTTTTGATAAAGGAACCAGTCGACCATTAGGGATCCTCCCCAATGTGCCTGTTACATTGAAAGGGAAGACCGTTCAAATGAACGTGATGGTCGTTCAAGGACCCTTGGATTATAACCTACTCCTTGGACGAGACTATATATATTGCATGGGAGCTATAGTCTCCTCACTCTTTAGAGTAATGTGTTTTCCACACGAAGGAAGAATGGTCAAGCTCGTAGACCAACTTTCATTTCCGGGATCACGCATCGCAAATAGTCAGATACCAACCCTGAATGGTCTATTCACCCAAGAAATGTCTCCACCCCCAGTCCTCCTTCCTGATGAGTGCGAGTGATTCGGAAAGATGGGACTGGAACCCAGGGGGCATGCATCCTGGTCTGCTTCGGGCAGAGGAAACCTTGGGTATAAGGTAGAATTTCCGCGAAAGAATATGACTAGTCCGTACCCCGTCCGTGGATGGAAGAGGGGTTGTTCTAGAACAGGATTCTTTTGATAAGGTTACTTGTTTGACAAAGGTCATTCACCATTGTCTACTTCGGTAGACAGTGCCGAGGAAATGTTTTCGTTTGATGGTGTTAACAAAACAATCTTTGGGTAACCAGGAAGAGGCAAGCCTCACCCTTTAAAACAAATGTTTTATCGGATAAGTAGGGGCAGCCTTGAAATTGTACTTTATACCTGGGGGCATGCAAACCTTTTGGAGTGCAAGCTAGGAGCGGTTATTTATCTGTTTTTTGGGATTAGTGTTGGAAATAATACTGAGAGGGGGGGTGAATCAGTATTATCAAGCAATTTACCAAATCTTCCTTATTTGATCTTTTGAATTATTCTTGCATATCAGTACCATAAAATAATGAGCATGAATAAAGAAAATAGACAGTCACACCAAAGAACACAAGATGTAAGGTGGAAACCCAATGCGGGAGAAAACCACCTGCTGCAATATGTCTCTATCTTCTTTCAAGAAATTCTTTTTACAATGATTTTGTACTGGTGCAGTCCTTTACCAGCACGCAGGCTGCAACCTGCAGAGAGCTACAACTCTCTCTCGTTTTCCAGTCTCTCCTGGAAGGGAGCTACAACCCCCTACTTCTTTTCATGAAGAATCAAATGATCAACAAGTATACAACAGATACAGTCCACTACAGATATCAGATCAGTAATTACAGAAATAACCCAGAACACCTTATATATAGTCAACAGATCATCTTAAGACAGGGACGCATATTTTCTTTCTGTGACCTGCGACTGGACGCAGTCTACCTTCCACTGTTCTGCGTGCCGACGCACCGTTCCTCTATGCTTTGCTGCGACCGGCGCACCCAGAAACACTATCGCGCCGCGTCTTTTGCTTCAGAGACGCACCCAATAACACAGTCGCGCCGCGTCCTTTGCCTCCGAGACGCACCTGAGCCTTCACTGTACTGCGTCCCGGCGCACTTTCCCTTCACTGAACCTGCGTCCCTTCAGATATAAAAGATATGAGGACTTCAGAACCAACCCAAACACTCAGATCCACAGATCTGATCATGCGCCATAGAGATCACAGTCCATTAGAAGATTCGCCTTCATAGATCTGGACTAGATCTCACCAAAAGATATTCAACCAAGATGATACATAATCCAAATGAACTCCTTTGCTTTATATAGGCAAGCTTCTCCCCAAAACATGGAACAAAACCACAAGCCGACACCATAGAAACACAAAACCGTCGGCTAGATACCACACAAGAAACCCCCACGTGCTTTTCTCTGCCTTGAAATGTGTGCACTGGGCGGACGCACCTCCTGAACGGCTGGCCTGCGTCCCTGGACGCGGGTTCTGTATGGTATACCTGCGGGGACGCACTTGCTGAACATATTTCCTGCGTCCTTCTTGATTTATCACCTGAATGGGTTTGCCATCAAGGACAACACCTGAATCATAATGCCAACAATTAGCCATTTCCGAACTTGCATAAAGAAAGGATGAGAGGGAGCATAGCTTCGTGAGATAAAGCTCCATAAAAAATAGCTATCTCACAGGAGACATTTCTTATCTTATGACTGGTATACCGAGCAGTTTTACCGCAGAATTTATGCTCGTTAAAAAATAGAAAAGCGAGATCCGAGCAGTTTTAGCACATAGTTCATGCTCGTTAAAAAATAAACATAAGATCGAGCAGTTTTACCATGGAATTTATGCTCGTTAAAAAATAGAAAAGCGTGAGCAAGAGTTTCCTCTAGAGTTTAAGCTCATTAAAAAATGAACCTATTTCAGTAAATAACCATTGTGATCGTAAATTTATTAGCCATAAAAAGCCTTGGTCGTGTTTGCACCTGCCACCTCCATTCCATTTGGCCGATCGTTCACCCCCATATGATTGTTTTCCCATTTTGAGGAACAGCTGCGAAGAGTGATTTCACCTAGCCATCCTTGTGACACTGCCGTGATTGGAAAATTCCAACCTGTACCTGGAATCTGCTGCTATCCCTGTTTATCACTCGTTCCTCAAAAGACGAGTCTTCTTAGAGCTCTTTTCAACTGACTAGTAAAATATGAAAAGTTTGCCGAGTTTTGGCCTTCCAGCTCGTTAAAGTGACCGGAAGAGCTATCCCTCCTCTAGATTTTAATCTTTCTGGACCTGAAGGATTATTACACAAAAAGGTCGAGCGCTTGTTTTATTCGGCTCGTTAAAATTATCGAAAACTCATCCCTTCTGTATTGTTTTATACTTTTTCGGACTTAAGGGATTAGATGACGAAAAAGGAATTTTGGAGTTAACTTTCTGTACCTTTTCAGACTCTCTAAAAATGAAAAGGACCGAGTTTTCCTTGTCGTTAGACTCGTTAAAATGATTAAATAGCGACAAACTTGTCTTTAGACGAGAATGAGTTTCCCTATCGCTAGGCTCGTTAAAACATAGCGATGGGCTTGCCCGAAGGGCAGGTTATAGAACAAGCATATGTTATCCTCCTCAAGCTTGACAAAAATAAAGAGGTACTGGTCATAAATGACTGGGGAAAAATTGGGAGAACCTCAAAGCTTTAATGGTAGCAAGTCGCTCTTGAACATGACACTTTTCCTCCGTATCACATCGGGTTGGGTTGTTTCATTCACCGGTCTCATCACCATGGTCTTCGCCAAACCATCCACATTTGGGGTAATGCTACCGATCCATCGCATCAGTGTCGTTATATGTTCAAGAGATGTTGTTCAGAAAGAGTCAACCGTGTCCCATCCACTGCCATACATTATCCTTCATCCACCCATGATTGCCACCCTGAATCATATTTCACAGATTGTTTTCACCTCCACTAAAATCATTAGCTCCATTCCGTGTCACTGATGTGGGATTCATTAAGGCCCTCCTTTGACGGATCGCTTCTTGTCGACTTCAGCTCATTATCCAAGAAGTTGATCTAGGAACACCCCCCTCAGTACTTTGAAGCTTGCATGCCTCAATGGCAAGTTTCTCACTTCCGGCGACAGGTATACATCAATGACCTTCGACCAGAAGATTTTGCGTGGTGTTCGACGCCAAGTTCTATATTCACACCACGTGAATTGTACTACAGTACCTTGAGGGTCATTATCATTATCGGTGATTCCTCTCGCGCTTGTTAACGGTTTACATCATTGACCGGTAATCAAGCGATGTCTTTCCATGTTCGACTTCAGTGCAATTCTCACATGGATCGACTTGTACTTAGAGTGAAGATCGAACGAATTTGAAGACCCCGGATCTAGTTTCATCCATCCGGGCTGCGATATATATTCAGGAAACATAAAGACATTTGACATGTACATCATTGCAGCAGATGATCATCCTACTCAAAGGATGATAATTTCAGCAGAGAATTATCAGTCTACCATCAGACGATCATCTGTTCTATGTACTAAAATGAATTTATAAAGCTGAGCATGGGAATGCTCACCCCAGCTAGATCATGAAAGCAGAATGAAAAAATAATGTATTGTGTTGTATTTTATTACAGGTCACCTCTCAGCGATTCAATGAACTTCGGATCCTCCTGATAAAGTATTTCACCCGATAAACGACCTCATACTTTAGGGGGCAACTGTTATAGACATTTTTGTGCCTTACAGCATGAAGCATGAAATGTCAATAATCTAAGGGATCCAAAGTCCCTAAACATGTTGTTCCTACCCCTAGAGGAACAAGGTCAGCAAACCACAACACTAAATATCAGTTCTCCACCTGAAAACACTCAAAAACAAGCTAATTCTGGATCATGTCAACTGCTCCACTGAGCATCTGCGCTGAATGTCAACTGCTCCACTCGGTACCTGCGCTGAATGTCAAGTGCAATGAAGGCTACCTGCGCTGGGCGAGATTGGCCAAGTGGCATAGTCATTCCTCAAGGTGTCAATGCCCAGGAAGCTTCCAAAATGACACTTGGATCAGGGAATTCGCCTAGTGATGAGTAAGAGGGTCTAGATCTCCAAGTGGAAGCAAGAACCTCCAAGTGGACTCAAGAACTGAAGAATAACTGAAGTGGGAGAGGACACTAGTCAGCTTCATGCCAGCCTCAAGCTGACTCATCCTTTCTCCAAAACTCCTATATATAGAGCTCTCTCATGAGGTCTAGGGAGGCTGGAATCTTGTGTATGTAAGGAAGTGCTGTTGGTTTGAGTATAGAACTATTGGGTGATTTGCTTGAAGGAGGTGAAGAGGAGATTTCTTTCTGCTGGGAGGTGATGCTGGATTGGGCCTTTTATGGTTGTATCACTTCCTGAACTTTACTTCTTCCATTAATAAAGCATTTGAGGTTCTTCTATATGCATGTGTCTCAATGGCGTATTGATAATTGTATATTTGATTTATTCTAATCCTTGAATCAATTATGAATGTATGCTTCTTGTAGTTTCCCTTTCTTGTGATTTTGCAGGATCTTGGTGTAGCTGGGCCAGTAAAAGAGCAAGGAGCTGGGAGCAAGCAGCAAAGAGAGAAGATTGGATCAATCATTAGTGGAAGACATCGGTTAGTGGATCTCTTCCCCCTCTCTCTTACATCTCATAAAGAAGTAATCTCAAATAGCTTTGATTTGATTGTTGCTGAGGTACTATCACCCTTAGAGTGGGATAGGGTCATTCCGTATTGGATACTTTTCCCAACAACAGCTACCCATTCCGTCTCCACATATTTTGATGATCACACAGATGGCATAGTACATTATGTACTAGGGGCATTGGAATCCAATCTATCATTTGTACTAGTTGACATGTGTTCCTCCCAGAGTGTAGTTCTCCCATCTAGTGAGGATATCTTGGGAGCCATGTTCTCATATGGTCCATGATCAGAGTTTGAGGATAGTTTGTTCCTGTTTCAACCTCGTTAAAAAATGAAACATAATGTGGATCAAGGTTCCTTGTCTTGTGTCAAGCTCGTTTAAAAATGAAACAAGGGTCATGAGGATAGTTCTTCGTCTTGTGTCAACCTCATTAAAAAATGAAATGAAGGGGGAGCATAGTTCCTTGTCTTGTGTCAACCTAGTCAAAAAATGAAACAAAGGGTGTGAGCATAGTTCTTTGTCTTGTGTCAAGCTCGTTAAAAAATGAAACAAGGGTCCGAGGATAGTTTCTTCCTGTATCTACATCGTTAACAAATGCAACTAATTTTTAGGATAGTTCTTTTATTGTGTCAACCTCGTTAAAAAATGAAGTAACTTCCTTTTCCAAATTGAGTCTTTCCAAGACATCGAAAGGGAACCTTCATTCCATCCACCTAGTTGAATGAAATGAAGCTTGGGGGCATGTACCTCGGATTGAGTCATTATGCCGGGGGCATGCAAACTTATCTCAAGCATAGTTTTTCATTTCAAGCTTGTGTAAACATGAAACTAAATCCAAGCAGAGTTCTCCATGGTTCAAGCTTGCGTAAAAATGAACCCATGCCCAATTTACATCTCGTGATTTCCATTTTTATCATCGAATTTCTACTAGATGAGCCTTGGTTGTTTCATTCCATCACCACCATCTCTTTGGCCGATCATATGCTTTCACTTGGTTGTTTTTCCTTTCCTGAGGGACCGCAACGATGAGTGGTTTTAGTAGCCAACCTATTGACCACTACATGTTTTGAAAAGTTCCACCATTTCTGGAACCAATTGCTACCCTTTATACCACTTGTTCCTCTAGGACAAGTCACCTGTAATCTCTTTTCTGACTCATAAAAGATGAAAATATTTCTAAGTATTTTTACCTTTTTGACGCGTAAAAGAGAATAAAATGGGGGGTCCACTTTCAAGATCTTTTACGACCCTTTAAAAAACGAAAATATTGCCGAGCTCTTGTTGCTTTGAACTCGTTAACGAATGCAAAACGTCGTGCTCCCATTACACGTTCACCCCTTTTTCAGGCTGGAATGCACTATTTACGAAAAAGGTACTCCTTGACTGAAATGGTCAAGCGGTTCTCTTAAGTATCGTTTTCTACCTTTTCGGGCTCAAGAGACAAAAATGTACGAAAGGGGACCATGTGGAGTTTTTTTTTTCATGTTTTCAAACTCTCTAAACATGAAAAATATACCGAGTTTCACCTTTGTCAGACTTGTTAAATTATTAAACGACATCGGATGCATCACCATGATGAACATGAGCTTCTCCTTCCTAGGGCTTGTTAAAATTACTAGGTCGGCTTCATCTGAAGGATGAACTTACAACACAAGCATATGCTATCCCCTTCAAGCTTGTGATTAAAAAATAATTGGGGTACCTACCAGGAATGGTGGGGGAAAATTTGGAAATCCAATCAGTTGTGTCGACAACTCACTCTTGAACATTACACTTTCTACTTCGTGTCGGGTTCAGATATCTTCCTTTTTATTATTGACCTTCCTGGGTTAGGCCATTTATTTTTTCCTTCCATTTGATCTCTTGTGTGTCATCATGACAACCGATCCTATGGATCCAAAAGTTGCCAAACTTATAGTCGTGTCGCTGATATGTTCAAGAGTTGTCCTTCTACAGTTACACTTACCCCTGATTCTCTGTATCATCCAAAATCATTTTGCATCCCTTTGTCTCATGTCAATGATGTGGGATACATTATGGCCCTCCTTCGACACAGTCGCTTCCTATCAACTTCAACTCATTATCTAGGAAGTTGACCGAGATATGCCTTTCCAATACCTTAGAGCTTGCATGCCCTAGTGGCAAGTTTTGCACACTCGACAACAAGTTCACATCATTTGCTTTCGACCGGGTTATTTCACGGGTGTTCGAATTTAGATCCTCTATTCACATTTCGTGAATTGTGCTAATAGTACCTTGAGGACCATTATCATTATTGGTGGTTTCTCTCGCGCTTGTTAACAGTTCACATCATCGGCAGGTAATTAAGAGATTTTATAGCATGTTCGACATCAACAAATCTATTCACATGTTAGAATTTGTGCTTTGATCGGGTCATGTTGGAGCACAAGACCATGGGATCAGATTACAAAAGTCCAGGTTGCAAGACGGTGTGACATGATTGAGCTAATATGCATGTCTCTTTCAAATGGATGTCTGTGACCATACCATGAGTTGTCATATGTGATCCTTCTCATTATTGGATAGTTGTGACCATGCCTTGGTTTCGATATGATCCTCTTTATCGGATGGTTGCACCCATACCTGGATCCATTTACATGATCATTCTCTGAATGGCTGCATCCATACCATGATTCATGTCTCATTTGGCAGAGTTTTTAGTAATGTATATGTATTTGTACTTGCTTGCAGGTTTTCCGATGACAAACTCCGGTTCCCCACATTGATTCATAAAGAATTTCACCCCTCACTCTAATTCGGCCTTCAAGCTTTAGGGGGCATCTGTTACACAACATTTTGTCACTATCTCTATTCTCCTTGTTCCATGATCTTGGAGGGCGTTTACAGTGAACCCTACATGCTTTCGCTTCATGTAGAAACTCCCATTGTGTCCCTCTTCATGAGTACAAGACCGACACTAATGATCTGTGTCCTCCTCGTGCTGATATGCAGGGATTAAAACTATCCCTAGCACCGACCAGAGAGACTAAGCCTTGTTCCATTCGCATCGATCCTCTTTTGGAAAGTTTTTTAAATAAGGAGCTGAGGCTTCCAGCTCTAGAAGCTTCGTAACGGAAGTATGGTAAATGGTTGGGCCAGATGGAGTCGAGGATGTCAGTTTGGGCTCTTTTCCCCTATAAGTATGGAACTACCTCAAGAGATAATACCTTCTCCCATGAGAAGAGGAACCATCTCCCATCCATTCATGCTATATAAACCTCCATTTTTCCCAAGCACAAGCTA
Source organism: Pinus tabuliformis (assembly GCA_031772625.1). Lineage (NCBI taxonomy): Eukaryota > Viridiplantae > Streptophyta > Pinopsida > Pinales > Pinaceae > Pinus > Pinus tabuliformis. Next base: position 221,726,169 of record CM062811.1, on the reverse strand, counting down.
GTGTTAATTTTGGTGTGCTAGTTCTAATTAAGTTTGGAGTGATTAGCAAGTTATCCATAGTTGTAGCTCTATAGTTGTCTGTGAGGGAGAAGTGTGAATTTGGTTGAGTGTGAAGACTAAAGGGAAGATCCTTAAAACTATCATTGTTGAGGCCATCATGGAATGTTAACAGAAGTGTGTGGGAACTTGGTTTTATCGGAGGAGAACAACAACGTCATCTCACATGAAACTATCGATTGATTTCCTACATAATGTATCATCTCACATGTTTATGGTTCAATGCTTCTTGACTTGTTAAGTAGGTTGAATTACAATTTGTCTATTATGATGGTTGTTGTTTGCTGTTGTTTACTTGTTTTAGGTGTTCGAAGAAGGAAATGGGAGATAGCTAGAGCAAGCAAGCAAGGTCATCACCAAACGGGATAAGTGTACTAAGAGGTAGGCCCTCTTAATTAGTTCTAACCTAAGGAAATCTTCCATAGAATGTCTCGGTTGTGGCTAGACTTGATATAAGGCTAGAGGAATTGTTTATGTTCACACTTATAATTTTATTTCACCACAGGGTCATTGAATAGTCAACTGAAGGACTTCGATGGGAATTTGGAATATACACTGAGTAGATACTCAGTTACCCAAGTAAAATCAATTTCCTCATTGGTCGAAGTTCGACAAGAGGAAATCAATTCATAGGGAGAGTTGCAGGTGAGGAGGAGAGAGGGTATCAACAGTAGCTAAGAGGCAGGTGCAGAAGAAGTAGAGTCGACAAGAGACAACGCAAAAGATGTGACGCAAAGGGACAAATCAAAATTTGAGATGTTGGGACTATGCAATCCCTACATAGAAGCTGACGTAGTGGGTGATAGAGGAGGAAATAGGTCCTCTCCAAAATCATAATATCACTAAGGAGTGTGAAAGAGTTGTATGTAAATTTATCACAGAGATATCTTTTCTATTAAGCTAGTTGCATCTTGTACATGAGATTTTTGTTGAATATTAATAAAAAAATCCTCATCTACTGCGCATGTTTTCCCACACTGGGTTTTTTCCGGGGATTATTTTCCAAAAATAACTGTGTCATTATGATTATCCTTGTGGTAGTATTTTTCTTTTCATTTACTTTCCAAAGTATTTTAATTGTGAAGGATGCAGTATAATTTATTTCGATATTTGTCGTAGAAACACCGTGAATAACTTATTTCTGAATTAATAAGTAGAAGAAATAATATCAATCACTGCAAGTGGATTCCTATTTTGAAAATTTCACATGGTATCAGAGCCGAGATAAGTGTAGAATGGAATAGACAGGCATTGGAAGGAAGAAAAGAGTTCAAAATTACAACATAGGAAAAAAATCGAAACCTTAGAGGAATTGCAAAGACCAATCTTGAAGGGGCAAGTTTTTCATAATAAAATCCCTCTTGGAGTGAGTCGACAGAGAGGAAGATTTCCACATTCAAATTTCTAGTGACAGAGGGAGAAACGTATAAGCTTCAACGCAGAGAAGTATTCAGGTAAAGACATAGTATTTTGTGCAACAGTTGTTGGGGTAGAAAAAACGACAGAGATCGATAGGAAAATAGCACTAAGAAGGATGGAAAATCAAGATGTCTCCAGATTATCTTCTAGATTAGAAGAAGAATTCACATGTTTGTCAAGTTCAACATTGACAAATGTTTGGTGAATTTATAGCAAAGCTTCAGCTCATATGATTGGAGTACGAGAATGTTTCTCGAGCTATCAAGAAGAACAAATGGACTTCCAGATTACTATGGGAAACAAGATGAAGTGTACTCCAATAGGGAGAGGGACCATAACATTTCAAATGGAAGAAGGAACCAACATCTGAGTCACTAATGTTCTGCATGTGCTCAAGTTAGGAATTAATCTGATTTAGTATCCTAGTTACAGGAAAAGGGATACGATGTATACTTCATTGGAAGGAAAGTATATGTCAAACATCTAAGTTGGAAGGAGAAGAGAAAAATTGCAGTTCGAAGAAACAAATTGTATAGATTGTAGCTCGAGTCTCCAATGGCCCTGATAGGAAACAATCTTAATGGTGAAAAGGAGCTGAATGAGCTATGACACATGCGATTGGGACACTTACACCTGAAACACTGAGGATGCTCAAAGAGACTATGACAGGAGTTCCGGTCCTTAGTACTGAGCATGATGATATATGCATAGGATGCGTACTAGGGAAGTACGCTAAAGCAACTTTTCCAGGAGTAAAAATAGAGTGAAACACGTATTTGGATTGATACACTCAGATATATGTGGTCCAACGTCCATAAGAGATCTTAGTGGTGGAGAATACTTTGTCACATTTATTGATGATCACTCTAGAAGAACCTGGATCTATTTCTTAAAGACCAAGGATGAGGTCTTCGATTGGTTTAGAGAGTTTAAGGCTCTTGTTAAGAACATGACAAGGAAAAAGTTAAAGGTATTGCATTCAGATAATGGTGGAGAATATACTGACAAAGACTTCACATATTTATGCACAAAGGAGGGCATCAAAAGAGAATGGAAAACTCCCTATAATCTAGAGAAGAATGGAGTTACAGAGCGCAATAATAGAACTATTGTTGGAGTGGCAAAGGATATGTTGTAAGATCATGATTTTCCTAAGTTATTATGAGTAGAAGCTTGCAACACTTTGATGTATATCTAGAATAGAACTCCTCATAGAGAATTGGGGAAGAAAACGTCTGAAGGAGTATTCACAAGGAAGAAGCCCGATGTCAGTCATCTCAAGATATTTGGAAGTGTATCATATTATCATATTCTAGACGAGAAGCAGAGTAAACTGGATCATACTACAGAAAAGTGGTACCTCATAGGATATAGAGAGACCTCAAAGTCATACAAAATCTACATTCCTAGAAATAGGAATATTGTAGTGAGACGGTATGTGAAGTTCATGGAGGATAGGGCCTTTAGGAAATATCAAGATATTCCAGTAGAAGGTCAGTCAATAGATGTTCCATTAGTCTAGTAGTAGTAGGGGAAACAAGAGGATAGACACCTGGATTGAGTACAACGACCAGTACCAGTATTTCCTTAAAGGAAGGAAATCCAGATAGTTCTTAGCAGATGGAACGATAAGCTCAGGAGGAGGAGTTGATTGAGCCTCCCACCACCAGTGGTAGAACCAACAGGGAAGTATGAAAACCACTAAGGGATGCATAGGAGTTTGTTGGAGCTCCTAGAATTGAGAAGAGGGAGCCTAGACAACCTGACATGTACTAGGCCTTCGTAGCACAGGTTGAAGAACCCTCTAGCTTTCAGGAAGCTGTTCAACACCAAGTTTGGGTGGATTCCATGGTAAAAGAGTATAGTTCTATCATGAAGAATGATGTATGGGAAGTAATACCTAGACTAGAGGATAGATTAGTTGTAGGATCAAGGTGGATCTATAAGATCAAATATGCTACAGATGAAAGTATAAAGAAGTACAAGGCCAGGTTCGTGGAAAAGGGGTACACATAGAAAGAAGGAATAGAGTATGAAGAGACCTTTGCCCCAGTAGCCCGATATACCTCTATCAGATCCGTTATATCCCTAGTACCTCAAATGGGATGGGAGATTCACCATATGGATGTCAATACTTCATTCTTAAATGGGGTGATAGAAGAAGATGTGTATATAGAATATCCCGAAGGCTTCAAAACCCATGAAAAGAGAACCCATGTATGTAGATTAAAGAAAGCCCTTTATGGGCTCAAGAAAGCACCTAAAGCATGGTATGGTCAGATTGATACTTACTTGAAACAGTTAGGATTCGTTAAGAGTGAGGTTGATCCCAACCTAGACTATTTAATGGTAGTGAATGAACCACTTATTCTAGTATTATATGTGGATGACTTGTTTCTAACTGGGTCATATAGGCTCATATAGGACTACAAGAAGAATCTTGAAGCATTATTCGACATGAAGGATATGGGGTTGATGCATTATTTTCTAGGATTAGAAGTTTGGTAGAAGAATGGGGAGATCTTCCTTGGGAAAGGAAGATATTCTACAAAGATTCTGAAGAGATTCATAATGTAATTTTGTCAACCCATGGCTACACCCATGATCACCAACTAGAAGAAAATAGATGCATCAGGAGACAAGGAGGTGGATCCCAACTTGTGAAAATAGCTCATTAGGTCGCTCATGTGTCTGGTCAACACTAGCCCAGATATTTGCTTCGCTGTCAACACCCTTAGTCAATTCATGGTGGAACCGAAAAGGGTGCATTGGGAAGAAACTAGGCACATTCTTAGGTATGTGCATGGAACATTTGGATATGGGTTGAAATACTCCCGAGGAGATGACATCAGATTGGATGGATTCACAGATGCAGATTGGGCAGATAGTTTAGTAGACCAGAAAAGTACCTCTGGGTACTACTTCAGTGTTGGATGAGGAATGATCTCTTGGTGTAGCAAGAAACAAAATTCCATAGCTCTAAGATCAATAGAATATGAATATATGGTAGCAAGCACAACTATGTGTGAAGCTATATAACTTAGAAAACTTCTTATGAGTTTGTTCAGAAAAAGGATGGAAGCAACCAAGATTTATTGTGATAATCAGAGTTGTATCAAACTCTCTGAGAATCCAGTATTTCATGATCGCTCGAAACATATTGATATCAGATATCACTTTATCAGAGACTATGTTCAATGCGGGGCAATACAATTGCAGTTTGTCCCCACAGGAGATCAGGTACTAGACATACTCACAAAGGCTCTAGGAAGAGATAGTTCATTTATATCAGAGAGAAGATGGGTATGGTAGAGAATCCATTTCATTAGCAGAAACATGTGATTTCTTAGCTGTAGTGACAAAAAATGAGAGGGAGTTGTAGTACATATGTAGTGTTGGCAGTGGCAGGGTTAGCAGTAGTACAGATGCATCATTTGTGCAGTAGTTGGTGGGCAGTGATGTCATACATGAACAATGCAGAGGATATGTTACAGAACAGGGCGATGCTTCGACATGTTGCATTGCTAGAGCACATTCCCTTTTAAAAGGGAGTGTTGATTTCTGGTAGCATCAAATGTTCTCTAAGTATTAAATTTTGTTGGGAGGAATAGACACATGTATTCCACAATACCAGAAATCATTTTGGGAAATTCCACCTGGAGACAATTTTATTAAAATAATTAATTATTTTTAATGAGTGAGACTTTAGAGTAAAAAAATAAAAAATGTACCCCCACTCCCCAAAAGGGATGGGATTTGGGATAATAGGGATAATAGAGTCAGCCTAATAGTAAAAACAATGGGGAATTATCTTAGCCAGTATGCCATTCAGGGGTCCTGTAAGATCCTCTGGAAAATCTATGAAGCAAGACAAGAGATGTCTTAGCCAGAATGTCGTTCAGGGGTCCCGTAAGATTCCCTCTTTTACTTTACGAAAACCTCACCTCTTCCCGAGGTCACCTCATTGTAGGGTGAATTGGCCGTGGGCTCAACCAAAGACCTAACTCCACGAAAATCTTGAACATAATAGCCTATCCTCTCCAAGACGAGTAATGACTTGCTGATGTTGTCAGGCTGTAGTGAGAGGGGGATGGTCACTCCCCAGAAATTTGAACCAATAGTTGGGCATCTCTACATTGAGTGTTAAGGACTTCACTTAGTTATTAGAGATGGATGGGTTTTAAACCCAGGGTTGTTAAAACCTATGGTAATGCAGGACTTCCATCTAGGGTATGGAAACGGGAGGTGGAAAACCACTTGAACTGAGCTCGCCTTAAGTAGCCCGATAGGGTTGGTATCTAGAGCTAGGTTGGTACTGGTACAAGTTCTTAGCCATGAACCAATAGGTACTGAACTCACCTCCGTATCTCCTTAGCTACAGGTTGGTAGCTAGATAAGGGACGGTTGCTCAAGACCCCAACTAGAGGGTTGCAATTGATCATCTATAGCATGGTACTATTTTATTGAAGAACCTTTTCACCCCTCAGGACTTTTCACCTTGCCCCACATTAGGAGACCCCCACCATCAGTGCACTTGTCACCTTTTCACCTCTCTGGACTTTTCCCTTGCACCTTTTCGAGAATTTGTTAACTCTTTAGAAAAAGGATCAAGGCTTGGGGGCCCCATCAAGGTTCAAGGCTCAAGGCTCAAGGAGGGGCCCCATGAAGGCTTCAAACCATTGGGAAAGTTCATTATTCATTTTAGTGGTATTGCCCAATGGGTTGAAGCCTTGATGGGGCCCCTCCTTGAGCCTTGAGCCTTGATGGGGCCCCCAAGCCTTGATCCTTTTCTGTAAAGAGTTAACAAATTATTGAAAAGGTGCAAGGGAAAAGTCCATAGAGGTGAAATGGTGACAAGTGCACTGATGGTGGGGGTCTCCTAATATGGGGCAAGGTGAAAAGTCCTGAGGGGTGAAAAGGTTCTTCAACAAAATATTACCATGTTGTAGATGATCAATTGCAACCGTCCAGTTGGGGTCTGTAGAAATTTCTGTTTTCCCACCCCGGTTTTCAGTTTCTCCTTATTTCTCCCATGTAGTTAAATGTCCATTCCCACAACCATACATTTAACAGACTGAAAAAAATAAATATTTCTGAAGACACAAATTCTGGAAAATTTTCAGAATGCTGGAAATTGCAGAATTAAAAATCAGCAATAAAAAACAGCCATTAAAACACATTAAAACACTGATATTTTTGGTCAACTTGACCCTGGAAAAACCCCCTACAACTCTTGGGGAAAACCAGTTTGAGAGCTCTTCTTTATTTCTGAAAATTGCCTTTTTACAGTGAGAATTATTCAGCAAAAAAATCAGCAAGCAAATTTACAACTTATCTCCTTTCCCGTGCCTCACAACAATCTGGAAATTACAGCAAACAAGACAGCAATAAATGCTGTACGGCCTCCATTTTGTGTGCAGAAAAATCAGCAAACTGCTCCTCGATTTTTGTGCAAAAATCTGCCTTTCACTGTGCTGAATCAGCTGTACAAATCTGCTCAACTGCTGCCTTGGAATGTGTGCCAAGCTGCTGTCTCCTTCTCCTCCCTGCTCAGAAATCTCTCTTGCTCTCCTTCTCCCAATCTGCTCATGAAAGAATTGAATCGAATGTGATCTTTTCCTCCTTTTCCTCCCTTAATATAACTCCAAATGACTTTTGGGTGACCCAAGTGACTTTTGGGTGATCTCTAAATCCAATGGCTGAAATAGATTTAGATCAATGGCTGAGATTAAATGCTCATTTAAATCTCACTTTTTATTTTTTAATTCACCCCACTTTAATAAAGACCCACTTAGTAATTTATTTCCAAAGTCACTTTTCCTTTCTAATTTTTCATTGACTTTATAAAAGTCACTTTAAAATTAGACTTAGTAACTTTATCACTTAAAGTCACTTTTAAATTAGATTTAACTTTATAAAATTATAAAGTCACTTTAGGAGAAAAATTAAATTCTTTTGGACACTTTTCCCTAGGCCAAAGATCAAAGCCTAAGGGAACCACATGTCCTCCGGTACCAAATTTCAACACTCCCTCTTACCGAGGAAGGTGTTCCTCACCACACCCATCTTGTCTCTGAAGTAGACATGCTTGCCCTGTGGTAAGGCTTTGGTAAGGATATCTGCAACCTGCTCATCAGTGGAAATATACTCAAGCTTCACAACTCCCTTCTGAACATAGTCTCTGATGAAATGATATCTGATCCCGATATGCTTTGACCTGTCATGAAATACTGGATTCTCCGTGAGTTTAATGCAACTCTGATTATCACAGTAAATCACTGAAGGTCTCAACGGCTGACCAAATAAGCCAAAGAACATCTTGCGAAGCCAGATAGCCTCACAACTAGCTAGACTGGCTGCCATATACTCTGCTTCCGTTGAACTCAGTGCTACTGACTGCTGCTTCCGGCTGAACCATGACACTACTGCTGAACCCAACCCAAAACAGCACCCTGAAGTGCTCTTCTTATCAGAAGCACAACCTGCCCAATCAGAATCAGTGTATCCTGCCAATCTCACTCCATCTCCCTGCCTGTAGTCCAGACCATAATACACTGTCCCCTGCAAGTATCGCAAAATGTGTTTTGCAGCCACCCAGTGAACCTTCCTAGGCTCACACATAAACTGACTCATCGTGTTGACTGCAAAACAGATATCTGGTCTAGTGTTGACCAAATACATCAAGGAACCAATCAGCTGCTTGTACAATGTGGGATCCACCAACTCGGAATCCGAAGCATGAAGCTTCTTCCAGTTGGTGATCATTGGTGTCGACATGGGTCTACAATCCTCCATGTGGAATCTGCTAAGGATGTCCACAATATACTTCCCCTGCCCCAGGAAGAAATGCCCCTCCTCCTGCCACACCTCCAAACCCAAAAAGTAATGCATCAAACCGATGTCCTTCATCTCAAACTCCGCCGCAAGATCTCTCTTGCAGTGCTCTATGAGTCTCTCTGCACCTGTAATGATCAAGTCATCCACATACAACACCAAAATGAGAGGCTCCTCACCAATCACAATAAAGTAAAGGTTCGGATCTGCCTCACTCTTTGTGAAACCCATCCCCTGCAAATATGTATCTATCCTAGAGTACCAAGCTCTGGGAGCTTGCTTCAGGCCATAAAGGGCCTTCTTCAGTCTGCACACATGGGACTCCTTCCCATGCACCTCAAAGCCCTGTGGCTGCTCAATGTACACCTCCTCCTGTATGAAGCCATTGAGAAATGCGGTCTTCACATCCATCTGGTGGATCTTCCAACCCATCTCTGCTGCTATCGATATAATGGAGCGGATCGAAGTATATCGAGCCACGGGAGCGAAGGTCTCCTCATAATCAACTCCCTCTACCTGGGAGAACCCTCTAGCCACAAACCTCGCTTTGAATTTCTCAATGCTGCCATCTGCAGCATGCTTTACCTTGTAAAGCCATCTGGAAGTAACCACGGATTTGCCCTTAGGCCTCGGCACCACCTCCCAAACATCATTCTTCATGATAGAAGAATACTCCTCCTGCATGGCCTCTCTCCAGACCTGCTGGCTAGCTGCCTCCTCATAGCTAGAAGGCTCAGAGTCAAGGATGCTGGTAACCATCGCCATATAGCTACAAAACCTCTCAGGTGGTCTACTCTCTCTGACCGGCCTCTTCGGCTCAGCAACAGATGTGGCATCTCTCAAGGTGTCCTGAAGCCACTTGGGCTTCCTCTTCCCTGAGCATGCTTCTCCCATAGGAGAATGAAACTCCTCCTCATCATCATCAGTAGCCTGAACTCCTGACTGTCTGTCTCCTATCCTCCTGCCTGCACCTGAACCTGTAGAAGCTGAGGTACCGTGTGAACTGTCCATCAGTGGACTCCCTAGTGAACTGCTCTGTGAACTACTCTGCATGCTGCCCGGAGCACCACCCCTCTGGCTCGGCGAGCCACTACTCACTGATGGACCTGACATCCTCATGGATGTACCTCCGGATCCTCCTGATCCCTGCCCACTGGATCCCTGTGACTGACTCAACTGCTGCTGAGGGTCTGGCTGATCCAGATACTCTAACTCCCGTGACCTCCTAAAGGCCCTGTCCTCCTCGAACTTCACATCCCGTCTGACAACAACTCTCCTCTATGCAGGAATGTAAATCCGAAAGGCCTTTGAGGTCTCACTGTAGCCCACAAAGATACCCTTCTCTGCGGTGGGCTCTAGTTTGGTCCTCTTCTCCTTGGGTATATAGGAGTATGTAATGCATCCAAAGATATGAAGATGACCAAGATCAGGCTTCTTCCCAGAGAAAGCCTCCTCCGGAGTCATGTGCCCCAAGGCACGATGCGGACTCCTGTTCTACAAGTAAACAGCTGTGTTGCAGGCCTCTGCCCACAAGAACAATGGCAACCCCTGATCATGTAACATGGCTATGGCAGCCCCTATGATGGATCTATTCTTCCTCTCTGCAACCCCGTTCTGCTGGGGGTTGTAAGGAACAGTGAACTCCCTCCTAATGCCTGCCTCCGCACAATTGTAAACAAACTCCCCAAGGGTGTACTCTCCTCCATTGTCCAACCTCAAGGATTTGATCTTTTGACCTGTCTGAGTCTCCACAAGAGCTCTGAACCCCTGAAACCGCTTGAAGACCTCACTCTTGGTCTTCAAAAAATAAATCCAGGTCCTCCTGGAGTGATCATCAATGAATAAAACATAGTACTCATATCCACTCAAGGAAACATGAGACATCCGACTGCTCACATCGGAATGAATCAAATCAAGTATCCCCGTCGCTCTGCTGTCACTGCTGGGAAAAGGGGATTTGGCAAATTTGCCCATTGCACAACCTCTGCAAGTATTAAAGTGATCAGCACTGAAATTTGGCACACCTGTAGTGATCTCCCGCAATGTCCTCAAGGCTCCATGATACATATGTCCCATCCTGTAGTGCCAAATCTCACACAGCTCAGAACTGCTAGCTCTGCTATCGGTACTACTGCTCAATGCCAAAAGGGGCTGGAATGCAAACTTGTACACCTTTGCATGGCGTACACCTATCACTCTAGCTGAATCAACTGGAGTGTCCCTGGGATACATCAACACCTGTCCTCCCTTGAACAGTACCTCATATCCTCTGTCCTCCAAAGCTGAGACGGATATGAGGTTCTTCCTCATCCCTGGCACATAAAGAACCTCTGACACCTTCAAGGGAGGTTTGGACTCCCTCTGAAATGTCACTGTCCCCACCCCAACCGCTCTAACAACTCTGTCATCACCGAGTACTACCTCGATATCAGTGCCACTCTCTGAAATCTCTGAGAAGTACTCACGGACTCCTGTCATGTGACGTGAAGCCCCACTGTCCACATACCAGATACCTGAAGATGCTCCGCTAATTGAGGGAAAAGCATGCTCCCTCTGAACCTGTGTGGCAGGTGATCCTGCACTAGAGGACTCACACGTAGTGAATGCAAACTCTCGGTCAAAACGACCAGCAAAGTCCTCAATCTCTGCTGAAGCTGCCACGTCCTGGTTCTTCCCCTTCTTTTTCTTCTTCTTCTCCGGACACACAACTGCATAGTGTCCCATCTTTTGACAATTCCAACACTTCACCTTGGAATAGTCCTTCTGTGTGTTACCCTGTTTACCTTTACCTTTGCCTTTGCCCCCACCACTACTTGTGGAACCTTGCTTCTTCCCTTTGCCTTTCTTGCCTCCTGCCACCAGTGCTACATCCTCATCCTGCTCAACTGGCTTGGCTGCCCCAAGCTGTCCTTTCCTGATCTCTGTCTGAATGCAATCATCCCAAAACCTCTCCCATGTGGGAAGGGTCTCACATGCACAAACCCCATCAGCAAAGTTCAACCATGAACGGGGGAGGCCATTCACTGCAATACGCACCAACTCAGTGGATGGAATGGCCTCTCCAATCGCTGCCAACTCATCTCTCACATTAGTAATCTTTGTGAGATATCCAGCTGCACTATCATTACCCACCTTAATGTTCTTCAGCTTCTCCTTCAGGACCATCTTCCGGTTCTCATTGGTACTCTGGTAGAGATTGGACAATGCTGTCCACATCTCATGGGCATTGCTCTTTCCTCTCACATGAGGAATGCAATGGTCTTTGATTCCGTCTAGAATCAGCCTCTTACCCTTATTGTTCTTCTGTTTATACTCAGCCAACTGAGTAACATCAGTGGGCACAACAACAGGGTTTTGTGCGGTATGCACCATGATATCCCAGACTTCTGCCTCCTCAAAGATACTCTGCATTCTCTCCTTCCAAACACTGTAATTTGTATGCCCATCCAACCTATCCTCCACCCTCAATCCCAATGACATCCTGCTGTCCTAAAACTGAAAAATAGCACTGCTGTAATAAAGATAAAACTGCTGTTTATGAAAAAATCAGCTTGCTGGAATTTTCTGAGTGAAAAATCAGCAACTGTAATTTTTCCTTTTGCTGTCCCAAACCGCCCTTCAGCACTCAAGCTCTGATACCATGTAGAATTTCTGTTTTCCCACCCCGGTTTTCAGTTTCTCCTTATTTCTCCCATGTAGTTAAATGTCCATTCCCATAACCATACATTTAACAGACTGAAAAAAATAAATATTTCTGAAAACACAAATTCTGGAAAATTTTCAGAATGCTGGAAATTGCAGAATTAAAAATCAACAATCAAAAACAGCCATTAAAACACATTAAAACACTGATATTTTTGGTCAACTTGACCCTGGAAAAACCCCCTACAACTCTTGGGGAAAACCAGTTTGAGAGCTCTTCTTTATTTCTGAAAATTGCCTTTTTACAGTGAGAATTATTCAGCAAAAAAATCAGCAAGCAAATTTACAACTTATCTCCTTTCCCGTGCCTCACAGCAATCTGGAAATTACAGCAAACAGGACAACAATAAATGTTGTACGGCCTCCGTTTTGTTTGCAGAAAAATCAACAAACTGCTCCTCAATTTTTGTGCAAAAATCTGCCTTTCACTATGTGCTGAATCAGCTGTACAAATCCGCTCAACTGCTGCCTTGGAATGTGTGCCAAGCTGCTGTCTCCTTCTCCTCCCTGCTCAGAAATCTCTCTTGCTCTCTTGCTCTCCTTCTCCCAATCTGCTCATGAAAGAATCAATCGAATGTGATCTTTTCCTCCTTTTCCTCCCTTAATATAACTCCAAATGACTTTTGGGTGACCCAAGTGACTTTTGGGTGATCTCTAAATCCAATGGCTGAAATAGATTTAGATCAATGGCTGAAATTAAATGCTCATTTAAATCTCACTTTTTATTTTTTAATTCACCCCACTTTAATAAAGACCCACTTAGTCATTTATTTCCAAAGTCACTTTTCCTTTCTAATTTTTCATTGACTTTATAAAAGTCACTTTAAAATTAGACTTAGTAACTTTATCACTTAAAGTCACTTTTAAATTAGATTTAACTTTATAAAATTATAAAGTCACTTTAGGAGAAAAATTAAATTCTTTTGGACACTTTTCCCTAGGCCAAAGATCAAAGCCTAAGGGAACCACCTGTCCTCCGGTACCAAATTTCAACAGGGTCTTGAGCAACCGTCCCTTATCTAGCTACCAACCCATAGCTAAGGAGATACAGAGGTGAGTTCAGTACCTGTTGGTTCATGGCTACCAACCTGTACTAGTACCAAGCTAGCTCTAAATACCAACCTTATCGAGCTACTTAAGGTGAGCTCAGGTCAAATGGTTGGCCACCTCCTGTTGCCATACCCTGGATGGATGTCCCATTGCCTTACCATAGTTTTTAACAACCCTAGGTTGAAAACCCATCCATCTCTAACAACTAAGTGAAGTCCTTATTACTCAATGTAGAGATGCCCAACTATTGGTTCAAATTTCCGGGGAGCGACCATCCCCATCTCACTACACCCTGGTAACACCGACGAGTCATTACTCATCATGGAGAGGACAAGTTATTGGGTTCAAGATTTTCGGGGAGTCAGGTCTTTGGTTGAGGCGACGGCCAATTCACCCTACAGTGAGGTGACTTGAGGAAGAGGTGAGGTTTTCGTAAAGTAAAAGAGGGAATCTTATAGGACCCCTGAATGGCATACTGGTGAAGATAATTCCACATTGTTTTACTATTAGGCCAACTCTACTATCCCTACTTGATGGAGTTCAGCATACGAACAACCATCCTTTTTTTTCCATCCCCATCCCCATCCCTTTTGGGGAGGGGGGGTACATTTTTTTTTTACTCTGAAGTGTCACTCGAAATGGTATGTAATTTAGAGTAAGAACCAAGGGAATCATGATGGCCATATTTGAATTAAAGGGTATTAATATAACTGTGGGTGAAAATTTTAGAAGAAGATGAGGATCAAGTTAATATGTACTGAGCCATCGATTAGAATATAATCTGGGCCATTGAATACTCAACTGGAGGATTATAAGAAGAAATTCAATGGGAATTTGGAAAATACACCATGCAGATACTCAGTTACCCAAGTAAAATCGATTTACCTGGGGTTAAGTTTAGTTTAAGGTTAGGTTAGCCTAGGTTAATTTTAGGTTAAGCTTAATGTTAATGTTAGGGTTTAGGTTAACTTAAGGTTAGGTTAAAGATAACGTTAAGGTTAGTTTAAGGTTATCTTATGTTAGGTTAGGTTAAAGTTTGGTTAGGTTGGGTTAAGGTTAATGTTAAGGTTAGGTTAAGTTAGTTAACGTTAAGGATAAGGTTAGAGTAAGGTTAAGTTTTAGGTTTGGTTAAGGTTACAATTAAGTTAAGCTTAAGGTAAACATAGAGTTAAGGTTAGGTTAGGTTAAGGTTAAGGTTAGGGTAATTTTAAGGTTAAAATGAAGTTTAACGTTAGGTTAGGTTAGGTTATGTTTAGGATATGGTTAGATTAGGTTAGTGATGAGCCTCAGTGTCCTAACAAGATTGTTTATACTCCCAAGGCTACTAACTTTAATTATCAACTCGGGGTTCGTACAAACTTAAGAGGCAACAATGTTATATGCAAAGTAGGTCAATCTCTACTCATGCAACCTTCAGTCAATGAATTAAATCAGGGCATATAAAGACCACTCATTTTACTAGATTTCAAAAAGAACTTGCATGAAAAGACAAGATTCTACTCTAATTGCAGGAAGGTAAACATTATCTCATTTACATAAATGAAAGTGTCATTCAAAAAATGTAAAGACTAACTACAATTACATGAAGGTAAAGGGTTGCACTAATTGCAGAGATGAAATATGATAGTCCACTTATAGAAGAAAATCAATATTATACTAGTGGAATGTAAATCACTACTCTACTTGTAGAATGTGAAAAATTGATTGAAAAATGAAACTTGAACTAAAGCATATGACTAGAAAATCTAACCACATAACTTCAAAAACTAGGTCTAATATACTTGCATTGAAAAGTTTCCCTTCTCATCACTCAGTTCAAGATAATATAGCTCTAGTAAAATATTTGTTACACATTAAATAAGAGGATAATATTTGTGTTTCACATGTGAAAATATGTTTACTAATTCTAATTGTTGTTCTGTACTTGCAGTGAAGGAAGGATGGGTCTAAAGTGGTCCTTGGTCCTCCCCCAACCATGGATTCAAAGTCTAGAGGTCAATATTCAATAAAAAGATACAAAAATCAAGCTCTTAAAGCAAATATGGTCAATTTTAGACAATTCTATAGGATGTTACAAGACTACTACAAGATTGGTACATGATGTTATAGGACTGCTATACGCTACAAGATTGCCTTGTTTTGCTACATGATTGGATTTGAGAGCATCTTAAGGGTAGTAAATGTGTTTTTAAGGTGGGATAAGGTATATTAGGGTGTTTGGAGGATGTGTGAGTCCTTTTTCCAAGATTATCACACCTTAGAGGCCTATCTTGCACAAAAGCACATGCTCATGGTGTCTCTCAATGGTCGTGAAAAGATGATCCCAGTGGAAGAATTTGAGAGTAGTAGGAGGATGGTGATGAAAAAATGGATGTAGGATGAGTGTGCAAATCACTTTAAGTCATTGGTAGTACTTGCAAACTAATAATAAACCTTTTCTTACTCTTTGAAAGAACACACATCTAGTGATCAAATTGCGGCAAAACAAATCAAGATGGAAATGATGAGTTGATTTTTATTTCATAAAGAGATACTCTATCCTATGATATTCATATAATCCATGTGCAAAGGCACTATCTTAACTTCTAAGATGAAAAAATTGAGTATGCTACAAAAATATAAACCAGAGCCTAACAACTTTCAAAGGAAAACAAACACATATTTTTGGCTTCTTGTTGTAGACTCAACCACACTTCCCACAAGAGAGGTGGTAATCATGCTTGCAACAACAATTTTTTCAATCTAACTTCAACCTAAATAAGGAAATAAATTCCAATACTCAAAAAATGACAAGATAAAATACATAAGAGATACTAGAGCCTCTGGGTTGGGTCGTTATCTAAGGGTCTCAACCCTCCAATGTGCTGAAAATGAAACAAGAAAATCCAAATTTAATTTTGTCCTTGAATTAAATTAATAATTAAATTAAGAATTAATTTGTAATTCTGATTCTCATAGCAACTCGTAATAGTCAACTATGTTAATTTGACTTAGTTGACTCAATTAATTCAAGTTGGCAGTCTATCTAGAGTCATGTAGAGTGGTTCCTAAATTTTAGGGGCCCAGGTTGAGTTCTTTTGAGCTATAATTATTTAATTCAATTTAACTAAGTTAAATTCAATTAAAATAGTTCCAACTGATGGAGGAATTAGTGGGAGATCCAATATTGGCGTGTAACCTGCAATAGTTGGGTGTAACTAGCACTTCTCAACTAGTAAACTAAATATTCACTCATAATGAACTCATGCATGTCAGATCAGAGAAAGACCCAATTGAGATTGGAGTTCAGGGAGAGTGTACTATCAGTTGTATAATCATATGAATTGTATAGGTGGTGCATGCAATCAAAGGAAGGCTTATGATGGATTGCGTAGTTATGGATGAGGAATTTCCCAATTAAATATGGGCTAATTCCCTAGGTAGCTGCGTAAGGAAATAAGAGCTTGGAAGGTAGCAGATTTGGCTAAGTATTGGTTGAAGCTTGTTTGTGAACAATGAGATATATTGAGATAGTGTAGAGGTTTCCCAGGCTTGAGAAAAGCATTGCAATCTTCTCATAATTTCTGATTAATTTAATATACAGATAACAGGGGTTTTTAGCCGTGGATTTGCCCATAAAATTTTTGTGTTATGTGTGATTGAATTCTTTCTCTTTTATGCTTCATGATTTCATCAATTTTTTATTGTTTCCGCAAACGAGTAGAGTAGATTCAAGCCAATTTTTTATCATATTACAATCTACAATTTGAATCTACAAGGAATTTCTACATGGTGTCATCGCTGAAATCACTATAGAAGAGGAGAATATGAGTTTGTATTTTGTAGGAGAAATCAAATTTGTAGTATCATACTTTAGAGTTAGTAGGATGTCATTCTACATATTGAGACTAAAATATGCCCTCGAGGGTAGAGAGAACTATATTTATTGGAAGGACAATATGGAGGCAGTGCTGGAAGACAATGGGCTTAAGGAATTCATAGAAAAATATATTCTTAAGCTAGCTGATGCTAAGGATCTGCAAGAGTGGAGAAAGTGTGTGGAAAAGGTGAGAAGGATTATCTTAGAAGGAGCTTGAGATCATATTGTCTCGAATCTCCATGGTAAGGAAAATCCATTTGCAATGAGGAAGGCCTTGATGGATCTATTTCAAAACAAGAGTGACCATAGGAAGCTGGCATTGAAGGACACGATTAGAAAGATCAATATGGAGAAGGCTGACAAAATACTAAAATACTTGACTAAGTTCACCCAATGTAGGGATAAGCTTGGAAGTGTTAATTTTATCATTCTTGAAGGTGATATGGTGAGCTTAGAACTTATAGGACTTCCGAGAGATGGCACAAATACCATGAATCAGTTAATGGGAGGGATAAGCTATCAGAGTGGGAGCGATTATGGTCCGACCTGGCACAAGAAGAGATTCGACGAAACACTAGAGATGGATCCTCATCCAAGCATGACGACGAGGATAATTGTGCCTTAGCTGGAAAGACAAAGAAAGGGAAGGGGAAGTAATCCAATTCAAAATTATATTCCAGTCAGGGCCGCAAGAATAAGGACATGTAAAATATTAAATGTTTTCACTATCACCAACAGGGACACTATGCCAAAAAACTCCCACATAAAAAGGTTTGTAAGAAGCCCTCTCAAGGAGTGGTAGGTGAAGTTCTTGCTTCACAATTTGAACTAGATTTCACCCTCATCACTTGCATGGTGACATAGGTGATGGGTAGTGTGTGGTACTTGGATAGTGGAGCGTCATTCCATATGACCAAGAAAAAGAGTTCTTTAGTGACTTGGAGGAGAAGGACCTCCAAATGCACATCGATATGGGAGATGATGGCAGGTATAGCGTGAATGACATCGATACTGTTACCTTTCAAAGGGAGTCTGGTACTCCTCTCACATTAAAAGATGTCATGTATGTTCCAGGTTTGAAGAAGAATTTGGTTTATGTTTCCATGGTTGAGGACCGTGGCTACGATGTGATATTTATTAGTAAGGGAAAGGCTTTCCTTCGTCACATAGCCTCAAGACATGTGAAGCAGATTGGGGTTCAGGCAAAGAACCTCTACAAATTGGATGTAGAAGACTGCGCTACTTTGAGCACTAAAGCAGAGAAGGTGCAGAGCCAAGACATTAGTGAGTCGTGGCATAGAATATTGGGTAACTTGCACCACAGAGCTTTGAATATCATGCAACAAATTTCATAGGAATTCCCAAGCGCATACTAGAGTAGAGAGACAAACACAAAGGATGTACATTGGGGAAGCACATTGTTGGGCAATTTATTGGACTTAAATTGCTGCATAAATTATCGACCAGGGAAACTCGTAAGCTTGTGATGATGCCAGCACAATATATGCAGGAGTAGGCAAACTAACTCTATGTCTAGCTAAATGATTTATGATTCAATACAATATGCAAGGGAAGAGGCTCCTAACTAAGGAGGTCCTGGTTGTCCTTCCCTACAGTATCATAGAGAAATCATTAATTACATAAAACTAAAAACTTGAAATAAAGACAAGAGAATGAACTTTAATTGTTGTTCAGATTCAAGTAGAGAGAGAGACTAACTTAGTCTCTTGATTGTCCTCTCATGTACTAATCCAAACTAAACTAAGATTCATTCATAAGCAGAAGAAATGAAATGACTTGAAACATAAAAGCACAAAAGAGTGAATTTCAATTACCATATAAATCAATGGAGAGAGAGAGCCTAACTTAGACTCTTGGTTATCTCCTCATATGATACTTGAAACATAAAAGCAAAAGAATGAATTCCAATTATCATGCAAATCAAATAGAGAGAGAGAGAGCCTAACTTAGACCCTTAGTTGTCCTCTCATATGCTGATTAGATTCTAATTTAAAACTCATCCATCAATCACAAACAAATCCTCAAACATCTAAACAAGTAAATGAAATAAGATCTAATATGAAATAACATGTTTCTCTCATCCTTTTAGAGTGAGCTCAATTCTCTTAAGAACAAGACAAATTATTCCATATACTACATTAAGGAAAATTAAATCTAAAACTACATAATGGAAATATATGTAAAAAATTTATATCTAAAACTACATAATGAAAGTATATGTAAAATGAAGCTTTATTCTATTCCATCATCAGTTGGATACAATGCTCTAATAGTCCTCCTCTTGGAATGGAGGAGGTACTCCTATTTATACAATAGGATGAGATAACAAACTCATAATGATGATCCACCAATCTCTCTTTTAGTTCCATACATTTCTCAACCATCTAGACACATAACCCTATCCTCCATGATCTCCTCCATGAGGTCCAGGATTTTCTCCATGATCTTTTCCATGAGGCTTATCTTATCAAATTCGAATTTGATCATTCAAGGACACATAAAGATGCCCTGGAAGCTTCCTTTGTACCTACACATGTCAACAAACTCATTCTAATTGTTAGGTATAAGTATAAGCATATTATTTTCTAAAGTTTAGCCATAAATTCACTTAAAAATGTTAAGAATTAATAAACTTTGGAAAAGCATAGTTATAACCCAATAATGAGGTAAATGGAATGATATGGAGGTGGAATGGAGGTGACATGAAGGTAAAATGTGAAGATATTGGTGAATAATGGAGTGAAAATAGGGACTATTTTGAGGCCCAACACACATCAAAGGTTCTTTTCATGCTAAAGACAATCAAGTGAAAGCAATCCTTGATTGAGTTCACTTAGATGTCTGTGGACCATTCTCAACAGCCTCCATGGCCAAGCACATGTATATGTAATATTTGTTGATGATTTTTATCGTAAGTGCTCAATTTTCTTCATGCAGAAGAAATATCAGACGTTCAATAAGTTTTTTGAATTTAGAGTACTTGTCGAGAAAGATAATGGAAGCAAAGTTAAAGATCTCAAAAGCAATAACAATGGAGAATATGTGTCAAATGAATTCAAGAACTTCTGTGCAGCAGAAGGAATTTGATGGGAATTAATAGCACCTCATAACCCACAACAAAATGGGGTGGCTGAAAGGAAGAACATAAGTATTGTGGGAGTGGAAAGGGTGATTTTGCATGATCTGGGCCTACTTTTTCACTTCTGGGTTGAAACATGCAACACAACTATTTATTTGCAGAACAAAAGCCTTGATTGAATTCTCAGGATGAGTACACGAGAATAATATTTTTTAGGTAAGAAACCAAATATGGCAAACTTCAGGATCTTTGTTTCATCAGTCTATTGTCATGTTACGAAGGATGTATTGAAAAATATAGAACCAACAATTGAGTTGGGCATATTTGTGGGGTACATTGATCCACCTCACACCTATCGCGTGTACCTGCCATCCAACAGGATGATAGTGGTTGGAAGAGAAGTGAAGTTCGATGAAGATAAGGCCATGAGATGTTCCCTTCAGAGGGAGCTTTAGTTACATGTAGATGAGGAGATTTTAGCTCCAAAGGAGGAACCTAAAGATGGTGTGGATAAGCCACATGCAGAGGAGAAGAGAGTGGAAGCACCCACTCTTGTAGAGACTTCTAGATATGGAAGGAAGCAAACCAAAGAGGTTGAAAAATTAACGAATGATGCTAGAGAGAATGTGGGAGCACCCACATCATAGTGCAGGAAGAGGAGGTCACAAGATCGGTACACTGGCTACATGGCTTTGATGAGAAAGAGTGTAGAGTGTCACACGGAATCAGTCAAAAGTGCGGACACAACCGACCTTCCTAGAAGTCTAAGACATTCTAATGACAAACAAAACAAACTAGAGCTATCCTTCTCTAAACATGCATTATGATATGAGAAATCAAGTGTTTCGTTCTTACCTTTGTCCAAACGCTGTTGAAGAAGTCCAAGCTTTGTTGATCTGGATGAGCTCCTCCTTTTCTCCAAAACCTGCAATCACCAACAGTCAAACAATTAAATAGCACCTGATTATAACATAAAACAAAGCATATTCAACATATAGACCAAGGAGTACATGAAATAACTCATAAACAACAAGTTATTGAGAAGAATGGACCAATTTTCATTAAAGGTAATCAAAAGGAACCATTACAACCTGAGCCTTGGTGTTGTGCAAGCTCCTTCCAGGGTCCACAAGAGTCTTCCTCTACTTTGAAAAAGCTCACCCACTTCCAAATAGAACAAGCAAAGATGGCAATCTCTCCTCACAAGCTTCTAAATGGGAGTCCTAATTCCTGCAGCATTTACCCTTAGAAATGTATAGCTTTCAACCTCTCCTCCTTTTGGCCCAATGCCTGTATTTATAGTGTTCAAGAGGAAGTTAATCAGGTCCACCATCAATGGGATAATCCCCTCTTTGGATGGGATAGCTCCCCTATTGATGGGATAAGTTCCTCTTTGGTAGGAGTGCATGAACCATTTGGAGGCGCTCAATACACGTCGAACAACCTTCTAGAATGCTCTAGAAATGACCACAAGTGACTTTTTAAAGATGCAACTTGCGCATTTTAACCTTTTCAGGGGGACGCACCTGCACCTTTACATACAGAGCGTCTAAAGACGCAGCTTTTGTGAATATTGGGTGCGTCCCCGCAGGCAAGGTTGAGAGAACCTGCGTCCCCAGAGATAAATACATTTTAGAAAGACTTTCTCTCTTTTTTGGAGTTTGACATGGAGTGTAAGAACCCGATTCCTATTATTAGAGCCTCAATCTATTATACACTAACAGATCTATTTTCATGCTGATTTAAAAGTAATAAAATGAGGTTACTAACCTTCTTACATAGCTTTAAACATTTAACATCTTATCATTTTATCATAAGCAACATAAATTAAGGTGAGCATTCCATTGATATCAACTTAACAAGAGTAGTCCATGGAAAAATACCTGTTCCGGCGGTTGATGACGATACCTTTGTCTGATAGCTCCAGCTGAACGCTCCTTCTGGCCGACCCAACCGGATTTACCTCCCAGCCAACTAGGAAATAAATTCCTAGCCCAGGAAACCTCCACAGGTTCCCTAGCCCTCCGTGCCCAAGTCCAATCAGATATAGTGTGTCCTCAAGAAGAATGTGCAAAACTAGATAATGATACTTTCCTCCTCTCAAACCCAAGAAACCTCCACAGGTTTCCAAGGTCTCCCAAAAATCATAACAAGGCCAAACAATCACAACCAACCCCCACAATCCTAAGCAAAACTCCAACTCCCCCTCTTCTTCCTTCCCCCTTCCCTTTTATACCCTCTTTCCTCAACCACCTCTCATTAATGTCATTAACTCTCACCCATACTTGGTTGACTTCTCTTCCAAGCTAGAGTACATTTGGAATTGTGATATGAATTTAAAATTGAGAATTTAATGGGGGAGTACATTTGGGAATGTGAAGTGTAATTACATGGGGAGGACCATGTCTCCTCCTTAGTAAATGTGAGGGTACATTGGGGAATGTGAAATGAATAAATATATATTGATGATAAGATGGAGAGGACTTTGTCTTCTCCTTATTAAATGTGAGGGTACGTTGGGGAATGTGAAATGAATAAATATATATATTGATGATAAGATGGAGAGGACTTTGTCTTCTCCTTATTAAATGTGAGGGTACATTGGGGTGTGTGAATGAATAAATATATTTTGAATTAATGGAAGGAGACCATATCCTACACAATATTCAAATTGAGAAGGTAAGTGGGGAATTTGAATAATGGAAATCATAAATTTATTTTAGACCAATATTTCTCAATATTTTCAGATAATGTAAATATTAACACAATTTGTAGGATAAGATTTAAGTGGGGCATTACATACACCCCTCCTTCAGAAAACTTCGTCCCGAAGTTAGAATGAAAAGATACAAGGAGTTTGAAAGCATAACAAACCAGAGAGAGTTATAGCATTAAAATTCGATAAGTCAGACAATGGCATTACTTCCCATCAAGAGTCTCCAACTAATCTATATCTTCCTATCCACCCTGGCCTACTTCCGTTCCCACCCTATCCATCCTCTGCTGCTCTATCAGTGGCAACGGCCATACTAACCACTGATAAAACCGACATGGTGGAAGCGTCGAATACCTCGACCGAACTTTCCCCAGCAGGCATCTGGCAATCGTCATCACACGTCTAGGGGGAGCGTTCAGCTGTCCTCCCCACGATTCCAGGTTTCGGAGGATACACGGTGGGAAACACCTCCACCCCTCCTTCAGAGCACGGACCACACTACAGAGCTGGTTGGACTTGTCATCGAATAATCCAGTCAGGTCGTCTTGCCACCTGTCATTTGCATTTTACTCATGTCATAAGAGTGCATATCAAGTAGATACCAAATGTAATAGAACAATGTACATCGTACCTTTCCTCATTGGTCATCTCGACCTTCCCCAATGGAATAGTATATCTTGGTTATCATATGGTTCTTTCCAACCTGTAGTTTAGTTCTCATCCATGCATATATACAACCACAAAATAGATATAGGTACATGCTCTTAAACATCATGTTTATTAAGCCCAGTGTCCACGTGTCAATTTTTGTTGTTCATACTGGAAATAAATCTTACATTAGATAAATCATAATTTCACTAAGTCATTGATTAGATAAATCATATCTATATAAGCCTATACGATGCAACAATAACTTTGACAAGTCATGCACTAGATAAATTGTAACCAAGTAAGTCATACATTTGGTCATACATCCAACATGTCCATCATCAATATCCAATCCATCAATCGATTTTCACGTGTCCAACCAAATGTATATAATGTTCATAAATAACATGGAACTGCAAAATAGAACCTTAACATAGGTGGCTATCTATGTTAAAATGGGCATCATAAATGCTCATGTGACATCCTTGTGGAACCCCTCAATAACAATTAGAGTTGAAACAGATTCAACTGTCCATCATGGAAAATAGAATTTGAACCCATATATGCTATAAGGTGGTACCAAAACCAAGATAATAGCAAGCAACAAATTAGTGCACTATCAATTCCACTAGGAGGTGTTAGTATAAGTTTTATGCATATAATTTCTTTAAAACCTTAGTGAATAGATAAGTCCCAATCTTCCAAACCCATTTAATTAATCTTGAAAATAAAATAAAAACTCCAAACTTCAGAACTGTTTCCAACATGATTTTCATACTTTATTTTTTTTTTGTAAATTGAGAGGAATGTCCTGTAAATGTCAAAAGGTTCAAATTTATTATATATTTAATCATTGTTTACTAGTACTAAAACAATCTTGTGATATATATTGCAGCTCACAATATGACCAGACAATTGAAAAATAATTAAATGAACGGAATAATTTCCTTTTCCCTGTTGCTATTAGTATTTCCTCTAAATGGCACCGCATTTCTGAAGATGCCTACTCCTTTCATAAGTGGCCAGTGACCACAAAGTTGCGAAGAAATTTGAGGGTCTTTTAGCAACACATTACTTTTCACGATATTTTTATTCAACACTAGAATAAGGGTAAAAGTGTATCCTAATATTTTCACTAGAAAATTCTACCCCACTAGACCATCTTTGTAAGGCCTCCATCTGTTATGCACCATGCAATAATTGCTGGCATTAGCTTGCTATTCAACTTCCTAAATCTTTCCAAGATAACCCCTCCATACTTGGTTCGAGATATAAAGATACTTTCATTTGTTTGTTCGACTTTAATACCAAAAATATCTCAATAAGCCCATTTTTGTTATTACAAATTCTTTCTCGACTGCTAATCTAGATTCTTCTATGGATAGATTATTTCCTATAAAAAATAAAATCATCTACATACAAGCAAATAATTATAATTTCACCTTCATTGCTAACTTTGATAATTTCACCTTCATTGCTAACTTTTATGTAAACTGTTTGGCTTCCTGCTACTTTTACTAAAACCATTGCTCAATAGTTATGAGTCAATGCAGCTATACCAAGCATTTGGCAACTGCTTGAACCCACACAATGCTTTTCTTAACTTATACGTCATTGGGAAAAGTTGATTTTACATCCATTTGATGGACTTATCATTTGTATTGAGCTACTATTGCCATGACAACTATAACGGTTTCCATTCTTTGTACAAGAGCAAAGGTTTGATTATATTCTCTTCCATATTGTCGTTTGTACCCTTGACTACAAGTTGTGCTTTGTGCCTTTCAATTATGCATTATACATCATTCCTGGGTTTATAAACTCACCTCACACTAATAACTCCTTTTTCTGCTAGAAGATTTACTATCTCTCACGTCTCATTTCCTCAATTGTTTGGATTTCTTCATCCATGTCATCACACCATTTTCTTTCTTTTACTACATTCTCAAAATAAATAGAATTAGATTGAAAAAAATATAGCAAAACTCACAAAGTCATTATCATCATCTTCACACTTGGATATCTCATATATTTCTTACAAGTAGAAAAGAGTCTTCATCTTGATGCACCAGATACCATTTCCCCATCAAGCTATGCTACACTACTAGCCATCTCAAAACTGCAAAATAAACACCAAAAAGCCTCCAAATCTTCTTCTCCATTCATACCTTTTACTTCTCTTTTGCATATAACGATGAATAATCTTCTTCTCTATTCATACCTTTTACTTCTCTTTTACATATATAGATAAAATAGCTCTGCAAGTTTAGAAACTAACTTCCACAATTCTAATTTAATTGTCAATAAAGTTTCAGGATCCATAGTTTGAGTAAATGAAAAATGTTACGCTGGTAATATATGATAAAAAGAAAGAATATATTCATAAACCCAGCACTTCAATTATCATCGAAATTTAGAAAAAGAACTAGGAGAAATAAAACACAACCATCTAAAATTTCCTAAATAATGGATCAGTATATAAATCATGGTTGAGGCCTCCCTAAGTTGTTAGATTCGAAGGCTGATATCGATACTCGAATTGGTCGTTGAGACATGCGAGGCCCAGGGAATCTCAATTGCCAGACTATCAATTTTCCATTCCAGTTACATATCGATATATTCATTTTCCGATCCATTACCATTACCAACCCACTGCTATTAACTGCTATTGAATCCAATAATGGAATGCTGCATTTTGCCAAACAGTTCTTTTTTTTTTTTTTTACATCACACCATACTTCTGCTTCATTCAACTTCCATATGCGAACAGAGTCATGGCCCTTGTGCTCCACTAGCACCACTTGCCCATTGTAATCCCCTAAATTTTCAGGACTAATCCTTTTGCATCTCTGTGGCAACGGGATTTCTGTCCACAGCCCGTCGGCAATATTGAAGGCTACCATGAGATTAGGGATGGGATTGGGAATTGGGAGGCAGAGACACCCAGTAAAACTTGCCATTACAGAAGATACCCTTTCCAGTAGGCAAAACTATACCTATATTAATGTTGTTAGAGCCAAAGTTTGAAACTTGGTGTTCAAAATTTTTTTTTTCTCAGATGAAAAAAAAGCGATATATTCCTTATTTGTAAGTTACATATTCTTCATGGCCATGCATCTCAAACAGTAGCAGTACAGAGAGATTTAACCGAGCAAAACTGCGATCATGCATCATAAATTGTCCCTATAGACAGTCCAGGAATCAAAATCGAGATCTATTTTATACTAATCGTTGATTGCATGATATATCTTAATATTTCAGTATAGCATGTCTAGCATGCTGATAGACAATATGTCGCACATCTGTATTGTTGTCACTACCTGTAAAACAAGGTAAAAAAACAGAGAAGATCAATTTGCTATAAAAAAAAAAGGGAGGAGAATGTCCGGTTTAGAAGTTATCCGGGTAATGGCAGAATCCCGGCCTCCAACCAAGTCTCGTACATCTTTATCTCTATGTGGAGACCATCTAGTTTTTTTCCATGATGCCTTTTTTGGAGAGACCTTCAGCCTCTGTATTGAAGTCCTTGCTGATATGCTGTATGGAGGAGCGTTGTAATGAACTCCAGATTGTAGTGATCTGTTGTAACCAACCTTGTAGGGAGGAATTGCAGATAATAGCCTTGCCTCTGACATAGTCTATGACGACTTTTGAGTCACCATAGATATGAACAGATGAAATATCCAAAATGCCATGGCCTAGGCCTTTGTGTTGGTGTTCAATATGTCTCTTTGAAAACTTAAAATTCTGATTTGTTACTGTACCTTTTCCCATGTGCTTTCCAGATGTGGATATGCGGTTTTATTTACTATTTGAATCTATTCTGAACTACAATTCACTATACAATAGTTGCGTCCATCAACATGGTGTGAGTTAATTAAATTCTAGTTCAGTTGATTAATAATTGTAGACAACAAATTACAGTTTCAGTTGATTAATAATTGTCTCCAATTATTCACCATAATTCCATAATTATATTCACCATCATTTATATAAAATTGGACTGATTTGCTTGTGAATCAATAGGGTGATGAATAAGTCAATTTGTGGACATGAAAACCCCTTCCACGCCTCCAAAACTCGATATATGATAAGTCTTTGGAGAAATACAGATGCTAATTTCTCAGGCATTCAGACTTCGAGAAAATATGTTGCCTCTTTATCATCGCTACGGTCATGTCATTCACCTATTCTACAATCAGAGTTGGCCTCGGTATCGCTAAAGTAGTAGGTTCATCTTAAGCTTCCACTCATTCATCTCTCCTTAGCAGATCATTCATCATGGAAACTTGAGTCCAGGCGTTGGATTCTGAATCATAAATACACATCATAATTCTTCTCATGCTACTAGAATATCTGCCCAGCAGGAGAGTGCAACGCCTTGTGGAACAATCGAAAGCCAATCCATTGAAAACGAAAGCCGGTATTGGAGGACGAGGCAGCTATACCTAATTCCTGGTACTTGGGAATGCCTATGGAAAGATCCAACATATCCCCTTTTCTATGACAACAGAAGATGCCCTTGCAAGTATTCACAACGACGTGATTGAGCAAAGGAACTTTGTACATGTCTGAACTGCGTTCTTCTATAACCCAAGAATCCACGTCATCTTTTGGATTCCAGTGGATCTGAATAAAAAAAAACCCAGGGGTGGAGTACAGCGACCATATTGGAACAAGTCCTTCGAAGGCATCACGGGAAGACAGTAGATATTTCCACTGTTTGCACACAATCCTCATTTTGCCAAGAACCCTAATGGGCAGCCTCGCTAAAATCATATGCAACAACTCTTTTGGGATCCTTTGCCATATTTCAGCTTCCATTGCTACAATATTTCTATTTCACAGAAAATATAAGAAATATTTTTCTTCCTGTTGAGGCTGCAACTCTTCCTGGAAACCTCCCACCACTTCTGCGCAGTCCGCTCTATTTTTCAAGACCCAGAATTACCTCAACAACATACACCAAGATCATGGCATTCCAAAACACCACACTACATATTCATAAGAGCAACCTTTATAAAAGCATCTGACTGAAATCCATTCCTAGTTACATAACTATGAATCAATTTACCTTCTTCTAAAGTTTCTAAATGATCACAAGCTTAGAGCACACCTACCACTGTAACTGAGTCCAGAATCACACCCACCAGCTACAGCTGATGAAAGAATGCGAATACCTCCTTATATGATCTATGATTTCTCAGTGCATAACCGAGAAGCATTGTAGAGCATTAAACCACACTCAATTTAGATGTTTTCTCAACATTTGGCATGAACCTCAACAGATCCAAATTTAGGATAGAAGTGATTTCATCCACCACAAAACGTTGGAATTGAACCCATTTATGCCTATATGATAATGAACTTCTTGCCCTATTGCAAAGTTGATATGTCACTACAATCCTAGTACCAATGGGAACGTAAAGTCAATTGGAAATATGCCTTCATTTTACATTTGGTACTACAGTGTAGGTGTTTGCCCGCTCAGCTGGTTTGTGGCAAACTCTCATAATTACATTCCATGGGTTAATATTTTTCCTAGAATTTTATCATAAAATAGTCGGTCATCTCCTGGACTGCCATACTTGGCATACATGCTTACGATGTTGTTATCTCAAAATGGATTTGTTAAAGGCCACTTATAACTATTTGGGTATGATGTTTTTAGCTCTCTCAGGGCGCACGGATATCAGCATAGGCTTGCAATAGAGCAGCATCAGGGTCAATTAGTAAAACTTGATAGCTCTTGTCATACAAAATATCCATATCCTCCTTCAATGAACGATCGTTGCATTTGTCATGGAGGTTGTTGTTATTGTTTCATTGTGGTTTGGGGAGAAAGGATGAGAAAGTTAAAAGTGGTGATATGCATGATACGTATGTAAGCGTTCTAGTAATCTCTTAGTTCAAAATCAACATAACGTAGGGAACATTGTGTAGATGTTGTCATTGTTAACTATAAGTATCCATTGAGATTGTGAAATCCTTCCATGAAAATTTGTTATTGGGTAGAATCATACTTGAGGAACTTAAAAACACACATGATTCAAATTGCAATGAAATAAACCCAAAATTTTGATATTCCTGAAAGGACCTTAACTATGATGGTTCTGTAATTGACAGTTTACAATTGAGTATTAAACCAACCAGTGTGCAAGCATTCGAGTGGTCCACTGAATTGAACCTAGAAAGTCTGATCCTATTTTGATAACATGATATAGTGAACTAATCTCCTCAACCCCATCCTTTGAATACTATAATGCCAACCAGTGCCTTCTACATATATGGCAGGTTTGAATCTCCTCAAATAATATTAATGTTCCTATCCATAATTATCCAAATTGGCCAATATGCCAACTAATCTACCTTTAGATATTCAGGGGTTCTTCAGTGGGTTCTATTGGAAAGTTTGGAAACAGTAACCAAGAGGTTTTTTTTTTTTTTCACTCTATGAGGCCAAATTTCTTGTATCCGAAGATCATTTATGCCATCATTTTCTGCCTACTCATCAAAGATAGGAGAACATGATTCTTGGGAAAACTTGGTATGAAATTTGAGTGCTAGATGTTTTAGTTATTTCACTGAAAGTTGGGCTCAGAAAGAAAGAATTGTTTACAAGGATTTTGTTGATCCATGTCAGAAGAGTGAAGCAATTAAAGAAGTTCAGAGCTCAATTTTATAGGTCTGTTATGGTGTCCACCATTTTTACTTCATTATACATTTGCAGTAAATATGAGCTCTAGTTTTTTTCTATAGTACTCATAGTTGTTTTGTAATTCATATTTGCTATGGTAGACGAAACATGCTCTCTAATATAATAATGCAAGAGTTTCTTTGTCAGGGAGAGCAATAAAATATTGCATAGAGACATTTCATGAAAAATGATGGAATTGTGGCTTTTAATGGCACTTCTTGACAAACAGTGAACCCATGTCATAGATGTTGTCGACTGCTTCTTGTTTGGATTCAATGGCTTGCATTAAGCCTCTTAACTATCTAGATGCCTGCTAATGCAATTTCCTTTAGAAGAGGGCAGAGTTCTATTTCATTTTGGAAGCAAGAGGCCTTGTTTGGATGCAGTAAATTTTTATCTTTATCTTTGTTTAAAAGACAGTGCAGTAGAAGAAATATTGCGAAATTTTCCCCGAGGGCTATTGCTATGAAGGAGAAAGAAGTGAAAACAACATCCCCTGCCATGGAAGAGGGAGGTAAATGGTAAGAAAGTAATGGTTGAAGGATGGGATGGTTACTGTGGATGGGCGAGAGCTTTGCATCTCTCAAATAAAGGATACCAAGTTGTCCTTGTTGATAGCCTTGTCCGCAGGTTGTTTTCCTAGAAGCTTGGGATCGGTCTCTAACAGCCATGGTCTCGATTCAGAAGAGAATAAAGAGATGGAAGAAATTCTCTAGCAAACAACTTGACCTCGTTGCAGTAGATGTTTCTAATTTTGATTTCCTTGCAGAGGCTTTCAAATATTTTGTTTCTATTTTTAAAAATTGGTAGAAAAAGCATAAAAAAAATAAAATTGAAAGTTATATTTTTTTTTTTGGCCATGAGGAGGATATTGCTTAAATAAACTTACAGTTGCTTCCTTGGTTAAACTATATCTATGTTGTCAAAATCACACAAGACTTGTACACGGCCTCATTCGCACTCACTAGAGGGTTTTTAAGTCAAGTCTCCAAGATAATCATGTTAATACAAGCCCACTCACCTCGCTGCTTGCGCTAAACCACATCCTGTGGATACATGAACGTTTCTTATTACGGCCCTTTTATGTAGTGGAGGTATTTGCTAGTTCCCCAGGAAAATCCATTACTCTCATATAAATGAAAAGAGGTTTTCACATAACTATTTTGCAGAACTAGAGAGTCTCCCTGAACCGTCTTTTATAGGGTGGATATGTTGATGAAGCTACTCTAAAGACTGTGAACTTCATGGTGGAAAGTAAATGACCCCAAATCTTTGTGTAATAACTCCTCCTGGAATTCTTTTGCAATTTAGAAGTTAAAGTCGTCATCCTATTTATCATAAGAAATTCACTGACATTTCACACCATTATTCAGAAACGTCCAAGTCCTCCTGTCAATGTTATTAATTTATGGTACGGTGGCAGTTGCTGTCAGTGGCTTTCAAGTTGACATTCCAAGGATTACCGTATCTACATTCCAGCCTAGCAGAAGATAATAGTAAGTAGGTATGTAAAGTTTGATGAGGATAGAGGCTATCAGTGCTGTTTGCTTCCCCACTCTGACTCGTATACATGCACCTGGTGAACTCAAGCATACAAACTTGACAAAGCATTAACCACGGGTCGGAAAAAATGCACCTTCGCTGGCCCAAGGAATTTTCAAAAGATTTGAAGTTTGTTACGAGAAAGATCACTGCACCTATGGCAGGTTTTGAACATGTATTCAGCCTTTAAAAGTTGTCGTCAAGGCAAACTGCTAATCACAGATGTTAATTACAATGTTTCCAGATAGTTTAATTTACTAATGACCACTATGCAAGAAAACATTTTATAAGTATAACTAAGCAAATGCCAAAAGAGATTACTTGCACCTGTGGGCATAATTGTAAACCACTATATTCACCCGGTCGACATGAGCCAATTATATTGAACTTTGCCAACTGACGAAGCACTGATGGAGCTATTGTATTTCCACTTCTGCAGTCGTCGCTATAGATAAATTATAAACCTGTAATTCTCAATATCATTTAGAGCTCTGTTCCATAAATCTGGCATTTTCTTTGTAGAAACAGCTTCAAACTCTTGAGCTGCCAAGAACTTCAAAATGTTGTTGAGAATCAAGATGTCAATTACTTGCTTAATTAACTCTTTGAAAGATGTATTTGACTATTCTCTAAATAGTTTGAAATCATCTATCCTGAGACATTACGATTTGACACTTACATCTGGACAAGGAATGGCTACTGCAACATCAGTGGATTGTTAATTTAGAACCACAGTTGGCAACAACGAGTTTCCTCGCAAAATGGTACTCAAGATCAGCAGAACATGTATTTGATCCTTAGTTTCCTGGATGTATTATGACTCACTTCACAAGAGCGGTGTCCGGTGTCAGATTATATTGGGAATTCTTATACCAGTGTAGTTTCAATAGAATTTTCTTTCCAAAGTCGGTTAATATCGCTTGGGAAAACTAAAGGAGCTCTTTGATAGCAATTATGCTTATGATAGCAATTAAAGGAGCTCTTTGTGGACCATCACGAACTGGAAAGGCGATGACAGTCAATGCTGTGGCTCATCATCTAGGAAAACATGTTCTTCTTGTTGATTTTCATTTACTTCAGTCAGTTTGCGGAGGAAGTAGAGGTGTTGACTACTGTGCTGACCTCAGTGGACTCTTTCGAGATGCGGATATGAATGATGCAATTTTTTTTTTGAAGAATGCGAGGCTATTTTTGCACAGAGAGAACGTGGCGGGCATAGATTGCTTAATACACTTTTGACAGAGATGGAGCGATACGAAGGAATAATAATGCTGGTCACTAACCGACCTTTAGATTTTGATGAGGCAATGCATAGGCGCATAACATGTGTGAGTGAGTTTCACACACCAGATCACACACAGCGTTACAAGATCTGGAAGCTTGCATCAGAACACCTCCCAGTTGTCGAGAACATTGATTGGGAGAAAATTTCTTTACGGTATGAGTTAACAAGAGGGTTCATAAAAATGCTTTGTTAAGTTCTCTGCTCTTGGGTATTTCTCGTGATGGCAACAATCCAATGATTATTGAAGATGATATTATTTCAGAATATCGGTTACAGATGCCTGATAGTTTGCAAATGAACACTGCAGCTTTGGAGTTCCCTACAAGGACTCTGAGAAATGCCATGGCTAGGTTACTCGGTCGATCAAGGGCCGACTAGGGCCTATTTTGGCAGAGGCCCAAGAACTACACAGAGCTGTTGATTTGCAGGATATTTTACAGGATCGACAGTGGGATTTCCACGGCTGCCAAAAATAGATCTGGGTTTCACTAATGTGATGGTTGCCATGATCTTTGAAGATTTAGCACGGCCTTAAGAGAAAATACGGCCTAGAGGTATCCTTGTGCTTTGAAACACTTAACCTCTCAACAATAAATCCAAATATCAAAACTAATGTCTAGATATGGAGAACCATCTAGATATGAAGAACCTCCTATGAGAAACCCGACGACTCTTTTGGAGTACGGTTTTTAGTGCTAGTGCATCATAGTATGGTGAGTCCACTAGGCTTTGGGGAAGCTACCAAATAGGCTATAGTGTAGTGCTACAATATTCATATGGTGTATATGACGGAGACCAATCTAGTGTGGGTTTAAAGGCCCAGATTTTGAACCTAGGCTCTGATACCATGTGTAAGAACCCGATTCCTATTATTAGAGCCTCAATCTATTATACACTAACAGATCTATTTTCATGCTGATTTAAAAGTAATAAAATGAGGTTACTAACCTTCTTACATAGCTTTAAACATTTAACATCTTATCATTTTATCATAAGCAACATAAATTAAGGTGAGCATTCCATTGATATCAACTTAACAAGAGTAGTCCATGGAAAAATACCTGTTCTGGCGGTTGATGACGATACCTTTGTCTGATAGCTCCAGCTGAACGCTCCTTCTGGCCGACCCAATCGGATTTACCTCCCAGCCAACTAGGAAATAAATTCCTAGCCCAGGAAACCTCCACAGGTTCCCTAGCCCTCCGTGCCCAAGTCCAATCAGATATAGTGTGTCCTCAAGAAGAATGTGCAAAACTAGATAATGATACTTTCCTCCTCTCAAACCCAAGAAACCTCCACAGGTTTCCAAGGTCTCCCAAAAATCATAACAAGGCCAAACAATCACAACCAACCCCCACAATCCTAAGCAAAACTCCAACTCCCCCTCTTCTTCCTTCCCCCTTCCCTTTTATACCCTCTTTCCTCAACCACCTCTCATTCATGTCATTAACTCTCACCCATCCTTGGTTGACTTCTCTTCCAAGCTAGAGTACATTTGGAATTGTGATATGAATTTAAAATTGAGAATTTAATGGGGGAGTACATTTGGGAATGTGAAGTGTAATTACATGGGGAGGACCATGTCTCCTCCTTAGTAAATGTGAGGGTACATTGGGGAATGTGAAATGAATAAATATATATTGATGATAAGATGGAGAGGACTTTGTCTTCTCCTTATTAAATGTGAGGGTACATTGGGGAATGTGAAATGAATAAATATATATATTGATGATAAGATGGAGAGGACTTTGTCTTCTCCTTATTAAATGTGAGGGTACATTGGGGTGTGTGAATGAATAAATATATTTTGAATTAATGGAAGGAGACCATATCCTACACAATATTCAAATTGAGAAGGTAAGTGGGGAATTTGAATAATGGAAATCATAAATTTATTTTAGACCAATATTTCTCAATATTTTCAGATAATGTAAATATTAACACAATTTGTAGGATAAGATTTAAGTGGGGCATTACATGGAGAGCAGAGGCATAAGACTTGCCTAAGAGGGTAGTATGACTGTTGATAGAGTCATCCTAACTGTAAATAGTCATGGTGACATTTTTTAGTGTAACAGATTTCCCCCTAAAGTGCGAAGCCTGGAATAGATTAGGGTTTTGTATTATCTAGGAAGGGTGAAGCGCTTTATCATTTCAAGGATTATCTTGTGGAGAGCCTGGTCAGAACCTGCAATTTTCAACACAAAATACATGTATAAGATTATATCATCACTGAGGTAGGCATTCCCATACTCAGATTAAAACTTTAACTAACAGACTAACTACTCTGATACATGAATGATCTTGCAGTACATCATAATCATAGACTTTTGTAGACACAGTATGGGCACAACCATCTGTTTATGATTAGTCTACTTAGATAATGAATACAAAACTCCTCGCAGCCTGGATGGTGGAAACTAGATCCAGGGTCTTCATTTCTACTTCTCGAATTGGTACGATTCTAGCCATGCGAATAAATGAGTTGATGTCGAACATGGTAGAAACCACTTGATTACCAGTCGATGATGTAAACTTTTAACAAGCGTGAGAGAGACCACCAGTAATGTCAATGGTTCTCAAAGTACCCAATACAATCCAGTGAATGAATGAGTTGATGTCGAACATTTCACGGAATCCTTCGATCGAAAGTCAATGATGTAAACTGACGTCAAAGGCGAGAAACCTGCCATTGATGCATGCAGACTTCAAGGTACTGATGATTTCTAAGTCATCTCTCTAGATAATGTGCCGATGTCGATAGAAAGTGACCCGTTGCAGGCAAGCCCACAACACGAAATCATTGTTCAAGTTGAAGAAATGTTGCTGTAAGGACTGACTCAGGGATGGTCAAATGGATGATAAGTATTTTGCAGATGAAAGTTTTGTTTGCAGACCTCTTGAACACATAACAACACGACAGATGGCTTGGTGCTGAATAACTCAAAGTTAATCCCCGGAACCTGGCTGAAGACTTTCAAAGTGGTTTGATCAACTGTGAGGTAAAGGATTTCCCAACCCAGGTGAATGAAAAAGTGTCGTGTTCAAGAGTGGTAATAAAGCTTCTTCTGAGACAAAAGGTAACAAATAGGCTCATTCTTCTCTCTTTTCCCCCACCATTTCTGGCAAGTACCTCTTTATTTTTAACAAGCTTGAGGAGGATAACATATGCTTGATTATAAGCTCATCCTTCGGATGAGTCCAACCTAGTTTTGATTCGAACCCTAGGAAGGAGTGGTTCGTTCCTGTTTGTAATTGAACAGGTCCTTTACTGTGAAATGTTTAACGAGCCCAGTATAGGAGAAACTCGGCGTTTTTCAATTTTAGAGAGTCTGAAAAACTTAAGAAGACTCCAAGTTGAACTTTTTCGTAGATTTGTGTCCCTCAAGCCCGAAAAAGTATAAAATAATACCTGGGGGAACCGCTTGATCTTGCGACCAAGGAGTACTTTCATAATTAGTGTCACTGACCTGAAAAGTAAAAAGCGATCAAGGAAACGTCGTTTTATTTCCAGTATCGAGTTTGAAACGACAAAAACCCGGCAACCTTTTCCTGTTTTTTACGGTCAGAAAAGAGCTATAAGGGGACCATCTTTTAATTCCGTTTTAACGAGTGTAAAAGAAACGCTCGGCAATCTTTTCATATTTTAGGAGTCAGAAAAGGGCTTAAAAGATGACTCTGAGGATTCATTTTTTCGTAAGTTTTAACGAGTTCGAAAAAATGACAAAAATGTACTCATGGTTTTCACTTTTTCGTAAGTTTTAATGAGTTCGAAAAAATGATAAAAATGTACTCATATGGCCAAGTTTCAATTTAATTTACGAGCAAGAAAAGATGGAAAGAACTCGGCATTTTCATTTGTTTTACGAGAATGAAAGATAGCAAAATAATCTCAGGATTTTCATGAGTTTAACGAGTCTTGAAAATAACTGAAATTGACTCAAGATAGGTTTCATTTTTACAAAAGCTTGAAACAGAGAAAAACTATGCTTCAAAGTAGTTTCATTTTTTCACAAGCTTGAAACAGAGATAAAACTGTGCTTGATGCCCCCTAAGCATAACTGCTAGAGTGCATGCCCCCCATCTTCATTTCATTCAACTAAGTACAAGCTGGATGGAATGAAGGTTCATGTACGAGATCATTTGAAAGACCAGACCTAAAACTGTAAGAAAATTATGCAAAACACTGAAATAACTAACCTAAATATACAGCTTAACATTTACGAGATTTAGTCAAACTCTCGACTCAAGTAGAGGAGGATTTGTTTCATTTTTTAACGAGCTTGACACAGGAAAAGAACTATGCTCAGATTCGGTTTCATGTTTACGCAAGCTTGAAATGAAAAACTATGCTTGTTATAAGTTCACATGTCCCCAGCATAATGACGCAAAACGAGGTACATGCCCCCCAAGCTTCATTGCATTCAATGAGGTGGATGGAATGAAGCTTTTACTTTCAAGATCTTGGAAAGACTTGTGGGAGTTGTTTCATTTTTTAGTGAGGTTGACACAGGAAAAGAACTATCCTCAAACCCTTGTTTCATTCATTTTTTAAACGAGCTTGACACAAGATAAGGAACTATGCTCATAACCACTCTCTATGTTCTACCTAACAAAAAACTCTACTCTAAAAACCTTGATTCATTTTTTAACGAGCTTGACACAAGACAAGGAACTGTGCTCTAAAATCCTTGATTCATTTTTTAATGAGCTTGACCCAAGACAAGGAACTATGCTCATAAAATCCTTGATTCATTTTTTAATGAGCTTGACACAAGTCAAGGAACTATGCTCATGACTACTCTCTACAATCTACCTACTTAACCTACCCTTGTTTCATTTTTTAACGAGCTTGACACAAGACAAGGAACTATGCTCAAAAAGTTTGCATGCCCCCAGCATAATGATGCAAAGTGAGGTACATGCCCCCCAGGCTTCATTGCATTCAACCGGCTGGATGAAATGAAGGTTTACTTTCAATATTTAACTTGAAAAGGGAGTTGTTTCATTTTTAAGGAGGTTGACACAAGAAAAGAACTATCCTCATACCTGATTCATTTTTTTAACGAGGTTGACTCAGTAAAAGGAACTTTCCTCGTACACTGATTCATTTTTTAAGGAGGTTGACTCAGTAACAGGAACTATCCTCATACACACTGATTCATTTTTTAACGAGGTTGACACAGTAAAAGGAACTTTCCTCGTACCTGATTCATTTTTTAACGAGGTTGACTCAATAACAGGAACTGTCCTCAAGACCCTACTTTCTACAATCTACCTATATATCTTAAAATCTAGCTGATTCATTTTTTAATGAGGTTGACTCAGTAAAAGAACTATCCTCATGACATCCAATTTCATTTTTTAACGAGGTTGAGAGAGGAACAAACTATCCTCGTACTATCCAATTTCATTTTTTAACGAGGTTGAGAGAGGAACAAACTATCCTCGTGACTCTTGATCATGGCTTCCAACTGGAAGAAAGACATGTCAATGGACATGTAGAGTCCCTACTTTACACCTTATCCTCCATCATTACCTACTGTTTTCATCACTTTCCTCTCTCTTTTACCTCATTTTCCACCCAGATCATTACATTAGTTGTCATTAAACATGATCAAGTGAGCTTTGCTAATGGGTAATTGTTTTGTTTAGTTTTTGACATACTTGCAGGTATTCCGCAGCTTTCTGCTGATTCCGCAGCCATCTGCTGATTCCGCAGCCATCTGATGATCCCGCAGCTATTTTGTTGATTTCAAGGTTCCACGTGCTATTTTGCAGAATGAGCCACGTGGGCATGTTGGAATATACGTGCTCGAGGTTCCTATGCCATCAGTTCAGCCGGCCACGTCATTTGTACCTCCGGTCAAAGGGGGTCAAGTTTCGGTCAAATAAAGGCAGCTTAACGTGGATACGTAAGCTGTTTGATCATGTCGGTGGAAAAGGTGACTTGTCCATGTTTTGAAAGCCGTGGGGGACATGATCTAATGTTAGATTCATTGCCCATATCGACCAGGACCTCCAGCTTGACCACGAAGCCTATGACGTGTTAATTGCACCTTTAATACGCATGACAGTTAGTTCATTTTCTGTTTCTATGTTTACGTATTAGGCCATCTTGCAGATGCCTATATATATACTTGCGTCTGCGTACGCTGATGTTAACTTTTCAGATGCTGTAGTGTATTTATTTGTGAGAATTTTGGCACGTTTTCAAACTCTGTTTTTATAAGAGCTGTTCCAGCACTTTTGGATTATGTATCTCTGCATATAAAGTAATGGAAACGCTGTTTTGAAGTCTTAAGAGCATCTGAGTTTTCTGTGGATAATATGAATGGAGGGCCCCTGTTCGTATTAGCCTTGTAAAGTATTTTCATGTTCATATTTCTGCAATTTCTTTATTTTACAAACATAATTTCCTTTCTTGAGTTATGTACAGCTTGATTTCTCTTTATTGCTGCAGCCTTTATTTTCACTGATCAGATTTACTTCTTTGCAGGTTTTCACTCGGGATTAAGTGTGTTGTGTTTGCTTTAAAATCTAATGGTAGTTGCAGTTGTCTTGTTCATGATGCTGCCCTTTTTACTCTGTTTTCTAGACTAGTTTTAGCTTAGTTTTACAAGTTGGATGCTAACTAATTTATGCTCTCTTTATCATGAATGGCTTATATTTCAAGAGAACAGAACACTAATTAATTGCAGCTTGTATTTGAGTAGTCTTGGCTTGTGATACTAATACTTTTTCCACTTGTTACACATAATCACATATGGAGGAAGCAGTATGTTGGAAAAGGCTTAGTAGTGTTACAATTTGTCAAATTAGAGTAGATTAGAGTTTTTATCAATTCTTGGATTTGTCTTCAGCTACCTCCTAATCGTGTTTTACGTAGTACTATGTGGTAGAAGCAGGGAGTTAGGAGGAGATAATCATTAACATCAATCCTTGAAGTGATTTTCTTGTTTCTTTTATTTGCAGCAGTATCGATAGAGACTAATGCCATTAGAACGTGGTCATTTACTTTCAAGTCATTTTAATTTATTCATTTCTTTCAAGTTCTTTTCCTTTACAAATTCAGCAAGTAATTAGAAATCACTTTCACACACACTTTCACTCATCTAGAACTCACTTTTCACACACTTGCACTCATCTGTCTATAATCATCACTCCATCATTAGGAAGATAAGTTAACCATAAACAACCCCCCAAACGACAAAAGCTCTAAGAAAGTTGCTTAAGTACATATAGTACACCCTCACTTCATCAGCTTACGAGCCCCGGGTTGACAATTAATGACGTCAATTTAGGAACACTAAATTGACTAAACATTTTGGCGCCGTTGCCGGGGAAGTGAAATTAAGTAGCCATACTTAGAGAAAAAAAAAACATAAAAAAATTCAAGGAAAGAAGTTAATAATCTATCCAAGTGTGCTCTCCTCTTGCACTTTAAAGTGATTTGGAGGATCAGAAAGGAGAAAGTTATTGATTTAGTAGTTTCTTGAGTATGCTCTCTTCTTGCACCTAGAGTGAACTGGAAGATCAGAAAAAGAACTATTAACTTGACTTGAAGAAAAAATAAAAAATGACATGCATAGAGCTAGAGATTCTAGAGGACGGTTTTTAGCTAGAGCTCGAAGTTCAATTTTTACAAGTCCATCTGCTTCAAGGGATAGACAAGAGACACCCCCCTTATCTCCAACCGAAACCCCTAGTCCTAGAATTCCTGAAATTCAAGAGCCAAGAGTTGACTCTCCTACACCTTCTATTGAGTTTGAACCAAGAAGAGACTCTTCTCTTTCTCCTACAGGAAGACCAATTGTAATTGAGGAATTGGAATCATCTGAAGAAGAAGGAGAAATCTCTTCTCATTCACCTTTTGTAGAGGAACCAAAATATTTTGAAATCCCTAGGAGAATCATCACGGCAGAGGAAGAAGGAGGAGGTAGAGGTAGAGGTAGAGGAGGAGGAGGAAATAACAATAACAATAATGGAGGTAGAGGTCCCATAGGAGGAGGAAATAGGAATGGGGATAATTCATTTGGGTTTCCCATTGTTAATGAGGATTCCCGAGCCACTATGAAAAACATATCACCATCTGTCCTCCCTAACTTCCATGGGTTAAGGACTGAGGACCCTGAAACATTCTTATTTGAGTTTGAAGTGGTGTGTCGAACTTATGACTACCTGGATGACTCTCAGAAACTCAAGTTGTTCCCTTCAACACTGAAGGATCAAGCCTTGAAATGGTTCATGGGGTTACTCACTCAATCCATTAGGACTTGGGATGAGATGAAACAGACATTTTTGGATAGGTATTTAGACTATTGCATGCCTACTAATCATAAGGACAAGGTTTTTAAAATGGTACAAAAAGAAGATGAGAGTCTAGAAGATTTACTTGAAAGGTTTCAATATAACTTGAAAAGAGCAAAAATGAATACCTTGGATGAAGAGACCTTAAAAGCCCTCTTATTAAAAGCCATCAGGGATGAATGGATAGACATCTTAAACATGATGGGGAAAGGGGATATTTCTCAACTTTCTCTCAATGACATAGCAGAACTTTGTATCCATCTCTCAAGGGGCAAATCAAAAACTCAAAAAGGGCCTAGAGATCCTTCTCTCCTTAGGGCAAATAAATCTGCAACAGGATCAGTGAGTAGGGCTGAAATCGGCAGTATGCTTGATGAATTTAAAACTGACATCTTAGGGAGTCTTAGTGAACAACTTGATACCCTTAAGATTCACAATAAACAAAAAGCAGAAGATGAAGCTTTGGCTATCTTTTGCCCGAAATGTAGAAAGAAACATGCTTTAAGGGAATGTCCCTTAGATGCACACATTGTAGAAACATGTGTAATTTGCTCAGAAACTCATGAGACCAAGGATTGTCCTTCAATCCCTGGCCTCAAAGCAGTCTTTCAAGAGGATCCAGATACACTCGAATCTCTCTGTTTTATTGCAAGGAGACCTTGGCAAGGACAACAGAATCA
Source organism: Pinus tabuliformis (assembly GCA_031772625.1). Classification (NCBI taxonomy): domain Eukaryota; kingdom Viridiplantae; phylum Streptophyta; class Pinopsida; order Pinales; family Pinaceae; genus Pinus; species Pinus tabuliformis. The sequence continues at coordinate 221,684,270 of CM062811.1, read as the reverse complement.
AGGGTTTAACAACTCTATGAATTCTCAATCCCAACCAAGTTGGAATCCTTGGCAACAACCTTGGCCTCAACCTCAAAATGCTTTCCAAGCATGGATGCAAAGCATGCAAAATACTTATGGGAGATTTGCACAATTCTATCAATATCCTCCATCATTTCAGAATCAGCAAGCTCCACAACTTCCAAACCAAGGTCAACAACTATCATTGCCATACCCTCAACAACAACAACCTCCTCCACAAAATCAAAATTCTCAATTAGCACTTCAATCCCAGCAGAAATCTAACCAACTTCCCTCTCAGCCATTACCGAATCCAAATAATAGGAACCCTCAAAATGCTTACATGATGGAAGGTCAACCATTCCCTACCTATATGGTTGTTCCTCTTAATGAAGTACAACTTAGATCAGGTAGAATCCTAGATCAACCTTCCACAAGTGTTCAACAACCAAGCATTTCTGAGGAGGAATCTCTTAAAGTCAATAAAGGTTCTGAAGTATCACTTCAAACCCAAAATATCCAAAAAGAAAAAGAAAAAGAATCAATCTCTACAACTCCCCTAGTTGAGCAACCTACACCTACAGCTACACCTCCCTTTCCTGAAAGATTGCAAATTGATAAAGGGGTGGAAAAGCAGATATGGGTGCCTGACTATAACTTCCTAGATGAATTGAAAAATGTATGTATCAAGATCCCCTTGTTACAGGCCATTAAGGAAATTCCCATTCTAGCGAAGACAATAAAGGAGTTGAGTTTGAAGAAAACAGTAAAAAGAACCAGAGATACTAAAAGGATACATCTAGTTGGAAAAATTGCAGACATAATGATGGGTAAGATTACCATGCAAAAGTATGTAGATCCCGGTAGCCCTATTGTCAAAACTCATATTAATGGGGTTGAAATCCCAAATACTCTGATTGATTTAGGAGCCGCGATCAACATCATGAGTAGACAGACCATGGATCAGTTAAAGCTTCCTAACCTTCTCTTTACACCCACTCTACTGCAGCTTGCAGATAGATCAATCATTAAACCTGATGGTGTATTGGAAGACATTCCAGTCTCTCTAGATTCTTGGGAATATCCTGTTGATTTTATGATTTTAAATCCCAAGAACAATCTAGGAGGACATCCTCTTATTTTAGGAAGACCTTGGCTGGCCACAGCTGATGCTTTCATAAGCTGTAGGTCTGGAGACATGTATATATCAGATGGTAATTCCACCAAGAAGTTCAACTTGTATCCCCCAGCAAAAGCTATAACAGAAATAGGAGAAGATGAATGGGTAGAGGATGAAGATACTATACAACCAATTCTAACCATCTCTGAGATCAGTGAGGATAGTCAAATTCTAAATACATTAGAAAATTTTGAAGTATCTTTAGAATATGACTCTGAACATTTTCAGATAGATGCAGACATTGAATATCTCTCCTCTAGACAAATGTCTCTCTTCTCAATGGAAGAGTTTGGTAGTTCTACAGTTGAAATCCTCCTAGGAAAAACATTAAACATTAACAAAAACTTGGGAAGACCACAACAAGAAGAATTAACTAAACTGTTGCAAAAACATTCCACTGCTTTTGCATGGGAATACACTGACATGAAAGGAATCGATCCTAAGACTTGTATTCATCACATTTACATTGAAGAAAATAGCAGACCTATTAGGCAACCACAAAGAAGGATGAATCCAAACCTTAGGGAGGTTGTGAAAGAAGAACTGCAGAAATTGCTCAAGGTAAACTTCATTTACCCCATCTCAGATAGCCAATGGGTTTCTCCCTTGGTTATAGTGCCCAAAAAGAATGGTAAATGGAGAGTTTGCATTGATTATCGAGAATTGAACAAGGCAACCTTAAAGGATCATTTTCCTTTACCTTTTATTGATCAGGTACTAGATACTTTAGCAGGTAAAAAGTATTTCTCATTCTTGGATGGTTTTAGTGGGTACAATCAAATTCAGGTAGCACCTGAAGATCAAGACAAAACCACATTTACTTGTCCTTGGGGAACTTTTGCCTACCGAGTACTCCCTTTTGGATTGTGCAATGCACCTGCTACATTTCAAAGGGTTGTATTAGGAATCTTTTCAGATCTGATTCATGATTGTGTAGAGGTATACATGGACGATTTCATAGTTTATGGTAATACATTTGAAGAAGCTTTGGAAAATTTGGAAAAAGTACTGGTAAGATGTAAGGAAACAAATCTTTCTTTAAGTCATGAAAAATGTTTTATGATGTTTACTGAAGGGATTGTTTTAGGACATCATATTTCAGGAGATGGGATCAAGGTTGATAAATCCAAAGTTGAAGTCATCTCTAAGTTACCTGTTCCAAATTGCCAAAAGGATGTTAGAAGTTTTCTTGGGTTTACTGGGTATTACAGAAGATTTATTGAAAACTTCACTAGGATAGCATCTCCTCTTTTCAAATTGCTTACCAAAGACTGTGAGTTTAAATGAGATCCTGAGTGTCAATCTGCCTTTGAAACTTTAAATTCTAGAATATCTGAAGCACCCATCTTAAGGGAGCCAAATTGGAAACTCCCTTTCCACATCTCTACTGATGCTTCAGATACAGCTCTAGGAGCTGTTTTGGGACAAAAGGATTTGATCCCTTATGCCATTTATTACACAAGTAAGAATTTGACTCCTACTGAGTTAAATTATACTGTTACAGAAAAAGAGTTCTTAGCTGTGGTACATGCAATCAACAAGTTCAGACACTACATAACCGACTATGAAACCTTTGTCCATACTGATCACTCTGCCATAAGATACTTAATGAACAAACCTGTCACTAATGGTAGAGTTACAAGATGGCTTTTACTCTTGCAAGAATTCAACATTACTGTGTTAGATAGACCTGGAAAGCAAAACACAGTAGCTGATTTCTTGTCTAGAATCCAAAACACTAATGAGGATTCTCCAGTAGAAGATAAGTTTCCAGATGAATACTTGTTTGCAGTAACTACCAAGACACCTTGGTATGCAGATATGGCTAATTATCTTGTTACAGGGAAACTTCCTCTACACTTATTTCCTAATGAGAAAAAGAAAATCATTCGGGAGAGTTCACATTATTCTTGGATTTCTAATGAATTGTTCAAAACAGGGCCAGATTGTATAATCAAAAGGTGTGTTCGGGAAGATGAAATTCCTGACATCCTTAAGGCATGTCATGATGAACCATGCGGCGGGCACTTTGCGGACAAGAGGACAGCCTATAAAATCCTTTCTTTAGGATATTATTGGCCTTCTCTCTTTAAAGATGCAAAGCAGTATGTTAAAAGGTGTGACAACTGCCAAAGAGTTGGGAAACCAACTCCTTCAAATGAAATGCCTCTACAGCCTCAGGTATGCATCGAACCCTTTGAGAAATGGGCTCTAGATTTCGTTGGACCAATTAATCCACCATCAAAGCAAAAGAAATATATACTGGTTTGTACTGATTATGTTACCAAGTGGGTAGAAGCAAAAGCATTGCCTTTTGCCACTGAAAATTTAGTTGTTCAATTTCTTTTTGAGGATATCTTCACTCGTTTTGGTGTCCCAAGGGAAATTGTGACAGATCAAGGCAGCCAGTTTACATCTAATTTGATGGAGAAGCTGATGGAGGAATATAAGATCAAGCACAGAACATCTACTCCCTACCATCCACAATCCAATGGTCAAGTGGAATCTACCAATAAAGTTCTTGAAGGCATTATCACCAAGACTGTTCATCTTCATAGAAGAGATTGGGCGGAAAGGCTCCCTGAAGCCTTATGGGCCTATAGGACCACATGGAAGAACACAACAGGACATTCCCCCTATGAACTTGTTTATGGGAAGGAAGTCCTGCTTCCTATTGAGTTCCAAATCAAGACCTTCAAGATGGCAGTCCAATTGGGAATGAGCCTCTCAGAAGCTCAAAGACACAGAATGGACCAGCTAAATGAGCTAGATGAAATGAGACAAGATGCAATTCTAAGGACCGATCTAGTTCAGCACCAAAGATCTAAATGGCATGATCGTCATATCAAAGAAAGAAAGTTTCAGAAAGGAGATTGGGCTCTATTGTTTGATTCAAAATTCAAAGACTTCAAAGGAAAGTTTCAAACTCATTGGCTTGGGCCATATGAGATTGATGAAGTCTTTAACAATGGAGCAGTTCGAGTAAAAACTATCGATGAATTTCATACTCCTCTTATTGTGAATGGCCACCGCTTGAAAATCTACCAGAAGCCATTCTCAAAAGAAGAGTTTGTCAAATTGTTCAAAGGAGATTCTGCAATCAGGTTGGTGGAGAAGGATTCTTCTCCTCCATCAGCCTAAAGCTTTGGTTTTTGAAAAAAAAGAAAAAAAAAAAAAAGAAAAAAAAAAGAAAAAAAATAAAATAAATGTATGAGCCTGAAAACCAATCTCTGATTGGCAGTCTCATACAGAAAACTTGAGGTGAAAATCAGGGTCACCTGACACCTCATGTTTTCTAAAAAAAAAAAAAAAAAAAAAATTCTCTTTCTTCCCTTATTTCATTTCATTTCATCATCACCACCATTTCACCCACCATTTCATTCATTTTCCACTCCACCTCATTTGTTTTCATTCATCCATCCACCCACTACACTCCATCTCATCAATAAAGTCATTTTTTTTACAACTAAAGTTGCTTTTGTGCAGTTGGAGGCTACTACTGCAGATTCCGCAGCCATCTGAGGATTCTGCAGCCATCTAATGATTCTGCAGCCCTCTGTACCTGCACAAAAAAAAAAAACACAGTCTGTTTGAAATTTCTTTACAGCACAGTAGTCATCAATAACAAAATGGAAAATAGTCATGCAAAAATCAGTGAAGGGTTAAGTGGCAAGTCATCAAAGGCAAATCTAAACGGGAATCTGAGGTATGTTTCAAATCCTAAGCTTACAGTTATTCCATTATGCAAAGTTTTCTAAGTCATGTTTCTTGCCACTAAGTGTAAAGTGGTCCACTCTTCTTTAACATAAACTGGACTGCCCGGTTCTTAAACCACCTTTCTCCGGTCTTCATTGACTTAAGCTCACCTCAAAAAGGTGCTACAAGTCCTCCACACGTTGAGCACATTGAGACTACTCCTCCACGTGAGGAAAGCCCGTTTGAACATGAACTTGAGCATGAACCTGGATCTGAATTTGATTATGAACCAAGTCCCAAAAAGTCACCTAAAGTGGACCCGGAGCAGCAAAAAGTGTATAATTATCTGGAAACATTGGAGCAAGCAGCCGCTGGCCCTAGTAATGTTCAGCCTTTAGAACAACAAGTCCACTCCTTGAAACAGGAACTTTTTGAGATTGAGGTTCTAAATCGACATATCACGCAAGAAAATGAGAAGTTGAAAGAGCAAGCCAAATTGGATAAGATGATTCATGATAACACCATGTTACATTTGGGCCTGTGGCAAAGAAATAACAAGAAGTTAAGGAAGAGATGCAAAAAGCTCAATAGAGCCTTGATCAACCTAAAGTTCAAATGCTTAGTAAAGAAGCCAAGGGTGAATGTGTCTACACAGAGAAAGAAGAGGAGATTGGATGTCTTGGCAGAGGCATCACAACAGGTTGATTGATCAGTGTTTTTGCATGAGGACATGCAATGCCCTCGTAGTGGGGGTATGTAGAGTCCCTACTTTACACCTTATCCTCCATCATTACCTACTGTTTTCATCACTTTCCTCTCTCTTTTACCTCATTTTCCACCCAGATCATTACATTAGTTGTCATTAAACATGATCAAGTGAGCTTTGCTAATGGGTAATTGTTTTGTTTAGTTTTTGACATACTTGCAGGTATTCCGCAGCTTTCTGCTGATTCCGCAGCCATCTGCTGATTCCGCAGCCATCTGATGATCCCACAGCTATTTTGTTGATTTCAAGGTTCCACGTGCTATTTTGCAGAATGAGCCACGTGGGCATGTTGGAATATATGTGCTCGAGGTTCCTATGCCATCAGTTCAGCCGGCCACGTCATTTGTACCTCCGGTCAAAGGGGGTCAAGTTTCGGTCAAATAAAGGCAGCTTAACGTGGATACGTAAGCTGTTTGATCACGTCGGTGGAAAAGGTGACCTGTCCATGTTTTGAAAGCCGTGGGGGACATGATCTAATGTTAGATTCATTGCCCATATCGACCAGGACCTCCAGCTTGACCACAAAGCCTATGACGTGTTAATTGCACCTTTAATACGCATGACAGTTAGTTCATTTTCTGTTTCTATGTTTACGTATTAGGCCATCTTGCAGATGCCTATATATATACTTGCGTCTGTGTACGCTGATGTTAACTTTTCAGATGCTGTAGTGTATGTATTTGTGAGAATTTTGGCACGTTTTCAAACTCTGTTTTTATAAGAGCTGTTCCAGCACTTTTGGATTATGTATCTCTGCATATAAAGTAATGGAAACGCTGTTTTGAAGTCTTAAGAGCATCTGAGTTTTCTGTGGATAATATGAATGGAGGGCCCCTGTTCGTATTAGCCTTGTAAAGTATTTTCATGTTCATATTTCTGCAATTTCTTTATTTTACAAACAGAATTTCCTTTCTTGAGTTATGTACAGCTTGATTTCTCTTTATTGCTGCAGCCTTTATTTTCACTGATCAGATTTACTTCTTTGCAGGTTTTCACCCGGGATTAAGTGTGTTGTGTTTGCTTTAAAATCTAATGGTAGTTGCAGTTGTCTTGTTCATGATGCTGCCCGTTTTACTCTGTTTTCTAGACTAGTTTTAGCTTAGTTTTACAAGTTGGATGCTAACTAATTATTGCTCTCTTTATCATGAATGGCTTATATTTCAAGAGAACAGAACACTAATTAATTGCAGCTTGTATTTGAGTAGTCTTGGCTTGTGATACTAATACTTTTTCCACTTGTTACACATAATCACATATGTAGGAAGCAGTATGTTGGAAAAGGCTTAGTAGTGTTACAATTTGTCAAATTAGAGTAGATTAGAGTTTTTATCAATTCTTGGATTTGTCTTCAGCTACCTCCTAATCGTGTTTTACGCAGTACTATGTGGTAGAAGCAGGGAGTTAGGAGGAGATAATCATTAACATCAATCCTTGAAGTGATTTTCTTGTTTCTTTTATTTGCAGCAGTATGGATAGAGACTAATGCCATTAGAACGTGGTCATTTACTTTCAAGTCATTTTAATTTATTCATTTCTTTCAAGTTCTTTTCCTTTACAAATTCAGCAAGTAATTAGAAATCACCTTCACACACACTTTCACTCATCTAGAACTCACTTTTCACACACTTGCACTCATCTGTCTATAATCATCACTCCATCATTAGGAAGATAAGTTAACCATAAACAACCCCCCAAACGACAAAAGCTCTAAGAAAGTTGCTTAAGTACATATAGTACACCCTCACTTCATCAGCTTACGAGCCCCGGGTTGACAATTAATGACATCAATTTAGGAACACTAAATTGACTAAACAGGACACACCTTGATCATGGCTTCCAAGAGGTCTTCATCAGAAGGAAGAATACTTCTCTGGAAGGAACACATGTCAAGGGACTCAAAAGGGATAAGAACATCGTGTTCAATTAATCCCATAGAGTTTTCCATGTCAATTACCGAATCTAAATCAAAAGAAGATGAACAAACAGTGGGAGGCTCACTTACATCGGTAATTGAAAACATGGGACCGGTTGCCACATAATTTACCCGTGGCGGGGTAGATACCACTTGAGAATCAGGAACATTTGGGGCTGTCATATTATTGGCAGTTGAGACAAGACTAGGGAACGAAAGCTGGTCTACAGTTACAATATTTCCATTGTGAGGGAAAGACATCACGCGAAAGAGTGTCGATACGACAGCTTTCATTGCATAAACATAGTCTCGCCCAAGGAGTAAATTGAAATCCAAGGGACCTCGAACTACCATAAGATCAATACAGACAGTTTTACCTTCCAAGGTAATAGAAAACTTAGGAAGGATCCCTAAAGGTTCACTAATGGTTCTGTTAAAAGCTTTCAGATTCTGCGTAATAGGCGCAAGCTGAGGGGAACCCAAAGCTTTCCAAACAATTGAGGATAAAACACTAACAGAAGCACCTTCATCTACCTGAGTACGATGTATGTCCCTACTACCAGCCTTAACAATGATTTGGAAAGGGATGGAGGAAGGAAGACGAGGTTCTGTCAATCTATTCCAATCAAAAGAAAAGACCTCAGTGCTTGGAGGGGGTTCTGTAGAAACAGGTGAAATACCCCCCGATGTAGAAGAATCTGATGTAATAAAAAGAACCTCAGTGGTATGAAGTTCACTCTCTAAAGGGAAAGTGGGATCGACCGAATGTGAAATTGAATCGACCACTTGATCAACTAATGGATCATCAACCTGAGTGACATGAGTTTCACTCTCCAATGGAAGAGTGTGATCGACTGTACTTGAAATTAGATCAATCACTCCGTCAGTTGACGGTAGGTTGGGAGAAAGTTTACGGTAACCAGTTGGAAATTCTTGCTGTGGAACAGTAAGGTTTTCCAACAATGTTGAGGCTTCATCCATGTGAGGGCAAATGTGAGTTTGATGACTCCCTTTGCATAACTTACAAGGAAACCTAACTTTACCCTTTTTCCCAGGAACCTGGCTTTCACTGGTTGATGGATCAACGGAAAGTTGATGAGATTTTTCTGACCATACTTCCAAGACCTTTGGAATACCAGGACAATTGACAAGGAAGTGGTCACCCTTACAAAGCCTGCAAGGGTATTTGGGTTTACGATGCATGTCGGAGGTTTCCTCAACACCACTAACATTTACAGCCATGGTTGGTTGGTTGACTTCTTTCTTATCTTGCTTCTTCTTCTTCTTCTTCTTCCCTTTCTTCTTCTTCTTAGCCTCCTGGTTACTAGCATCAAGGCTTTTAACAGGCGAAGAGGAAGAAATGGAGGAAGAAAAATTAGGCGAAGAAGGTAAAGGGTCAACAGAAGGTTGGTGATGTTGAGATGGTGAACTCTGTTGAGGTGAAGCATCCGGTTGAGGTGGAACAATTGGAGTACTTTGGGCCAACGAAGTTGAAAATAACCATATTGGTAAACCTATTGTAAATCCAGGTAATGAAAAAGTAGCCATGTAAGGTGGACCAACATTTCCAAAGTAAGGAAAAGTACTAGGATTCTCGTTAGGAGGGGTTCCTAGATTGGTAAATTCCGGAACATTTGCCATTATATTCAACTTCAGTGAATTTTATTAACAATTTTTAAAACTAAAAAATTAACAATTCACAATTCACACCTAACAATTAAAATTCACAATTCACACCTATGGTCTCTAAAAGTAAAAACAAACAAATTAACACGCGCTATCAAATCTAGGAGTCAAACCACACACAAACAGTAGCCTTCCGGACCAAAAACACTAGTTGGTGATGAAATCCAACATCGCAGAATTCAGTACAGAAGTGGCGGGTGGAACAGTTACCCCGGCAACCTGCTTAATGAATAGACCGGCACAAGTTCCTCCACTTTAACCGTCTCGAGTGAAGTGAACCCCCCGGAAAATCCAAGTGAGTCTAGCCGACGTCTGCTCCAGGTACAGTGGGATCTTCCCTCCACCGTCACCTCGGTAGAATCCTAAAGATAATGGTCACTAAGGTTACCAATCGCAACAAATGCACCTGGGGGAACAGTCTACACTCCGACAGCACGCAAGGGCAGAGTATCAAGCTCAATCCCCTTACCGGCTCCTTGACAATAATCCAAGGTTTACCGACAAGTGACCCCTGGCTCCTCGACAATGGTTAATCCGAGGTTTACCGTTTGTAATACGTGCGTGTCTGGCGTCGTTCCCAACGAGGGAGGATTGATCCCCTCACTGGTTTGGACACGAGCTCGTGCTTCTCCTTTAAGAGGAGCTTTCCCAGAGTACAAATGAAACAGTTGGATTTATCCTACCACAAGATGAGCTACTTGTTTGGTTTTACTGTCTTGGAGAGTTAATTACTCTCCTACTCCAAGACACTAGCCTAAGCTATGTTGGTGTATCAGAGCCCTAGAAATGTAAAAATTACTAGATGAATTTTAATTAAGCGCTGTGTTATTAAGGCTGTTATTACTCAAATGGGTAAATGGATATGAAACCAATGGTGTTATGACCCGACTCAACTGAATGCAATCGAATATGATAATGCAATCCTTTCAATTCGATGAATCCTAGCTAGAGTAAGGAGAGAGTTTCCATTCACTTCCGACAATGCAAAAAATTGATCACTAAGAGAAAATATAACAAATTCTCTAATGCACTAATTTTATCAAGAAAAACTAATGCAAATCAATTCCAAACCATTTTTTTATTTTTATTTTTGTGTAAATTCAAATCAAAGAAAACTGATCTAAATCTACGATTGATTTTCCAGAATGTAAACTATGCAATTGTAACCTATGCACAATTCACTTGAAAAGTATGCAAATGTAATCTATGCACATTTTTCATTCATATTCTGAAAATGAGAATTCTAATTATGCAAATGTGATCTATGCAAGAGAATTCTCAAACACAAGATGATCCTAATGTAATCTAAGAACCAATCAAGTGCAAGTCGAGAAAATTGGGTGAGAGTTCCAAAGATCAAAACATAAAAACACTCAAAGGCGATTAACACTCATACACAATTTAGTCCCCCCGGCGAATGAGGGGGAAATTTTTTTGCAAAAATGAAAGCAAAAAGATGCAAAATTGTGAAAGGACTGAGAGAAACCTCCAAGTAATGACCAAAGGAAATCAAATTTAGAATTTCTCAAAAAAGAGACTTAAAACACCCAATTGATGAAAGCTTAAAGCAGGAATGCCAATGAAATAAGCTTAGGTGAAGATCTTTGACAAGAGACTAATGGATCTGGGCAGTAAAAACTAAGAAAAAGCAAAATCTAAGAGCAAAAAATGCAAAAAATGGAATTTTCTCAAATTTTAGCAGGGGACGCAGGCAACCCGTTAGCACAGGTGCGGGCCCGCTCTGTGCACACAGCAAAAGTGCGTCCAGGGACGCACTGTGCAGCACTCAGAGGGTGCGTCCTACTGAAAAACTTCAAGAAAAATCAAAATAAAACTAATCCTAAGCTAACCCACCCAAAGACAAAGTCACAGAGCCAAAACCAGAAAAATAAACCAATTTTCTCAAAGCAAAGTTCACACAAAGGAAAAGACTTTTCTCATCAATGGATTCCCCAGTGGAGTCGCCAATTTGTCACACGGAATCAGTCAAAAGTGCGGACACAACCGACCTTCCTAGAAGTCTAAGACATTCTAATGACAAACAAAACAAACTAGATCTATCCTTCTCTAAACATGCATTATGATATGAGAAATCAAGTGTTTCGTTCTTACCTTTGTCCAAACGCTGTTGAAGAAGTCCAAGCTTTGTTGATCTGGATGAGCTCCTCCTTTTCTCCAAAACCTGCAATCACCAATAGTCAAACAATTAAATAGCACCTGATTATAACATAAAACAAAGCATATTCAACATATAGACCAAGGAGTACATGAAATAACTCATAAACAACAAGTTATTGAGAAGAATGGACCAATTTGCATTAAAGGTAATCAAAAGGAACCATTACAACCTGAGCCTTGGTGTTGTGCAAGCTCCTTCCAGGGTCCACAAGAGTCTTCCTCTACTTTGAAAAAGCTCACCCACTTCCAAATAGAACAAGCAAAGATGGCAATCTCTCCTCACAAGCTTCTAAATGGGAGTCCTAATTCCTGCAGCATTTACCCTTAGAAATGTATAGCTTTCAACCTCTCCTCCTTCTGGCCCAATGCCTGTATTTATAGTGTTCAAGAGGAAGTTAATCAGGTCCACCATCAATGGGATAATCCCCTCTTTGGATGGGATAGCTCCCCTATTGATGGGATAAGTTCCTCTTTGGTAGGAGTGCATGAACCATCTGGAGGCGCTCAATACACATCGAACAACCTTCTAGAATGCTCTAGAAATGACCACAAGTGACCTTTTAAAGATGAAACTTGCACATTTTAACCTTTTCAGGGGGACGCACCTGCACCTTTACATACAGAGCGTCTAAAGACGCAGCTTTTGTGAATATTGGGTGCGTCCCCGCAGGCAAGGTTGAGAGAACCTGCGTCCCCAGAGATAAATACATTTTAGAAAGACTTTCTCTCTTTTTTGGAGTTTGACATGGAGAGCAGAGGCATAAGACTTGCCTAAGAGGGTAGTATGACTGTTGATAGAGTCATCCTAACTGTAAATAGTCATGGTGACATTTTTTAGTGTAACATAGAGATTGAGCCATCCTCATTCGAGTAAGCCGTGTAGTAACTAGTATGGGTTGATGCCATATTTGTGGACTATGACTCCATTATCAGAAACAACGTTTGGGAAGTAGTCCCAAGAATAGGAGACAAGTCAGTGGTGAGTTACTTATGGATTTATAAGGTAAGCAAGCAACGGGTGGGAGTGCGGAGAAACACAAGGCCATTTTTTTGGGTAGAGGGTTCTTTCAGGTGGAGGGAATTAATTACGAGGAGACCTTTGCTCCAGTAACAAGGTACTCATCAATCAGATCTATTATAGCATTGTCAGTGTAGAAGGGATGGAAGATACATTAAATGGATATGAAGAAAAAATTCCTCGACGACATGATTTATGAAGAGGTGTTTATTGAGCAGCCGAAAGGATTTTAGACCTTCAACCGAGAGTTTCATGTGTCTACACTCAAGTGAGTGTTGTATGCACTAAAACAATCACCTCGTGTTTCATACACTAGGATTGATGACTATTACATTGGGTTAGGCTTCACCAAAAGTGAAGCAGATGTGAACCTTTACCATATTGTGGTTGAAGGTAAATTTTTTATTATAGTATTATATGTTGATGATTTGATTCTAACAGGCGATGAGAAGTTGATAAAATCTTGCAAAGAGGATCTTACAAGAGAATTCGAGATGAAGGACCTAGGGATCATGCATTAATTTATTGGTATAGAAGTATGGCAAGGAGATGAGGAATTATTTGTCTCTCAGGGAAAGAATTCCAATGAGATACTGAAAAGTTCCACATGGAGAGAAGCAAATCCATGGAGACTCGTCTAGCAGCAAATTGGAGGAAGAAAAATACTACTTCAACTGAAGTAGTGGAGGCTACTATTTATATAAAACTTGTGGGTTCACCTATGTATTTGGTGAACACATGATAGGACATGTGTTTTGTAGTTAACCAACTTAGTTAAGCCATGGTTAAGACAACCAAACATTATTGGAAGGTGGCTAAACATGTGTTGAGATACCATAGAGGCACTACTCAGTTTGGTCTTTGGTATAAACAGACAGAGGGATTGAAGCTTCAAGGCTTCATTGATGCAGATTGGGAAGGGAGTCCATCAAACATAAAGAGCACATCAGGGAGAATCTTTAGTATTGGGTTAGTGGCAGTTTCTTGGTACAACAAGAAGCAAAGATCAATTGCACTTAGTTCAGTAGAAGAAGAGTACATAGATTCTAGTCAAGCAACTTGTGAGGCTATCTAGATGAGGAAGATCCATGTTGTTTATTTGGTCAGTAAATGGATCCTACAATGATTTACTATGACAATCCGAGTTGTATCAAACTCTCTGAGAATTCAGTTTTTCATGATCATTCAAAGCATATTGACATCCGATATCACCATCTATGAGATTGTGTGTAGAGGAGAATCATGTTGCTAGAGTACATTCCTACAGAGGAGTAGGATGCAAATATTTTGACAAAGACATTGTCAAGGTGAAAATTTGAGTTTCATAGAGGTAGGATCGGGGTAGCAGATAATCCCTTTCTTTTTGAGAGGGAGTGTTGAAAATGCAACAATAAAATCCTAATTTAATTTTGTCCTTGAATTAAATTGTAATTCTAATTCTCATAGCAACTTGTAATAGTTAACTAAGTTAATTTGACTTAGTTGGCTCAGTTAATTCAAGTTGGGAGTCTATCTAGAGTCACGCAGAGTGGTTCCTAAATTTTAGGTTAAGGTTACGGTTAGGTTAGGTTAGGTTAATGTTAGGTTAAGTTTAGGTTAACGTTCAAGTTAAGGTTAGGTTAGTTTTAGTTTAGGTTAACGTTCAAGTTAAGGTTAGTTTAGGTTATTTTAAGGATAGGTTACTTTAGGTTAGATTAAGGATAAGGCTAGGTTAGGATAGCTTAGGTTAAGGTTAGTTTAATTTTAATGTTAGGCTAGGTTAAGGTTAATAAGGTTAGGTTATACTTAAGGTTAAGGTTACGATTATGGTTAGGTTAGGTTAGATCAAGTTATTTTTAGGTTAAGGATGGGTTAGGTTAAGGTCAAGTTGAGGTTAAGGTTAAGATAGTGCAGGTTAAGTTAAAGTTTAATTTGGTTAGGTTAGGTTAACGTTAAGGTTAAGGATGGTTTAAGGTTAACGTTAGCGTTAGGTTAGGCTAAGGTTAAGGTTTATGTTTAGGTTATGGTTAGGTTAAGGTTAAGGTTCGATTAATGTTAAGGTTACATTAAGTTAGTTTAAGGTTAATTTAGGTTAAGCTTAAGGTTAGGTCAAGTTAAGTTAGGGTTATGGTTGAGTTAAGGGTAGATTAGGTTAGGTTAATGTAAAGATTAAGTGATGGTTAGTTTAAGATTAATGTTAAGGTTGGGGTTCAAGTTAATGTTAATGTTAGGTTAAGGTTAAGGTTAGACTAAGGTTAAGTTACAATTAACGTTAGTTTAGTTTAAGGTCAGGTTAGGGTAAACTTAAGCTTAATGTTAGGTTATGGTTAGGTAAGGTTAGGTTAAGGGTGGGTTAGGTTAGTTTAAGGTTAAGTTTAGGTGAAGGTTAAGGTTAAGGTTACTATTAGGTTAGCTTTAGGTTAGGTTAGGTTAAGGTTAAGGTTAAGGTTAGGTAAATGTTACATTAAGGTTAAGGTTAGGTTAGGTTAGGTTAAGTTTTAGGTTAGGTTAATGTTACTGTTAGGTTAGCTTTAGGTTAGGTTAGGTTAAGGTTAAGGTTAAGGTTAGATAAATGTTACATTAAGGTTAAGGTTAGGTTAGTTTAGGTTAAGGTTAAAGTTACATTAAGTTAGGTTAAGGTTAAGGATAAGATTAGGTTATGTTAGTTTAGGTAAGGATAGGTTAAGTTGAAGGTTAATATTAATGTTAAGGTTAAATTTAAGGTTAAGGTTAAGGTTAAGGTTAGGTTAGGTTAAGGTTAAGGTTAAGTTAAGGTTATGGTTAAGGTTGGATTAAAGTTAATATTTATGTTAAGCATAATTTAGCTAAAGGTTAAGTTAATGTTTGTGTTAAGGTAAAGTTAAGGTTAGCTTAGGTACAACATAATTGTTGATTAGGTCAAGTTAGTTTAAAGTTAGATGAAATATAAGTTAAGATTAGGTTAAGGTTAACATTAATTTAGGTTAAGGCTTGTTTAGGTTAAGGTTAAGTTTAATTTAAGATTTAGATTAGTTTATGGTTTAGGTTAGGTTAGTTTAAGGATAGGTTAGTTTAGGTTAAATTAAGGTTAGGTTAGGGAATAAGGTTAATGTTATGGTTAAGGTTAAGGATAGGCTAAATTTAAGGTTAGGTTAAGATTATGTTAGGATGCATTAGGTTAAGCTTAAATTTAGGTTACAATTAGATTATGTTAGGTGAACGTTGAGGTTAGGTTCAAGTTAAGGTTAAGTTTAGGTTAGGTTTGGTTAGGTTAGGATTAAGGTTAGGTTAGGTTAATGCTAAGGCTAAGCTTAGGTTAGGTTAGCGTTAAGGTTACTTAAGGTTAAGGTTTCAGTTAAGGTTTAGGTTATGGTTAGGTTAAGGTTAAGGTTAAGCCTAGGTTAGGTTAAGGTTAGGTTATGGTTAACATTAGGGTTAGGTTAAGGTTAACGTTAGGGTGAGGTTAAGGTTAACATTAATTTCCAGGTTTAGGTCAGGTTAGGTTACTTTTAGGTTAACATTCATGTTAGTGTGAGGTTAGGTCTAGATTAGGTTAAGGTTAGGTTATTTTAATGATAGGTTAGTTTAGATTAGATTAAGGATAAGGTTAGCTTAGGTTAGGTTAAGGTTAATGCTATGCTAGGTTAAGGTTAGGTTATTGTTAAGGTTAAGGTTATGGTTACAATTAGGTTAGGTTCAATTTAGTTTTAGGTTAAGTTTGGGTTAGGTTAAGGTCAAGTTGAGGTTAAATTTACGATATGATACATTAAGTTAAGGTTCAGTTAGGTTAGGTAAGGTTAATGTTAATTTTAAGGTTAGTGTTATTCTTATATTAGGTTTAGCTTCGCTAAGGTTAAGAATTATGTTTAGGTTATGGTTAAGGTCACATCAAGTTAGGTTAAAATTAAGGTTAAGGATAAGATTGGGTTATGTCAGTTTGGGTAAGGATAGGTTAAGTTTTCGGTTAAGATTAATGTTAAGGTTAAGGTTAAGGTTAAGGTTAGATTAAGGTTAAGGTTAAGGTTAAGGCTAGTTTTAGGTTAATGTGAAGGTTAAGATTAGGTTAGGTTAGGTTAGGTTAAGGCTAATATTAAGGTTAAGGTTAAGGTTAGGTTAAGGTTATGGTTAAGGTTAAGGTTAAGGTTATGGTTTACTGGAGCTTTATAACACAAATAATTACGATTTTACAATAACAACCACATATACTTGTGCACACTTTCTTCAACCAACAAATAATCATATAGTCTATGGAGCTTTATAAATCTAGCTTGATACTGTATTTAAAATAATATACACATATACACATATACAACATTTTATCAACCAACAAATAAAAGGATACAATGTCTATATCAATCAACAAGGGAATCCATAGGCTCACACCTTGACCCTCAAAAGTAGTACCACGATTCACCTCCTTCCCAAGAAGTCTAGAAACCATTATCAAAGTTGAAGCTACGACCAATGTCCAACGCTACAATATTGCACCACTTGTCCTCTCAACGATGAGTTACTGGCTCATTGTTTTAGGGCGCACTCCCAATATGCATCTATTTCAATCTATAAATGCTAATGACTGAAACAAATATATCCCTGAACTTCCCTTCTCTGCTACACAGTCCCTTGGGCAATCCAGTCACCCCCTTTTGTGCAGTCACACACCTTCCAAGTTCCATTACCACCCCCATCTTGGGCAGTCCATCCCTCGACAAGGTTTCCTCGCATCAGAAGGTCCAAAAACCATGACATCTCCCTTCCTTAAAACCATCATTCCAGTCAAATCATGTTCATGGAAATCAATGGACACTATTGGGTACCAGTGTCCCATAGTGGCCCTGCTCTTGAGAGCTTTACCAACATATTGTTTCCTATTCAAATTCCTTTTGATATTGTTTCTAATGCTTGCTGTTAGTTTGCAACACCTAACCGGGCATTTCATTCTTTCTGTACCAAGAACATAATTTCCATTAGATTCAAAATGAAGTATAATAACCTCAAATCATACCTCATTAACGACCCGTCAATAAGGTATACTTGCAATTCTGTTCACTACCTATCACAACAAGTCAAACTAGCATCTTTGACTAAATCATCATGTATAAACATATCAAATAAAATTATCTAAAAAAATGATTATAGATAAGAATCATAAATCACATGTAACCATCATAAACTAGAATCATATATCACATGTAATCATCATAGACCAGAATCATAAATCACATGCATAATAAAACTGAAATAAAATACTGATACTTATCCTTTAATCAATCCTTAGCTTCTACCTTTGTCTTTATTCCATATGCACATTGGATTGTTTGCCACACCCGAAAAACACCCAATTCCTTCTCTTCAACCATGTACAAATACACATAGTGTAAATCACACACGACATACAATTCCATGCAATGCATGCACCTACACCTGACTTACAACACATACGCTTACACCTAGTGTACAACACACCACAATACATATGCCTACATCTAGTGTACACCACAACACAATACATACACCTACATCCAATGTACAACAAAATACATATATGTACATGGAGTACAACACAATGAATACATATGGCATGATACCACGACTACACAATGCATATACATAGTATCGCATGTCCACAACATAACATGTACGACATGTGCACAATACCACATGTACACCAGTACCATATGTACAACATGTAAAAAGTAACACCTGTAAACAACACCACTTGCAAAACATGTGCATAACATCGCATGTACATGTTACCACCTACACAACGCATACACAACGCCACTTGTACACCACACCACCTGTACAACATATACACAATACCACAGTATGACATGTACATGACACCACATGTACACAACAGCACATGCACGACATGTACACAACACCCCATGCACACAACACCACATATACAACATGTACATAGCACCACATGCACACAATACCACATGTACAATCATGCACACAACACCATATGTACATAGTACCACTTGCACAACATGCATACAACACCATCTATACATAACACTACATATAAAACATGTACATAACATCATATGTACACAACAATACATATCCAACATGTGCACAACACCATATGCACACAACACCACATATCCATCATGGGAACAATACGATATGTACACAACACCACATATCCAACATCTACATAACACCATCTATACCTAGCACTGCATATTTAATATACATACAACGCTATATATATAACATGAATACAACATCATATGTACACAATACTACATATACAACATTACACATCACCATAGGTATAATCACCTAGTATACAATATGCACAACATATACAAAACAGTCGCACTCACATTCAAAACCACATTGTCTCTACCAAACAAACTTGCTTCAAGTGTATCCCCTCCATCCATGCTTATCCTAGCAAGCTACAAATCATACTGTTTTCATTCCGCTAATGTATCCCTCAGCATAGCCTGTCCATAACATAGACATAATATAATCACATAATATCAACTCATAACCACATGATACTAACCTCGTAGATTTTTCAGGACTACTCTTCCCAATTGATTCCTCATAAACCAAGAATCTCTTCATGTCATTCACCTGTGTAACGAATCATTACTCCACAAGAATGATTCCTAACGACTCTGTCAAACAACAACATACATACATATACATATAAATATTAGCATTAAACAATCATGATCCTGTCAGACAACGACATACATGCATACATACATACATGTATACATATATATACATCAATACAGTCATGATCAAAACATAATTACCAAAGACCATACAATCAAGGTTAAGAGCACTTCCTTTATTCATGCACAACATGCAAAACATTGAGAACAACAGTTCCCAAGATAGCCAAGGCATATGTTACCTTAATCCCATTTAATTTACCTTTCTTGTTACCTTTTTCATGACTGTCCTTCAATCGTCTATTATCCCAATGGACCAAACCAATCCAACTAGTTGTCATATTATTTTCTTCAACTGCCCTTTACTCATGCACTAGGCTTCATTTGAGTCTTACAATGCCTGTTATATTCCAATCAACTCTCCCCGAGTTCCATTAACTTTCGTCTTTTCCCAACCAATTCCCAATACTCAAAACTTAAAAGGCAAGAACAAGAAACAAACAATAATACGACCATTAAAACCAATAAAAACATGACACCACAACAAAGTGGCAAGGCATTTCACCAAACATAAAAAAAAAAACCACAAATGAAGATCCAAAAATCACAAAAGGCCAAAAGCACAAGACTGGAAACAAACACCATGAATCCATCCTCATGGGTTTCCAATGCTTCCAAGTGAAAGCTCAACCCAAGACTTCTTTAAGATTTCATGGCAATCTCTTTTGCCATGCAATCCACTGCATCATACTGCCATAAACACATAATTATCAGTGCATTAGTGAACATAACATTACATCAATTACCTTACCTTGTTGCGCCAAACATGTTTCCCTGCAATTGCTCACACATGCTGACCACACGTTCCAAGGATCAACGCAACATAACTACTAATTTGATATCATCCTTTACTAAGACTGACGATCATGTCATAATCCATAGTCAACTCATAGTCATTATACATAATGCTACAACTGTCACCTATTACAATGAAGTACATGTCAACTATATCAACACATATGTGTGCGTAAAATCATCTTAAAACAAGATCATTCCTTCAATCAATCTTACACACACATAGTCATATCACGAAATTAATTAAACATTATATAAAACTAGAAACATACCATGTTAGATAAATAAACTAGAGGAAATAATCAAGCACTCAAATCAAACAGACGACACAATCAAATAGTCAAGAACCAAATATACACATAAGCAAACTCATACCTTACTGAGGGGAGGCTATCTTGCCTACACAATCCATCTAGATTAGCACGATATAAATTCATGATATATCAACTCAAACATAAATAAGGTCATGATATCCATAATAGTCACTAGCTAACATGTTCACATCATAAACTCATAAACAATTATCATTCATACATAATAATCACATCTGCACAATCAGTCTAGATTAGTATGACATAGTATCACAACATTTTAACTCATACCTGAATTTCATAACCCTAACCATTTTCATAGACCAATCCAAATTAGTATGACACATATAAAATCAAGATCTTAATGTAATAACCCTAATAATTGAGTTACTAGCATATAACAACAACAAGTTATATATCATTCTCATCAACAACATATAACCTAATCATCAAGCTAACTATCATAAAACAAAAACAAATTTAACCTATAACACAATCATCAATAACATATAACATAAGTACCAAGTTATCTAACATAAAACAACAATATAAACGCATACAACCACATGTTACTATCATTCATGACTATTTGACACATGTGCATATGACAACACCAATCAACTAGCATCTATCATGTATGTAACCATAACATCGATAGAATGAAAGGAATACACATAACCATAATTCATGTAGCAACCCTTAACCTACATACTTGCATTCTGAACATACAAACCTATATAATGACATGCTCTTGCCTTGAGGTCCAATGTTGCAACTTCACTTTAATGGTCTCCATCATTCCAACTTCACATTAATGGTCTGCATCTCTTGCTTGATCTAAACCAACTCATTAGCATCATAACATACCATACATGCATAACCATAACCATGACAATGCATGCATAGCAACATATAGACACTAACATCCATAACAAATGCATATACAACCGACGCACATTCGTGAAAAATGCATCCCAACAACAATATCATCAACTCCTACATGGAAACAAAATGACAACAATGATGACCACCATACATACACAATAAGCACATAGTCCACAAGCATAAATAACACATATGAAACTGACATGCATGCATAATCAACACACACTGCCCATCCATTTCAAGTGTTGAACCATGTTCTGATACCACTTTGTGGTATAAGATATGACCCAAAGAGAGTGCAAACTGCTCTGATACCACTCTGTAACACCCTCCTCCCACATCTACTGAAGTAACTGGCCAACCAGGGTGAACATGTGACGAGAATTTACTATGATGTGGTTTGACTCCCTATGTGTCGGTTAAAGAAGTGGAACCAATGAAACATATCACACATACCTTCCACATCAACAACAGAACTCTTAGGATCCATCCCAACCACTCAGGTAACCAACCCATGAGATCAACTGAAGTTTTAGTGCATAAAACCCCTAGAAGTTCCCTTGATATGGGAAAAGGTGCATCTATGAGGCTCCAGACACTCCCATAGCAAGGGAAAGGGAGTGTTTGGGGACTTTTTTCCCCAGTGCTGTGCCTACAACTCCAACATTTGTGCCACTTTTTCAGGCCTAGAGCCCAGGTCGTTGCCTAGAACTCAATGACACTTCCATAAATTAAAGATAACAACATAATAATGATACAAATGTAATTACTTTAACAAGCACTTGATTGGACCCCTACTAGCCATGACAGGCATTTCAACAAACATGTCACAAAGATGAAATCTATAGGTTTAAAGAATAGATATGAGCATACAGGTCTCATACTTATTTCAGAATCACTAAGAAGCATTGATGCCTCATCACAATAGCTTCATTACCATCTATTAAGCCATATATTTATTGTACATTTAGTGATTAACCAAAAAATGATGAGAGCCATAAATTTCCATTGTCATAAAACTCATTCATAACAAGCATATAAACAACAAAATATCAAGGATGTAACAACCATATAAACCACATAAAACAAGTATATTTACTGATAACATACAAAGGAGAAAGACATCCCTTATCGATGATTCGATAGGCTGATCGGGTATGGGACTTCCATGAACCACCCAAATATAGAATAGGCTAAACCAAATCTTTCTTTTAGCTAGTCACCTTCGTGCCATATTCCAAGCATGAATGTGGGATATCATGAAACAAATCTGTCAAAACTGAACCAAGGTTCTAGAGGCCAAACTGCCTCAACCCTCAAACAATGATTCTACCTCAGTGTGGGACATCACTAACAATCACCAGATAAATCTCTACCCAAGCTGTCCAGGGCTCTAGAGCATTTGTTCCAACATGAATTCAAGGACTAATAACTCAACCCATGGCTATTGCTGAGCTCCATAGTGTTTTTCCAACCAAGGTTCCAAGGCTAGTAACTCAACCCACAACTACTATCGGGCTATAGAGCATTTGTCCAACCAAGGCTCTAAGACTAATAACTCAACCCACCAAGGGCTCCAGAGCATTTGTATAACCAAGGCTCTAAGACTAATAACTCAACCCAGGATGTTATGGGAATCTAGAGCATTTGTCCAACCTAGGCTCTAGGACAAGTAACTCAACCCAAGCCGTTACATGCCTTCCAGAACATTTGTCCAACCAATGCTCTAGGAACTAATAACTCAACCCAAGCTAAAGGAAACATGAGAAATAACCTAAAAAACAAAGAAACAAACCCACACCACTATGGCTATCTCGGAAATGGTAAGACTAGGCAAATCCATTGTAAATCTCTAAAATCCTCCATCCAATGACAAATCATGACCAATAAACCACATATATATTGGATGCATGCCAAAACTAGTGAGGAAAACATACATGCAACTCAGTACCTGCAAGAAAAACCCACTGTAGCTGCTGATTCCAATGTCCTCTTCCGCTTTTCTTCTCTTCATTTCCCTACTTTCTCTAAGCATCCAAGTATGCCACACTCTCCAATAAAAATCTAAGTGTCCAAGGGTATGAGAGAGAGAGAATAGAATGAGAGCTCCAAAATTGAACTGACAAAAGGGTTACATTGACCAAGCTTGAGCAAAAGCTTTCCAACTGATCCTCATAATATTTTTTATCAATGAGGCCTTTATTTTTCAAATTTCCATTATTTTTGTTCATTTTCATCCTCATATGCAACTTATGACCTTTCACCTTCCTTTTCTCCCAATTCCCATTATTTTCATAAATAAAATGCCAAAAATGCCATTTTTCCTTTCCAAAGGCTTTGCCATTGACTTTGCCAATTTCCTTAGCCATAATAAACCAATGAACACCCACACTAGGATGTCTTTCCCAACATTCATCTTGGAATATGTGTCCCATGACCATGGCCTTATATATTTTTACATGGATTTTTAACCAAGGTTGTTACAGAACCCTCCCCCTTGGGGGAACACCATCCTTGGTATTCAATGACACCTATAACTAGAAAGACCATTGAAAACAAAACATACTACCCATGGAGGTTTATAACATAGCTCATTATAGTATTTACAATGACATCCTGCTGAAAACATGACAACCATACCGTTTACTGGAGCTTTATAACACAAATCATTACGATATTTACAATAACAACCACATATACTCATGCACAATTGCTTTAACAAACAAATAACCATACTATCTATGGACCTTTATAAATACATCTCAATACAATATTTACACTAATATACACATATACACATTTTCTCAACCAACAAATAAAATGATATGATGCCTGTATCAATCAACAAGGGAGTCTAGAGGCTCACACATCTGCCCTCAAAAGTAGTACCAAGATTCACCTCCTTCCTAGGAAGTCTAGAATCCACTATCAAAGTCAAAGCAACATATAATGTACAACACTACAGTCTTGTGCCACTTATCCTTTGAGTGAACAATTATCGTATCATTATTCCAGGGAGCACTCCCAATGTGCATCTGATTCCATATGGAAATGCTAATGACCGAAAAAATATATCCTTACCCTTCCCTTCTTTGCTACAAATTTCTTCGGGAAATCCAGTCACCCCCTTCTTTGCAGTCACACACCTTCCAAGTTCCACTAGCACCCCCATCCTGGGCAACCCATCCCTCAGCAAGGTTTCCTTGCATCAAAAGGTCCAAAAATCATGACATATCCCCGCCTTAAAACCATCATACCAATCATAGCATGCTCATGGAAATCAATGGGCACAATTGGGTACCAGTGTCCCACAATGACCCTGCTCCTGAATCCTTTACCAACATATTAATTCCTGTTCCAATTCCTTTTCCTATTGTTTCTAATGCTTACTGTCAGTTTTGACCACCCAACCTGTCATTTCATTCTTTCCTGTACCAAGCACGTAATTTCCATTTAATTCAAATAAATTGAAATAACCTCAAATCATACCTCATTGGAGTCTTGTCAATAAGGTATACATGCAATTTTGTTTTCTTCCTATCACAACAAGTCAAACTAGCATCTTTGACCAAATCATCATGTATAAACATATCACATCAAGTTAGCTCAAAACACAACCATCATAGATCAAAATCATAAATCACATCTAACCATCATAAACCAGAATCATAGATCACATGTAATCATCATAGCCCAAAATCATAAATCACATGCATAATAAAACTGAAATAAAATACTTATAGTTATCCTTTAATCAATCCTTAACTTCTACGTTTGTCTTTATTTTGTACGCACACCGGATCGGTTGCCACTCTCGAAAAACACCCAGTTCCATATCCTCAACCATGTACATATACACATAGTGTAAATCACACACATATAACCACACACGACATACAACGCCATGCAATAAATTCACCTACCCCTGATAAGGCTAAGGTTAAGTTTGGGTTAATGTTATGTTATGTTAGGTTAAGAAAAAGATTTAAGGTTAAGGTTAAGGTTAGGTTAAATTAAAGGTTAAGTTTAAGATTAGGTTAGGTTAAAGTGAAGGTTAGGTTAACGTCAAGGTTAAGTTAAGGTTAATGTTAGGTTAGGTTAGGTTAGGGTTAAGGTTGATGTTAAGGTTAATTTTAAGGTTAGGTTAGAAGAGGTTAAAGTTAAGGTGAAGTTCAGGATAAGCTTATGTTAGGTGAGGTTATGGTTAAAGATAAGTTTTGGTTAGGTTAATGTTAGATTAAGGTTGGGTTAAATTTAAGTTAAGGTTAAAGTTTTGATATGTTACATTATATTTAAGGTTAAGGTTAAGATCAGGTTAGGTTACGTTGAGGTTAAGGTTAAATTTAAGGATAGGTTAGCTTAGGTTAAGTTAAGGTTAAAGTTAGGTTAATTTATGGTTATGTAAGGTTAGTTTTAAGGTTTGGTTAAGGTTAAGGTTAAGGTTGGGTTACAGTTAAGGTCAGTTTAAGTTAAGGTTAGGTTAGCTTGAGGATAGGTTAGGTTAGGTTAAGGTTAAGATTAGGTTAAGTTTAAGGTTAACATTAAGTTAATGTTAATGTTAAGTTTAGGTCAGGTTAGGTTAGGTTAAGGCTAAGGTTAAGGTTAATGTTAAAGTTAAGGTTGGGTTAAGGTTAAGGTCAAATTTATGGTTAAGGTTAGTTTAAGTTTTATGTGAAGATTGATTAACTTAAGATTAAGTTAATGTTATGTTATTTTAAGTTAAGGTTATGGTTAGGTTAATTTTAGGTTATGATAGGTTAGGTTAAAGTTAAGGCTAGGCTAAGGTTAAGTTTAGGTTAGGTTAAGGTTAAGGTCAAGTTAAGGTAAGGTTAGGTTACATTAAGGATAAAATAGGTTAAGATTAAGGTTTGGTTAGGTTGTGATAAGGTTGTTTTGGGTTAGGATAATTTTATGTCTAGGTTAGGGTTAACATAAGGTTAGTTAAGGTTAAGGTTAGATTAGGTTAAATTTAATTTTAAGGTTAGGTTAGGTTAGGTTAAGGTTAAGGTTATGGTAAGGTTAAGGTTAATGTTCATGTTAAGGTTAAGGTTAATTTTAATTTTATAGTTAAGGTTAAGTTAAGGTTAGGTTAAGATTAAGGGTAGGTTAAAGATAAATTTAAGGTCAAGTTAAGGTTTGGGTTAGGTTAAGGATAGGTTAGGTTAAGGTTAAGGTTAGGTTAGGCTAGGTTAAGGTTATGTTAGGTTAGGATAAGGTTAATTTCAGGTAAAGGTTAAAATTATCTTAAGGTTAGTTACATTTAAGGTTAGGTTAGTTTTAGGTTAGGTTAGGTTAAGGCTAACGTTATGTTAAGGTTAAGGCTAAGTTTATGTTTAAATTTAGGCTCAGTTAGGTTAATTTGAAGGTTATGGTTAAGATTAGGTTAAGATCAAGGTTAAGGTTAAGGTTTAGGTTAATGTTAAGGTTAGGTTAAGGTTAAGGTTAGGTTACGATTAGGTTAATGTTAGTTTAGGTTAAGGTTAATTTAAGTTAAGGGTAAGGTTAAGCATGAGTTAAAATTAAGTCTAGGTTAGGTTAATTATAGGTTAGTTTAGGTTAAGGTTAGGTTAGGTTAACTTTAAGGTTAAGATTAAGGTTATTAGGTTAGGTTAAGGTTAAGGTTCCATTAGGTTAGGTTAGGTTTCAAGTCATGATTAAGCTTAGGCTACGTTTAAGTTTAAGTTAATATTATGTTAGGTTGGGTTAGGTTCAGGCTAAGATTAGTTTAAGTATAGGTTAAGTTAGGTGAAGTTTAAGGTAAGGGTTAAGGATAGGGTTAATGTTAGTATAAGGTTAAAGATATGTTAAAATTAAGGTGAATTTTAGGTTTGATTAGGTTAGGGTTAAGGTTAAGGTTAGCTTAGGCTAAGGTTAACGCTATGTTTAAGTATAAGTTTAGGTTAGGTGAGGTTAATGTTAATGTTATGGTAAAGGTTAGGTTAATATTAAGGTTAAGGTTTAGGTTAATGTTAAATTTAGGTTAAGGTTATGTTGATGGTGCTAGAAATTCATCAACCAAGGGGGTCTCCCCAATGTGAAGTCCCAATTAGACCTCACACCATTTGGAATAGGAGACCCATCCGGGATATCGACCTGGCTGCCATATATTCTTTTAAATTTTCCTTGGACACAAAGTTCCAGACAAGAGAGTTATGCTAAGGTAATCTCATATCAACAAGTCAATATTCTTGGTGATTGTTCAATTGTATGTGTGGAAATATTCTTCTACTACGGAGGGAAAGGAAAGTGATCCCCTAGGAAAGAGGTAATAGTACCACCCTAATAGAGACACACACACACATAATATATTCGTCTAATATCCAATGGAATAGTCCACAAAGATGCGATGGTCATTAAAACAATTATAAACAACAAATATCTATCTAACACCCAATGGGATAGTCCACAAGGATGTGATAGTTATGGAAACCATTAGAACACATTCTTGATTAGATAAGCAATAAAATAACCAAAAAGTTCAACTACTTTAGTACAACTGAAAGAAAACATGAATCATAAATATTCACAGAACAATCTTACAAATATTCATAATCAATGCATGAAAATGTGTTAGCCATCAAGCTTCAAGTATTAAGTAAAATTCACAAGACACATGTATAAAGCGAACACCACTAGCCCCAATAATGGAGCATTGGAGCCACTCCTTGCTACCAAAAAGAACTAGCTTGTATCTCTACTACCTTTTTGGAGGAGGTGTTGTGGCCAGCAACAACCCCCCTTCTTATTTAGTGTTATTACTAATACTAAATAAGTGGGGACACTTAGTCAAAATTTAAAAAATCAATTAGTGTTTGTATTTCCTTTTTCAATAAAACTTACCGTCAAAAACTTAGGAGAATACCCTTGAAAAATAAAAAAGCCTAAGTTTTATGATAAAGTAGGATTATTCCTTAGGAATATCGCATCACAAAAAGATCATGGATACCTCCTCGCAAGCCGAATTCTAAGATTGCGAGATTGCGATACGGGACTATGGACATATATCACATCGCATGTGTCAAACATTGCTTACGTTGAAAAACTTTAAACTGCCGATATGCAATGGCACATATCGAAAATCACATTTTGCAGGAAACATATTAACGAAAATTGTCATATGTCACACTCATGTGATATTGCGATATTGCGATAGAGCGGCAAAGCAATAATGCAATAATGCGATATTGCCATTTTGCGATGTTACGATTAAACGATAATGCGATTTTTCAATATGGTGAATTTGCGATTCTGCGATGTTGCAATTTGCGATATTGCGAAGAAAATCGCAAAATTGCTTCATCGCAGGTCTTTGCGGGCTCGTGGTTCGAAAAAGTATTTTCCATAAACTGAGACCTGGTTATGCGCTTTAATTCTAATTAATGAGTTAGTTGCCAGTCATTAATGGAATAGGGTTTTGTGCTTATCGAAAAGTCATTTCACGTAAGGTGGTGTATTTTATATGTCTTTGGCATTTAAAGCTTTCCCGTCACCTTTTCCTTATCATTATTCTCATCTCATTTTTAAATTGCAGGAACGGAAAGAAGAGAATTATACAAACCAGTATGCAGGATACTATGGGAAAGAAAGGCAAAGCCCCAAACTCTGAAGAGAAAGAAATGGCACCCTTGTATATAGACACCGCCTGCAACTGAGACGCTAGTATTTCTACATGGGAAGGCATGTATAATCTACTTGAAGAAGAGAATCCTAGAGTAATGGAGGTTGAGGCTACTGTAGGCTCACATGTTTCTGCTGAGGCATCCATTACAGAGCTAGCTTGTTTGTTCTTACACCGAATGGTGGAGAGGCCCAAAATTCTTCCGTACACAGACATGGTTAAATGGATACTGGACAACGTTGATATCAAAAACAGACAGTTTAATACTCAGGGTCAAGAGCTTACATAATCATTATTTTCACAAATTTTGAGCTTTATATCAGCTAAAAGAAAAAGCGCAAAAGGTGAAAAACGCACCAAGGAAGCCCGGATCAAGAAATGGAGACAGTTTTCGATGCGCTATTAGCGCCTAGCGCTAATCGCACATCGTTGAGTAAAACTTCTTGAAAAGGAAAGATTCTAATTGCTCAGTCACTTGTAAGCCCAAAAATTTGTAAGAAAGCAATGATAGAGGTAAAAAAGTAAAACTTGAATCCTAAAACCAGTGGTATTTGTCAGAAATATCTTCAAAATGGTATGTACATATGAACAGAAATTGCAAACAGACTTGAGACAGAAGGCTCAAGAAAAGGCAGAATCAATCCAAAGGTTAACCAAGTTGAATTGGGATTCTTACTGGATGTACTTGGTAAAGCCACACAACCAGTGTATGACTCTCAAATCCATCATCAATTCTGCTGAGAAGATAGCACCAGCTCTTGTCAATTCTGTTTTCACAGCACAACTAAAATTGGAAGTCGGCCAATCGACTATTCTCAAACAGATGCTGAATGCGTGCGATTTCAAGGAGTAGATGCAAATATAGTTAGTTAGTAATTTTAATTTTAGATTCAGTTTTAGTTTTAATTTTGTTTTATTTTTGCCTCAAATGAGGATGGTCATTTAAACCATATCCTACATTTTTGTAATAAGTTATTTTTAGATTTAGTTAGTAGTATTTAAACCCTTCTCATGCATTTAGAGAAGGGTCCTGAAATTTATCAAAAACTTATCCCCAGAACATGCACTTTTGTACCCTCTTAGGAGGTTTTGATGAATGAATGGAACATGATTTTTTGATATATGCATTTAATATCTGCTACTGATGTTGCACTTTTGTACTCTTAGTGGATGTTGGATGAAGAAGAGATAAATCATTATCACTTGAAGCTCATGAGTAGGACTAGTTATAAATGGTACTTCTATCTCTTAACTATTTCTGCTTTTGTGTTAAAAGTGATATTCATGTTTAGTTATTTATATATTGATGCGTGAATGCTTGAGTTATCATTTGGCACTTTTGTATGGTGATAGCTATTTATTTATGCTTAATGTATGAATAACTTATTATGTGATATGTTTTTCACAACTGTTTCGTCTAAATTTTTATACGAAGTGGTTTATTTGTATTGAATTCTTTTCTCATAACAGTTGAATGATATTTATTACCAGTTGTTATCTGAAATCATTTTAGATCGCATAATAGAAGGATTACACCCCGGGTTAGTGTAGAATTAGATGTTTCTATTTATTAGAATAAAATTTGCATGTTATTAGATTAGAGTTAGAATTAGAGCATCTCACTTAGGAACTTTTAAAAAGGGAAATATCAATTCTTCACACACACACACACACATAAATTGGGAAACTGGTCCAATATCCCTAGTCGGACCCACTATACCAAATGGAAAAGGAGCTGCCAACCAAGGTCCAGACCGGGTGGGTATCCCCCTTGTTGTAGACCCGATTTTCAGGGCTTCAACATATTTGGCACTAGAAGGAGGGCCCGAACTGTGAATGGCAAGTAAGTCTAAATCTAAATACCATTCTGAGAGTAAATTTCCCTCACCATATCCCCCGACTTCTCCATTGCATTTAGAATCTTTAAATCCAGAATCAGAAGTCACAAGAGCAACATCCACTACTACAAACCCTGACATTTTAGAACAATCTACTATTGAACCTCCTGAAGTTGAATCTTTGATTCACAAACTTCAGTGATTTTCTATATCTCCTCAAAGATCTGAAAGGCATCGTGACTTCGCAATATAACCCTGCTAATCCTCTTACTAGATTAAAAAGTGAAAAATTTGGTGTTCAGCCAACCGAGTTACCTCTACCTACAAGGAAGAGAGCAAGGAAATCTCCTAAAGGGTCTGATAGCGAGACTCTTTCATCATCATCATCATCCATCTCAACCTCTCCACCACGAAGTCAACCATCCACTCCTCCACTTCAGATCATTGTCCATCAGTCCACTGGAATTACCACATCTTCTTCTCAGTCATCTGGAGTCATAATATCCTCATCTTCTCAACCACAGAGATCATCTTCTGCACTTTCCTCTATTAGTAGTTCAACGATGGCCCAATCTCCATGGAATAACCTAGGGGCAGTCTTAATGCCTGCACCCTTGACTCAATTACCGGCCCATCCTGAAAAATGGCTGCCTAAGTTTAATCCTGAGGTAGGCATGCTAGCGGAAGAACATATAAATAACTTTATGCTATCCATAAATCTCAATGGTGTTACCAACGAAGACACTGTTGTTCGACTGTTTCCTTATACTCTGCGAGGAACAGTCGGATCATGGTATTTCTCATTACCATCTGGATCTATCACTTGTTGGAATATCTTCCAAGAACAATTCCTTATTAAGTTTGGTGATGATAGGTCTACGGAGACATTGATCAATGACCTGTCTAACCTTAGGGCCGAGTCAAAAGAACCTATCAAAGATTTCAATTTACGTTTCAATAAAATCTTAAACAAAATTCCTACTGCTTCCCAGCCTAGCGAAGAAGTGTGAAGTGAATGGTACATCACTGCTTTACAATCAAACATAGCAATATTTGTTGATAGGGCTAACAAAACAGCTTTAGTTGAAAATATGAAAGAAGCAATAGCAGTGGAGAAACGTATTATAGCCCTAGAAAAGAAAAACGCGATAGAAGAACGAAAATCTAAGAAGGTTACTTTCAAGGAAGATCCCAAGAAAAAACAATCGAAAGATCCATTTGATTTAGAAGGATTGAAAAAAGTTTTAAAGAACATGTCTAACGAGATGGTCGACATTAAGAAACAAGTGGCAGAAACTTATTCTAAAAATACGTACATACCTTTTAAAAGAAAGCCTTCAACCGATTCCAAACCCCCTAACGCTATTACAATTGTTGAATCTGAAGAAGAAGAAGAGGAAATCGCTACTAAGGAACATACCGATGAAGAAGAAGTTGTAGAATTACAAGGTATGTGGGATTTTATCCTCCCAGATGAAGAGGATCAAGAGGCATCCTTGGTTAGTACCCGCAGTAGAAATCAACTTGATCCTCCTCAACCTACACCTAAGCCAAAGAGCGCAAGCTCGATGACTAAGGATAAAGTTGCAGCCAACAAAACGTCACCTAAAGTGACTCAAACCATCCCAGTCCAAACAAACCCATCAACTCCATCTAAAACGTTGATTGTTTTAGATGAAATGGAGTATAATATCATAGAAGACATGAAAAAGACTAGGGCCAATATCACTTTTTACAAATTGAGCATGTTAAAACACCAGCAAAAGGTACTTTTGAAAGAATTACATGCTGTACCAGTTGCACCTTTTCCTGCTGTTGTAATTTCTGAAGCTTCCCATGACATGGGAAGACCTCCAACTAATGCGATGAATAAAGTTGATCCAAATGATATCGCCTTAATTGGAGGAATATCGAGATCTCATACTCCTCCATTTCTTCTTACTTATGAAATTTTCAATAAAAATTTGCATAATTGCTTAGTGGATTCTGGAGCTTCATCGAATATTTTACCAAAGTCAATATGTGAAAAATTGAACGTTCAACCACAAAAATCAGTTGTACGCATAGTTCAATTAGATCGATCACAAGTTGCAGTGATTGGGAATTAAATCAGGTTACCATAAGGATGTCATCCAACCCAAAGATATGTCAAGTAATCGACATTTTAGCTGTTGATATTCCATAATTTTATGGCTTAATTAGTAGCAGAGATTGGTTAGAAAGACTTCATGGATACTTTGCAACTAACTGGTCGCACATGTGTCTCCCTTACAATGGTAAACCAAATCAAATAAAAGTTGAGTGGGAAAGACATCAGAAATACGTAGTAACAGAATTGGAGGGAGAAAATGAACCAGTAGCATACAACAATAACATCATTGACAACTACTCAGTAGATTCTTTCCTAGGAAATTTTAATTCTCATACCTCCCCTTACTTAGAACATTCCGTTTTATCTCAAGTAGAAAATTTCTCTCAAATAGATAGTTCTAAATGTATTAATTTTATAGATAGTCCTGTAAATAAATATTTATTTTGGAAATTATTTTTTGATGGTTCTAAGTCTAACGAAGGAGCAGGAGTAGGATGCATGTTAATAAGTCCAGAGGGAGATAAAACTATGCTAACTTGCAGACTCGAATTTGATTGCACCAACAATACCGCAGAATATGAGGATTTAGTACAAGGGTTGTACAAAGCAATCGGATTAGACATCAAATACCTTCAAGTTTTCAGAGATTCTGAAATTTTAATCAGACAGGTATGTAATACTATACATTGTTTATCAGGTCATTTAAAACATTACCAATCTTTAGTTCAAGATTTGACTGAACACTTTATAGCATTTAATATTTCATCAATTCCCAGACTCCAGAATGCTAGTGCAGATCTCTTAGCTAACGTAGCTTCCAAGCTCATTCCTTCAGAAGATTTTAGCCTAATCGATTTTCAATTGAATTAATTTTTAGACCATCTATTAATTTTTAGAAAGCCTCCATTGGAACTTCTCCCTTTAATTTAGTTTATGGGAAAGAAGTGGTTCTTCCAACTCATTTGGCAATTCCCTCTTTAGCCTTGGTTGAATATATTGATGAAGCACCAACTTCTTCTTTACAACTAAGGAAACTGGAAATAATTAAGTTAGAGTAACAACGAGAACAGGCTAAAATAAATCACGCTCATCATCAAGCATTAGTAAAAGCCTCTTTTGATTCCAACATGATATCCATAAAAGATCGATTTTCAGATGGGAAATCTAGTTTTAAAATGGGACAAGGCTCATGAGGAAAAAGGGAAACATACAAAATTTCAACGAATGTGGCTTGGCCCTTTTCAAATCATAGAAGTCATAGGTATGTCTACTTTCATGTTACAGGATTTAACAGGAAAAAGAGATTCTTTACCTATTAACGGTTAGATCCTCAAAAAATATTTTCCATAGGTGATCATTCTTCTATTTTGTAGATTAGTTTTTATTTTTTTATTTTCATAATAAAACCGGTTGTAAATGGTTACATTCATAATTCACAAAAAAGACGTAAATTCTCTTTTAGATTTTGTTTTTTTCACTTGTATAAATAGAATTCTTTTAGAAAATTGATCATTATTATTGAAAGATACAGTTAAAGATGCTAGGCGTAGAAATGATACTAGTTTCAACTGTATAAACTTTGACAAAAAACAACTTTTAGTAAGAAATTGTTTTGTATCAGTCTAATGAATGGTATCAATAACAAAAATGAATATTCTCTGTAGAAAATCTCTTTCCAAAAACTCTATCACTATCGTCCATAGATGTCTTAAGGAAACAATGACTTCCTCCCCACCTAGGAAACTACAATGTTCAGAGAATGATCCAAAGATACACTTTAACTTAAAGAGTAAGAGGTCTCATCACGAGTTGACTTATCATGATCATAGATATTATAGCTTGCTGACTTTGCCAATACTGCATACCACAATAGGGAAATGACTCAAGATTGTTGCAATCAGAAGACAAGGGGTCTCATCACGAGCCAGCTTGTTCAGCAAAGCTATAAATCAAGTGAATGACTGTGTCATAAATTGGATATCAAACCAAGACATTGTTATTTAAGGGTAAAAAAGAAAAATGAAAGCAATAAGTGTGGATATGGATTTCTCTTTGAAAATTGGAAATTTATCTAAGTAGGATACAAGATCATTGCTGGGTAACAGGTAACCCTGTCAAGGCTATAAACGCCTGCTGGCAGCAGAGGCTCTACCTACGACAAATGAGAATATTCAAAACTGATTTATAGAGAAGGCTTTGTTTTTATCTTTATAAACGAAGTAATGACTGATGTAGATACAAGGACTAGCTTGAGGGAGTAAATAATCAAAGTTGAAAATAGAAGAAACAAAATATCATTGATAGGCAAAAGCATAATATACTTTGTCTTTCTATAATAAAGTTTAATTTCCTAGAATTTTTTTTGTTTTGGATGTTTAGAAAATTCAAAAGACCCTTAGTCAAAATTTAAAAAATCAATTAGTGTTTGTATTTCCTTTTTCAATAAAACTTACCATCAAAAACTAAGGAGAATACCCTTGAAAAATAAAAAAAGACTAAGTTTTATGATAAAGTAGGATTATTCCTTAGGAAATATCGCATCACAAAAAGATCATGGATACCTCCTTGCAAGCCGAATTCTAAGATTGCGAGATTGCGATACGGGACTATGGACATATATCGCATCGCATGTGTCAAACACCGCTTACGTTGAAAAACTTTAAACTGCTGATATGCGACGGCACATATCGCAAATTTCATTTCACAGGAAACATATTAACGAAAATTGTCATATGTCACGCTCCTGCGATATTGCGATAGAGAGGCAATGCGATAGAGCGGCAAAGCAATAATGCGATAATGCGATTTTTGCGATGTTGCGATTAAACGATAATGTGATTTTGCGATATGGTGAATTTGCGATTCTACGATGTTGCGATTCTGCAATATTGTGAAGCAAATCGCAAAATCGCTTCATCGCACATCTTTCGAGCTTGTGGTTCAAAAAATTATTTTGCATAAACCGAGACCTGGTTATGCGCTTTAATGCTAATTAATGAGTTAGGTGCTAGTCATTAATGGAATAGGGTTTTGTGCTTATCGAAAAGTCATTTCACATAAGGTGGTGTATTTTATATGTCTTCGGCATTTAAAGCTTTCCCATCACCTTTTCATTATCATTATTCTCATCTCATTTGTAAATTGAAGGAATGGAAAGCAGAGAACGATACAAAGTAGTACGCAGGATACTATGGGAAAGAAAGGCAAAGCCCCAAACTCTAAAGAGAAAGAAATGGCGCCCTTGTATACAGACACCGCCTGCAACCGAGACGGTGGTATTTCTACTTGGAAAGGCATGTATAATCTACTTGAAGAAGAGAATCCTAGAGTAATGGAGGTTGAGGCTACCACAGGCTCACATGGTTCTTCTAAGGCATCCATTACAAAGCTAGCTTGTTCGTTCTTACACCGAATAGCGGCAAGGCCCAAAATTCTTCCATACACAGACATGGTTAAATGGATACTGGAGAGTGCCGATATCAGAAATAGATAGTTTAAGACTCAGGGTCAAGAGCTTACGGAATCATTATTTTCACAAATTTTGAGCTTTATATCCACTAAAAGAAAAAGCACAAAAGGCGGAAAATGCACCAAGGAAGCCCGAATCAAGAAACGGAGGCAGTTTCCGATGCATGATTAGCGCCTAGCACTAATTGCACATCGCTGAGCAAAACTTCTTGAAAATGAAAGCTTTTAATTGTTCAGTCACTTGTAAGCCTAAAAATTTGTAAGAAAGCAACGATAGAGGTAAAAAAGTAAAACTTGAATCCTAAAACCAATGGTATTTGTCAGAAATATCTTCAAAATGGTATGTACATATGAACAACGATTGAAAACAAACTAGAGACGGAAGGCTCAAGAAAAAGTAGAATCAATCCAAAGGTTAACCAAGTTGAATTGGGATTCTTACTGGATGTACTTGGTAAAGCCACACAGCTAGTGTATGACTCTCAAATCCATCATCAATTCTGCCAGAAGATGGCGCCAGCTTTACCGATTTTGTTTTCATAACACAGCTAAAATCGGAAGTCGGCCAACTGACTCTTCTCAAGCAGATGTTGAACGCGTGCGATTTCAAGGAGTAGATGCAGAAATAGTTAGTTAGTAATTTTAATTTTAGATTCAGTTTTAGTTTTAATTTTGTTTTATTTTTGCCTCAAATGAGGATGGTCATTTAAACCATATCCTACATTTTTGTAATAAGTTATTTTTAGATTTAGTTAGTAGTATTTAAACCCTTCTCATGCATTTAGAGAAGGGTCCTGAAATTTATCAAAAACTTATCCCTAGAACATGCACTTTGGTACCCTTTGAGGAGGTTTTGATAAATAAATGGAACAATATTTATTGATATCTGCATTTAATATCTGCTACTGAAGTTGCACTTCTGTACTCTTAGTGGATGTTGGATGAAGAAGAGATAAATCATTATCACTTGAAGCTCATGAGTAGGACTAGTTATAAATGGTACTTCTATCTCTTAACTATTTCTGCCTTTGTGTTAAAAGTGATATTTATGTTTAGTTGTTTATATATGTTGGCATTTTGGCACAGGAGTGGTGCTATGGTACAGGTGTTGTCCTTGATGGCAACTCTCTTTGGTGATAGATCTCAGTTCAGGCACTCAGAATGAAGGAAATCTTGTATACGCAGGTTCACCTTGCCAAACACGTGTATACACACAGGTTATACGCTCAGAAGTCGCGTATGCGTATACACGCACTTTTATGCACAGAAAAGCGCATACATGGTGGGAAACTTATTTTTGGTCCATGGTTGTTAGTCCTCGAAATTTGAACCTATGGTTTTGGACCATGGTATCTCGTCAGAAGTGTTGACCCCAGGTTTTGGGCCCTTGGTATTGGTTTATTATTGTTTTGGATCGTGGTATTGTGGAAGGCCTAAAACTATAAAAGAGGAAGGACATCATGTGACAAGGCATCATCTGAATTATTATTGAATATATGATAATGTATGAGATCTGGAATACTGGTGATTGGGTTATGGTGCAGATCTAGATCTGAATGAAGGAGGAACCTGAGCGCAAGAAAGATAAGGACTATTGATGGATCAAAATCTCAAGGCTTGAACATTGGTATCTCTGTATGATTTTGATCTGTTATATGTGGCGCACTCTTGATCTATAAATCTGGGTTAACTGATGTCTGAATGCTTAAAAGAATAAATTATCCTTTATAGATCTGTACACAGGTTCAGCGAATTGTAGGTGCGTATACACATTTTTTCTGTGAATGAAAGAAGCATATACGCAGGTTGGTTGTGGTAAAGAGGCGTATACTCGCAGGTTTCTGAACAGTGAAGTAGCGTATATATCTTGATTTATGTTCTAGCTGCTTCTGTTTCATTACTGCAGTGTTCTGGGTTTAGAATTGGTGTTTGATTACAGTTACTGTGTTCTGGGTACAACGATCAGAGAAGTGTTTATTTGGTTAAGCTTTTGATTGGTGAAAAGGAGTTTGGGTTATGCAGAAATTATTGACGTTTGATTGATGTTACTTGTGGATCCAGTCTGAAAATTAATGAAACGAGGTCCCTGAAAGCAAAGAGAAGGTTGCAGCGTTCTGCAGGTAGGAGCCTGCGTACTAGTATCTCAAGCTAGTACAAGAACTTAGGGGGTTGGATCTCCCTTCCAGGAAAGCTGGAGAACGAGAGAGAGTTGTAGCTCTCTGCAGGTTGCAGCCTGCGTATTGGTAAAGAATGCACCAGTACAAAACATTGTAAAGAGAAGTTTCTAATTAAAAAGAAGATAGAGACGAATTGCAGCATGGGGTTTTCACCCACATTGGGTTTCCTCCTTATATCTTGTGTTCATGTGTGTGACTTTCTTCTGCTCTGTTTCTGGTATTGTTTATTTGCTTCTGATACACAGATTAATAACTGACATCTGAAAGATAAATCAAAGTATAAGTCTGCTTTGTATACGCGGGTTTCTTTATCTGTAGTTGCGTATATACGCGGTTTTTATTAACAGAAGTAGCGTATATCATCTGGAATTGAAAAAGGAAATATTTGACTTGATAATACTGATTCACCCCCCCTCTCAGTATTATTTCCAACAATTGGTATCAGAGCAGGTCCTTCTGAAGAAGCTTGATCGATTGAAGGAAGATCTTTCATCATGAGCAACTACGAGAGGGAAGCATCAATCAAGCCACCGGTTTTTGATGGGACAAACTTCGTATATTGGAAGGTAAGAGTTACTGCCTATCTTCAATCTTTGGGTACAGAAGTCTGGGATATCATAGATACAAGATATACTTTTCCAGCAGTAACTCCTAAAGATCCGGCTGAGAAGAAGAAATATGAAACAAATGCAAAGGTGGTCAATACTCTATTGGGATGTCTATCTCAATCAGAATTCATGAAAGTTATGCAGTTAAAATCAACAAAAGAAATATGGGACAAGATTGTCCTAAGCTATGAAGGAGATGATCAGGTAAAACGAGCAAAACTTCAAACCCTCAGGATTCAGTATGAAAATCTCAAGATGTATAATGATGAAAGTGTGGCTAACTATTTTCTTCGTGTAGATGAGATTGTTAATTGTATGAAAAATTTGGGTGAAGAAATAAAAGAGGCTGTTGTGGTTGAAAAAGTTCTAAGATCTTTGTCCCCTAGGTTTGAATCTAAAGTTTCTGTAATAGAAGAAAAAGAGAATCTACAAATCCTTAAAATGTCACAGCTGCACGGAATTCTAACTGCTTATGAAATGAGGAAAGGAGGACCATCAGACAGGAGAGAAGTTGCCTTCAAGGCTTTAGGAAAAGGCGAGTACTATGAGTCAGGACACATGTCATAAGAAGAAGAAGAATCAAATTTTGTCAGAAATCTTCAACGGGGTACTGGATGGTTCCGAGGTAAGTTACCTTTCAAATGCTTTGCTTGTGGAAGAATTGGTCACTATGCTGCCAAATGTCCTCACAAGGATAAGATTGACAAAGGGAAGGAACCTGTTAGATGGAACAAGAAACATAATGCAAATAAGAAAAGCTATTACACTCATGAAGATAGTGATGGACTTTCAAATAGTGACGAAGATGAACGAGGTAATAAGTATAAACTTTTAATGGCTTTTGAAGATGATGACTACATGGATGCTATAGATGTAGAAGGTTATTATAAAGAGATATCTAATCTCAAAATTTGCTTAGAAGAGAGAAATGCGATTATTGGTTCTCTGCAATGTCAACTGTATGAAAGGGAAAAACATCTTGAAAAATTGGAATGTGAAATTGTTGGTCTTAGAAAGGAGATCGAGAAAACAAAAGCTATTAATCTTAAATTTGTTAAAGGATCTGAGACTCTGGATGAGATTATCAATGTGCAGCGTTCTCCACTAATCAAGATAGGTCTGGGATATAATGAAGAAACTTCTCAAGAATCCACCTCCAAAAGTTATCTTGATGCAGCAAGGAGGAGCGAGCAAAGGCCTAATAGAAATCATCAGGTATATCAGGGACAGTTTACCTCAAGAACAAACAAATACTATCAAGAAAATCGGGGGCAAGCTACCTTAATGATAAATAGAAGCTACAAACAGCCTCAGGTAAAATATTCCCAATTTGCCTCAAGAATGGATGTCAGTAGAAACTATAATCAGTTGAATGATAGATTTGATAATCACAGGAGTTTCTTCAATGGCCCATGCTTCTCTTGCCATAACTTTGGTCACAAAGCAGCCCAAT
Source organism: Pinus tabuliformis (assembly GCA_031772625.1). Classification (NCBI taxonomy): domain Eukaryota; kingdom Viridiplantae; phylum Streptophyta; class Pinopsida; order Pinales; family Pinaceae; genus Pinus; species Pinus tabuliformis. The sequence continues at coordinate 221,643,927 of CM062811.1, read as the reverse complement.
GTGTTGCCTATAAGACAATCATGACTAGAGAAGCTCAAAAACAAAGGAATATGACTGGGATCACGAAAAGGACTTATAACAACTTTTCAGCCCTTGAAAATGAAGTTGAATGTTCTATTTGTAATAACTTTGGTCATGAAGATTCTGAATGCAGGAGCAGGTTTTGGAAGACAACTCAGAAGGAACAAACCTCAAGTGCCAGAACATGGAGAATGAAGGAACCACAACCAAAAAGATGTGGGATAGCCTTTTATGCAGAAGGACAAGAAAATCTATGGTATATCGACAGCGGATGTTCGAAGCATATGACAGGTGATAAAGAAAAACTTGAATCATATACTGCATTAGAAAAGGGAAAGAAGGTTTATTTTGGAAACGATACCCCTGCAGCCATAAAAGGAAAAGGCACTGCTCAGTTGAAAGAAAAGGTCAAGGCTGGAAATGTTTTATATGTTGATGGCTTGAAGCATAATCTACTGAGTGTTAGTCAGATGTGTGATCAAGGAACCGAAGTAATATTTTGATCAAATGGATGTAGTGTTCGTGAACTTGATACAGGAGAAACAGTGATCAACGACAAAAGAACTCCAAATAATCTATACATATTTGAAGAAGGACAACAACAATGCTATTTAAGCAAGGATGATGAACACTGGTTATGGCACCGGAGGTTGGGGCATCTAAGCTTTTCACAAATAAGGAAAGCATGCAAATACCAGGCAGTTCGTGGTCTTCCAGATATCAAAATTCCAGACAACACCATATGCAAATCATGTCAGTTTGGTAAGCAAACCAGAACTAACTTTCCTGAGAAGGAAGGATCAGCTAGCAGGCCTCTTGAGCTAGTCCATACAGATGTATGTGGTCCATTTAGGACAAGGTCACCTCGAGGAGAAGAATACCTTATATTATTCATTGACGACTTCTCCAAGTTTGTTTGGTTAGGACTTATGAAGCACAAAGACAAAGCATTTGAAAAATTCAAATCCTTCAAAGCCTTGGCTGAAAATGAATCAGATTACAAAATTAAGTGCCTCAGGTCCAACAGAGGTGGGTAATTTACCTTAAATGAATTTTTTGATTTCTGTGAAGAACATGGAATAAGAAGGGAATTCTCTACAGCTAGGACTCCTCAGCAAAATGGAGTCGCGGAAAGGATGAACAGAACAGTCCAACAAATGGCTCGTGCTATGCTTGATGAGTCTGGAACTCCCGCAACCTTCTGGGGTGAAGCTGCATATGTTGCGGTTGTTATTGTCAACAAAACAAATGTCCGAGTGAACAGCACTCAAACTCCTCATGAGCTCTGGTATGGTGAGACTCCTTCGGTAAAGCATTTCAAAATTTTTGGGAGCAAATGCTATATTAAGAATACTGATGAGCAGCTTGGAAAACTTGAACCTAGAGCAGATGAAGGCATTCTCCTTGGTTATTCTCCCTACAGCAAAGCATATCAGTGTTACAATAAAAGACTTGGAAGAATTGTTGACAGCATTGATATAGTGGTTGATGAAAAAGGATACATCCCTAGGGAAGTGAATCATGAAAATATCAATGAGGATGAAGACTACTCTCCAAATCAGACAGATGATGAAGAGGAACCCCAAGAGGCACTAGAGGAACAAATAAGGATAGAAGATAAGATTCCATCTAGGTACGTTCAGAAGAATCATCCAGAATCTCAAATTTTGGGGCAGAAAGAAGCAGGTATACAAACAAGAAGAACAATAGCAGAAGCTTCAAGCTATTTGGCATTGCTCTCTTCCACTGAACCACAAAATGTAAAAGAAGCATGCAAAGATGAGTGTTGGGTTAAGGCAATGGATGAAGAGCTTGAGTAGATCGAAAAGAATAACACTTGGGAGTTGGTTCCTAGACCAAAAGACAAAAATGTCATAGGAACAAAATGGATCTTCAAAAATAAGTTGAATGAAAATGAGGAAGTGATTAGAAACAAGATCAGACTTGTTTGTAAAGGGTATGCTCAATAGGAAGGAATAGACTTTGAAGAAAATTTTGCTCCCATTGCTAGACTTGAGGCCATCAGAATGTTCCTTGCTCTCTCTAGCTTCCAGAAGTTCAAAGTATTTCAAATGGACGTAAAATTGCAGCCTTTCTGAATGGAGACTTAGAAGAAGAAGTGTACATAGAGCAACCAGATGGATTTATCCTTGGGAAAGATCCAAATCTTGTATGCAGACTTAAAAAGGCTCTCTATGGCCTTAAACAAGCTCCAAGGGCTTGGTACTACCACTTGGACAAATACCTTCATTAACAAGGTTTTTCAAAAGGATCAGCAGATAGCAATCTTTATATAAAAATTGAAAATGACAAATTGCTAATACTTTTTGTGTATGTAGATGATATTATCTTTGGCAGCAATGAAGAAGGTATGAGTCAAAGCTTTGCCTTGGTGATGTAGAAAGAATTCGAAATGTCTTTGCTCGGAGAACTGACATACTTTCTTGGATTGAAAATCCAACAAAATGAAGGTGGTATCTTCTTGTCTCAAACCAAGTACCTCAAGCAGATTCTGAAGAAGTATGGCATGGAAGATTCAAAACCAGTATGTACCCCCATGGTTACAGGATGCAGCCTCAGTGCAAATGATGAATCGGCAGCAGTGCATCAACCAACCTATAGATCCATGATTGGAAGTCTACTTTATTTGACAGGTACCCGACCAGACATCATGCATGCAGTGGGAATAGTTGAAAGATTTCAGGAAAATCCAAAGGAAACTCATCTTCAGGCAGTCAAGAGAATCTTCAAGTACCTTCAAGGAACTCAAAACTATGGCTTATGGTACCCTAGAGATACAGATCTCACACTTTATGCTTACATAGATGCAAATTGGGCCGGAAGCGTGGATGACAGGAAGAGCACAAGTGGTGGTGCATTCTTTATGGGTTCCAGATTAGTATCTTGGTTCAGCAAGAAACAGAGTTCGATTGCTTTATCTATAGCTGAAGCGGAATATGTGGCTGCTGCATCTTGTTGCACTCAACTTCTTTGGATGATGCAAACCTTGCAGGATTTTCAAATCACTTGTACTCCACCTGTCTCTATCTTATGTGATAATACAAGTGGAATAAGAATTTCAAAGAATCCTGTCATGCATTCAAAGACCAAGCACATACCTATCAAATATCACTTTCTTCGGGAACAAGTGCTTGAGCAAAAAGTCAAGTTGGAGTATGTTCCTTCCAAGGAACAAATTGCTGATATCCTTACCAAACCACTGCCCAGGGAAATTTTTGAATATCTTAGACAGAAGCTGGGAGTAGTTGATGCTTCATCCTGCTGTTGAAGCTTGTCTGTTTCAAAGAAAAGTTGGTGTACGCGAGTTGGATGAGGGGAATCCGCGTACATACGCAGATTTATGCAGGTGCAGTCGCGTATATGGAATTCTGAAGAAAATTAGCAAGAACAGACTCTGGTTGAAGAGAGTCTGATATGGGTCTGTCAAAGACCATCAGGCACAGGTTCAGGGGGAGAAGATAATCTTCTAACAATGCATTGTTGGCATTACCTTAGAAGCTCTTGGTTCTAGTACTCAAGCTGTTTTTGTTTTAGGTGGATCAGCTACAGAAAGGAGAACAGAAGAAGAACATGGTTGCTGATATATACAGTGATTATTAGATGTTGTTGATAGTAGTTATTGGTGATTTGCATAGTCTTGATATTTCGTTTCTATGTCATGTATATCTTTTTTATCAAGGTCATGTAACGGCCTATTTTGGTTTCCCCACTATGCCTGGGATGATTGATGCAATGAGATTGGTAGTCATATGTAAATTTCTGATGTATCCCCACTTGGTTGGGTGGATGATCCCCACTTGGTTGGGTGAAGGATGTATGTATTGAGTCTTTTGGTGATAGGAAGGTCTTTCATAATGTATATGTCTTGGTTCTTCTTGAAGAACATCCTTTGCAGATCTTGTCGACAGTTAGGGGGAGCATGTTTAGCACAGCAGAGCAAAGATATCTACATGTACTCAGGGGGAGCACATCCCTTTGCCCTTGATGACAAAGGGGGAGAATGACTTTGAGTATCTTGGTGTTGCCATCAAATCCAAAGGGGAAGATTGTTGGCATTTTGGCACAGGAGTGGTGCTATGGTACATGTGTTGTCCTTGATGGCAACTCTCTTTGGTGACAGATCTCAGTTCAGACGCTCAAAATGAAGGAAATCTTGTATACGCAGGTTCACCTTGCCAAACACGCGTATACACGTGGGTTATACTCTCAGAAGTCGCGTATGCGTATACACACACTTTTATGCACAGAAAAGCGCGTACATGGTGGGAAACTTATTTTTGTTCCATGGTTGTTAGTCCTTGGAATTTGAACCTATGGTTTTGGACCATGGTATCTCGTCAGAAGTGTTGACCCCAGGTTTTGGGCCCTTGGTACTGGTTTATTATGGTTTTGGACCGTGGTATTGTGGAAGGCCTAAAACTATAAGAGGAAGGAGATCATGTGACAAGGTATCATCTGAATTATTATTGAATATATGATAATGTATTAGATCTGGAATACTGGTGATTGGGTTATGGTGTAGATCTAGATCTGAATGAAGGAGGAACCTGAGCACAAGAAGGATAAGGACTATTGATGTATCAAAATATCAAGGCTTGAACATTGGTATCTCTGTATGATTTTGATCGGTTATATGTGGCGCACTCTTGATCTATAAATCTGGGTTAACTGATGTCTGAATGCTTAAAAGAATAAATTATCCTTTATAGATCTGTACGCAGGTTCAACGAATTGCAGGTGCGTATACACACTTTTTTTGTGAATGAAAGAAGCATATACGCAGGTTGGTTGTGGTAAAGAGGCGTATAATCGCAGGTTGCTGAACAGTGAAGTAGCGTAGATATCTTGATTTATGTTCTAGCTGCTTCTGTTTCATTACTGCAGTGTTCTGGGTTTAGAATTGGTGTTTGATTACAGTTACTGTGTTCTGGGTACAGCGACCAGAGAAGTGTTTTTTTGGTTAAGCTTTTGATTGGTGAAAAGGAGTTTGGGTTATGCAGAAATTCCTGATGTTTGATTGATGTTACTTGTGGATCCAGTCTGAAAATTAATGAAACGAGGTCCCTGAAAGCAAAGAGAAGGTTGCAGCGTTCTGCAGGTAGGAGCCTGCGTACTAGTATCTCAAGCTAGTACAAGAACTTAGGGGGTTGGAGCTCCCTTCCAGGAAAGCTGGAGAACGAGAGAGAGTTGTAGCTCTCTGCAGGTTGTAGCCTGTGTACTGGTAAAGACTACACCAGTACAAAACATTGTAAAGAGAAGTTTCTAATTAAAAAGAAGATAGAGACGAATTGCAGCAGGGGGTTTTCACCCACATTGGGTTTCCTCCTTATATCTTGTGTTCATGTGTGTGACTGTCTTCTGCTCTGTTTCTGGTACTGTTTATTTTCTTCTGATACACAGATTAATAACTGACATCTGAAAGATAAATCAAATTATAAGTCTGCTTTGTATACGCGGGTTTCTTTATCTGTAGTTGCGTATATACGCGGTTTTTATTAACAGAAGTAGCGTATATCACCTGGAATTGAAAAAGGAAATATTTGACTTGATAATACTGATTCACCCCCCCTCTCAGTATTATTTCCAACAATATATTGATGTGTGAATGCTTGAGTTATCATTTGGCACTTTTGTACGGTGATAGCTATTTATTTATGCTTAATGTATGAATAGCTTATTATGCGATATGTTTTTCACAACTGTTTCGTCTAACTTTTTATACGAAGTGGTTTATCTGTATTGAATTCTTTTCTCATAATAGTTGAATGATATTTATTACCAATTGTTATATGAAATCATTTTAGATCGCATAACAGAAGGATTACACCCCGGGTTAGTGTAGAATTAGATGTTTCTGTTTATTAGAATAAAATTTGCATGTTATTAGGTTAGAGCTAGAATTAGAGCATCTCACTTAGGAACTCTTAAAAAGGGAAATATCAATTCTTCACACACACACACATAAATTGGGAAACTGGTCCCATATCCCCAGTCGGACCCACTATACCAAACGGAAAAGGAGCTGCCAACCAAGGTCCAGACCGGGTGGGTATCCCCCTTGTTATAGATCCGATTTTTAGGGCTTCAACAGGAGGCAATGTGAAAATCATTTTCTAATACAATGAGGGTGTATATATAACCAATGGGGTGATGCTTCACCTCCCTTGTGACTCTTTGACTACCCTCATGACTATTTGACTTCCTATTACTTTTCAACTTTACATCTCTCTTCATATTTTGTACATGTCCTTTGGACTTCCAATTTACGATACATTTTCGAATAAGAAAATACATAATCCACAAGAGTGATGCGGCATATGAAAACTCACGACATGACATGGCATGACACTACTAACAGGGACTTCTTGATGATAGGGAAATGTTGAGCCATTATTTCTGCTCCTTTGTCTTCAATAATAGATGTGCAATGCATCATCTTCATGAGAGATATGCTTTGTAATTCATATCCACCCTCTAAATGTTTGTGAATTAGATGGAATCTTCATGCATTCTTGATCTTTGATCTTCTATTGTAATCTTGTGCTCCTTCATCTTCTCACATAGTGATCATCTTATCTCTTCAACTCCATATGTGTCTTCGGGCATGTCCTCCTTCTCCATATCCTTATTCATCATTTTTCCATAGCATGATAGAGTTCCTGTATCTGCAATCCACTCATGATAAGACAACATCAATGCGATAAACCCCTAGCCTAAGATGTTGCATGATGATCCACTAATTGAGTCAAAATTGAGTGGCAGGGTGAGGGAGAGGCTTAGTGACTACGAAATTTCACAACTCAAGTAGTCAAGGGTTAGGCTTGAGTCTTGAGACTTCACAATGCATAGTTCAGGCTTGGGCTAAGAAAAAAATTGATGTAGCTATGGAGCTCAGGGAGCCAGGATGGGGACTTGAACACTGATTTTTCCCATTGCGCAGTTCTAGAAGACAAGGGAGCCCAAGTGATTATGTAATTGCGTATTTCAAGAACTCAGGACTAAGGCTTAAGCCTTGATACTGCACAATGCATATTTTAGGCTAGATTTTGTAGGCAAATTGTGTAATTTTGAGGCTCAGTGAGTCAGGTTGTAGGGTTTTTCACTGTCTCTATCAATTGTGTAGTTATAGGAGGTAGGGCAGACTTTTTGATTTCACATTTGTGTAGTTCAGGAGATCAAGGTTTGGGCTTGAGTTTAGAGATTGTAAAATGCATAGTTGGGGCTAAGCTAGACTTAATTGCACAATTTTGGAGGCCAAGGCTTAGGTTTGAGCACAGAAACTGTGTAGTGCGCAGTCCTGGAAGGCAAGAAATATGCTCTAGATTGAGCACTGAAATTGTGCAGTGTGCAGTCCTGGAAGGCAGTGTTAAGAGGTAGGGTTGTAGCTTGAGGGTTGGGAATCCAAAATGTGCAGTTTGGGAAGGCCAGATGAGGCTAAGTTGCTCGGAATTTTCCAAAATTTGGCTGTGTGTGGGATCAGTGAAAATTATGTGAATATTGATAAGACTTGAATATGATCACACACTTATAGTGATTTATGCCACAACATAGGTCATATGGAACACATTAAAACCATAATTCCCTCAATGTGACAACCTTTACAACAACTTATGACAAGTGCGACACTAAAGATACACTTTGCGACGACCGTGATGACACTTGTGCGACAACACTTAAAACTTTGGAAATGAGTGTGACATAGGTTTACATGGTGAGATAAAATAATTTACATAAGGAGGACCTCTTCAAACCACCAAAACAAGTTCATGTACATTTTCCATCATTAACATGGCAGAAGATGACAAGTGCTAAAGTGTGAACAACACTTGCAATATGTGAATGACAATGAAAGAAACACATGCCAAAGTGAAGATAACATGAAAATGACACTAATTGAGCTGAGAGGCTCATTATACAACTTAGTATGATGTGTAAACCTATCCGTCCATCATCAATGTTGAAATTTTTCTCATGTTGGCCAAAATAAAAATTTAAAAAAATCAAAAAAACAAAAAAAATTAAATAACTATATAAAAAAATTGAATAATGTCTGGCTCATTAAAAAATCTACATTTGAATAAATTGGATCCCTCTCAGCTCGTGTTAGATCCGTATTTAAGATGGGTCTATGCTGGTTATAGTGAAATAAATTAAAAGTGACAACCAAGCAAATGAAAACGACACTTGCAAAAACAAAGGTGCACTAAAGCGACAATTTGCAAAAATCACCGAAATAGAAGCACAAATGCATCTAGAAGTGAGAAAATGTCAATGTCAGTGCACACTATCTGCTGACGTGGATTAGAAATGCATAGGCATAGTCTTGATGGATCATTCTATGCTTGTTCAAGCTTGTGTAAAAGAATGTGCCCATGAACTTGTTGCAGACTGAGCATGTGTGAGAAAGTACCATCAACACCTCCAGTCCAAGAAGGGATATCAAAAGCATAAAATAACCAAAAAGTGACTACAAAATGAATGATAACAGGATATACATTAGGCTCCAAAATTCGGGTGTAGGAAAAATTTTGGAGGCTGTTTGTCGCAGTGACAACACTTGGCAACACACTGGTAGAAATCCAACTTCTCTATACCCTGGTAAATTATTTCATGCAAGGTTTAGTGATTTAGGAAGTATTCATTCATAATTTAGATTACCATGGCTTCCCCACTTACCTTGTGCATAAACATAGTCCCCTTCATTCCTTTACTCAGTTAAACATAAACATAAGATCAACAATCGCACAATGTTTCAAATCAGGATAGGGTAATTAAGTTCGCGAGCTTTAGATTTTTAGAGTATATTTTTTCATCTCTGCTGTTGCTCCACTACAAATAGGCTTGAAAAATACCTCAACAGAGTCACTACAAGAAAAAAACCATTGCTCCACTACCAGCGAGCCTGGAAAGTACTTCAGTAGAGTTGCTTGCTTCACCTCTCTACGTAGGAAGCCTTACTCTTATTTTTCCTTTATTTATATATATTTAAATAGGACTGTGAATATGAACTTATTCATCTAATGGGAAGAAGAGGGATCTTGATTTATTGAGAGCAGAGGGGTTTTCCCTTCATAGAAGCATATATAAGACCTATGATATTGGTTTGCTCATTTAGATTTTCCCCTTGATCCTTCTCTACTTGGTTGGATTAATCTGAAATCACTGAAACATGAAAACTAGAGTGTAGGCAAGAGTTTTCTAGAATAGACTTGGAGATCATGGTTTGACACAAGGCTTTCTTAACGTAAGGATCATACTTTCTATTGGAACATCATCGACAAAAAGGTGTAACCAAGACAAGGAAGAAGGTTGAAGAGTTAGCCAAATGTTGCAGTGTCACAAAGTCCTCTATTTTTCCACATTTTCCTTTCAATGCCAAATGCTACATACTTAATGCAAAGTCTTAGCAATAGAACAAAAAGGAAAATACATGAAACAACAAGGAAGCGAAACCAAAGCACAAACGAAGGAGGCTAAACCAAATATGATGAAAGACGGAAGTAAGAAAAGACAAGAAATACTAAAGAGATCAAGCGCAGAATGAGTGCAAGAGAGGGGGAAACTTGAATGCATCTAATCCTACTCCTAACCTAATAGCTAGAAGTTTGGGTTCACGTACAATGAAATTTCCAATGAAGCCACCGTAGTTGTTCTCGACCTACAATGAGAAATATATGATCGATTAAAACAAATATAAAGTAATTTGAAAGAGAAAAGATGAGAGATTGAAGAAATTTCACAACAAAATGAAGGTCTTGCCTATGGGTGTTGCCATTATGATACAAGTGTTTTCGTTGATGGAAAATCACATAGATGACAATTCATAGTGCAACAGGTTAACAACAAAGGATTATAGATAAGACTCCAGAGATTGAAGAAAGAGAGTGGTTTAAGAAGTATACACTAGTTCACTTTGTCCAAGAAGTGAACAAAAGGAGTGTATACATATACACAGACTTTCACAGAAGGAAAAGCATGTATGTGATGGAAAATCAAGGTTTTGGTCTAAGGTATTTTGTCCAAGGTATTGGTCCTAAGTATTTTTGGTCTGAGGTATTGAGAAAGGCCTAAAATTATATAAGGATGAGAAGATCATTAGGCAAGGGTGTGAAAGTGAATGGGTTTTTGAGGAATACTTCTATCTGAAGTATATGTTATGTTGCAAGGGCTATGATTATGAGATGACCTGAAATATTTTGTGCACCTTGCATACAATGTTAGATTAGGGTCATAAGAACTGAAATGACTTATCACTACATGATTTGATTTTGATTGGGTTAGATCTGATTTCTTACTCATTCTTTATTTTGTAAATGTTATGATCTGGGTATGATTGAAGTCTAGAATAGCTGTGAAGTTTTAAGTTAATATTTGTAGATCTATAAGCAGGTTTGCTTTGGTAAAAGTTCGTATACATGCTGGTTCGGTACATCTAAGTAGTGTATACATGATGAAATATGATGTTTGAAGTTGCAGTTGGTTCTAGTTGTTAATGCAGAGTTATGGGTTTTGCTATGTGTTCTGGTGATTGTGTTTTGATGAAAACGTTCTCAATGTTTAGATTGATTGATTATGATTATCTTCAGTGATGATGGGTTTTCAGTGATTGGTTGTATTGCAGTAGTGATTGGTTTTTAGTTTCAATGTTGTTGATGGTGCCAGTATGAAAATTGGATGAAACGTGGCCTTAAGATTGTGGTGTTGTGTTCCAGGAGTATCCAGACTGAAAATTTATGAAATGTGGTCCCTAGTGGAAGAGAGAAGGTCGTAGCCTTCTATAGGCTGGAACCTATGTATTGGTAAACATATTGGCCAGTACATGAGCCAGGGGGTTGGAGCTCCCTTCTAGTAGCATCTAGAAAATGAGTGAAGGTTGGATCCTTCTATAGGCCGATGCCTATGTACTAGTAAATGGATCAGCTAGTACAAGAGCTAGGGGTTGTAGCTCCCTTCCAGTAGAAGCTGGAGAATGAGAGAAGGTTGTACCCTTCTGTAGGTGGGTTCCTACGTAGTGGAATGAGTCTGCACTAGTACAAGTTTGTAAACAAGTTTTTCTTATATTAAAAGAAGACAACAACAGGTGGTGTTTGTCCCGCATTGGGTTTCCACCTTAAATCTTGGTGTTCATGTGTGTTGCTTATGTGTGATGGTTTATTTTGTTATTACTACACATGGTTACTGTTTATCTAGTTAATGAAGTACTAATTAAAGATGAACATATGATGAATTAACTGGATCATAAGTTTGCTAGATATACACTAGTTACTTTAAAGATAGTTGCGTGTACACATGAGTTACCTTCATTAAAGTAGTGTATATAAATTTGAGTATGAAAATAAAAATTTATTGATTTGATAATACTGATTCACCCCCCCTCTCAGTATTATTTCCAAAAATTGGTATCAGAGCAGGTCCTTTAGAAGAAGCTTGATCACTTGAAGGGAGATCTTTCAAAATGAACAATCATAAAGGCATGGGTTCCATCAGACCACCAACCTTCAATGGGAACAACTTGGTATATTGGAAAACATGAACTAGAGCTTATATTTAGTCACTTTGAGTTAATGTTTGGGAAATTTTGGAAAAGGGATATCAATATCCAACAACAACCCCCACAGATCCAGCATAAAGGAAAGCATATGAAATCAATTCCAAAGTTGTCAACGCCTTATTGGGAAGTCTATCAGAATCAAAATTCGTCAAAGTCATGCAGCTCAACACATCCAAGGAAATATGGGACAGAATCATTCAGAGCTACAAAGGAGACTCCTAGGTAAAACGTGATAAACCACAGACTCTCTCAATCTAGTATGAAACTCTCAACATGCATAGTGATGAAGTATTTCTACTTATTTCTTGCGAGTATTTGGGGTTGTAGATCATAAGAGAAATTTGGGTGAAGAGATAAAGGAATCTACTTTAGTTGAGAAAATTTTTAGATCTTTTTCTTCTAAATTTGAGTCAAAAGTGTCTGCCATAGAAGAAAAACAGGATCTTTAAACTATTATTGTGACTCAACTCCATGGAATCCTAACTGCCTTTGAAATGAGAAAAGGAGGTCCATTAGATATGAGAGAAGATGCTTTTAAAGCTTCATCAAAAGGAAAAGAAAAGGAAGATCATAATGAATCAGGACACATTTAAGAAGAAGAAGATGAGGTAAATTTTGTCAAGAAGCTTCAATGAGGTTCCATAAGATTCAGAGGTAAGCTACCATTCAAATGCTTTGCTTGTGGTAGAGTTGGTCATTACACTGCTAAATGCCCTCATCTCAAAGGAAAGATATATGCAAAAGGTAATAGAAGTTATTATACTCATGATGATAGTGATGGCTTGTCGAATAGTGATGAAGATGATCAAGAAATTGAACTAATCATGGCCTATGAAAATGATGCCTTAGAAAAGGAAGATTTCCTTAAAGAAATCAGTCAAATCAAAATTAGTTTGGCAGAAAAGGATACAATCATAGACACAGTGACACATCCAATCATTGAAAATGACAAACACAATGAAGTGTTAGAATGTGAAGTAGTAAGTATAAGGAAATAACTTGAGAAGACAAAGACTCCGAATCTTAGATTTGCTAAAGGATCAGAAACATTAGATGAAGTCATCAAAGTCAGCATTCGCCTATTATGAAGATTGGTCTTGGTTTTCATGAAGGTGAATCTAGCTCACAATATGAGGAAAGGAACCCCAATGAAAAATATGAAATTCTCAACAAGGAGATAAGAGGTCAACCCCATCAACAACCATGTAAAGAAAGACTACAAAGAAAAACATTTCGACCTAACTATGTGTTGTGCTGTACAACAACCCCCCATTTCTAAAAAATATTTACATAAAATTTTTAATAAGAAATGGGTCCCTTTTTAAAAATCAACTTAGTTAAGATTTGTGTGTCCACAAATAAAAATTGGTATTAACCCATCATAAGAAAAAATCCTTATTAAAAGGCCTAATGTAAATGAATAATTTTATAAAGCCTTTTAAATAAAAATAAAGTGTTCCTTTAAGTAAATATTATAAAACTTTTCTTTATTGCGATAAAGCAATTGGAGATTGCATATCACAATAAAAAAGGAAACACACAAAAAAATGAAAACCTCATCCAATCTCTCCGAGCCGAAAAGGTAATCGCAATTGGGAAATCGGAGGAAGCAAATGCCAAGCATAATGAAATGGAGCCCCTTAATTCCTCTGATGTGATAAAGAAAATTGCAATCGGAAAATCGGTGATGTCAATAATAAGCAAACACATGAATAAAGGCATGTTCAAAACCCCCAATGCGATAAAGCATATCGTAATCGGTAATCAGAAGAATCACATCACAAAGCAATAAAGCCCGACTCAAGTCCTGACTGCGACATATTAATGAGGCACGCATCTCGAAAATACATTTAAGAGGTTTGCATGCATTATATCACCTTTTGGTAATCGGATATATTTAAAGCAAGTGTTAAAGCCTTTCCCTTTGACGTTCCCGATCACCGATTTGCGATTTATCACCAATCACCAATCAAAGAAATCTAAGGCACGCTTGAAATAATGATTCAGCATATGAGTGACGCGATGGGCATTTAAGATGTTATTTACCACGATTGATAGGTTAAACGACTATTCAATAAAGCAGTTAAGGGTAGATATTTTATTACAATTTTATCTGTGGTAATGTTTAACTACATCTCATTATCACTTGCCAATCGACGTAACTCTTTTCATTATCATATTGGCTTGCAGCAGCATTTCTCTGTATCATGGTTTGCAACTGCTTGTGCAGAATTCCTCCGAAACCAGAAATCCGAAGAAAATGGGGAAGAAATCAAAGAAGTCTGTAACAGCAGCTCCTCCAGTCAAAGATCCAAGACCAAGCAAAAAAAGGATTAATCTCAGATACAACGTGTCTTGGTCTAGGAAACACTAGCTGGGAGAGTATCTATAATATGATTGAAGCAAAAGAGCTCGAAGAATTATCAGAAGAGGCCATAGCTAATTCAACTAATAAGTCTGAAGGAACCCTTAAAGAATTGGCCTGTTACTTTCTTCACAGGATAGCGGCGCGAGCTAAAATCCTGCCATATACTGATGTGGTGAGATGGGTGGTAGAGAAAATTCCAGTTTCGGATAGAACCTTTTGCATTGCTGATGGGAGGATATTTGGCTCATTTCAGCCTGAAGATCTCAGCAAAATGTATCACCTACCTGAACTTGAGAAGCGATACAACAAAGCGTTCCTAGAAGCATTTGCAAAGAAAAACGATTCAGAGTCAGCCCCGATAAAGTAGTGGAAGCATTTCCCTGAAAAGCACAAGCACGAGTCATCGGGTAAGTACTTTATCGACTCATTGGCTTCCCCTTACTGTTATGCCGAAGCTATGATGTGTAGAATGTGGGAAATACATGATTTTGATAAATTCACTATAGAAACGGTCCCTCTAATGGAGGCTACAATCAATGCTTATGTGATGGATTGGGTGAATATTTTGTTAGATAAACTAGCCACAACAATTTTAGAGTACAGAACAAATGCACATCAAACTACTAGGACCATTTCCCCCAATCTATTACAGTGCATACATTATGGATACTGTTTTTTTTTTAATTTTGAATTTCCGTTACTCGGATGGAAATGGACTCCCAAAGACCCTAAACCAATCCATATTTATCATGAGCAGTTATGGAAGGCTTGTTACAAAAATCATCTGTATAAAATCTACAACGGTTTTATTTTGCCTGTTTATTACTCTATTTTTAGTAAGCCTACTCCCAGGATATCCCAGGAAGCAGAAACGGACTTGACAACAGTAGGTAGTTGGTTCGGGAAATAAATATTTACTTACATAAGGCTTTTTGGCAGTCTTACTAAACCCCATGTCCTTCCCCTGTATGTGCCCGATAAACTATTAGCTTGGGAATTGGCTTATCAAATAATAGTAGATGGGACATCAAAGACCCTTAGAAATTCTAAGAAATAGGTATGGCCTATATTCCATTTACGATGCAGTGTTTTCACTCTTCATGATTACAAGCATGCAGAGAAGGAGATAGAAAAAATACAAATGCTGAAGCTTGCCACAATTCCTAACAGGCAATATGATCCAAGAAAGGTTGCCTATAATGTTCTTGAACAAGCCAAACTTGCCAAATTTGATCATGAAGAAGATGACTTCGATGATCTATTTGCCTCAACTGAATCATTATTCCAAGTTAAAGCATTGGCAAGAATCAGATATCAAGATGAAGGGCTAGAAACATTTAATAGGCTTAGAGAACAGAGGTTGCAAACTCTGCCTTTAGACCTATTAGCCACAGTCCCTACAATTCAGCTATCCAGTCAAGCTGAACAAACAGTTACTGATAAGACCCCTGATGTGGAAAAGGTCTCCGAGAAAGAAAAAGTGCCAGAAGAGGAACAGGAACAGGGAAAATATAGCCAACTCATGGATACAGATACTCACATTGATCCCAAACTACTCAAAGAATGGCAATAGTTTGATTCAATCATAAGAAATACTGAGAGCTTATAGGGATTTAGCACGCCTGAAGTAACTACTCAAAAGACAACAACTAATACGGTTCCGACTGAAGGAACCATTTTCCCACCCATGACTCAAACGGATATAGAGATAATTCCAGAAAACCCATCCGATGCAATCATTCTACATGTAGAAGAAATACCACCTTTGGATGTCTTCTATAGCCCTAAGCATATGGCTGTAGTAAAGAGATGAAGGAAAAAGGGAAAGCTTGATCAATCTTCTCTTTTTCCTGCACAAATGGAAATAACTAATGTGGTATGGAGAAAGGAATTCAATCCTTCCGAAGACCTTACTAAACTCTCTCAATATCCCAGGGTATACTTGGTAGCTACTATGGATAAGGAATCGGAAGTCAGCAATTTACTTAAAGAAAAAGATCAGACAATTGTTTCACTGGAGGCACAAATATCTGAAAAGCAGCAGAGGATAGAGCAGTTAGAACAATAGTTGGCAGCAATCAAACAACCAGTTAAACAAGCAATTGCTACAGGAGAAGCAAAGAATAGATCAAAGTGCAATTCAAAAACAAAAGTAATTATCCCTAGCATTGGCCAAGCTGAAGACAATGAATGAACAGTTGAGAAAAACAAAATATGAACAAATCGCTCAACCGTCACAACAAATAGAAAGGTTCAAAGGATTTCCTCAAGTAGCGGAGTTCAAATCAGAAGCTCTCCAGATTAATAAGGCATTAATTAATTAATTGAACTTGCTATGTCATAATATCTCTCTTGCTCAACCCCTCTGTGAAATTTCTTCAACAATGATTGATATGTCAGTCGATACAAGGCATAAATTGGAGTAGGTCGATGAAACATTAATAGAGTTTCTTTCTTGGTAAGAAACCAAGGAAGGACAAGCTACAAATCTACCTCAAATTCTGGAAGCACATAAGGAAATTCTATTCCTATAATGGAAATCTCAATTGATGAAAGCAGAGAGGGCAATTTCAATATGCAGATCGACGACTAGTAATTTGATTGAATTAATTAATGATACTCTTTATTTGTCTAATTTAATTTCAGAATGCACTCTAGGGAAATTACCATTAGCCAAATAATTGGAGCAAACATGCAAACAAGAATTGGAAAAGAGGGAGAGATTGATCGCGGGCATCCAAAGTTTAACTTGCGACACCTTTTGGTTCTTCCTAGTTAAACCACATAGTCAAAAGGCAGCGATGAAATGTTTAACTGATGCAATCAGTTACATGATTCCTGAAATTAATGATGCCACGTATTATGCCCAACTACATTCACGTATGAGTCTTCCTCAAGAACTGCAACCAATGCTCGCTATATGCCAGCTCAAGCAAAAGGATAGTCAGCCGAAAACGTGAATCATTTTTACCGACTGCAAGCATGTCTATTTCGAGGAGATTTTCATGATTTGGTGATACCAGCTCACAACATTTTTATTTCATAGTTAGTTAGTTTAGAAAGTATTTATAGACCCTTTCATGTTTTTGGAAAGGGTCCTCAATTTTTGTATTAAAAACTTGGATCGAGATTTGGACTACTGTGCTTCCGATATATATTTTTTATGAAGACTGGACCTATATTCTGAATTTTAATAAAGAATACTTTGATGAGACATGCACTATTTCTTTTTGTGAGAGTATTTCTAAGTTTAAAGACGGGATCTGAATGTGATTGATATCAGAGGGGATTCAATTACATATGGTACTATTATCTATGTCTTTGCTTCATTCTTTTATATGAATCAACAAATATTCATTTTTGCTATCATTTGATATATGTATGTGTTTTAACAACAATGTTTTACTTATCACTATTGAATGTTTAAGGGATGTTATTTTTTCATTCATATTTATGTCAATGGTATATAAAGAATAGTGTAATGATATTTTAATTATTACTTTGTTCAACTACTTGAACAAAGTAATTATCATATGAAAGAATGTTTTTGTTTATAAGTGGAGTCATCTATATGCCTACTTGTTAATAAGAATTACCAAAAGTTACACTTAAATAGAGATTTCCCGGGATAGATTAGTTATTTATATTTTTTGCATTTTAGAATAAATCATCCATCATTACCATCAGATAATAGAAAATCAATCACTTATCCATCCTATACAAATCATTGGGAAACTGGTCCCATTATATCCAGTGGGAGCCACCACACCAAATGGAAAAGGAGCCGCCTTTAATGTCCAGATCGGGTGGTTTTCCCCGATGTCAATGCAGCGATTTTCTAGGCATCAACATTTTTAGCGCTAGAAGGAGGTCATGAACTATGAATGGTGAGCAAATCCAAACCTACAATCCATTCTGAGAGTAAATCTCCCTCCATCTCACCTCCGACTTCTCCTTTGCATGCCGGAACTCCAGTTTTCAAGCGAGAAGAAGAGGAGACAACTACCACTGCTCAACCCCAAAATATCCCAGATAAATTAAGTGCTGAATCTCCTAAAGTCAGCCTCTCATCCATAAACTTCAAGGATTCTCAATATCACCATAGAAATCTGAGGTATCTCAAGGCAATGTGACTTCGCAATTCATTCCTTCTCACCCCCTAACCATACTTCAGAGTGAAAAAGTTGGTATTGAACCTACTGAGTTACCTTTGCCTAAAAGGAAAAGGGCAAGGAAAACAACTGAAGGATCTGATAGTGAAACTTTCTTGTCATCATTCTCCATTTCATCTCCTCCATCCTCAATTACAAATTGTCGTTCAACAGGGAATTGGAACTTCAACATCAACTTTGCAACTTTTTGGAACCTCAATATTTGCCCCTTCTCACCCATTTGGAACTTCATCGACATTATCATATATTAGTAGCTTGACAATGGCACAAAACCCATGCAACAACCCTGGTGCAGTCACTATGCCTGCACCTTTGCACCCATTGCCAGCGCATCCTGAAAAATGGTTGCCAAAATTTAATCCAGATGTAGGCATATCGGCAGATGAACACATTAACAACTTTATGTTGTCAACCTAAAGGGTGTTATAGAGGAAGATGTGATTATTAGGCTTTTCCCTTATACCCTACAAGGATCAGCTGGGTCTTGGTATTTTTCTTTACCATCAGGATCCATTACGTGTTGGAATATTTTTCAAGAACAATTCTTGACTAAATACGGTGATGATAGATCTATAGCAACATTAATCAATGATCTTTCAAATCTTAGGACAGAGTCCAAAGAACCTATTAAAGAATTCAATTCAAGGTTTAATAAAATCTTGAATAAGATCCTAACTGCCTCTAAGCCTAGTGAACAAGTTAGAAGTGAATGGTATATAATAGCTTTACCTTCAAACATAGCCATCTTTGTAGATAGAGCTGGAAAACCTACTCTAGCAGAAAATATGAAAGAGGTAATTGCTGTGGAAAAATGTATCACCGCTTTAGAAAAGAAAACTGCTCTTGAAGACAGAAAATCTAAAAAAGTCTCTTTCAAATATGGTTCAAAGAAGAAAATGGCTAAATATCCATATGATATGGAAGGTCTCCAAAAACTTCTCAAGACTATGTTAAACAAAATGGTAGAAATTAAGAAGCAGGTAGCTGAAACTTCAACAAAAGGCCATTTAGAAACATTAAAAAACTTGAATCAAAGCCACCAAATGCTATATCCAGTGTAGACTCAGACCTCGAAGAAGATGAAGAAGAAGAGACAGTCTTGTCATCTAAAGAAACTGAAGAAGAGTTAACTGTATAATGTCATGGGATGTGGGACTTCATTCTGCCTAATTCCGATACAGCAATTGAACATGAAGCTTTCCCTGTAAATACCAGGAGTAAAGGTACTTCTGAACTTGTTCAAGTAAATCAAAAGAAAAGGAACACGGGTACTCCTACAAAAGAGAAAACTTCCACAAAGAAGTCTCCAGCCCCACCCTCTCAAAATCAGTGATCAGCTTCAAATCCTCCTACAACATCTAAAACATTAGTGGTTATAGACTCTATGGACTACAACATTATTGAATACATGAAGAAAACAAAGGAAAATATTACTATGTTTGAACTTAGTAAACTCAAACATCAACAAAAGTTGCTTCTTAAGGAGTTAGATGCGATACCATCTTCTCCTCTTCCTAATGGTGTATTGTCAAAAGCTGCTAATGAAACAGGTAAACCACCTCCTGGTAGAGTAGAAGCTACTGATGCTGTCTTAATCGGAGATAGATAAAATTCCCATACTCCCCATTTTCTCTTAACCTACGAGATCTATAATAGAAATCTACACAACTGTTTGATTGATTCAGGGGCTTCCTCGAATATAATTCCAGATTCAGTTTTTTCCAAACTAAACATTGAACCCCAAAAGTCTGCAATTCATATTGTCTAGTTGGATAGAACTAAGGTCCAAGTTTTAGGAGAAATCAACTCAGTTACCATTAGGTTATCAACTGATCCAATAGTGGTTCAAAGAATCGATATTAATCGCTGATATACCTGAATTCTATGGTCTGATTTTGAGTAGAGACTGGTCTGAGAAACTTCATGGTTATATTTCCACTGATTGGTCTCATATGTGGCTACCTTATAAAGGAAAGCCAAATCAAATAAATATTGATCGAGAGAAACATATGACTCATACTGTTACTGAGTTTGAACAAGAAAATCAACCATTAACATTCAACAACAACATTTTGGGTAATTACTCATCTGAATCATTCTTTGGCAATTTTATTGCTCAATCATCACCCTTCTCAGTTAATAATTTCACATCTCAAATCTAAATTTTTTCTCAAACAGATACATCAAGGTGTGTTAAAATTGTTGAGGAAACTGTAAATAAAACTGTAGATAAATATTTGTTTTGGTCATTATATTTTGATGGGTCTAAATCTAGTGAAGGTGCAGGAGCAGGATGTATTTTAGTTAGTCCTAAGGGAGAAAAGACCATGTTATCATGAAGATTATAATTTGAATGCACAAACAATACGACTGAATATGAAGCCTTGATCCAAGGACTTTATAAAGCAATTGGTTTTAGTTCGGTGATTCTGAAATTGTTATAAGACAAGTCAGAAATACTATTCATTGCCTTTCTAGTCACCTTAAACACTATCAGTCCTTGGTACAAGACCTTATATCTCAATTTTTAGCATTCAATATTTCTCCCATCCCTAGATCCCAGAATGTAGTAGAAGATTTACTAGCTAACGTTGCTTCTAAGCTCCTTCCATTCAAAGATTACAATCTCGATAGATTTTCAGTAAAGCTAATTTTAAGACCATCAATTCCTAATAGTGTCACTAACTGGCGTGTGTTCAATCATGATGATGACATTTTAAATTTCTTAACTTCTAACAAGTCCTATGATGATCAAATTATTGATGAAAGTGAGCATGATCTTCAAATGAAAGAAAATCTTGAAGAAAACTCAATACCCAAACTAGTGGTTAAACTTGAAGATCTTTATGACATCAAGGATAGGTTTAAATAGGTTACTAATTCAAAGCCCAAAGTTATACTTTGAGATTTGAATTGATAAACCATGGTATTGAGGAGAATCCACAAAACATCAATTTGGGATTAGGACTTTATTCAGAAGAAAGAATTGCATTCATTAGATTATTGCATAGATATAAAAATGTCTTCGCTTGGAAATATGATGATTTGAAAATGTATGATACATCTATCATACATCATACAATTCCAATGCTTCCTGAGCAAAAACCAGTACAACAGAAACTAAGGAAGATTCATCCTAACTTAGAGAGTCAAATAAAAGATGAATTAAACAAACTCTTGAAAGCTAAGATAATTTTTCCTGTTAGACATTCAAATTGGGTGTCCAATATGGTGCAAGTAAGGAAGAAAAATGGTGACATTAGAACTTGTATTGATTTTAGAGATCTTAACAAAGCAAGTCAAAAGGATAACTTCCCTCTACCAACAATGGAGTAAACTCTCCATTCAGTAGCTATTTCTGAACTAATGTTCTTCTTAGATGGTTTTTCAGGGTATAACCAAATTTTGGTGCACCCCGATGACATAATTAAGACTACTTTCAGAACTAAGTGGGGAACTTATGCCCACCAAAAAATGCCTTTTGGGTTAATCAATGCTAGAGCTACGTTCCAAAGAACAATGGACATAGCATTCAAAGGTCTAATCAATAAATCAGTAGTTGTCTATTTAGATGACATTACTGTGTTCTCTAAGAAAAGGTCAAGCCATTTGCATGATTTAAAACAAATCTTTGAACGCTGCAAAAGGTATGGCATTTCACTCAATCCTAAGAAATCCTTTTTCGCTCTTGACCAAGGTAAACTCTTGGGCTTCATTGTTTCAAAGGATGGTATTATCCAGATAGAATCAAAGAGATTTCTGATATTCCATTTCCTCATAATAAAAATCAATGCAATCATTTTTAGGTCAAATTAACTTTGTAAAAAGATTTGTACCATATTTTTCACAGATTGTTTTACCATTACAAACCATGATCAAGAAAAATTTAGTCTTTAAATGGGGGCCTATAGAAAAAGAGGCATTGATTCCATCAAACAGTCAATCATAAATGCCCCTGCTTTAAGCACTCCTAATTTTTCAAATCATTTCATTTTATATACTCTTGCATCTGATTCATCTTACGCAGTAGTGCTGACACAATTTAATGATCAAAACTTGGAAGCACCAATCTCATTTTATAGTTCAAACCTTCAAGGTGCTGAACTTAATTACTCAGAAGTTGAAAAACAAACCTTTTCTATATACAAAGTTATTAAACACTACAAACCCTTTCTTTTAAAAGCTCACACAAAAGTTATAGTCCCCTTTTTAGCAGTTAGACAGTTACTAGTTCAAAGGGAATTAGGAGAAAAAAGAGCAAATTGGGTCACAACATTACAAGAATATGACTTGGAAATTAAACCAGTAAAGATTGTCAAAGGCCAAGGTTTTTGCAGGTTGTTGGCAAAAGCTTCTAATATTCAGGAACCTGAAGGTACAAATGATATTGAAGAAATCAATCAGATAAGTACCACTAATCCTGAATCCCAATACGCAGATCTGATTTTCTATTTGAAAAATGGATATGCTCCTTATAATATTTCTTATAAAAACAAACATGCCATAAGACTTGTTAGTGTCGGTCATGATGCCCTCCATCGGTGATCAAAAGCTCTTTGCATTATGCATAGGTAGGTGTCTCATCAATGTCAGTTTTGCATTTCGTTAGGCATGCCATAAAACTGATGGAGGAGCTGGTCCTTGTTCCCTTCTTGGCTTTGCTGGATCAGGTCATATCAGTTAATGAGCTTGTGTCACATTTGTTTTGCTTTGTCTTGAAGTCCAAAGTCTTAGGTCTAGGGTTTCAGTCAAAATTCTTTGCAATTTCAGGAGTCAAAAGTCCATGAGTCCCCAACAAGCCAGAAGGAGGTTATGTTTCATTGATATTTTCATCAGGTACAGCTCATTTATACCTTGGATTTAAAAACCCTGTTTTTAAAGCCAAGGTCATGTCAATTTTGCAAAAAATAAGGAAATTTCAAAAATTCTTCAAAATGTCGGCAATAGCCCTGGTCTTCTCGCTAGAGTCCATCAGATGGTCTACCTGCAAAAAGAACGGAGTTAAAGCACTCAAAGAGCCAAATTCAGGACAAAGAAAACTCAAATCAGTGTTAAAAGTGAATGCCAAAACAAAACATTAGAAAGTGGGTTTGGTAAGTAAATTTTTTCAAATTGGGCCTATAAAGAGTCAAATTCCCTCTAAAACACCCTCATTGTGCATCTAAGAGCTTGCAAGGCAAAGAGATAGGGCGAAGAGGCGAACGAAGGCGAAGTGCAGAGAAATTGGTCGTTTTTCAGGTGCGCGACCTGTCAGGGACTGTGCGCGACCTGTTGGGTGGTGCGCGACCTGTCAGGCGCCTCTCCGCAGTGCAAAAACATAACGGGCACGACCTGTCAGCCCGTGCGCGACCTGTCAAAGCCTGTGCGCGACCCGTCAACCTGTCACTCACAAAACTGCTTCAAAATTTGCTCAATCACCCTCGTGCTTGCCAAATCAATCGAGGTAGGGTCTTTTAACGTGTTGGATGCTTGAATCAAGGATGTTGGGCTTGTGCTTGTATATATTTTTTCTACCAAGAATGTAAAGAGAAATGGATTTTAGTTATTGCTTGTTCATGTAGGCATAGTGCTAGGGTTGGTGTTTTTTCAAGGTTTTTATTCCCATTTATATTCCCTCCATTTTTTCCCATTGATTTCGCAATTGTCATTATACATCTCTATCATATGTCATTTGCAAAGAAATTAAAATTTTCCCATCTCCAAATGTCAAACCCTATCCCTCCCTAAACATATTCCCAAAACCCTAATACCCTCCATTGTGATATAAAAACACACACAGCAAAAGAACAAATTTCTATGCAAGAAAAACAAAATGAGGTGCAAAAAGAAAAAGGCAATATGATGGCAAAATGACAAAACTAAGAGAAAGGCAATATGGTTGTGCATAGTCATTACAAAACAGAGAACATATTGCTATGTATATTCAAAGCAAAAACAAAGACAATGCAGCTGTGTATATTTATCAAAAAGACATATTGCTTTGAGTATTCATTACAAAAATAATGTTGCTGTGTCTCCCAAAACCAAACCCTGTTTTCCCTTTTCCCTTCTATCCCCTAATATCCTTGTTTCAATACAACTCTTTTCCCTTTTGAAGTTGTCAATGAAATCCCTTTTCCCCTTTTGACAAAAATGTAAATAAAGCCCTCCTTCCCCTATGACAAATGTAAAAGAATCCCTTGTTTCCCTTAGCATCAAATGTACATGAATCCCTTGAAAAACAGAGTATGCCTTATAATGTACAGTCAAAAGACAAAATCAAAGAGCAAGTTGTTGATGCTAGTGATCTATGCTGCCCCATACCCCTGTTATACATGCTGTCCCTTACCCCCTGTTGAGCATGTATATCCTTTCCCTTGGTTATTATCATCCATGTTTCCCTAATAAAAACATTTCTTTGCAAATGATTTCCCGGTGATTAAGATGAGATTGTATGTTTGACAGTTTGTGAATTGTCCCTTAGAAATTCCCTATTTTTATATGTTTCCCTTTCCTTATGAAAAATCCCCTCCCCTAACATTTCCTTCATGATTTTGTTCCCCTTGAAAACAGCATACAACTCAACATTTTTGCAGGCAAGGGCAACAGTCTACTTTATCTATTTTCTCCACTTTGCTCAAAAGCACCATGTCAACCACTGAAACCTATGAGCAAGGTGATGACCGGTCTTCTTCCACAGAGGTTGAGGTACAGCGGAGGCCTCGTAGGGGTGGCAAAGGTGGTCATCATAAAAGAGAGGAGCCCACCTCTTTGGCAGAGTTGCAGGCATGTCCTATGGCAGTGAATTGTTTCCGTTATATGTCATGTTTTCAGTTCTGTGAGAGGCTTGCCCAGATTCAGCACCACAGGGAGTTGGCCCGCTTATTTGTTTTGCACCTTCAGGATGGGTAGGTCACTCTTGCAGGGGTGAATTTTGTGCTATCTCCGGAGGTGATTTCAGAGGCTAACGGGATACCAAATGTGGGTGAGGTGTGGCCCAAGCGCAAAATGCTGGATTATGTTTATTTTGAGCCATATGTCAGGCCAGCATTCATGAGCCACTTGTCGGGGGTCTTTCCTTTCAGATTCCTCCGGGGGGAGTATGCTCCGATCATGCGGCTTATCATGCATTACTTCACATGTGAGGGGAGATTTTCACAGGTCTTTTCTTATCACATTCGCCTGTTGATGCACTTTACCCGAGTGAGGATGATGAACATCCCGGTTTTCTTCTTCCAGGACATTCAGAGGATGGTGTCTATGTTTCAGAGGCAGTCCCCAGCTCAGCAGTATAGGAGTTTGTGCCATCATGGTCTCATCCAGCTCATTGTTTCCCATCAGTTGAGTCAGCAGGGCATTCCATGGGCAGACTTCATTTCTCATGAGTTCTTTACAGTGCCACCACAGCCAGAGCTAGAGCCAGAGGCCATTTATGAGGAGGGAGGTCCATCACACCAGCCTGAGATCACTGTTCCGAGACATGTTGCTTCCTCACCTCAGCTCACTTATCAGAAAGGCCCGAGGGCCTTGTTTGCAGCAGCTCGGCGAGTACTATCTCCACAGCAGGTGGAAGGGGTCTCGCCATCATCATCTACAGGTCAGCGAGTGTTATCTCCACACCAGGTGGAAGGGGCCTCGCATTCTCCATCAGCAGTACGGGAGGGCAAACAGCCCATGATAGAGGAGGAGAGAGCCAGTGACAAACAGGTTGACATCATTGATCTTGATGCTCGCTCCCCCACTTCAGATTTGCATGAGATCATCCGACAGAGAGAGGTGGAAAACCGCTTGTTACAGCAGAAGCTCGACATGGCCCAATGGACAATAAACTATCTTGAGCAGCGCAACAAGCAACTTGAGGATGAGAAAGAGTTGGATGAGCTGTGGAGGATTCGAAGTGACCGAGTCATCAACCGTAGGAGGCCCGGTGACTTGCTGCCCAAGGAGAGGGAATCCATGCTTATCTGTGTGAATGCACACTTGGAGAGGCTGTTGGAGAAGGCCAACCAGGACAAGAGACTGCTACAGAACATGAAGAATCATTACTGGGCGAGGATGCATGTTTGCAAAGCAAAGATGAAGATATTCCAGAGGAGGTTGTCCGAGAGAGGAAGAAGAAGACCAACCCGCTCCGCATCTTGGCTGAGGCCTCTCTCACTCACCATGATACTCATTAGCATCCTCCTAGCAGCAAACCCAAGAAATTTTGAGAGTTTTGAAGCATTTTTGGCATTTTTGGGAATTTTACAGGTTTTGGCCATTTGACGGGTCTCACCCCGCGCGCGGCCCTACATGGGGGCAACTCAGAACGGGGAAAACTTTGCATTTTTGGAATTTTCATGCAAAAATACACTTGCCTATGGATGGGTTTCAGATTTTATGGAGATTTGGGCTTCCAAAAGCTCAAAATACATGCAAATTTTGACTTTCTGCCCCTATTTTGAGTTGCAGAAAGCTGTCTTGGTAGAAATGACTTTTGAGCGGTCAAATCAACTCCAAATCCAACAATTCCAGTGGGGTTGGAAAGTAGACTCGCAGGCCTTTCCAACTAGCTATCTTGCACCTGATTTGGACATCGGGAAGGCCCTCAAACAGAGCTGTGAATGTGCGCGACCTGTCAGAGTGATGTGCGCGACCTGTCAGGGAAATTTGCCTGTTTTGACCAGTTCGGCCAGTAAAACATTGTTTTCATCTTGGTTGACTTTTGAGGCATGTAAATGATGAATTTTTGTGTAATTTTCATGGCACTTAGATACTTTTACTCTCCTTCATCACTTCTAGAAGATTCTTTGATGTAAATGGTAAATATTTAATGCATGGATAGGTTTCCTAAGTTTTAGAGGCAAGTTGTTTTGACTGCCTATTATCTAGTGCTCAGTTTAGAATTAGTTGAAACAGCTCCTAGGAAGCTGAGCACGACTCCTAGAGGTGGGGAAAGGAGTTAGATCATCTATATTATGCCTTCTCTTGCTCATTTTCATGGTTGGACTCTTGAGGGAGAAGCTCCTATTGTATATTTTACTTGTATCTCTGCAATTTGAGGAAAAGGAAGACCAGGGTTTTTGCAGACATCATTGGGATTCTTGTGGACTCTTGTGTTGATGGTGTATTCTCTTATTGTAATTGTAAGTGTGTTTATGTGTTCCATCCCTTTCTTTACTGCTGCTAATTAAACAAATGAAGTGATAAAGTTTGAATTCATGCATGTCATGCTCAGCTTTCAAATTTGTTTAATGTTTATGTTTTCCACTGTCTAAAGAGGATTCAAAGTCATTGTTTGCCCTCTTTAGCTTCTCTTCTTTCCTCCTTGATCATCCATCTCAGCTAAAGGCATCAGCACAAACTCCTACCTTGCCCCAAAGACCCACCTGCAAAAAACTGAGCTCAATCCCCGCACCCTGAATTGCACTCCCTCCAATTGCCACCAAAAACCCCAAAAAAACTTTAAATCAACCCTCCTTATCAGTTTACTAGCCTAATATCAGTGTTCCTAATTGGGTCAGCTCATCCTATTGAAAGATCTACCGAGTTTGACCGGAGAGAGCCTTCTCTTGCCTCATAGGGCTAGCTACGAGGCTGAATGGTTTGATGTAGCCTTGAGATTTGTCTATCTCAGCCTAGGTGAAATTTCAAGCGCTAACATATTGGCGACCATACTGGGGAGAACAAATTTGTAATTTGCTCATTGTAGTGTGATTTCTTAAGTCTTAGACGGAGTCTGAAGATACGCCAGGTAGCCTTCGAAAACGCTCTTGTTTTACATCAGCGTGAGTAGATAAACGCTGCTTCAGTCGATCTCCGTGAGCTTCTGAAACCCTCACTTCAGTGACATCTTTATCCCAGTATCATTATGGACTCTAAGCTTCGGATGATAGGCTAAGAGTTTCCATACGGCTGAGCGGTTTTTCCTTTCCTAGTCTATTCGCGAATACAAGCTGGCTTCTGATCCAAGACCAATTGTTAGATCTAATTCATCGCCTGCTGTTATTAAATATTTTGAAGATCTTGATTTTGACGAAGGTTTTGAATTGTCTTTGTTTAAAACTAAGTCTGACAGTGCACTCGACTCTTTAGTCCTTGATCCTAATTTTGCAGCCTCCATTGACTATGAGAGACACAACAAGGTGATTGAAAATTTTATATTGAGACATCTCCATACAGACATTCAAACCACTACCCTTGTTGATTTTCTTGAGAACATCTATGATAATATTGGATCTGCTCTTAATACCTCTGATAATATTGGATCTTCTCACACGGCTCACCAAGAATCCTTCCCTCCTTTTATTTCCATTTCACCTATAGTAACTCATCCCGAAACCCCTGCTGATTCCCCTTCATCTCATACACCTCAAACTCCTCCCACCCCTTCAACTCCACAAACTTCTCTCCCCATTGTTATAGCCCCTGTTATCATACTCCCACCTCCCCCTCCTCAAACACATCCTACTCCTCCACCTCCCCCGCCTAGAGCAATGGCCGCCCGGTTTGCTCCCCTTGTTCTTCCCCAAAATCTTCATGACATGTCAACTGACTATCAAAGCAAAATACCCATGTTTGATGGCACTCCTCAAAGTGTTTTAGCGCAGCAGCATATAGACCGGATGACTACTTTTTTTGATCTATATGAGTTAGACGAGGAAGATGTTACAATGAGATTGTTCGTTCAGACATTTGGAGGAGAAGTTCGGAAATGGTTCAGAGGGCTGGCAGCTGGTAGTATCGTCTCTTTGGAAGCACTTGAAAGGCAATTCTTGGACCGATGGGAAATAAGAAAAGACCCACTGCAAATCAATGCCGAGTACAACAACCTCAAGCGAAATCCGGGTGAGTCGGTTCAGGACTATATAATCAGATTTAATTCAGTGTATAACGCTATCCCCGATGATTTGAAACCATCAAGAAAGTCCGCATTGCTTAAGTTCCCGGATGGTTTCGATCTGGAGATGGCCTACTCACTGCGGGACCGAGATCCTCCTACCTTGGAGGAAATGCAGAAAATTGCAGTCAGTGTGGAGGCTAATTTGAATGATAAAAGGGCAAGAATGAAGGCGGAGAAGAAGGTCACAATCAAAGAAGAGGCAGCATCCACTTCTCAGGTTCTTCGTACAGTTGAGGAGGTGAAAAAGGCACTCCAAAATCTTAGTCTTGGCAAACCGGAACCACAAGTTCGAAACCCAAATTTCAGAGGTCAACAACAGCAGCCCCAATATAGAATCAAACAGCGGGAAACACGAGCACAAGAAGCGGCTGTGCAGCAGCCAATCCAACCTCCACTTCAGCAAAATTATGTCACTCAAGAATCAGAAGATGAAGGTGAAGGTGTTGGTGAAGAAAATCATTTCTTCACTCCCGATGATCTGCCCACATACATCACGGAGGAAGAAGAGCTGATAGGTAATGCTTATACACCTCAAGATGAGCATTACATTTTATCTAATGATGTTGTACTTCAAGATGAGTCTGAAGAGTATCAAAGAGGTTATTTACACGCTTTATCAGCTCAGCAAGGCCAGCAAAGACAATTGAGAAACCAGACGATTCCCATACATCCGATTCAAAAGAGGGCGGAAAACTTGGCAAAGAATGGTGCTGCTGTTCCACAGAGAAAAGGTAAAGAAGTCATGGATCCTTCATCAACTCAAACAGTTCCAGCAAACAAGATGGATCAGCCATCAAATGTACCCAAAGATAGAGCAGAAAAACGAGACAATCCGGCAAAGGAAGGTGAAAAGAGTCAAGCATTCAGCATTGAGAATGAAGTTGCAAAATTGAAATTGTCCATTCCATTGACAGAAGTCATGAAGAACAGTACATATCGAGCACAAATTTCCAAGATGTTCAACATTGGCCCAATGTTAGATGCGGTGAATGTAGAGGATGACAAGCTGGAATTGATCTTTGGGCCAGCTCTAAATGGTGAGTCCCCCGAGAGTGATGTTCCTCCATTCTATATCAGCTTGAGAATACATGATTATGTGCTTCATAATTCTATGTTCGATTCGGGAGCGTCACATAATTTAATGCCCAAGGAAATTATGGAGAAGTTGGGGCTTGATATTACTCGAAAGTACCATGATCTATATTCATTTGATTCCAGCCGGGTTAGATGCATCGGTTTAATTAAAGATTTGGTTGTTAGTCTGGATCAAATTCCAGCAAAGAATCTCTTGATGGATGTGGTAGTGGCGGACATTCCTCCACGGTTTGGCATGCTCCTCTCAAGGTCATGGGGATCAAAGCTTAAAGGTACACTTCAGCTGGATTTTTCATATGCTACTATTCCGGTGTTTGGACAAATGAGGAAAGTGTATCGAGAGCAAAAGATGAAGTATATGATTACTAGCAAGGAAAAGCCAGTAAATCATCCTGTAAATTATGTACAAACAAATCTAGAATCTTATGTTTTATTTGCTAATAATTTTAATGAGGTAGATAGTCAGTTAGTTCAGGTAGAAGATATCCCAGGCATTGCAGAAAATTTCAGAGAAGTATTGAGAACGGAAAGTGAAGAAAGGACTGTTGTCATAAGGTCAATTGCTGAAACAAATGGGCAGCAAATCATAACTGCAACAACATCACAAGTGCAGCCCTTGGAAGATGATGAGGATGGTCTTTGGACCATGGATTTTGATGGTGCAGTGGGCAGCGATGGAGCTGGCATAGGTGTGTGGATTCATAGTCCATTTTCAGTCCCTAACCAAGTTCCAAGCAAGGTACGGGTGTGTTCTTATAAATTGGCTTTTGATTGTTCGAATAATGAAGCGGAATATGAGGCCCTTATTGCTGGTTTGAAAATCCTTCGAAAGTTGAAAGCGAAGAAGATAGCGGTTTATGGCGACTCCGAATTAGTTATCAAACAAGTGAAGGGGGAATTTCAAGCCAAACACCCTCGTATGCGGGCTTATCGCAATGCTGTTCTAGACATTTTGAAGCGGTTTTCAGAACATACCTTGACATGTGTGCCCCAGATACAAAATGGCGTTGTGGATGCATTGGCAAAGGCATCAAGTAATTTGAAAATACCAATGAATTCAAGCAACAAGTTTGAAATCTATGTGAAGCATCGTCCTACAATCCCGGATAAGCAAAGGTGTTGGCAAGTCTTTCAAGATGACGAAGAAATCAAAGACTTCTTGCATGGAGAAGGTAAATTTGAAGAAATCTCAATAGACATGGAGCCTGAAGGAGTGAATCAAATGGATGTTTTGCAGCTGAAAGATAACTATATTCCTAAAGGGTTGATTCCTTTAGAAGAACTTTTTGATCAAGATGATGTGGCCCGCAAGCCAACTTTGATGCCAACAGACGATGGTGTGGAAGATGTGAACCTTGGGACAACAGAGAATCCAAAGATGGTGAAGTTATCAAAGGCATTTCCACTCAAGGTAAAGAATCAATACATTAGATTATTGTCACCATTTTCTAATGTGTTTTCTTGGGATTATTCAGATCTAAGGACCTATGATACAAGCATTATTCAACACACTATTACCATAAAGCCAAATCAAAAGCCTTTTCGGCAAAAGTTGCGGAGGATCAATCCCAAGTTGCTGCCTTTGATTGAGAAGGAAGTCAATAGGCTCTACAAGTCCGGAATTATAGTTCCTATTCGCTTTTCCGATTGGATCTCCAATCTAGTGCCTGTGAGAAAGAAGACCGGTGAAATACGCTTATGCATAGACTTCAGAAATTTGAACAAAGTATCTCTCAAGGACAACTATCCGCTGCCCAAAATGGATCACATATTGCAGCGGGTAGTAGGCACTTCAAGGATGTCATTGCTAGATGGATACTCCGGCTACAATCAGATTTTAGTGCATGAAGATGACCGTGACAAGACAACCTTCACTACACCTTGGGGAACATTTCATTATGCCAAAATTCCATTTGGGTTGAAGAACGCGGGTGCCACATTTCAGCGAGCTATGGATATGGCCTTTGCCAATGAAAAGGATATATTCTTAGTTGTTTATCTTGATGATTTAACTGTGTTTTGCAAATCAGATGAAGAGCATTTGTTTCATTTGACGAAAGTGTTCCAAAAATGCAGAAAATATGGCATTTCCTTAAATCCGAAAAAGAGTCTTTTTGCCATGAGTGAAGGCAAGTTGCTAGGACATATCATTTCCAAAGATGGTATTCGAATTGATCCTGCACGGGTGGAAGCAATTCAGCAGCTAGAGCAGCCCCGTAATAAGAAGGAAATACAATATTTTAATGGAAAATTAAATTTTCTGCGCCGCTTCATTCCTAACCTTGCAGAGCACCTTAGAGAGATCACCAATATGCTTCGGAAGGACAGCGAGATCAAATGGACTGAGGAGGCGGTCAAATCTTTCAATTTAATCAAGGTAATTTTTCTTCAGTCCCAACCTTGATCAGCCCCGATTACACTCAAGATTTCATTATGTTTTCTTTTGCTTCTGAGCATACATTGGCAGCCGTGTTAATGCAAAAGAGAGAAGGAGTTGAGAGGCCAATTGCATTTTTCAGCCGAATCATAAGAGATGGGGCGCTAAATTATAATATCATTGAGAAGCAAGCGTTGGCACTGATTAAGGCTCTGAAATATTTCCGGGTATATATACTTAACTCTCATGTATTGGCATATGTCCCTAGTGCAGCTGTAAAAGATGTCTTGGTACAAACGGAGCCAGAAGGTAGGAGGGGTAAGTGGATTGCTGCTCTTTTAGAATATGATGTAGAAATCAAGCCTACCAAGCTGATTAAAGGACAAGGTCTCGCTAAGTTGATGGCTGAAACAAACCTCCATGCCCTTGACATCAACTTGATTGCTGCCTTGTCTGATGGTGATGAAGAAAATTCAGTGGTTCAGGTATCAGATATTTTTATTACTTCTCCTTGGTATGCTGATATAGTTTATGTACTTCAGAATGTATCTGCACCTCCTGGAATGTCAAGAAACAAAGCAAGGACATTGAAGTTAAAGGCTGCTAAGTTTTGCATTATGAAATCAGCACTATATTGGAAAGATCCCGGGGGCATCTTGCTGAATTGTTTGGTCGAAGAGGAAGCAAAGGCAACAGTAGAGGATTTCCATAAAGGCGACTGTGGAGGTCATTTGTTTTGGAAAACTACAGCCAATAAGATCTTGCGAGCTGGTTTCTATTGGCCTTCTCTATTTTCTGATGTGTACAAAACGGTGAAGAGCTGCCATGAGTGCCAAATATTCCAAGGAAAACAAAGGATGCAGCCATTGCCTCTCAAACCGGTGGAAATCAGCGCACCATTTCAGCAGTGGGGTTTAGACTTCATTGGCGAAATCCACCCAGCATCATCCGGGCAGCATCGATGGATCTTAACTGCCACCGATTACTTCACAAAGTGGATAGAGGCAATTCCCACTCGGCAGGCCATGGATTCGGTAATCATCTCTTTTCTTGAAAATAATATCTTGTCACGTTTTGGCTGTCCATTCAAATTGATTACAGATAATGCAACGGCATTTAAGTCCAATAAGATGGTTGATTTTTGCTATAAGTATAACATCAGCTTGGGGCACTCCACGGCTTATCATCCGCAAGGTAATGGGCTGGCCGAATCATCAAATAAGTCACTAGTGAACATTATCAAGAAAATGCTGGAAATTAACAAGAAAATTTAGCACAAGAAGTTGGTAAATGCATTGTGGGCTGATCGGGTAAGTCAAAAGAAGTCAATTGGCATGTCACCATTTGAGATCGTTTATGGAATTGATGCAGTTTTTCCAACATCACTTAGTGTACCGGTCGCGAGATTGCTTCAAGAAGCGGGTGAAGATCCGGATCCAATGCAACGACGAATCAATCAAATGATTCACTTACAGCAAACAAGGGAAGAGGTTCTCCAAAATTCTTTGAGATTGCAAGAGCGCATCAAGAAAATCTATGACAAGAAGACAAAGTCGGAAAACTTTCAGCTGGAGGATGTTGTTTTGAGATGGGATGCCCGAAATGAGGACAAAGGTAAGCACGGTAAATTTGATAATTTGTGGAAAGGTCCTTATAAGATTGTTGCATATTGTGGTCCTAATTCTTTCCTTCTCAAAGAGTTGAATGGTGATGAATGTCCCGGTGGGTCGGTGAATGGCCGGCTTCTGAAAAGATATCATGCTTGAGCAATTGCTGCTCTAATCATCCTCATTGTAATTACCATTTTCTTTCATATTACAGCAAGTGTGAACTGATCTCTCATCCTTAGTTTGGGGCCTGCGGTGAAGGCTATAATTTTGAGGATGGGGATTGGTTGGTGTGAAGTTTTCAGATTGTTTATTTTCTGCAAAAGTTAGTTTGTTTGTGTCAAAGTCCTTTGAAAATTTCAGTTTTCAGTCAAAGTCCAATACAGTCATTTCAAGTTTGGTCATGTGTGTACAAGTTGACTCCATTTTCCCAATGGATAAGGCACTGGTCTGCTCTCCCAGAGGTCTAAGGTTCTTGGTACCTCCAAGGAGCTACCATCCCCATTGGAGCCAATGTTAGTGTCGGTCATGATGCCCTCCATCGGTGATCAAAAGCTCTTTGCATTATGCATAGGTAGGTGTCTCATCAATGTCAGTTTTGCATTTCGTTAGGCATGCCATAAAACTGATGGAGGAGCTGGTCCTTGTTCCCTTCTTGGCTTTGCTGGATCAGGTCATATCAGTTAATGAGCTTGTATCACATTTGTTTTGCTTTGTCTTGAAGTCCAAAGTCTTAGGTCTAGGGTTTCGGTCAAAAGTCTTTGCAATGTCATGAGTCAAAAGTCCATGAGTCCCCAGCAAGCCAGAAGGAGGTTATGTTTCATTGATATTTTCATCAGGTACAGCTCATTTATACCTTGGATTTAAAAACCCTGTTTTTAAAGCCAAGGTCATGTCAATTTTGCAAAAAATAAGGAAATTTCAAAAATTCTTCAAAATGTCGGCAATAGCCCTGGTCTTCTCGCCAGAGTCCATCAGATGGTCTACCTGCAAAAAGAACGGAGTTAAAGCACTCAAAGAGCCAAATTCAGGACAAAGAAAACTCAAATCAGTGTTAAAAGTGAATGCCAAAACAAAACATTAGAAAGTGGGTTTGGTAAGTAAATTTTTTCAAATTGGGCCTATAAAGAGTCAAATTCCCTCTAAAACACCCTCATTGTGCATCTAAGAGCTTGCAAGGCAAAGAGATAGTGCGAAGAGGCGAACGAAGGCGAAGTGCAGAGAAATTGGTCGTTTTTCAGGTGCGCGACCTGTCAGGGACTGTGCGCGACCTGTTGGGCGGTGCGCGACCTGTCAGGCGCCTCTCCGCAGTGCAAAAACATAACGGGCACGACCTGTCAGCCCGTGCGCGACCTGTCAAAGCCTGTGCGCGACCCGTCAACCTGTCACTCACAAAACCGCTTCAAAATTTGCTCAATCGCCCTCGTGCTTGCCAAATCAATCGAGGTAGGGTCTTTTAACGTGTTGGATGCTTGAATCAAGGATGTTGGGCTTGTGCTTATATATATTTTTGCTACCAAGAATGTAAAGAGAAATGGATTTTAGTTATTGCTTGTTCATGTAGGCATAGTGCTAGGGTTGGTGTTTTTTCAAGGTTTTTATTCCCATTTATATTCCCTCCATTTTTTCCCATTGATTTCGCAATTGTCATTATACATCTCTATCATATGTCATTTGCAAAGAAATTAAAATTTTCCCATCTCCAAATGTCAAACCCTATCCCTCCCTAAACATATTCCCAAAACCCTAATACCCTCCATTGTGATATAAAAACACACACAGCAAAAGAACAAATTTCTATGCAAGAAAAACAAAATGAGGTGCAAAAAGAAAAAGGCAATATGATGGCAAAATGACAAAACTAAGAGAAAGGCAATATGGCTGTGCATAGTCATTACAAAACAGAGAACATATTGCTGTGTATATTCAAAGCAAAAACAAAGACAATGCAGCTGTGTATATTTATCAAAAAGACATATTGCTTTGAGTATTCATTACAAAAATAATGTTGCTGTGTCTCCCAAAACCAAACCCTATTTTCCCTTTTCCCTTCTATCCCCTAATATCCTTGTTTCAATACAACTCTTTTCCCTTTTGAAGTTGTCAATGAAATCCCTTTTCCCCTTTTGACAAAAATGTAAATAAAGCCCTCCTTCCCCTATGACAAATGTAAAAGAATCCCTTGTTTCCCTTAGCATCAAATGTACATGAATCCCTTGAAAAACAGAGTATGCCTTATAATGTACAGTCAAAAGACAAAATCAAAGAGCAAGTTGTTGATGCTAGTGATCTATGCTGCCCCATACCCCTGTTATACATGCTGTCCCTTACCCCCTGTTGAGCATGTATATCCTTTCCCTTGGTTATTATCATCCATGTTTCCCTAATAAAAACATTTCTTTGCAAATGATTTCCCGGTGATTAAGATGAGATTGTATGTTTGACAGTTTGTGAATTGTCCCTTAGAAATTCCCTATTTTTATATGTTTCCCTTTCCTTATGAAAAATCCCCTCCCCTAACATTTCCTTCATGATTTTGTTCCCCTTGAAAACAGCATACAACTCAGCATTTTTGCAGGCAAGGGCAACAGTCTACTTTATCTATTTTCTCCACTTTTCTCAAAAGCACCATGTCAACCACTGAAACCTATGAGCAAGGTGATGATCGGTCTTCTTCCACAGAGGTTGAGGTACAGCGGAGGCCTCGTAGGGGTGGCAAAGGTGGTCATCATAAAAGAGAGGAGCCCACCTCTTTGGCAGCGTTGCAGGCCTGTCCTATGGCAGTGAATTGTTTCCGTTATATGTCATGTTTTCAGTTCTATGAGAGGCTTGCCCAGATTCAGCACCACAGGGAGTTGGCCCGCTTATTTGTTTTGCACCTTCAGGATGGGCAGGTCACTCTTGCAGGGGTGAATTTTGTGCTATCTCCGGAGGTGATTTCAGAGGCTACCGGGATACCAAATGTGGGTGAGGTGTGGCCCAAGCGCAAAATGCTGGATTATGTTTATTTTGAGCCATATGTCAGGCCAGCATTCATGAGCCACTTGTCGGGGTCTTTCCTTTCAGATTCCTCCGGGGGGGGTATGCTCCGATCATGCGGCTTATCATGCATTACTTCACATGTGAGGGGAGATTTTCACAGGTCTTCTCTTATCACATTCGCCTGTTGATGCACTTTACCCGAGTGAGGATGATGAACATCCTGGTTTTCTTCTTCCAAGACATTCAGAGGATGGTGTCCGTGTTTCAGAGGCGGTCCCCAGCTCAGCAGTATAGGAGTTTGTGCCATCATGGTCTCATCCAGCTCATTGTTTCCCATCAGTTGAGTCAGCAGGGCATTCCATTGGCAGACTTTATTTCTCATGAGTTCTTTACAGTGCCACCACAGCCAGAGCCAGAGCCAGAGGCCATTTATGAGGAGGGAGGTCCGTCACACCAGCCTGAGATCACTGTTCCGAGACATGTTGCTTCCTCACCTCAGCTCACTTATCAGAAAGGCCCGAGGGCCTTGTTTGCAGCAGCTCGGCGAGTACTATCTCCACAGCAGGTGGAAGGGGTCTCGCCATCATCATCTACAGGTCAGCGAGTGTTATCTCCACACCAGGTGGAAGGGGCCTCGCGTTCTCCATCAGCAGTATGGGAGGGCAAACAGCCCATGACAGAGGAGGAGAGAGCCGGTGACACACAGGTTGACATCATTGATCTTGATGCTCGCTCCCCCACTTCAGATTTGCATGAGATCATCCGACAGAGAGAGGCAGAAAACCGCTTGTTACAGTAGAAGCTCGACATGGCCCAATGGACAATAAACTATCTTGAGCAGCGCAACAAGCAACTTGAGGATGAGAAAGAGTTGGATGAGCTGTGGAGGATTCGAAGTGACCGAGTCATCAACCGTAGGAGGCCCGGTGACTTGCTGCCCAAGGAGAGGGAATCCATGCTTATCCGTGTGAATGCACACTTGGAGAGGCTATTGGAGAAGGCCAACCAGGACAAGAGACTGCTACGGAACATGAAGAATCATTACTGGGCGAGGATGCATGTTTGCAAAGCAAAGATGAAGATATTCCAGAGGAGGTTGTCCGAGGCCTGCAAGAGGAAGAAGAAGACCAACCCGCTCCGTATCTTGGCTGAGGCCTCTCTCACTCACCATGATACTCATTAGCATCCTCCTAGCAGCAAACCCAAGAAATTTTGAGAGTTTTGAAGCATTTTTGGCATTTTTGGGAATTTTACAGGTTTTGGCCATTTGACGGGTCTCACCCCGCGCGCGACCCTACATGGGGGCAACTCAGAACGATGAAAACTTTTCATTTTTGGAATTTTCATGCAAAAATACACTTGCCTATGGATGGGTTTCAGATTTTATGGAGATTTGGGCTTCCAAAAGCTCAAAATACATGCAAATTTTGACTTTGTGCCCCTATTTTGAGTTGCAGAAAGCTGTCTTGGGAGAAATGACTTTTGAGGGATCAAATCAACTCCAAATTCAAAAATTCTGGTGGGGTTGGAAAGTAGTCTCGCAGGCCTTTCCAGCGAGCTATTGTGCACCTAATTTGGACACCGGGAAGGCCCTCAAACAGAGCTGTGAATGTGCGCGACCTGTCAGAGTGATGTGCGCGACCTATCAGGGAAATTTGCCTGTCTTGACCAGTTCGGTCAGTAAAACACTGTTTTCATCTTGGTTGACTTTTGAGGCATGTAAATGATGGATTTTTGTGTAATTTTCATGGCACTTAGATACTTTTACTCTCCTTCATCACTTCTAGAAGATTCTTTGATGTAAATGGTAAATATTTAATGCATGGATAGGTTTCCTAAGTTTTAGAGGCAAGTTGTTTTGACTGCCTATTATCTAGTGCTCAGTTTAGAATTAGTTGAAACAGCTCCTAGGAAGCTGAGCACGACCCCTAGAGGTGGGGGAAGGAGTTAGATCATCTATATTATGCCTTCTCTTGCTCATTTTCATGGTTGGACTCTTGAGGGAGAAGCTCCTATTGTATATTTTACTTGTATCTCTGCAATTTGAGGAAAAGGAAGACCAGGGTTTTTGCAGACATCATTGGGATTCTTGTGGACTCTTGTGTTGATGGTGTATTCTCTTATTGTAATTTTAAGTGTGTTTATGTGTTCCATCCCTTTCTTTACTGCTGCTAATTAAACAAATGAAGTGATAAAGTTTGAATTCATGCATGTCATGCTCAGCTTTCAAATTTGTTTAATGTTTATGCTTTCCACTGTCTAAAGAGGATTCAAAGTCATTGTTTGCCCTCTTTAGCTTCTCTTCTTTCCTCCTTGATCATCCATCTCAGC
The DNA here is from genome assembly GCA_031772625.1 of Pinus tabuliformis. Lineage (NCBI taxonomy): Eukaryota > Viridiplantae > Streptophyta > Pinopsida > Pinales > Pinaceae > Pinus > Pinus tabuliformis. The sequence goes on along the minus strand of CM062811.1, from coordinate 221,604,541 downwards.
TAAAGGCATCAGCAAAAACTCCTACCTTGCCCCAAAGACCCACCTGCAAAAAATTGAGCTCAATCCCCGCACCCTGAATTGCACTCCCTCCAATTGCCACCAAAAACCCCAAAAAAACTTTAAATCAACCCTCCTTATCAGTTTACTATCCTAATATCAGTGTTCCTAATTGGGTCAGCTCATCCTATTGAAAGATCTACCGAGTTTTACTGGAGAGAGCCTTCTCCTACCTCGTAGGGCTAGCTACGAGGCTGAATGGTTTGATGTAGCCTTGAGATTTGTCTATCTCAGCCTAGGTGAAATTTCAAGCGCTAACAAGAATGAAAGAAAAAAACTTCATAATTGTAGATGATGTATTGTTTAGATGGAATTATGATTCAATTTTGTTAAGATGCTTAGAAAAATCTGAAGCGCAAAAGGTCTTGCAGGAGCTACTGGGTATTACTGGCCCACCTTGTTAAGAGATACTCATGAATATGTAAGGAAATACCAAATATGTCAAACTACTAGTGGAAGAAAAAGGAAGCGAACTTTCCCTTTGCAACCAGTCAACATTGAACAACCCTTTGAACAATGGGGATTGGATATCATTGGAGAAATCATTCCACATTCATCCAAACAACATAGGTATATCCTTACAACTACCGATTACTTAACTAAATGGGTGGAAGCAATTTCTTTGAAGACAACAAAATTTGAGGAAATCATTGAATTCATAGATCAGTTCATCATTACCAGCTTTGGTGTCCCAAACACTTTTATTTTTGATAATGCGTCTTACCTCTCTAGTAATTCTATACTTGAATTTGCTATCAAAAGAGGATTTAAATTGAAATATTCTGCAAACTACTACCCTCAGGGTAATGGTTTAGCAGATTCTACCAATAAAAATCTTATCAAAATCATTAAGAGAACTATCGAAGAGAATCATAAAAATTGGCATAAGTCTTTGATATTTGCACTATGGGCTGACCGAATAACACAGAAGGCCTCAATAGGCACTTCTCCATTTAATCTATTGTATGGAAAGGAGGTTGTCATACCAGTGAATTTAGTACTTCCATCATTAGCCTTAGTGTAGTTTATTGAAGAAAATCCCTCATCTTTTGTTCAATTGAGACATGATCAGATCCTGAAACTTGAAGAAGAAAGGGAGAAAGCCCGAATTACACATGAAAAGCATCAACAGATTATTAAGTCATCTTTTGATACAACTTCAACCGGCTCAAAATATTTACAAGTTGGTGATCTAGTTTTGAAGTGGGACAAAGCCCATGAGGATAAAGGAAAACACACTAAGTTCTAGAAAATGTGGCTTGGACCATTCCAAATCAGCGAGAAAATAGGCCCTTCTACATTCATGTTGCAAGATCTATCAGGAAAGAGACACTCTCTTTCTGTCAACGGCTTTATTCTGAAAAAATTCTTCAATTGAGGAGGTAACCCCTTCTCCCTTTGTAAATATTCAATTTTCAGCAGGATTTGTGTGAATAAATTAGTTTGTTTAAAATCATAGGAAATGAAGTTGTGAAAATCTGTCCATTGGTCTTTACTATGTTGAATAAGTTATTCAAAAGAAAATAGTTTTAATATTTACTTTTAAGAAATGGAAGCCTTGAAGGAAAATGAAAATTCTAGGAAATTAGGTATAATTGGATTTTGAAAACCCCATTTTATTTTTGTGAAATCTTCTCAAAACTTAGAAATACTGTAAATCATTTTAAATTTTTAAAAGCCTAAAAACGGTTATCAATACAAAACAAATACTGATTCAATCTTAGCATCTTCAACTCTCAACCCTATCATCCATATTCTCTTAAGGAGAAAATTGTTCATCCCATCCATTAAAGTTTATAATTACTCAGAGTGTAATTCTAAAATATATTTGATATAAAAGATAAGAGGTCTTATTACAAGTCTTCTTACCATGATCATAGGGGAATAATTCAACTGACATTACCAACACTGCATACCAAAACAGGGTAATGGCTTATAATTATAAGACAGGGGGTCTCATCACGAGCCAGCTTGTTCAGTTGAATTACAACCAGTGAATGGCATTGTCAATAGCTGGCCACCAAACCATGACAATGGCTTTTTATCTTACAAAACAAAGAAATAAGGAAAAAAGAAAATGCAATACAAAAAATGTGGAAACATATCTTTTGGATTCATTCTTTTTAATTATGATCTGAAATGGATGGAACAATGAATGATCAAATGGTTAAAAGGTAACCCTGCCGAGACTATAGACGTTTGCTGGCAGCAGTGGCCCTATCTATGACAAAGGAGTCATTATAAAAGCTAAGTTGGAAAAAGTCTTTTGTTTTATCATTATCAACCAATTTAGGTTTACTTAAAGCTTAGAATGTATTTAATTTTAAGATGAGAAAGAAATAGAAAAATAATTATCATTATATTTAGAATTTATGATTATCTAGTTATATTAGATTTTATCTATCAATTAAGGTTTTCAGTTTAAGAAAGTTAAAATATTATATTACTTTCTTAGAGATAACTATTTCTCCCAGTGAATCGCCAATTGTTGTGCTGTAAAACAAACCCCCATTTCTAAAAAATATTTACATAAATTTTTTAATAAGAAATGGGTCCTTTTTTAAAAATCAACTTAGTTAAGATTTGTGTGTCCACAAATAAAAATTGGTATTAACCCATCATAAGAAAAAATCCTTACTAAAAGGCCTAATGTAAATGAATCATTTTATAAAGCCTTTTAAATAAAAATAAAGTGTTCCTTTAAGTAAATATTATAAAACTTTTCTTTATTGCGATAAAGTGATCGGAGATCGCATATCGCAATAACAAAGGAAACACACACAAAAATGAAAACCTCATCCAATCTCTCCGAGCCGAAAAGGTAATCGCAATCGGGAAATTGGAGGAAGCAAATGCCAAGCATAATAAAATGGAGCCCCTTAATTCCTTCGATGTGATAAAGCATATCGCAATCGGAAAATCGGTGATGTCAATAATAAGAAAACACATGAATAAAGGCATGCTCAAAACCCCCGATGCGATAAAGCATATCGCAATCGGCAATCGGCAGAATCACATCACAAAGCAATAAAGCCCAACTCAAGTCCCGACTGCAATATATTAATTAGGCATGCATATTGAAAATACATTTAAGAGGTTTGCATGCATTGTATCACCTTTCGGTAATCAGAGATATTTAAGGTAAGTGTTAAATCCTTTCCCTTTGACATTCCCGATCGCCGATTTACGATTTATCGCCAATCACCGATCAAAGAAATCTAAGGCATGCTTGAAATAATCATTCGGCATATGAGCGACGTGATGGGAATTTAAGATGTTATTTACCATGATTGATAGGTTAAACAACTATTCAATAAAGCAATTAAGGGTAGATCTTTTATTAAGATTTTATCCGTGGTAATCTTTAACTACATCTCATTATCACTTGCCAATCGACGTAACTCTTTTCATTGTCATTTTGGCTTGCAACAACATTTCTCTGTATCATGGTTTGCAACTGCTTGTGTAGAATTCCTCCGAAACCAGAAATCCGAAGAAAATGGGGAAGAAATCAAAGAAGTCTATAACAACAGCTCCTCTAGTCAAAGATCCAGGACCAAGCAAAAAAGGATTAATCTCAGATACGATGTGTCTTCGTCTGGGAAACACTAGCTAGGAGAGTATCTATAATCTGATTGAATCAGAAGAGCTCGAAGAATTATCAGAAGAGGCCACAACTGATTCAACTAATAAGCCTAAAGGAACTCTTAAAGAATTGGCCTGTTCCTTTGTTCACAGGGTAGCAACGCAAGCTAAAATCCTACCATATACTGATGTGGTGAGATGGGTGGTAGAGAAAATTCCAATTTCAGATAGAACCTTTTGCATTGCTGATGGGAGGATATTTTGCTCGTTTCAGCCTGAATATCTCAACAAAATGTATCACTTACCTAAACCTAAGAAGCGATACAAAAAAGTGTTCCTAGAAGTGTTTGTAAAGGAAAACGATTGAGAGTCAGCCCCGATAAAGCAGTGGAGGCATTTCCCTAAAAAGCACAAGCACGAGTTATCAGGTAAGTACTCTGTCGACTCATTGGATTCCCCTTACTGTTATGCCAGAGCTATGATGTGTAGAATGTGGGAAATACATTATTATACTAAATTCACTATAGAAATGGTCCCTCTAATGGAGGATGCAATCAATGGTTATGTGATGGATTGGGCGAATATTTTGTCTGATAAACTAGCCACAATAATTCTAGAGTACAGAACAAATGCACATCAAACTACTAGGACCATTCCCCCATTCTATTACAGTGCATACATTATGGATAATGTTTGTTTTAATTTTGAATTTCCATTACTCGGATGGAAATGGACTCCCAAAGACCCTAAACCAATCCATATTTATCATGAGTAGTTATGGAAGACTCATTACAAAAATCATATGTATAAAATCTGCAACTGTTTTATTTTGCTTGTTTATTACTCTATTTTTAATAAGCCTGCTCCTAGGATATCCCAGGAAGCAGAAACGGACTTGACACCAGTAGGTAGTTGGTTTGGGGAGGAAAAATTTACTTATATAAGGCTTTTTGGCAGCCTTACTAAACCCCATGTCCTTCCCCTGTATGTGCCCGATAAACTGTTAGCTCGAGAATTGGCTTATCAAATAACAGTAGATGGGACATCAAAGACCCTTATAAATTCTAAGAAACAGGTATGGCCTATATTCCCTTTATGGTGCTGCGTTTTTCACTCTTCATGATTACAAGCACGCAGAGAAGGAGACAGAAAAATACTAAAGCTTGCCACAATTCCTAATAGGCAATATGATCCAAGAAAAGTTGCCTATAATGTTCTTGAACAAGCCAAACTTGCCAAATTTGATCATGAAGAAGATGACTTTGATGATCTATTTGCCTCAACTGAATCATTATTCCAAGTTAAAGCATTGGTTAGAATCAGATATCAATATGAAGGGCTAGAAACGTTTAATAGGCTCAGAGAATAGAGGTTGCAAACTCTGCCTTTAGACCTATTAGCCACAGTCCCTACAGTTCAACCATCCAGTCAAGCTGAACAAACAGTTACTGATAAGACCCCTGATGAGGAAAAGGTCTCTGAGAAAGAAAAAGTGCCAGAATAGGAATAGTAACAGGGAAAACATTGCCAACTCATGGATACAGATACTCGCATTGATCCCAAACTACTCAAAGAATGGTAACAGTTCGATTCAATCATAAGCAATATTGAGAGCTTACAGGGATTTAGCACGCCTGAAGTAACAACTACTCAAAAGACAACAACTAATATGGTTCCAATTGGAGGAACCAGCGGTCCACCCATGACTCAAAAGGATATAGAGATAATTCCAGAAAACCCATCCGATGAAAGCGTTCTACATGTTGAAGAAATACCACCTTTGGATGTCTTCTATAGCCCTATGCATAGGGATGTAGTAAAGAGACAAAGGAAAAAGAGAAAGCTTGATCAATCTTCTCTTTTGCCTACATAGATGGAAATAAATAATGTGGTATGGAGAGAGGAAGTCAATCCTTCCAAAGACCTTACTAAACTCTCTCAATATGCCGGGGCATACTCGGCAACTACTATGGATGAGGCATCGAAAGTCAGCAATTTACTTAAAGAAAAAGAATAGACAATTGTTTCACTGGAGGAATAGGTATCTGAAAAGCAGTAGAGGATAGAGTAGTTAGAACAGTAGTTGGCAGCACAGCAGCAATCAAACAACCAGTTAAATGAGTAATTGCTTAAGGAGAAGCAAAGAATAGATCAAAGTGCAATTCAAAAACAAAAGGAACTATCCCTAGCATTGGCCAATCTGAAGACAATGAATGAACAAATGAGAAAAACAAAAGATGAACAAATCGCTCAACTGTCACAAAAAATATAAAGGTTCAAAGGATTTCCTCAAGTAGCAGAGTTCAAATCAGAAGCTCTCCAGATTAATAAGGCATTAATTAATCAATTGAACTTGCTATGTCATAATATCTCTCTTGCTCAGCCCCTCTATGAAATTTCTTCATCAATGATTGATATGTTAGTCGATGCAAGGCATAAATTGGAGCAGATCGATGAAACATTAACAGAGTTTCTTTCTTGGCAAGAAACCAAGGAAGGACAAGCTGCAAATCTGCCTCAAATTCTAGAATCACATAAGGAAATTCTGTTCCTAGAATGGCAATCTCAATTGATGAAAGTAGAGAGGGAAACTTCAAGATGCAGATCGGTGACTGGTAATTTGATTGAATTAATTAAAGATACTCTTTATTTGTCTAATTTAATTTTAGAATGCACTCCAGGGAAACTTCCATCAGCCAAAGCATTGGAGCAGACATGCAAACAGGAATTGAAAAAGAGGGAGAGATTGATTGCAGGCATCCAAAGTTTAACTTGGGACACCTTTTATTCTTCTTGGTTAAACCACATAGTTAAAAGGCAGTGATGAAATATTTAACTGACGCAATCGGTTACATGATTCCTAAAATTAATGATGCCACGTATTCTACCCAACTACATTCATGTATGAGTCACCTTCAAGAACTGCAACCAATGCTCACTATATGCCAGCTCAAGCCAAAAGATAGTCAGCCAAAACAGTGAATCATTCTTACCGACTACAAGCATGTCTATTTCGAGGAGATTTTCATGATTTGGTGATACCAGCTCACAACATTTTTATTTCATATTTAGTTAGTTTAGAAAGTATTTATAGACCCTTTCATGTTTTTGGAAAGGGTCCTCAATTTTTGTATTAAAAACTTGGATCGGGAGTTGCACTACTGTGCTTCCGATATATATATCTATATCTATATATATAGATATAGATATAGATATAGATATAGATATAGATATATATATATATATATATATATATATATATATATATATATATATATATATATATATATATATATATATATATATATCTATATATATATATATATATATATATATATATATATATATATATATCTATATATATTTTATGAAGACTGGACCTATATTCTGAATTTTAATGAAGAATACTTTGATGGGATATGCACTATTGCTTTTTGTGAGAGTATTTCTAAGTTGAAAGATGGGATCTGAATGCGATTGATATCAGAGGGGATTCAAATTACATATTGTACTATTATTTATGTATTTGCTTAATTCTTTTATATGAATCAACATTTATTCATTTTTGCTATCATTTGATATATGTATGTGTTTTAACAAAAGTCTTTTACTTATCACTATTGAATATTTAAGGGATGTTATTTTTTCATTCATATTTATGTTAATGGTATATAAAGAATAGTGTAATCATGTTTTAATTATTACTTGGTTCAACTACTTGAACAAAGTAATTATCATATGAATGAATGTTTTTGTTTATAAGTGGAGTCATATATATGCCTACTTGTTAATAAGAATTACCAAAAGTTACACTAAAATAGAGATTTCCCGGGATAGATTAGTTGTTTATATTTTTGCATTTTAGAATAAATCATCCATCATTACCATCAGATAATAGAAAATCAATCACTTATTCATCCTATTTACAAATCATTGGGAAATTGGTCCCATTATATCCAGTCGGAGCCACCACACCAAACGGAAAAGGAGCTGCCTTTAAGGTTCGGACCGAGTGGTTTTCCCCGATGTCGATGCAACGATTTTCGAGGCATAAACACTATGGAAGGGATAATTGTTTCTTTTCACTGACAAATAACGTTGAATGTTTTATATGTCATAATTTTGGATATGTTGCATCCAGATGTAGAAGTAGAATGGTTCAAGACCATCACATAGAAAGATCATCCGTTTCCAGGTACTTTAAGGGATATTATTTTACTTGCAATATGTTTGGTCACAAAGCTATTGATTGCGATAGAAGGAATATGAAACATGTAATATTCTATGCGTGTAACAAGTTTTTACATAGAGCAAAGGAATGCAGGAGCAAATTTCAGCCAACACACCAAAAGGAGAAAACATCATCACAAGCCAAGGTATTGAAGAAGAAGGAATTGTTGTCAGAAATATGTGGCATAGCTCAGTTTACATACATAACAGACCCAGGGGGAGCTGAAAGTATAAAACTTCAGTATTCCAATTCTCGTACACAATTATTATGAAGAGAAGTCATGTATATATGTGATTTAGAAGCTGCATAGTCGCGTATATGGTGTTTTGAAGAAAAATCAATGGGACAGACTCAGGCAAAGGGCTATGATATGGTTCAGTCAATTATTATCTATTTTGTTTTCATTGATGATGGTTACAGTTTGCTGATGATATGTGGAAGTATTTTTGGCCCTCGTAAGCTTTTAATAAGTTGATGAATAATTGGTTGATGGTGATACCTTGATGATTCTTATTGATATTTCTAATGATCAGATATGACAATGAACATTTGGTACAGGTTCAGGGGGAACATATGCTTCTAATAATGCATTGTTGGCATTATGTTAGAAGATCTTAGTACATGAAGATGTTTATTTTCCTTGAGCCACATAGTTGTTTTGATTTAGGTGACTCTTTTGATGATGGACATATAAAGGTTGTTGATATGGATGCTGCTGATAGATACTGATGGTGCAGATCATATATGGTGTATGATAGTTTCTAATAACTATCATGGTCTTGTTTAGATTGTTGGTCCTTGTTATAAATTTCACATATAAACATTTGGTATATCCCCACTTGGTTGGGTGGATGAGTCAAATTTGGTGTATCCCCACTTGGTTGGGTGATTGATGTAAGTATGAGTCATTGGTCTTAGGGAAGTCATACTCACTTAGTTGAGTTATAGAGTCATGTTCTTCTTTTGGAAAATATTTCTGTAGTTTACATGTGCTCAGGGGGAGCATGGACGGTTTCGTACATCTCAGCATGTACAAAGGGGGAGCTTAACCAGAGAATTTAGCATGTGCCAAGAGGAACATGGACATCATAATGAATATCAAAATATCTTGGTCCACCCTCTGCCCTTGATGTCAAAGGGGGAGAGTGTCTTGGTGTTGATGTTGCCATCAAGTCCAAAGGGGGAGATTGTTGGCATTATGATACGAGTGTTGTCCTTGATGGCAAATCACATAGATGACAATTCACAGTGCAACAGTTTAACAACAAAGGATTATAGATCAGACTCCAGAGATTGAAGAAAGAGAGTGGTTTAAGAAGTATATGCCGGTTCACTTTGTCCAAGCAGTGTATACACACGGGTTATCAGAACAAAAGGAGCGTATACGTATACATGCACTTTCACAGAAGGAAAACCGTGTATGGGATAGAAAATCAAGGTTTTGGTCCGAGGTATTTGGTCCAAGTTATTGGTCCTAAGTGGCTTTGGTATGAGGTATTGAGAAAGGCCTAAAACTATATAAGGATGAGAAGATAATTAGGCCAGGGTGTGAAAGTGAATGGGTTTCTGAGAAATACTTCTATCTGAAGTATCTGTTATGTTGCAAGGGCTATGATTATGAGATGATCTGAAATATTTTTTGCACCTTGGATACAATGTTAGATCAAGGTCATAAGAACTGAAATGACTTATCATTGCATGATCTGATGTTGATTGGGCTAGATATGATTGCTTACAGATGCTTTATTTTGTAAATGTTATGATCTAGGTATGACTGAAGTCTGGAATAGCTGTGAAGTTTTAAGTTAGTATTTGCAGACCTATACACTGGTTCGCTTTGGTAAAAGTGTGTATACACGTTGGTTTGGAACATATAAGTAGCATATACATTATGAAATATGATGTTTGAAGTTGCAGTTGGTTCTGGTTGTTAATGCAGAGTTCTGGGTTCTACTCTGTGTTTTGGTGATTGTGTTTTGATGACAGTGTTATGAATGTTCAGATTGATTGATTGTGATTTACTTCAGTGATGATGGGTTTTTAATGATTGGTTGTATTACAATAGTGATTGATTTTGAGCTTCAATGTTGCTGATGGGTCCAGTATGAACAATGGATGAAACATGGCCTTCAGATAGTAGTGTTGTGTTCCAAGAGTATCCAGTTTGAAAATTTATGAAACGTGGTCCATGGAGGAAGAGATAAGGTCATATCCTTCTATAGGCCGGTGCCTACATATTAGTAAACATATCGTCCATTACAAGAGCCAGGAGGTTGGAGCTCTCTTCCAATAGCAGCTGGAAAATGAGTGAAGGTTGGAGCCTTCTGTGGGCTGACACCTATGTACTAGTAAATGGATTGGCTAGTACAAGAGCTACGTGGTGGTAGAAGCTGGAGAACGAGAAAAGGTTGTAACCTTTTGCAAGTGGGTGCCTATGTACTAGAATGAGTCTGCACTAGTAAAAGATTATAAATAGGTTTTTCTTATATTAAAAGAAGACATCAGCAGGTGGTTTTTGTCCCGCACTGGGTTTCCACCTTAAATCTTGGTGTTCATGTGTGTTGCTTATGTGTGATGGTTTATTCTGTTATTACTGCACATGGTTACTGTTTATCTAGTTAATGAAGTACTGATGCACTAATTAAAGATCAACATATGATGAATTAACTGAATCATAAGTTTGTTGGATATACACTGGTTACTTTAAAGACAGTTGCATGTACATGTGAGTTACCTTCATTGAAGTAGCATATATAAATTTGAGTATGAAAAGAAAAAGTTATTGATTTGATAATACTGATTCAACGCCCCCCCCCACCCCAATATTATTTCCAATAGTGGGTAGAAATATGTGTCACAACCACTACTTTTATCCAGTTCACATTCTTACCTTTTCGACAGAAACCAGAATTAGACAAACCTCAAATAATTCTTGTGAGTGCACCTTCTTCTATGTCATCCGTCTTAGCAAGAAGGAGAAAAGGTCAAAACATGTTCTTTGCAACGAAGCTTTCCATGTAATATTCTCCAACCATTCGGTGATTGGATCATGAAATTTGAAACAATCCTCTTAAAAATCCTAAAAACTTTGAAATAATGAATCTTTAATTAAAAGTGTGGGATCAAGATGAGAATCTTGTGAGGGAAAATAGATATGATCATATCCAAAAGGCTTTCGAAGTTAGTTATGAACTAACATAACCATCAATGAAGGATAAAGTTCCTCAACTTCTTGACAAGTATTTGAATGGCGAGATAAACCATAAATATTAATCAACGTGAAACAATTGTCATCAAATATACTGGTGGGAAAATGATAAAATGAATTAAAATTAATATTATGATTAGATGCACTAATTAAAGCATCATATTCCAATTTAGTAGTTAATGAAGATAAATCAATTTAAACAGATATGTGAACTCTTTGAACAATTGAACCAACTTCCTCGCAAGCCAAATGTGAAAAACCATTTTCCTGTAACTGGTGAAACACTGAACAAGCATTGTAATCATAGAAATAATTTAAAAGGGATGCCAGTACAACAAAAAGCATGAAATGAGTGAGGACATAGTAAATGGAGAAGAATCTGATTCACACAATAAATCATGCATTTATTATTACTTAAGAGGATTTCAGGTGCGATGAAGGGAAATTATTGTAATGTAAAATTGGAAAGAGAAAACAAGAGCTGAATACTAAGAAATGAATCTGATAGGCATGATTCCTTCAGCCAAATATAACCTTTGAAATGATTAACTTCACAATTCAATGACTCTATGAGAGAAAAATATTCCAAAACTAAGTTTGACGCAAGATATTTGCATGAAGATCAATCAACCGAAGAAGATTCTTGAATTTGATCAGTAGTAAAATTTTGAAAATTTGAAAGATTACATCTAGAATACCAAAAATATTTCAAAAAGAAATGCATCGAGTGAAACAATGAAAAGATAAGGATTGTGCAAGAGAAACTAGATTGGGCTTAGTTTGGGGGGCTCATCTAGAGTTGTGAGATCCTGACATAACCATCAACGGAAGTTGAAGTGCCTTGAATTCCTAAAAAGTCTTGAAACTTTTAAATATTGTAAAATCACATTTTGAAAATTGAAATAGATCATGCATAGTGTGAGGATAGCTACTACCACTAGTTTCATAAGACCACTAATCATCGGATGGAAGCCATATTTTTTACTGACTTGATTGGATTTTTTTAATTCAACAACCAGATTACTCAAGTTGAAAGATTCATTTGATCGCAAATATGAAGATGTATGAATCGGAGAAATTTCATGAGCAAGCTGGTTTGGAGAGTTGTCTTCATGCAAGAGAAGAGATGATGAGGAATGGAAATAATATTCAATGATTTGATTATTTTCATTTTCATCATGGATAATCTCACCACCTTGTGTAATTTAGAAGTTAACTCATCGGATGAATAAATTAAAGAGCATGGAGTATCACCAATGCAAGTAGATACATCCCAAATGGTAGAACAAAAGGGATGATGAGATGAAGAGGAAGTTTCAATAAGGACATATTTTTTGACTGAATAAGATTCTATATCTAAAGTAAGTATTCATGAGAAATCAATAGATTAGATTATGTACCTATAAATTCATGGTCGCATACATCAATATAGTCATCATCATCGAAATGATTGTTTCCCAAGGATATGAATTTACTGAAAGAATTGATTGCATTTGATTCGCTACCCATATTAGTAGATTGAAAATCGCTCAAGAATGTAAGTGCATCATCTTCACATGGAGGATTTCTAAAAGGTGAAGAAATATTGAAACCACATTCACCTTCCTGCTCCTCTATCTTTGTAATGTGACTGCTTTTTATGTTATTGCAATTTGAACTAGCAACTCAACTATCAACAAAGTGTGAAAAAATAGTTGGTGGAGCCGATTGATCTAGATGATGATGGTACAAAGAGTCATGGCATGTAGATGATAGAGGATAATAAAAATCCATATCATATTTGAGACTAGATTAATGAATAGTAACATCATCTTGTTGAATGGAGGAGTTATTCTTCACCATGGGCTTCATGAGCCATTTTGGGATTTCCTCCATTGAATCCAAGTCATCAAAAGCACGAGAAGAATGAGAATATGGATTAGGAATTTGATTAACAAATCTCCAAACTTTATTATCATCACAAGGAGGCACCCACATCAGAACTAAAAATGGACAAGGAAAAGGAAAAAATGGAAGTGTAGATTCCTCCTTTGAAATTAGAGGTGTCCCATGATTTAGAAATGTTGGGGAAGTAGAAAAATAAGGAGGTTTAGATTTAATGTGTAGAGGGATGTGAACCAAATGCTCAAAATTTTACTTAAATAAATCCCAATCTGTGTCTTCTTCAGGAAATTCATAACAAACGTGAAGAAGTCAATTAGATAATTCCTCGAGTGACTCATTAGGTTTCATTAGCTGATTGATTCTACTAAGAACATCTCAGTAATCATACTTATCAAAGGCTTGATGAATCTTCTTAAGGAAATGATGAAAGAATGTATGGAAGTAGATGGTAAGGTATGACACCATTGATTAACATGACTTTCAAAGGTGAGGAAGAAAGGCACATAAGCAAAACCCTCATCATTGATTTCATAATGTTCACAAAATTTAAGAAAATTTGTAACATGCTCAGCTATGGGTGTTCCATCCTTGCCATTAAACTTTAATTGAGACAATTGATAAAGAGGCTCATCAGGGATTAACAATTTACTTGGAAATAGGTTGGAAAAACACCCTAGGAGTATGATTTGAGAATGATCCATTTATGACAAGAGATTCAAAACATACTCAACGGGAATTAAATTGTCATCTGTCCCTCCTTCTAGCTCTATTTTGTTGACGGTGCTAGAAATCCATCAACCAAGGGAATATCATCAATGTGAATTCTATATAGACCTCACACGGTTTGGAATAGGATCCCCATACAGGATATCGGCCCGACTAACATATATTCTCATAATTTTTCCTTGGCCACATAGTTCAACATAAGAGAGTTATGCACAATTAATGTCAGATTAGCAAGTGAGTATGCCTGATGAGTGTTCATTTGTATGTGTGTTAATATTCTTCTACTGGTGAGCCCCTAGGAGAGAGGTAATAGTACCACCCTAGTAGAGAGACACACATAAAAAAAATATTCATCTAACATCCAACGAAATGGTCCACAAATATGTGATGGTCATTGCAACCATTATAAACAAGAAATATTTGTCTAACATACAACATAATAGTCTACATGGATGCTACAATTATAGCAACCATTAACACATTCTCAATTATATAAGCACTAAAATAACTGAAAAGTTTCAACTACTTTAGTATAAGTGAAAGAAAACATGAATCATAAATATTCACAAAACAATCTTAAAAAATATTCACAATCCATGCATGAAAACATGTCAACAATCATGCCTCAAGTATTAATTAAAAGTCACAAGACACGTGTATACAACGAACACCACTATCCCCAATAGTGGAGTGTTGGCGCCACTCCTTGCTCCCCAAAAGAACTTGCTTGTCTCTCTAATGCCTTTCTAGAGGAGCCAAGATGAAAGTCCTTTGATCATATAACAAGGGTGTATATATAACCAATGGGGTGATGCTTCACCTCCTTTGTGACTCTTTCACTTTACCCTTAAGACTATTTGACTTCCTATGACTTTTCAACTTTACATGAATCTTCATATTCCTTATGTGTCTTTTTGACTTCTAATTCACAATACATTTTGGTATAAAAACTACACAATCCACAAGAATGATGTGGCATATGATGACTCATGACATGACCTGGCATGACACTACTGATAAGGAATTCTTGATGACATGGCAATGTCGAGCCATTATTACTGCTACTTTGTCTTCACCAATATATGTGCAATGCTTCATATTCATGAGAGATATGCTTTGTTCTTAATATCCACCCTCCAAAGGGTTGTGAATCAGATGGAGTCTTCATGTGGTCTTGATCTTTGATTTCTGTTGTAATATGGTGCTCCTTCGTCTTCTCGCCTAGTGATCATCTTATCTCTTTAGCTCCATATGTTTCTTTTAGCATGTCTTACTTCTCCATCTCCTTCTTCATAATATTGCAATAGCATGATAGAGTTCTTGCATATGCAATACACTCATTACAAGATGACATCAGTTCGATAAAACCCTAGTGTAAGATGTTACATGATGATCCATTGATTGAGTCAAAACAGAGTGGAAAGATGAGAAAGAGGCTCAGTGGATGAAAAATTACGCAACTTAGGAAGTAAAGGTTTAGGCTTGAGCCTTGGGACTACAGAATGTGTAGTTCAGGTTGTTGGCTTTAGGGGATTAGACCCAGGTTTAGAGTTAGTCTGCGGTAACCAACAAAACCCTATACTACAGTACCTTTCAGGAACAATCCCCATAACATAGACCATAGTCTCATCCAAGGCAACATTGGGGGATGCTAGAACTAGGATTCTGCATCCATAGGGGCTATGGAGTGTGGCTCTAGGGTTTATTCTAGTTTAGGGATTGATCCGAGCTTCACGAACCGTTAATCTTATTGTTACAGTTATAGAGAGTTTTGCTACTTAACAGAGTTGTGAGCTGTGCCTAATTAGTCTAACATGCATTATTCATAATATAAAACAATATTTGAACCTTCACGATCCAATTATAGAATAAATATACAAAACAAACCCTAATTATGTAGAAATACAAAAGCTACACGAACATATAAAAATACACAGATCCGTTCCAAATTCTTCTTTATTATCTCAAATCTTAATAGATACAATCTTTCTGACCTTGCGCATGCAACTGTAGGGGTCTGCACACACAACTACAGAATTACCATGGTCTCCACTCACATAGCTGCAGGAGCCTTCCCCTTCACCAAAATACCAAAAGATTATGGAAAAATGTATTCATTCCATTCAAATTTCATTGTTTAAATATTTTTTCACTTACAATACCATGGTCCACAAACCATGGGAGGAGCTCAAAATAGTCGAATTTATCCCATCCCTTTACAAAATAAGGGGCTTGGACACACCTTGAAGCCCTTTTGACTCCTAGAACTCTGCACGAATCGTGGTCCACCCCTCAAAATGCAGAGACTTTACATGATTTACACAAAACTTGGACCTAGGGGACCCCTACCCAACAGGCACCCAACACAAAGATGTGACTCATCCTCTACTCACTCAACCAGTACATCCTGAATCCTTTATTTGAGGTCAATGTATGCAAACTTCAATGGATGAAGTGTCTTTGTGCACTGCGCTGCGGCCTGTCGAACTTCCTCTACGAGCTTCTCTGTTGTCGACCATTTTATCCCTAGACCGATTGTTCTCTATGTATGAGTCATGCTCTTCAAATTGCTCTTCGCTGTCTATGAGAGATAATTGGCCTCATCTTCCCAAGGCTACATCTGCATGGATATTATCTGTTCCTTCTACTATAACTCATCAATTTTTCTTGCAGAAGCGTTCCTTCCTGAAGATGGGAAAACTGTTACTAAGTGTTAAGGTCTGTGCCGTTTCTTTGAGCTCATTGAATTGCTGTTGTTTGTCTCATATTTCTACCTCGATATTTTTCACATGTGGGTCCTCCTGTAGCAAGGCCCATCTCTCCAGTGTATCCTAAAAAATCTAACCAAAGTCCTTGACTGCAGTGGCTACTTTTTCCATGTCGACTTTTGTTGCAGCTTCGCGCTACTCTCTAACTTTAGGTGGTGTGGTGATCCAAGCTTAAACATGAACACTACAAATTACATATATAATCATTAACACATATATGCAGCATAAAGCACTTCATTTCATTAATACAAAAATACTGAATTATGCTTACAAACAAAATGGAAATAAGATAGCTCGGGCGATGGTAGCTTATCTCTGAGAAGAGATGTGGCATCTACATGCCTCTAAACTGAGTTACAATGAGGCTCAAGGGCATTTTTCTTATGAACAATAAGAGAAAATGCTAAAAACCAAAACCCTAACTCGAGGAGATGTAACACCAAGAGTTTATGGGCCCCGATAGGGTTAGTTGAGCAGGTAAATTCCCGGGTCGTAACTTGGTCATATTATCTCTGTTTGATGCATATGATACCTCATTGGAAATATATCTCCGACAACTAATACTGCCGATGCAATTTCTTTGGAAATTGTAAGATGAATTTTGCCAAAAAAACGTTGTTTAGGGCCTCAAAACGGCTCTAGAAGTTCAGGATCCGAAAAATTGCCAAAAATAGTAAATTGTGCTACAATTAAGGAAACTGAAAAACTGAAAGAAACAATGGTGAAGGTCCAAGTGGAATAGACAGGTTTCCACCAATATCCACCTGGATCAGTCCTCCCCCCTTGGAAGCAGTGGTCCCCATTGCGTTGAGTTCCTCCATGAGATGAGGAAACTTCTGCTGAAGTTGGTCCTTGGTGAGCCATTTTCCTTGTTGAAGGACTTGGCCTGCTTTGAAAGGTCGATATAGCTGTATCCTCTATTTCCAAATGTTATTGATTTGTGTGTCTATGATCTGATCAGTTGCGTCCTCTTCCATGTAGTTCGGGTTGAGCTCTGTTGGTGTGAGTTGTTTTGCAATGTTAGATGTGTCCAACAATGGTGGAAAGTATGGCCGAAGGCGATCTACATTGAACACTGGGTGTAGACCAAGGAATGGTGGGTTGCTGAGCTCAAAGGCATTGTCACCAACAACCTTGATGATGATGTATTACCCATATCGGGGCGAGCGAAGCTTACGGTGGGGTCCAAGAAGGCACTCTTTCTACAAATGTAGCCAAACTTTGTTTCCCACCTGGAACTTGTGTGAAACTCGATGTTGATCATGGTGTTTCTTGTACTTAGCATTATCTCTATCCAATATATCATAGACCTATTGGTAGATGTGTCGAATGTGCTCAATGAAGTTGTTATCCCTTTCAGCTTCAGACTGCACGTGAGACAAATCTACTTGAGTGGCGACAAAAGGTATGGCCACATCAATGGGGCATAATGGCAGAAATACCAACCCTACTTGAAAGGGGTTGTGGCCTATTAAGTTGCGGAGAGCTCTATTGTAGCTGTGTTGGACATAGAGGAGACTTTCATCCCATGTGACTGGATGCTTTGAGTTGTACATGCGTAGAATGTGTACGATCATCCTTTTGACAACCTCTGTTTGACCATCATTTTGGGATGGAAAGCCATGTACTTAGTAAGTTTTGTATCTAGCATCCACTAGAGACTTGACCAAAATGAACTCATGAATCTATTATCTTGATTTGAGATAATGGCCTTTGGGATCCCAAAGTGTACCCACACCCACTCAAAGAAGAGCTTAACAATGGCCTCTGTTGTGATACTCTTCTTGCAGGCCACCATGATGGCCATCTTAGAGAATCTATCGACCACCACGAAAATGCAATCGTTGCCATGCTTAGTAGAAGGAAGGTCTGACATATAATCCATGGAGACAGATTCCCAAGGCCGACTAAGAGTAGGTAGAGGAGTATATAGGCCTTAAAACTTGATGGTTGGTTTGGAAATGGCATAGGCAGTGTAGGATCTAACATACTTCCCAACATCTTGACAAAGTTTTGGCCAATAAAAATACTTCTGCAATACCACCACTGTTTTCTCTACTCTGAAATGTCCAACGACCTGACTGTAGTGTGCCTCCCAAATCATCTTGGTACACTCACTTGAAGGAACACAAATGTGTCCCAAGTGGCATAACAATGCATCCTGAAGCTGAAAATTTGGAACTTGCTTCCCTTCTCTTGTAAAGATGCAACGACCCCGATGTCTTGTGCCCATAGGAGTCGAGCATAGTGATTAGCTCCATGGTCGATGGTTAGTTGAGGAAATCAATGAAATTATTGGTGCTGCCCTTCTTATACTTAATGTTCAGATGGAACTGTTGTAGATAGGTGGACCACTTCTGATGGAGATGGTTCTACAAATTTCCTTGTGTCTGTATGAACTGTAGAGGCTGATGGTCTCTGTGGATGAATGTTTCCTTCCCCAGAATGTAATGCTTCCATTGATGGCAAGCCTTCACATTGGAATACATTTCTTTATCGTAAGTGGATACTTTCAGACTGTGTCTAAAAGTGTCTCATTGTGATAAGCCATTGAATACCCATGCTGAGTAAGAACCACACCAACAACATAGTCGGAGGCATCTATCTCAATCTCAAATGGTTGTTGCAGGTCTAGTAATATGAGAACTGGTGCAGAACAAAGGTGATTCTTCAACCCAGATAATACTCACTATTGGGTTTCCAACCAAAAGAAATTTGATTTCGCTCTGCCCTTGGTGACTTGACTTAAAGGCCAAGTGATATGAGAGAACCCTAACACGAACCTATGGTAGAAGTTGGCAAGCCCCAAAAAGCTGTGGAGCTCTATTAGAGTGGTGAGAGCTGGTCCATCCCGAATGACTTGTATCTTGGACGGGTCCACATGTACACCCTTCTCATCAATGATGTACCCCAGATATTAACCATGGGTCAGGTCAAAGCTGCATTTCTCCAAGTTAGCACACATCTTGTGTTGTCAAAGGGTTTGAAGGACATGTTGAATATGGTGGAGGTGCTCTTCCAAACTTTGGTTGAAGATAAAGATGTCATATAAGTACACCACAATGAATGCATTGGTGAAGGGTCACAAGATGTCGTCCATCAGTCTCATGAAGGTTGCAGGGTTGTTCATCAATCTGAACAACATGACCAACCATTCAAAAAGGCCCTTCTTGGATTTGAAGGAAGTCTTCCACACATTAGAGTGTTCGATAGGCACCTTGTGATAACCTGACTTCAAGTCAATCTTGCTGAAACATTTTCCCCCCTTGAGCTGGTCCACAAGGTCATCAATCCATGGGATTGGGTACCTATTCTAGACACTGATCTTATTCAATGCCCGATAGTCAATACAAAGACTCGAGGTCCCATCCTTCTTCTGTACCAATACATTCAGGCTCCCACAGGGTGATGAGCTTGGCCTGATGTGCCCTTTCTGCAGTAGTTCCTCAATTTTCCTCTTGATCTCATCGTTCTCTAGAATAGAGCATCAATATATCGGTCCATTAGGAAATGACGCGCCTAGGGTTAGATCGATGAAGTGCTTGACTTGACAGTGTAGAGGTACCCCTGTGGGTGAGGAAAAAATATCCCTATATTCCTCAATTACCTTATCCATCTGTTGTTGTTGTGTAGAGGAGCCTTGCCTGGAATCCATGGCCACAACCTTCTTCTTACATTGGGGGTTACTACATTGCTTTGTAGTGATAAAAGATATGGTGGTAGGCGGGGCTACATCCAGTATCCTGCACAACTTATTAGGCATAGTAATAATCAGAGAATGGGTCTAGACTCATATACAACATGTCGCTTCCATAAGTATGGTTTTCCTAACAATACATCAAAAACTTCAAGAGGAGAAACATCACATAGTACCTCATACATGAAGGGCTTGCTTCTTTAGGGAAGGTGACACTAATGGCTGATGCGAAGATCTCGTCCTTGGTGAAGCCACTCGATGGTGTACAGTTGTGGATGTGTTGTAGTATTTAGACCCAACTGTTTCACGACCTCTGCTGAAATGTGGTTCTTTTGGATCCCACTGTAAAAAATGAACTACAGTGGAGAACCCTTCACCCATGTTTGTGAGTGGAAGAGGCGTTCCCACTCCTTTGGATATTTAGGCTCAATTTTCTAGAACTTTGTGATGGCCACAATGGCACTAGGCTCTGCATCAATGATCTGCTTCCCTTTTTTAGTTCCCTTATAGGGTTCTTATTCATACTTAGAACCTGCATCTCATTCAAAAACCTTCAGCTCGGCCACTAGCGACTGCTTGGCCCAACACTCACTTGTATTGTGAGTGGAGCTCTTATGGAACTCACACCATTTTCCCGTGTCCTTATTCATCTTTGTGGTGTTGTTATTTTCTTTTGGCTTCGACACGTTGTCCTGGGTAGCCTCACCTTGGCTTGGTCCTTTGTTCTATGGTTTGTGGGCACCTTTTCCTAGCTTTGGATTCACAGATCCAAAGTCCTACTTCTTCTGTTTAAACTTCTTCTCAATCTTTACAATGTACCAATACATCTTGCCGAGCGAGGAGATGTCTAGGAACTCCATCTCATCCTGGATGTAATTATGTAGATAGCCATGGTACTTGAGCACCAGATGCCACTCAGTATCCTTAATACCTGGCTTCATGCAAAGGGTATGGAAAGCATTTGTGAACTCTGGCACATCTTGGTCCCTTCCCTGCCGTAGTGTGGTCCAATTTATGTATTTATATTCATAGCTCCCGACAGGGTAATACTATTCCTTGATGGCATCTTGAAAAGAATTCCAAGTGGGCGTGGCTAAAAACAATAAGGGTTCACTCTCTTCCTTTTGTTCACAGTAGGTTTCCCACCAATCCTTGATGTGTGGGGTGGCTTTGAGAAATGAAAAATTAATATTTTCTTGATTAGAAAAGTCATGAACTCAAAAATATCCTTCCAACATATTTAACCATTTATCTACAACTTCTGCATATATCAGGCCTCCAAATATGGAATATTGAAGTTAACTTGTACCTTAAAAGGAGTAGCACCTCTAGAGTGGCTGCTGGATGAAGATGCATCACCTGTGGGTAGCTGTTGAAGGATATGGGTAAAGTTATCCATCATCGCATCCCTCTATCGCTCGAGGGATTCATTGAGAACATTTTGAAAGGATCTCCTACTCCTTCATCTTTCTTTTCTTCTGCCATGCGAGGTTGTTGGGTTTTGTGAGGTTGATCTTGCAATGGTTAATCCAGATCGAGCCCTAACTCCCTATACTCTAACCTCATTGGGGACATGCAAATAAAAATAGACAAACAACAGAGTGCTATGATACCACTAATCCAAACTTAAACAAGAATGCTACAACTTACATATATAATCATAAACACAGAGATGCAGTAGAAAAACACTTATTTCATTAATAGAAAAATATTGAACTATGCTTACAAACAGTCTGGAAATAAGATAGCTCGGGCGATGGTAGCTTATATTTGAGAAGAGATGTGGCAGCTACATGCCTCTGAACTAAGTTACAATGAGGCTCAAGGGACATTTTATTATTGAAAAATAAGAGAAAACCCTAAACAACCAAAACGCTAACCCGAGGAGATGTAACACCAAGAGTTTATGGGCCCCGTTGGGGTTAGTCAGGCAACCAACCTCCTAGGGTCATAACTTGGTCATATTATCTCCGTTTGATGCATATGATACCTCATTGGAAAAGATCTCTCTGATGACTACAACTGCCAACATGATTTCCATCGCAATCACTGTGGGAATTTTGCCAAAAAAAGGTCGTTTAGGGTCTCAAAATGACTTTGGAAGTTCAGGACCTGAAAAACTACCAAAAAAAGTAAATTGTGCTACAATTAAGGAAACTAAAAAAATGAAAGAAACAATAGTGAGGATCCAAGTGGAATAGATGGGTGGTCAGCAATATCCACCTGGATCATGTGGTAGGCTGCAACTTCATCTCGAGTTTCGTAATTTGCATCTGCAACTCAAATCTAACTTTTTGCACCTCTGCCTTTGATTCCTTGACTGCTGTTGCAAGATTCTAAAGCTTCTCTTATGAGGCTGCCTCTGTTTGGATCTGGAGCTATGGAATATCACTAAAAGCTTTAGTAATAGTCTCTTCTAGCTGCTGTATGTGCGTAGATACATTGTCACGATCCTATATTGATTTATTCTTCTTGTTGAACATTTGTTGGTTGTTGCTTTTCACTTCTTCTCTGTCAATACTGCCTTGTACTGATCTTCAATGTTTCCCCAAATATCTATCGTGACAGCTTTGATGGTGTCTCCAATTTCATCAAAGTCCCCCTCAGTGAGGACCATCGGCTCTGCGTTGGTAGATTTTTTTGACTTCTACTTCTTCCACTTGATTCCATCACTTTTCTTCTTCTGCCTTTTCACTATAAATGGGGAATCAAAGTCCTCCATGTCCAAAAAAGGATCTTCACCACCCTTATCACCCTCTTCGGGGTATTATTCCTCCTGTTCAACTTCGTGCTCGGTTTCCGGCGTAGTGTTCTTCTCAAGGTCAATTGTGACCTTCTGAGGCACCTTCTTTTTATCCTTCTTTTCCGCTGGCTTTTCAGTCTGCACATCTTTAGTGGCTTGCTTTGTCTTACTTGTGCCTGCCTGCTCTACCTCTTCTTCAGTTGGAGTGAGCCAATTACTAGACCACTTGCTTATTATTAATAAGATGTCCTTCTCAGTAACTAAGTATGGAAACTCATACCATACCTCCTCCAAATTTCTTCGCATGGATATACACGTGAAAATCTGCTTTAAAGTTAGAAATGCTACGATATTCTTGAAAAAAAACTGGTGATATCTGTGGCTTTTGGATGATCAATGTGTGCAGATCCATCTCAAATAAGACCCATAACAATTTGTTCTCTCTAACTTGGGTCAGTTCCTTAGCCGACTAAAATGAGGAATACCTCATAGCCTCACACACATTAGGGTCCAAAGTGGGGAACTGTGACTTTTCTGACATTCTCCATGCTGTCAGTATGATTAAGAGCAATAACCACATGTAGTGGAATTGCTTCCCTTCTTCTTGTGCTTGTTGATAATCATCCAAATATTCTTGACATAAATACCCTGCTCAGTTAAACTAGACCCCCTTGTTGCACTGCGCAACCAAAGATACAACTGCGGCTAGCACTTCATCCACCCAACACTTTCTCATTATCTTACTAGAAAAAATGTGTGTAGAAAAATGAACATATAGATCACTAATAGAGCTAATGGAATATCCCCATGATTTCTTAACCAAACCAAATTCATTCTTCATCTGATAAGCCAACTTTTTATCCTGAGACTTCCTGACAAATGCGTCGGCGGGGTTCACTCCTTGGTAAGGCAGTGCAATGATCCTTCTATTTAACATATCATCAATGGGGATCTTCATCCTGAGCCACAAAAACCCATCATGCACTAATGCCAACAAATGGTGCACACAAATTTTATTTATATTACTGTGCCCAAAGTGTGGAACATAGAGCATATTCACCAACCTAGTGTGCTGAATGCCTGCTGCCCATTTCATCGGCTCAACCATTTTCACTCCATATTCTTCCTAGTAAACTGGTTTTAGGTACTTTCTGGGCTCGAAGTG
Organism: Pinus tabuliformis; assembly: GCA_031772625.1. NCBI lineage: Eukaryota > Viridiplantae > Streptophyta > Pinopsida > Pinales > Pinaceae > Pinus > Pinus tabuliformis. The sequence continues at coordinate 221,580,477 of CM062811.1, read as the reverse complement.
GAGATACTTTCTTTGATCATTCAGATCCTAGTCCTCCATACGCAGTTGTGGCACCTTTGCCAACAACTCTCCCTCAATCAACACCGCCTTCGGTAATAGGGGAGTAAAGACATTAAATTTTATAACATCTGGGTCCCTAGTCACCTTTGAGGTTGGATTCCTCGATGACATATAGGGTGGAAACCTAGAGATCATTTCCACTTCACCTGTGATGATATCCTCTATTCCGCGAGCCACTTATTCCTCATCCAAATATTGGGGCTCCATTAGTTGCTTTAGCTTATCTGTTCTGTCCTTAGTTCGTTGTTTCGTGGGGATTTTCCTTGGCGATTTCCTAAATGGAGGATTCTGTGGCTTCTTATGCTTCTTGGCTACTACTGTTGTGATAGTAGGCTTTTTCCTTAGTGATCCTGGTGTCATGGCATGCATTGGCAATGTATAAGTCATAATGGATCCTAATCCTCATCTAAGAAAATCTTGCTCAATCTCCTCCCAATTCAAGCGAGACATGCAACTGAACGCTCGACTCACACTTATGTGAAAAATCACACTTCGAATTCTCAAAAAGAAAAGTATCTGAATGTGGAGCGGGGTGCCATATTTATAACCTTTTTCAAATTCAAAATCCTTGATCTCCTTCAGATCCTCCTCATAAATATGAATTTGGCAGCATATTTTCCCATATATGCTCCTTAATTGCATTCCCCCCTCTCCTTTGAATGACAATTTTCCTGTCAAATCAATTGTAGCAAACCAAATGATCATATTCTGGATTAAATGCATCAAACCCTTCCCTTCTGTGCAATTAACCCTTCTTTGTCACAACTTCCTCCATCTACACCATCCTCCTGAATACTGCATAGCCCTCCCTCATTGACAAACTCCTTTGTCAGAGTACTTTGTAGTCCCATGCTTCCTTCCAAATTCCTGTAGCACTAAGACTTTCCTTCATCCATATAGCCATTGCATAGTCCCAGGGACAAAATCGTACCTGTAGATTTTCAATCTACTACCATTTACTCGTCCAAAAAATAATTACCCATTCAGCTTCACAAGCTAAACTGTGCCACCATTTGAGATATACCTGATAATGTATGGTCCTATCCAATGCATCCTGAACTTACCAGGGAACTTCACGAACTTACTATCGCACAACATAACCAAGTCTCCATTCTTAAAAGTTCTCTACTTAATATGTCGATCGTGCCATGCCTTTTCCTGGGATTTTTGTACTTGTTGGTGAAATTCTACAAGAAATTGATCTTCTTCCAACACTAGTAGTTGTTCCAATCTCTCCTCCATAATATCACAGTCCACCATATCTATAACGACCATAATCTAAAGACTGGGTACTATGTATTCCATAGGCATTGCAGCGTCCTGTCCATACACCAGTCTAAACAAAGTCTATCCTGTCAACTTCTTGCAAGTAGTCCTATATGCCCATAAAATTGCTCGTATATGCACATCCCAATCATTCCTGTTGACATTTCATAAATTAGTTAAAGCATTCTCCAAAATATTATTAAAGGCCTCGATCATTCCATTCATCTGAGGATGATAAGGTGTGCTCTTCTGATGATGCATATGAAATTCTTCTGTTAGTGCTTCAATAATGTTGTGAAAGAAATGAAAAACCTTTGTCTCTCACCAGGATCTCTGGGCACCCAAACCTTGACAATATATAATCAAATATGAAGTGCACAATGTTCCTACACTACAATCCTTTCCCAGTTATGCTTCAACTCACCTGGTCAGATAATCCATCACAGTAATAATGTATCACAAACCAGTGTTCTTTCCCGGTGGATTGATCAACCAACAAATTCAATCACCCACTTATCAAAGGCCTTCAAGGTGACTTGTGGTTTCAATGACAACTCATCCCTTCTTGACGGTCTTCCGGTCCTCTGGCAGACATCCAAAGCACTACAATATTCTTTGGAACCCTTGTGCACCATGTGCCACCATAGTCCTGTTCTTAATATATTCTGTGCAGTGGCATTTCCTGCATAGTTTCCTCCTACAACACCACAATGTGATTCTACCAAAATACTTTGTCTTTCGTGCTTAGGGACATATCTAAACAATATATTTTCGGGGACCATTTTATACAAATGTCTGACAATCATGGAAAAATATGCAGCTTTGCATACGAGTTGTTTCTTTTGTTGAGTCGTATACTCCTCAGGGGCTACTATGTGTTACAGACATATTTGGGCACTGCAACCCCAATCACATATGTCCATAAACCAAGGGCTTCTAAATCCCTAAAAGTGTTGTTTCATACCCTAAAGGAACAAGGTTAGCTGATTACATCATTTCCAAGAAGTTCTCCCTGAAAAACTACTCAGAATTGGTCAAACCTGGACCATACAGACTACTCCATGCTGAGGGTGAGATGCATCTCACCTGTTACACATGGGGGGTGTGATGCATACTGAAAATCCCTTCTATAGGGTGCAATGAGTGAGAGCAGACAAATGGCAGAGGCAGTTTTCTAGGTGGAAACTCAAAGAATCTTCTAGAAGATGCTCATATTGTTATCGGAAAAACTAGTGTCTATGCAGAGCTGCTAGTCCCACTAAGGCTGGTAGCTACCTTAGAAACAAACAAACTAAAAACTACTTTCGTTTTCCTTTATGAGAAATAGATAAGAGAAGAATAAGGAGACCAACCTATATCTTGCACTTGGTTCCTTGCTCGATTCCTCTCTCTTCTAGTAGGTCTTTGCCACTCGCTTCCTTGTCTACCTAGCTTCAAAGAGTACCTGTAGAATCAAAGCAGCATAACACTATCCAAGAACATAGATCTATTATCATAAACAATATAGGACTAGATGTATATTGACCATACAAATGCATAAATCATCAACCATACAAGAACATGGAGGAAAAATTGAATAGCTTTATTGATAATCAAGAAAGAGCAAAGAGGATTACAACCAATTGTTCTGGCCTAGCATCATCCTCTCAGCAAGAAAGCCATTCTTCACCTCATGAAAAGCTTAGATCACCGACCATTATGATATTGCACCAAGAAACCAACAACACTTCCTTAGAAGATACAAAATTCCAGCCCCCTGGATCTCTGGGATGAGGGATCCATATATAGATGTTTGAAAGGGGAATGAGTCAGCTTTTGAGATTTGATTAGTGTCCTCTCTCTGATAGTTCTTGATTCCACTTGGAGATTGATGATCTCTTACTCATCCCTGGTCGAATGCAGAGAGGCAAGTGTCACAGGAGAAGTTTTTGGAAGATTACATGCTTCTCCACCTTGCGGATTGACCCTGACATTTGTCCACTCTCGCCCATCGCACCCCATAGAAGGGATTTTCAACATGCATCGCACCTACTGTGTGTATTCACGTGGGATACAACGCACTTTGACCATGGGGCAGGTGAAATGGTCCAGTTTTGACCAGTTCTGAGTAGTGTTTCATGGAGAACTTCTGGGAGATGCTATAATCAGTTGACCTTGTTCTTTTAGGGGTTGGAACAACACCTTTAGGGAATTAGGAGCCTTTAGTTTATGGAAATTTATGATTGGGGTTGCAGTGCCCAAAAATGTCTATAACAGTTTCCCCTTAAAGCATGAGGTCATTAATTTTGTGATGTCGGGTGAAATGCTTTATAATGAGGATCCGAAGTTTTTTCAAGCTGGAAGGCGACCTGTAATAAGAAACAACACAATACATTATCTTCATAATATTTTCATGATCTAGCTGAGGCGGGAATTCCCATGCTCAACTTTATAAATTCATTTTCATGTACATAGGATAGAAAATCGTCTGAGTGTAGACTGATGATTCTGGTAGAGCCATCATCCCTTCGATTGGATGATTATCTGTGCAGCAATGATGTACATTTGATGTCTTTATTTTCCTGAATATATATCACAGCCCGAATGGATGAAACTAGATCCAGGGTCTTCAATCTCGTTCGATCTTCACTGAAAGTACAAGTCGATCCATGTGAGAGATGTTCTGGAGTCGAACATGGAAAGACATCGCCTGATTACCAGCCATTGATGTAAGTCATTAACAGGCGTGAGAGGAATCACCGATAATGATGATGACCCTCAAGGTACTACAGTACAATTCACATGGTGTGAATAAGGGACTTGGCGTCGAACACCCAAAATCTTTTGGTCGAAGGCCATTGATGTAAACCTATCGCCGGAAGTGAGAAACTTGCCATTGAGGCATGCAAGCTTCAAAGTACTGAAATGGTTGTTCCTAGACCAACTTCTTGGATAATGAGCTGATGTCGACAAGAAGCGATCCGTCATAGGAGGTCCTTAGTGAATCCCACATCAATGACACGGAACAGAGTAAATGATTTAAAATGGAGGTGAAAACGATCTGGTGATGTATGATTCAGGGTGGCGGTCATGAAAGAATGGAGCGTAAATGTATTGCAGTGGGTGAGACACAGGTGAATTCTTTGAGCGACTTCTCTTGAACATATCGACGACACTGACATGATGGATTGGTATCATTAACCCCAAATGTGGATGGTGTGACGAAACCATGGTGATGTGACCAGTGAATGGAACAACCCAACCTGACTCGGATGTAGAGTGAAAGTGTCATGTTCAAGAGCGACTTGCTACCAGCAAAGTTTCTTCAAGTTTTCTTCCCAATTTTTCCCAGTCATTGCTAACCAGTACCTCTTTATTTTTGTCAAGCTTGAGGAGGATAACATATTCTTGTTCTATAATTTGCCCTTCGGGAAAACCCATCGCTATGTTTTAACGAGTCTAGCGATAGTGAAACTCGTTCTTGTCTATTATGGACAAGTTTGTCGCTATTCGGTTTTAAAGAGTTTAACGACAAAGATAACTCGGTCCTTTTCAATTTTAGAGAGTCTGAAAAGAGACGTAAAGGAAACTCCAAAAATCCTTTTTCGTCATCTAATCCCTTAAGTCCAAAAAAGTATAAAATAATACAAAAGGGATGAATTTTTGGTAATTTTAACGAGCCGAACAAAACAAGCGCTCGATATTTTTGTGTAATAATCCCTTAGGTCCAAAAAGATTAAAATCTAAAGGAGGGATAGCACTTCCGGTCCCTTTAACGAGCTGGAGAGGCCAATGGCTCGACAATCTTTTCATATTTTATGAGTCAGTTGAAAAGAGCTTAAAGGAGACTCGTTTTTTGAGGAATGAGTGATAGATTCGGGAAGTAGCTGATTCCAGGTAAGGTTTGGAATTTTCCAATCACAGCAGTGTCACAAGGATGGCTAACAGGATCACTCTTCGCAACTGTTCCTCAAAAGGGTAAACAATCAAGTGGAGGTGAATGATCGGCCAATAGAGAGTGGAGGTGATGATGAGAACACAACCAAGGCTTCAAAGGCGGAAGTAATACATTCACGATGGTTATTTACCGGAAATTGGTTCATTTTTTAATGAGCTTAAACGCTGGGGGAAACAATTGCTCATTGCTTATGTTTATTTTTTAACGAGCTTGAATTCCGTGTTAAAACTACTCGATATAATGGTCGTTGATTTTCTTGATTTTACCATGTTCCTTCAAAGGTTGTACTGCCTGCTCAATTGCTTCATCAAACTAGTTAGAAATGAACAATATATGTTTTAAAAATGAGTTAAGACACTAATATTTTACTTGAATTACGTAAAAAGTAATTTAAAAGTGCTTTTACCCCTGATTTTACCATTTCATTTGAACTTTGGTTTGTTGGAGCTTTGGAGGTGCTTTCCCCCTTGATTTTCACCAGCTGATTCCAGGAGATTCTATGGATGATTTTCGGCGCCGACTGGACCAGGTAGGAGCTAAACCTGAGCTCTTTCATTTCATCCTTTCCATTTTGCATTCTGAGCATGTTTTCTATTTTTTTTTAGCCTCTAGGGTTTGAAAAACTCGCCCTGGCTCCATCGCACCCTTTCTATATCGAAAGGTGCATTGCATGTTGGCCTACCCACTGGACAGTTAGCATGCAACACACCCAGAACACTATTGGGGGTGCGATGGGTGCAAGGAGGGAAAATTGTGCACAATTTTCAATGGAAATTTTTGCCTGTTTTTCACCAAATCAGGATCTAACTTTTCTCTTGTTTGTTTTCAGAGATTCATTGGAGCAAAATGCCTGTTACATGGAAAGAACGTGAGCATGAAGAAGAGGACATGCTTGCTTTACATGATCTGGTTACTGTAAATGCACTGCGGAACTGTGGCTTGTTCAAGTTTTTCCGCATCTCTAGCATGAGGCAACAAATCAACTTGTTGCAGTATTTGCTCGATGCCTGGGATCCTACCAGCCAGGTGTTCCAGATTAGGGGAAAATCCATCCCCTTGATTGTCGTGGACATCTATTTTTTGACCGGCTTATCGAGGCGGGGTGCCCCTATCTCATTATCAGGTTCGGCCCATGGGGGTGAATCTGTGAGAGATTACATTCGTAGGTATTGCAGAGAGGGATCTCAGCCGAGTAAAGACGACAGGATCAACATCCGAGATGTCACTGGCAGGTCCCTAAGGACCATTCTGTTCACTTTTGCTAGGATGGCTGGTAGTGCGGCTCTTCATGTGGCCAACCGGTCTTATATGTAGTATGCCTTAGAATGCCTTGAATCGAAGGTGTTCAACTGGTGTGATGCAGTACTCTTTGTGATGAAAGAACAATTGACCAAGGTGAAAAACAGAAGATTGAAGAACTTTGGATATGGTTCTATTTTGACCGCCTTTGCCTTGGAAAAGATCCCACTGATGCAGCCGCAGTATATTTCACTTGGTTTACCTCCACCGACTGAGCCACGGATGCAGAGATGGGTCGACCATATGTCCAAACATGCTGGTCAATCTAAGGTTTCCTTTTCTGATACCTTCTTTGGGTGGTTTGATCGTCAGGAGATGGTTTTTTCCGAGTATCCATATGCTGGTATGGATTTCCGTGGTGACCCGGATTTGGTACTGCCGGCTGGCGAGTAGTGGGGTGCCATTGGTAAATTCTTTGACCATATTTCTGTTTATCGTTTCCCTTTATAATTTCCTTGTGCTTTATTCTGCCAAGACTAATCAGAACTCATCTGCTCATATAGATGTTGGACTTGTTCGGCCAGTAGTACGCCTAGGAGTGCCAGCTGTCGCTCTAGCAGGAGAGGCTGTGGGAAGGGCTATCCTTCGCGACCTCGATGTTGCCGAGACTCTTTCAACATTACAGGATTAGGTCGGGGGCCTCACTCTCGGTATTCCAGATGTGAGGACTGACGATCTACCTCTGATGTTGCAGCGACATACTACTGGCATGCCAAGTCGATGGACTAGGCTTTTACGCATGATTGCACATGCGGTGACTTGTTATCACCAGCATCATTAGACTAGGGTGCCCCCTAGAGTTTTGCGTTTTGGGTCATTTGACCAATTTTGTCTTGGTTACAAAAAATTATGTGTAAACCATAAACAGTTATATATATATTTTTGATTTTCGGAGTTTTATTTTGGTTAAGTTACATGATCCGGATGCAAATATTGATGAAATGCTTCTTTTTATAAATGTTGCAAATGTCTATCTAACACATAATTTTCCAGTGAGTCAGCTAATGTGTTTAAGCTTATGGAAATATGCTGATATTGAATAAAATCAAATTTCCTTTCCAAAATCTTGACCCTTAGGAACATGCGATAGATAGTTGGATTTCGGACGGAGTAGATACCAGTGAGTTGTAGTATGACGAGCTGTGAGTCTAACCTGACGACAAGTTGGCGTATGCCATGTGTGATGGCATCAGAGAGAAGTTCTGTCAATGCACTATATTCAGTGATGTTGTTTGTTGATCGACGAATACATACCCCTATGAAACTTACTAACTCGTCGCTTGGATCAAAAATGGCCCAGGCCGCAGAAGATAGGTTCTGCGAACTACGACTCGCTCTGTCGGCATATCCAACAAATGATTCCAATAGGTTTGACATTTGCAACAAATGTAAAAAGTGGATTACTTGACCAAAATGATTACCCTTAGCGAAAAAAAAATGTAACAAAAGCATATGGGTTACTACACTACATTATGCATAGTAACGCTTAAGGTACAACCCGTTACAGGGTTGCGCCAGTGGAATTCCATCGTAATCCATTAACTCGTAGGCTCCTTTTGCTAATACACATTTAACAATATAGGGGCCCATCCATAAAGAATTGAATTTACCTGCTCCCAATTTATCGGATTCTTGGTCGTAAAGTAAGACCAAGTCACCTTCTGAGAAGACATGGGGTTTGACATTCTTGTCGAACTACGCCTTGACTTGTTTCTTATGGGCTTCGTTAGCCAAAGCGGCATCACGAAGGGTTTCATCCAATTGGATTAGTTCCAAGAAACAAGCCTCCTCTTCTGAATTTCCGGGGAGAAGGTCGATTGCGAGTTTGAGGGATGAGATTTCACACTGAATTGGTAAGATTGCTTCTAGGCCATACACCAGTTGGAAGGGTGTAAACCTGGTTGCATTCCTTAACGATGTTCGGTATGCCCACAAGGCCGAGTACAGGATCAGGTGCCAACTCCTTTTTTGGACTCCAATCATCCTTTGCATCATGTGCTTCAGGACCTTGTTGATTGCTTCAACTTGTCCGTTGGCCTGCGGGTAATATGGAGTGGAGCTGTCGTGAGACAACCCTAATTTGGTAGCTAATTCGGCCATCATGTGATTGCGAAAATGCGATCCATGATCTGTGACTATAGCCTGTGGAACACCGAATTTGGCGACTACATGATTGAAAAAGAAAAGGGCAGCTGTTTCACTAGTGTTATCTAATGTAGGCATCGCCTCAACCCATTTGGTAAAATAGTCCACTGCGACTATGATATATCCATGCCCCCCGGTCAAGGTGGGGTTAGATGTCATGAAATCAATGCCCCATTTGGCGAATGGGCCAACAAAAACTATTGGCTGCAGAGGTGCGGGTGGTATTCTCGTTTTGATATCGAAAATTTGACAGGTATGGCAACTTCTGACTGCGGTTATGCAATCTTTGAACATTGTTGGCCAGAAGTATCCTGCTCGTAAAATTTTTTGTGCCATAACGTAACTAGATTGATGCCCCCCACACGCGCCTGAATGGCAATCATTCAGGACTTTTTCGACTTCCTCATGGGTGAGGCACCTCCTCAGAATTGTATCGACACCACGACAATAAAGTGTTTCACCGACGATCATGTAGTCTTTTGATTGGTATTGAATACATTTTTGTTTGGAGCGGGAGGTATTAGGCCTATATTTTTGGGTTTGGAGATAGATGATTATATCTCCATACCACGGATTGCTTGAAGATATCAGAAACAAAGATTCATCCACGATTGTTTCATGTGATGTTTCATCGTTGGACGACGATGGGAGATCGCAAAGTAATTCCATGAATACGAGGGCTTTCTTTGACTTGGATTTTACAAATTCCATATCAAAATCTTGTAGAATTGCTATCCATTTTGAATATTTTCCCCCTAGCAACTGTCGCGACAACATATAAGTCATGGGGTTGCAATATGACAGAATGGTAGTTTTTCGAAAGAGGACATAGTGTCGAAATCTCTGCATCGCTTGAACAGCTGCGAGCGCCAGCCTTTCAACATAGGAATATTTCCTTTTTGTATCATTTAAGTTCCTACTTAAATAGTATATAGGATGTTGAATTCCGTTGTCTTCTTGAACTAAAACCATTGCGATGGTTGTATCCGTTGCAGCCAGATACAAGTTAAAGTCTTTTTGATAATCAGGAGCGTACACTAATGATGCTTTTACTAGGGATTTTTTTAAAGCATCAAAGGAAGCTTACGCGACCTGATCCCAGACGAAGGGCACTTCGTTTTTCAATAGATGTGTATAAACTTTAGCAAGTTCAGCGTAATTTTGAATAAACCTCCTCAAAAAGTTTGCTTTCAATTGGAGTTTCTGAATCTGAAGCAAATTTGAAGGTGGAGGCAAATTTATGATTGCCTGAACCTTACATGGGTTGAGACGAATCCCATCCTTTGAGACTACAAAGCCAAGTAAACGACCAGAACTGACATAGAACACACATTTGTGTGGATTGAGTCGTATCTTGTAGTGTCGGCAACGTAGAAATATCGCTCTCAAATGCTGCGGATGATCGGTCCGCTTTCGCGAATGAGCTGGAAGGTCGTCGAGATATGGTTGAAAAATGTTTTTGATGTCATGGAAGGCATAATTCATTGCCCTATGAAACGTTGTGTTATAGACATTTTTGGGCACTGCGACCCCAAGCATAAATTTCCATAAACCAAGGGCTCCTAAGTCCCTAAAGGTGTTGTTCCAACCCCTAAAAGAACAAGGTCAACTGATTATAGCATCTCCCAGAAGTTCTCCATGAAAAACTACTCAGAACTGGTCAAAACTGGACCATTTCACCTACTCCATAGGCAAAGTGCATTGCATCCCACCTAAATACACACAATAGGTGCGTTACATTTCAAAAAGCCCTTCTATGGGGTGCGATGGTCGAGAAGGGACAAATGTCAGGGTAAATCCGCAAGATGGAGAAGCATGGAATCTTCTAGAAACTTCTCCTGTGACACTTGCCTCTCTGAATTCGACTAGGGATGAGTAAGAGATCATCAATCTCCAAGTGGAATTAAGAACTATTAGAGGGAAGACACTAATCAAATCTCAAGTTGACTCATCTCCCTTGCAGACATCTATATATGGATCCCTCATCCCAAAGATCCAGAGGCTGGAATTTTGCATCTTGTAAGGAATTGTTGTTGGTTTCTTGAGATAACATCATAGTGTTGGGTGATCTAAGCTTTTCATGAGGTGAAGAAGGGCTTACTTGCTGAGAGGATGATGTTGGGTCAGAACAGATGGTTGTAATTCTCTTGGCTCTTTCTTGATTATCAATAAAACTATTCAAGTTTTCCTCCATACACTTGTGTGATTGATGTTTTATGCATTTGTGTGGTTAATATACATATGATCCTATATTGCTTATGATAATAGATCCATGTTCTCATATAGTGTTATGCTGCTTTGATTCTACAGTTATTCTGTGAAGCTGGGTACGAAAACAAGTAGCAAAGGACTATCAGAAGGGAGAGGAATCGAACAAGGAACCAAGCGCAAGACAGAGGTTGGTCTCCTTTATTCTTCTCTCATCTATCTTTCATAAAGGAAAACGAAAGTGGTTTTAGTTTGTTTGTTTCTAAGGTAGCTACCAGCCTTAGTGGGATTAGCAGTTCTGCATAGACACTATTACCGGTAACACGTTGCCCCTACGTTCTTTAAACCAAAGGGTAATTTGCTATATGCGAATGTGCCCCACGGAAAAATAAATGCAGTCTTTGACTGGTCCTGTGGGTGGATATTTATTTGATTATACCTAGAGAATCCATCCATGAATGAAAGCATTTTGCACCTGGCGCATTCATCGATTATTTGGTCAATAAAGGGTGTAGGGTAGTTGTATTTTGGACAAGCTTCATTTACATCCCTATAATCGATGCACACTCTAATCGTTCCTTGTTTTTTCATTACAGTAACAATGTTCGATACCCAATCGGTTAGAGGAACCAGGTAAATGAAACCAGCATGGAGAAGATTTTCAACTTCTGCCTTGATGGCAACGGCTTTTCTGGTGTGCACCTGCCGTAGCTGTTGTCATACTGGTTTGACATCTGGATACATCTTGATATCGTGTTCCACTATACTCGAGTCAATGCCTGGCATTTCATCATATGACCAAGCAAAGACATCTCTGAATTCGCAAAAAAGAGCGTTATATATTTCCAGTTCTGAAGGAGAACAACATTTGCCAACATAAATATTCTCTACAACATCTGTTTTGGTCGAGATATTTATGGCGATAGTCTCTTCAATATTGGACAAGTTTCTCTCAGAATCCACCGTGTTTACAGTATTTGATAGGAAATCAAAAACTGAAGGATGATGAAGGTCATCAGGAGTATCTTCTTTAAAATCCGGAAGATGGGAACGATGGTGGTAATATTCCCATGGCTCCCCTTCAATTACCATTGATTGAACAATTCCTTCGTCGGTGTAATGCACTTGCGACCAAGGATCTGAAGGGGTGCCATATTCCTTAGACCTATCTATCCAAACGCTTAATGAGCATTGATTCGGGTCTGCCTCCCATGCCGAAAACATTTATTGCTACAATATTTCTATTGGGCTTAGAGGCAATACCTGCAGATGATCCATGTTTATATCATTTTCTGAGATCTTTTGAATCAAAGATATGATATTGTAGGTTCCTATTGTCGCCACTTCCGCCAGATTGATTGGAGGCGGAAGGGAAAAAGTCCCCATTAATATAGGGTCTTTTAGTAGGCCTACTCCGATATTTTGAAGCGTATGGGGGCTTTCATGGATCATTGGAATGCTTCCTGTAACTTGGGAACTACTGGGGAGAAATGTTTGTTGGTCAACGATTGTAATTCCTCCTTGAAAAGGAAATGCAATCTTCCTAAAGTAGGTCGACACAACCGCGGCCATAGCATATATCCATGGTCTTCCCAGTAGGATGTTGTAATCGAGGTTTCCGTCGATTACTTCGACATCTATTTCTACTGTTTTCCCCCTTAGTTCAACTTGCAAGTTACTTAGAATACCATATGGGGTATACATTCGTCCGTCAAATGCTTTTAATGTTGTCGATGATCGCGACAAGGTTGGAGATCCTAAAGTTTTCCAGCAACTCATTGACATAATACATGTAGATGCCCCCTCATCAATAATTGTTCGATGAACAGTTTTGTTGAGTGCTTTCACTTGAATGAGGAAAGCTAGTTGAGCTGGTAACTGAGGATCATATCCTTTATGATTAAATGATACAAGATTAGAATCCTTTGGGTCTATCCCACCTATAGCTGATAATAAAGCCTGCTTTTGGGATGGAAAATTTTGCAGTACCTCAAGTGTCGACATAGCGGATGGCGATTGGGCCAGATCTTCCACTATATTATAATGATGTGCTGCTTTGGCACGAGGATTAAATGTCGACTTGTGTACTACTCCCTTTGGCGGTTTTATTGTTAGCTCTAGGATGATGGGCGGCGCAACTTCTGTTGAAGTTGTTGTCGAACTACTAGGTTGATCTTTATCCTTGTTGTTCGACAGCTGTGGATTCCCGTAATCTTTTTTCCTTGTCGATATCAAAGAATCATTTTGTTGTTTCGAAACCAACAACATCAGTATTTGGGACAGGGAAGCATTTTCACTAGCAACCAGATTTATTCCTGGATTTGGAAACGGATCAGTCAATACTGCCGAGGTTTTTGAATTCTTGAAGAATCTTTTAAGCTTAGCCTTATGTGGACAATTTTTTGTCCAATGATCCTCATCACATATTAAGCATGGATTTTTTGGTTTGCTATCTTCAGGAGGGTTTGTAGAAGAATTTTCAGGTGATGATTCTTCCTGTTTCTTCTTCTTCCCTTTGTTTTTCTTCTTTCCTCCTGGTTTCTTGGTTTCTTTGCCTTTATTAGTCGAGACGACATTTACTTCCGAGGCGAGAAGTTCTTCTTTTGCATTTTGACTGGAAATCTTACGGGCCTGTTAGATGTAGCCTTTGTCGATCTCGTGTCTATCGTACCAATCACACCATCGCCGACATGAGAGTCATTGTTCGATTTAGGAGGATGAGGGATGAAAAATTCCGGTCTGGGAGCGTCAGGGATTTTATCATAGAGCGTGCCAGACTGAGTATAAATCAAGTCTAAATATTGCACACGAGCAATAACTTGCTCTTCAGTGACGACCCCTCCTTTTGCCACATCTTCTGTAATGGACGGTAATAATGACTTAATAAACCATTCAGCTAAAAGCTGATCATGAACATATGTTTTTACCATTCTACGACAACGTCGCCACTCATGAATATGATTGGATATGTGAGTGGCTATTTTTTGCTTGAAATTGGTACAAAGTTCTGTTCCCATTTCGTACCTTATCGGTAATTGAAAATGGGTTAAAAAGGTTGTGGCTAGGGTACTGAAGTTGTCAAATGAAGCTCTGGGTAGCTCGATATACCATTTTGCTGCTAGACCAGTTAATGTCCTCTGGAAAAGGTGAAGCCTAATCGAATCATCATTTAAGGTGTTTGATGAACATCACAGATGAAAAGTCATCACATGATTCGAAGGGTCTTCACCTGGATTTCCATTAAATTTAGGAATATATGACGGAAGTTTATGTGGAATTGCTGGCCACCAAGGGGCGTAAGCAATTGGATCGTTTGTTAACCTATTTAGATCCAGTAACTCCAAAGTTGCCACGAAGGGTAACTGTTGATTCAGGTTTGGCGAAGCATACCCAGGATAAGATGGGATTGCCTGAGCAGTTGGTCTCTGCATACCAGCATAATGCATTTGATGCTGGTAACTTTGGTAAGGTTGATGGGCATAAACATTGTAGAATGGTTGATTTTGACCATTTTGAATATACGGCTGCCCACTATTTGCAAAGATTTGTTGCTCAGATCCTTGGTATACTTGTTGGAATTGCGGTTGTTGGAATTGCACCAACGATGGTTGCGAAGCCATGTGATGTTGTCCAATACTGACCGTTTGACCAAGATGAGGGGTAATTGTACCTGTTTGGGCCTGTGTCATTCCACTAGTTGGCGATTATGGTTGAGTCGCAGGGACAAGAGGCTGTTGCATTACAACCTGAGAAACATGAGGTTGGCATACAACAGGCAGCTCTTGTACTTGTGACACCGTCACAATAGCCAGCGTAGTTGGTATATTTGACATAGGTAAGCATTGTTGCATCGAATATACAACTCTTGGTTGTTGAGGCAGTATCGACACCCAACCGCTAGATGTAATTCCAACATAACCTGAATTTTGTTGTGAACTCCCGTATGGTTGTCCTCCCGGAGGAGACAATGGAAGGGTATACTGCCCCCCATACGGTAGTAATCTGGTACTTAAAGGAATTGTTTGCCCTTGAGGACCGGACTGCCCAAATTGACACCCTGAAGGATCAATTTGCTGAAACTCAACATAAGAGTTTCCAGATGCTATTCTGGATGAACAAACAGGAACGGACCATACTATCGAAAAAGCCCCTGAGTGGGCCCTGTCTAGCGATTGAGAGCTAGTTGGGACAGATGGTATGCCGACGAACATTATTGGAGTGACATCAGGGAGTTCTGCCGTCGCTGTGTCGGATGACACAGTCCTAGATGTCAACGGTTGTTCAAACATTTCTAGTCTATCCAAAAGATTGCCTAGCGATTCTACAGGAGCTTTTGATGGCGGTAGACTAATTTCTGACGAAGAAGGGTATAGAGTGATCCCGACTCCAAATCGCGATGGAGTACTAGATGGAGGATCCTCCACAATCTCTTATATAGCAATGTTGAGATTTTTCTGTTTTAAATAAAATAGGAAAGAATCCCAGTGTGTGACAACAATAGATATCTGTTGCTGGATTAGCTCCAGGTTGTTGGGAGAAAATTAATGCTTCCTAAATTTGATGTGAGAGGTAGTTAGATTCTCCCTGCTATAAAAGAGGTGGTCATACGAATAGCTGGGAGGGTGAGTGTGAGAGTTTTATTGATGTAATCTCCTGTTTAATTAATAAGATTGCCGATGCCTTAGTTTGGTGGACGTAGCCCAGATTGGTTGGGTGAACCACGTTAAAAAGTTGTGTTCCTGTGCATGATTTTAATTGCTGCATTTATGTTTTATTGTTAGTTGTGCATCTGATCTCCAACAATTGGTATCAGAGCAATGTTGGAGGCCTGGCGCAGCGGAGGAGGTCGTTTTTTGTAGCAGAACTGAAGTGCGTTTGAGAGCTGATCTGGTGCTGGTGCGTTATAGTTGCTGCTGAGTGCGCGCGCCTGAGTAAAGTCAAGCTAAGCGTGGAAAGTCTCCAATCCTGGTGCGTTAATGTTCAGCGTGGAGCTGTGTGGCGTAATCAGCGCGGGCGTTTGTCTGAGGAATCTTAGAGGTGCGAGGCGTTTGGTGTTTCAAACTCTGCGATCTGCCATCGGATACTTCTCCGCCCGAAACAGCGATTGTATGCAGAACCGAACAGTTGGATATCAGTGTAAAGGACGCCCGGTTTAGAGAACTTCGTTTTGTGGGAAGCCTGCAGAAGCGTGGATTCTGTATTGGTGTATTACTGGAGCCGTCCATTGCTGGAGCCGTCCATTACTGATTGCTGGAGCCGTCCATTGCCCTGCGCGCTGGTAAAACACTCTTTTTCTACGAGTTTACAGCGTGGGTATGTATTTGAAACAGCATGGATTTATATTTTAAAAAATGGCATGGATAGATCAAATACATGCGCTGTGTTTTACATATATATGTTAACATAAAAGGTTAAAACGCATATGATATATACCATGTTACAAACCATATGTTACACATATTGTATAAACCATGTTAACGTAATGGAAAGTGTGAACATTTGTTAATGGTGGATTAATATTAAAGTGGGTGAAAGCATATGGTGGAGTAGTTTTTTTTTTTGGTGGAGCAGATCAATCCTTACATTGGTGATTCAAACTTTTTTTTTTATGGTGTGCAGTGAGATATATATTTGTTATAAATTGCAGAATTGGTACATTGTGATTCACACAGCAGAATATTGTTTTTTTTTTGTTTTATTTAAAGGCAAAGACAGAAAGGCATAGGCAGTTGGTTTTGCTAATTGTTGGTATTTAATCACAAACTTCATTAAAAGTTGGTTTTTTGGAGATTATTGTTTTTTGATTGATACAAATGGCGAAAACTAAAAGTGCCGGTTCGAAATCGAGAAGTTTAATGGGAAAAATAATTTCGAGATCTGGAAGGTAAAAATGCATGATTTGCTGGTACAACAGGGCGTGGCAAAGGCATTGTTGGGCAGGTCTAAACTGCCTTCCCCCATGACAGATGATGAGTGGAGTGAATTGGATGGCAGAGCCTTGAGCAGAATTCGGTTGTGTTTGGCTGATGATGTTTTATTTAACATCGTGTTAGAGAAGACTGCAGCTGGTTTGTGGACGAAGTTGGAGAAGCTGTATATGATGAAATCCTTGACAAACCGGATTCTCCTGAAACGGCAGCTTTACGGTTTGCGGATGAAAGAAGGTACCTCGATCACTGATCACCTGAATGTTTTTAATACCTTACTGGTGCAATTAGACAGTCTAGATGTGAAATTTGATTCAGAGGATAAGGAAATAACTCTATTGTGTTCATTGCCCAAATCCTGGGATCACTTTGTTACTTCCATAAGCTTTAGTACATCAGACATTCTTGAGTTTGACGATGTTGTTGGAGCCTTGTTGTCTGAGGAGACAAGGAAGAGGTTGAATGCAGACACCTCTACGTCAGAGGTAATGATGGCCAGAGGTCGCTCAAGAGAGATACACTCCGGGGCAAAGCATAGCGACTCTCGTTCAAAGTCCAAAGGAAAGAAGACAAAGGTGAAATGCTGGCATTGTGGCAAGGCTGGACATCTAAAAAAGGATTGTTGGAAGCGAAAGCAGGCTGCTAAAGAAGGCTCTTCGACAGAAAAGAAGGAATCCAACACCACAGATACAGGTTCAGTATCTGGTTCAGGTATGAGTGATGAGGTATTGTCTGTTAATGTATCAAAACATGATCAACATTGGTTGTTAGATTTTGGGGCATCTAACCACATGTGTATTCATAAAGATTAGTTTAAGACATATAGATCAGTTGATGATGGAGTCGTGTACATGGGTAATGATGTCACTTGCAGTATTGTTGGAATAGGAAGTATAGAACTGCAAATGTTAGATGGCACAACCAAATTGTTAACTGATGTGAGACATGTACCAGATCTAAGAAAAAATCTAATTTCATTAGGAGCACTGGATACGAATGGATATAAAACTGTAATTCAAGGTGGAGTTATGAAAATCTATAAAGGTATTTTAATAGTGATGAATGCTAAGAAGGTAGGAAATCTTTTTCAATTAGAAGGTAGAACTGGGTCAGATCATGTGTCGGTGTCTGAACAGGACAGTAGTTCCATTTGCCTATGGCATCAAAGGTTGGGCCATATGAGCGAACGAGGGTTAAAAATTTTGGCTGACCGCAAGTTACTTCCTAATCTAAGATCTGGAAAGTTAGATTTCTGTAAACATTGTCTGTTTGGTAAACAAAGTAAGCAAAAGTTTAAAACAGGCAAACATACTAGTAAAGGCATACTTGATTATATCCATTCAGATGTTTGGGGTCCAGCCCCTACAGCGTCATATGGTGGCTCGTCATATTTTGTGTTGTTTATTGATGACTTTTCTAGGAAAGTGTGGGTCTACATGTTGAAAAGAAAGTCTGATGTTTTTACAGTTTTCAAGCAGTTTAGAGCATTGGTAGAAAACAACACTGGTAGAACTATTAAATGTTTAAGAACTGACAATGGTGGTGAGTTTTCCTCCAAGGAGTTTGACAGCTATTGCAAGGATGCAGGGATCGAGAGACATAAGACCACGGTTTATACTCCTCAGCAGAATGGAGTTGTTGAACGCATGAACAGGACTCTTCTAGAGAGAGCAAGGTGTATGCTGAGTAACGCTAGGTTGCAAAAGGAGTTGTGGACGGAAGTAGTGGCAACAACTTGTTATGTGATAAACCGATCTCCTTCAACGGCGATAGGCTACAAGGTTCCACAAGAGGTATGGAAAGGACACCCTTGTGATTATTCTAAACTCAGAGTGTTTGGTTGTGAAGCATATGCTCTAGTGCCTAAACATCAGCGAACTAAATTAGATCTGAAATCGAAAAGGTATGTCTTTGTTGGGTATGGTGATGGAACAAAGGGATATAGATTGTGGGATCCTACTACCCGCAAAATCATCATCAATAGAGATGTAAAGTTTAATGAATCCTCTCTTGTACAGTTAGATGTAGATAGAAGATTGAAACAGGATGATGTATTTGATTTCCAGCACATTCAGTTTGACAACATTTCTAATGATAGTCATAACGACCATAGTTCAGATTCTAGTCATGAACAGGTTTCAGAATCAGATTATGAATAGGGTTCAGATGGAGGTCATGAACAGGTCTCAGATGGCGATCATGAAGAAGTTCCTACAGATGATAGACAGCCAATTGTGGAAGCACCAGAAACATTCTTAAGGAGGTCTACAAGGATCAAACGCCCTCCGAGAAGGTATGATGATCATGTTACTTCAGTTGTTTTGACCACTAATGATGATGAACCTTTGTGTTATCAGGAAGCTGTAGAAGGTTCAAATAGTGACAAGTGGAAAGAAGCCATGAAGGACAAAATGATGGCCTTAGGTAAGAATGGCACGTGGGATCTAGTTGAACTTCCCAAAGGCAGGAAAACTGTGGGATGTAAATGGGTTTTCAAGGTAAAATGGGGTGTGAATGGTACGGAAGACAGGTACAAAGTGAGGCTGGTTGCAAAAGGTTTTTCTCAGAAAGCTGACATAGACTTTCATGAGATAATTTCACCAGTGGTTAAAATTGTTTCAATTAGAATTGTGTTAGCATTAGCGGCTTTGCTTGATTTAGAGTTGCAGCAGTTAGATGTTAAGACTGCATTTCTACATGGTGACTTAGATGAGGAAATATATATGGAACAACCGGAAGGGTTTGTTCAGCATCGCAATGAGAAATTTGTCTGCAGGCTCAAGAAGTCATTATATGGCCTGAAGTAGTCGGCTCAGCAGTGGTATAAGAAGTTTGATTCTTTCATGTTGAGTCAGAAATATGTAAGAAGTGAATATGATCATTGTGTTTACTTTAAACAGTTAAATAATGGCATGTTCATTATCTTAGTGTTGTATGTTGATGATATGCTTTTAGCAAGCAAAAGCATTGAAGAAATCAACAGGTTGAAGGCTCAGATGGCAAGGACGTTTGATATGAAAGATCTAGGAGCAGCAAGATAGATTTTGGGCATGGAGATTTTCAGAGACAGGAGTAATGGTAAGTTGTGGCTATCACAACAGAAGTATGTTGAGAAAATACTTTTGAGGTTTGGTATGAATAATGTGAAGCCTGTGTCAGTCGCTTTAGCTTCCCATTTCAAGCTTTCTTCCAGTTTATGTCCTAATACAGATGAAGAAAAGGATTATATGTCTCGAATTCCGTATGCCAATGTAGTAGGATGTTTGATGTATGTGATGGTGTGTACACGACCAAATATTTCACA
The DNA here is from genome assembly GCA_031772625.1 of Pinus tabuliformis. NCBI lineage: Eukaryota > Viridiplantae > Streptophyta > Pinopsida > Pinales > Pinaceae > Pinus > Pinus tabuliformis. The sequence goes on along the minus strand of CM062811.1, from coordinate 221,560,331 downwards.
TGCAGTTGGGGTTGTCAGTAGGTATATGGCAAATCCGGGTAAAGAACACTGGTCAGCAGTAAAATGGGTGCTTCGGTATTTGAGAGGCACATGTAGTTATTGTATAACTTACAATAAGAGTAGTGAATCTGTTTGCGGATATGTTGATTCTGATTTTGTAGGAGATTTGGATAAGAGAAGGTCAACTTCAGGATATGTTTTTACTCTTGCAGGTGGAGCTATTAGCTGGATGTCAAAGCTACAAAACATTGTTGTTTTATCCACTACTGAAGCAAAATACATTGCTGCTTCGCATGCTTGCAAAGAGGCGGTTTGGTTGAAAGGTTTGCTTGGTGAGTTTGGTAGGTTACAGGACAACATCAGGTTACTTTGTGATAGTCAAAGTGCAATACATTTGGCTAAGAATCCGGCCTATCATATTAAATCAAAGCATATTCCAATTAAGTACCATTTTGTAAGACAGGTTATCACTGAAAGGGGCATTTCTCTTGAAAAGGTGCATACAAAGGAAAACTATGCAGACATGTCCACGAAACCAGTTTTGTTAGAGAAGTTACGTTGGTGTTTGGCTTCTCTTGGCTTGCAGAAAAGATAAAAATAATAAACAAATAGGGCATCAGGCTAATTGTTGTCAAGGTGGAGATTGTTGAGATTTTTTTGTTTTAGATAAAATAGGAAAGAATCCCAGTGTGTGACAACAATAGAAATCTGTTGCTGGATTAGCTCCAGGTTGTTGGGAGAAAATTAATGCTTCCTAAATTTGATGTGAGAGGCAGTTAGATTCTCCCTGCTATAAAAGAGGTGGTCATACGGATAGCTGGGAGGGTGAGTGTGAGAGTTTTATTGATGTAATCTCCTGTTTGATTTAATAAGATTGCCGATGCCTTAGTTTGGTGGACGTAGCCCAGATTGGTTGGGTGAACCATGTTAAAAAGTTGTGTTCCTGTGCATGATTTTAATTGTTGTGTTTATGTTTTATTGTTAGCTATGCATTTGATCTCGAACAAGCAATCAGACCAGGTGGAAGAGGTAGACCGTCAGGTCCATAAAATATTTCTGGTGCCGAAGAAGGTATAGGATTTGCGGCGACAGATGTTTGGGGAATAACACCTTCCAAATTAGCTGTAGATGGAGCTGGCTCAGTAACACAAGTCTTTACCTTCACACTAGGATCAGTTCTACTGTCCTTTGGTGGCTGCTGAACTTCTTCTATAAAGGCAGGGATACCAGAAATGTTTGGAGTAACCGGAGTCTCTGATGGTGTTGGAACACTTGTTCTAACTTTACCAGGGGATTTGGAACTGGTTAAACGAGTTCGCTTTGTCCGTAACAGTTTCAACTCTGGAGACAAAGACGGTTGACTCGTAAGCCTCCGCGAACGGCGAGGTTTCAATTGAATTTCTTCCATGATTGAAGATTACTCGATCAACTAAAAATCAAGGGGAAGTATGTTCCCGAATTAGATGAATTTTAGACGCTTTGATGCAACTTGTTTTTTCAATTTTTAAGAGTCGAGAAAAAACAAAATATGGTTCTAGTCGCCTTCGATTTTTAATGAGCCTGAAGTGACAAGTGCTCAGATGGACCATTTCCGTTAAGGAGTCTGAAAAGGAATGAAAGGGACTACTTTGGAAATCTAGACAGAGGGATTACCAAACCAATTGCAAAACTGCAGAATACTTTTTACGGTACGGCAGTCAATCTTCCCGAATGCTGTGTTCAGTGCATTACGATCGATAGGGCGGCAGACACGGCTTCCTATGGATAAAGGATAAATCCTATTGTGGTCTCCCAAAATATACTCGACGGTACGTGGGAGCATAAGTCTGTACTGGCACTTGTCATCTCAAAGTGGAGGAATCACCCAACCAACAGTGAAAACAACAGTTACCAGGCTTTACGACGCCAGAATACGTCTCTAGCCTAGACTTCTAGATGTTGTGCGTTAGGTTCCAAAGCGTTTTTAGATTCATTAAATTTATTTTATAGTTGATCTTGCTTAAGAAATTTGCCTTTCAGGTTCACCGCGTGATGTAGATGTAAAATTCCTAAAATGCAATCTAAGATAATAAACAGTCTTTTAATCTTCTTTTTGCAATGAAAGTCCTAGCTACTAAGGAAAGAGAGATGATTTTCTTTCAACAAAGAGAAGAGAGCACACACTATATGCACTGTCCTAAATCAAATCAACAAACAGACTAAATGTAAATGCACATGCATGCATTTTTTTTCAGCTTTCTTAATGTGTAACTGATAAAAAGAAAGCTAAGCGCAAATCTGAATTATTTTTCAAAACGACAATTACTAACAAGTTTATTTTCAAAACAAAATGAGGACAATGACGACACTTTGCTATTTGAAATTGAAAAATTTCTTTCGACACTTGAAAAACTACTAATTCAGATCAAATACAAGAGTAACAGTGTAATCGACTATCAAGAACAATCAGATTCTCTTCTATTACTGAAAACGACACTTGCGACACTTTCAAATCAAGAAACGACAGTATAATTACGCTACTTCTTCGTAAAGGAGAACTGAAAATGACTCAAAAATAAATAAAAACATTTATAGTTCTTTGCACAATGGAGGCAGAATAACAGCAAGGAAAGGGGTTTTCAAACAGAGGTGTACTGACTACAGGCAGCAAAACTCCTGAATAGAGCTGAAAAGCATGAACACAGAAACCAAAATTTAGGAACAAGGCCTTGTCTAATCAGCACACATGTAACACAGTGAAACTAAAATGCAACGCACCTACTACACTCGGGAAGTGCGATGCATTTGGAGTTCACAGAATAGACAGTGTGCTGGACCAGGGACGAGACTTTGACTGGGTTCTGGGTCACAGTTTGCAGTTCGGTTTAGGGATTTAGGCCGAGAAAGTGGTAATCAATAAATCAATCACAGGGGTAGATCTAAGGAGGTTACTAGAGCCACCATGAGGGCAATTAGAGGGCTTGTAAATAAATCGTTTAATTCATAAACAAAACCCAGAGATAGACTGAAGCTGTTGGAAATAATACTAAGAGGGGGGTGAATCAGTATTATCAAATTCTTTTCAATATATCTTCCTTATTTATACTTTGAATAATTCTTCAAATATTGATCATTACTTTGTATGTCAGAATCATAAAATAATGAGCAGGAACAAGAAAAGCAAATAGTCACACAAAACAACACCAGATATAAGGTGGAAACCCAATGTGGGTGAAAACCACCTACTGCAATATGTCTCTATCTTCTTTTTAATAAGAAACTCCTTTTACAATGATTTTGTACTGGTGTAGTCCTTTACCAGTACGCAGGCTACAACCTGCAGAGAGCTACAACTCTCTCTTTCGTTTTCCAGTCTCTCCTGGAAGGGAGCTACAACCCCCTACTTCTTTTCTTTCAAGGACCACTTTTCATAAATTTTCAAACTGGATCCAAGAACATCAAAAACCCATCAACTACACTTGCATCATCAATCTCTGATTTCACCAAAGCCAACCCGCATACAGATCTGCAAATATTTCCTTATAACTTTGCAGTTGTTACATCAGACATACCCAGATCATAACATGTGTAAAATAAAACATGCATCAATAATTCAGACCCAGATTATTAGATTTATAGATCAAGTGTATGCCACATATCACAGATCAAAATCATATAGAGATACCACTATTCCAGCCTTAAGATTTTGACCCATCAATAGAACTTATCCTTCTCCTTACGCTCAGGTTCCTTCTTCATTCAGATCCAGATCTGCACCAAAACCCAATCACAATATTCCAGATCTAGCACTTTATTAGATATTTGATAATTCAGAAGATGCTTTGCCAAATGATCTCCTTCCTCTTTTATAGTCTTAGGCCTTTCACAATACCACGAGCCAAAACCATAGGATCAAAAAACTATTGGACTAATACCATGAACCAACCATGAAAGTGCATGAGATCAACACTTTTGACGAGGTACCATGGTCCAAAACCATAGGTTCAAATACCAAAGACTAACTACCATGGACCAAAGGTAAGTTCTCCAACATATACGCGCTTTTCCTCATAGGTTCAAATACCAAGGACTAACTACCATGGACCAAAGGTAAGTTCTCCAACATATACGCGCTTTTCCTCATAGGTTCAAATACCAAGGACTAACTACCATGGACCAAAGGTAAGTTCTCCAACATATACGCGCTTTTCCTTGCATGAAAGTGTGTGAACTTTTTCTCTACATGAAATAAACTTTTCTCTGCATAAAAGTGCGTGAAATTTTCTCTACATGAAATAAAATTTTCTCTGCATAAAAGTGCGTGAAGTTTTCTCTACATGAAATAAACTTTTCTCTGCATATAAGTGCGTGAACTTTTCTCTACACTATAATTTACTATCTGAGATGAGTGGGTTGCCATCAAGTACAACATATGTATCATAATGCCAACAGAAGCAACATTGATCTACTTTGCACTTGCATAGAAAATTCAGTTCGAAGGCTAGCTGGCTTGACTTCAGGCTCTGTCTGTAAGTTTATAAAGTAAACAAATGTAGATAAACAAACAATCTATTCACTCCCTATCGGAGTCACCATTTTGTTATCGGGAAAACTAGTGTCTATGCAGAGCTGCTAGTCCCACTAAGGCTGGTAGCTACCTTAGAAACAAACAAACTAGAAACCACTTTCGTTTTCCTTTATGAGAAATAGATAAGAGAAGAATAAGGAGACCAACCTCTATCTTGCACTTGGTTCCTTGCTCGATTCCTCTCTCTTCTGGTAGGTCTTTGCCACTCGCTTCCTTGTCTACCCAGCTTCAAAGAGTACCTGTAGAATCAAAGCAGCATAACGCTATCCAAGAACATAGATCTATTATCATAAATAATATAGGACCAGATGTATATTGACCATACAAATGCATAAATCATTAATCATACAAGAACATGGAGGAAAACTTGAATATCTTTATTGATAATCAAGAAAGAGCAAAGAGATTACAACCAATTGTTCTGACCCAGCACCATCCTCTCAGCAAGAAAGCCCTTCTTCACCTCATGAAAAGCTTAGATCACCCAACACTATGATATTGCACCAAGAAACCAACAGAACTTCCTTACAAGATAAAAAATTCCAGCCCCCTGGATCTCTGGGATGAGGGATCCATATATAGATGTTTGAAAGGGGAATGAGTCAGCTTTTGAGATTTGATTAGTGTCCTCTCTCTGATAGTTCTTAATTCCACTTGGAGATTGATGATCTGTTACTCATCCCTGGTCGAATGCAGAGAGGCAAGTGTCACAGGAGAAGTTTTTGGAAGATTCCATGCTTCTCCACCTTGCGGATTGACCCTGCCATTTTCCACTCTCGCCCATCGCACCCCATAGAAGGGCTTTTCAACAGCATCACACCTACTGTTTGTATTCAGGTGGGATGCAACACACTTTGTCCATGGGGCAGGTGAAATGTTCCAGTTTTGACCAGTTCTGAGTAGTTTTTCATGGAGAACTTCTGGGAGATGTTGTAATCAGTTGACCTTGTTCTTTTAGGGGTTGGAACAACACCTTTAGGGACTTAGGAGCCTTTATTTTATGGACATTTATGATTGGGGTTGCAGTGCCCAAAAATGTCTATAACACATATGACACTTGCCTCTCTGAATTCGCCCAGGGATGTGTAAGAGATCAATGAAATCTCCAAGTGGAACCAACAAATATCAGTGAAATGACACTAATCAAAATCCTAGAAGCTGACTCACTCTCCTGCAAACATCTATATATGGATCGCTCATCCTAGAGATCCAAAGGCTGGAATTTTTTAATTTGTAAGGAAGTGTTGTTGGTTTCTCTTTGAGACATTGCATTGTTGGGTGATCTTGATTTTTATGAGGTGAAGAGAGCTTTCATGCTGGGAGGATGATGCTGGATTAGACAGCTTGGTTGTAATCCTCTCTTCTACTACGTTTATCAATAAATCTATTTGAGTTTTCCTCCATATACTTGTGTATCTCTGAATCTTGTATTTGTATATGCATTTGTATGGTTAATGTACATCTGATCCTACATTATTTATGGTTATAGATCTCTATGCTTTGATGGTATTTTGTTGCTTTGAATCTATAGGTGTTCTTTGAAGTGGGACAAGTGAGAAAGGAGTGGAAAAATCTCTATCAAAGGAGAGAGGAAACAAGCAAGGAGGTTGGTACTCTTTGCTTCTCTCTCATCTATCTCTCATAAAGGAAAACACAAGTAACTTTAGATTGTTTGTTTCTAAGATAGCTACCCATCTTAGTGGGACCGACAGCTTTGAATGGACACTAGTTTTCCCGATAACAAAATGGCAACTCCACTGGGGGGCGAATAGTTTGTTTGTTTTGTTACTATTGTTTGCTTTATAAACTACAGACGGAGCTTGAAGTTAAGCCAGCTAGCCTTCGAACTGCTTTTGCTATGCAACTGTAAAGTAGATCAACGCTGCTTCAATCAATCTCCAGGTGGTTTATGAACTAAAAATCTGACTTGCAGACATCCTAAGTGCCCTGGTGGTAGCTCAAATAACCTCATTATATCAGCCCCTATACTTTGTGTTTACTGTCTATCATTAGCTCAGCCTAAATCCTTGAACTTAGCTGCAAACTGTGAGTGAAAACCAAGCTCAGTCTCATCCCTGGACCATTGCACTGTCTCTCATTGGAAACCTAGATGCATCGCACCTCCCTTGTGTTGCAGGTGAGATGTAGCTTTGTTTCCCTATCTTACAGGTGCGATGATTGAGTAAGACTGTTTCTGCCTCTAGATTTTGGTCTTTTCTTCATTGTCTTCAGCTTTATTTAGTAGTTTTGTTGTCTATGATCAGGACATCACTATTGAAACCATCTTCCTTTACATTATTCAACGTCCATTGATAAGGAATTGTGAATTTTTTTAATGTATTTTTCATCATTTACAGTTCTTCTTTGCAAATAGTAGCTTAATCTAACTGTCGTCTTTTGATTTGAAAGTGTCGCAAGTGTCTTTTTCAGTCAAGAAAAAGAGTGTCGTAAAGTATTCCTCTTTTAGATAGTCGATTACACTATTGCCATTGTATTTTATTTGAAATTATTAGTATTTCAAGTGTCGAAAGCAGTTTTAAATTCAAAATCGCAAAGTGTCATCTTAGTCTTCCTTTCATTTTTTGAAGAGAAAATTGTTAGTACTGTCGCTTTGAAAGAAGATAGTTCAGATCTATACTTAGTTTTATTTTTGTCATTCTCACATTAAGGAAATTGAAAAAACAAATACATGCATGTGCATTTACATTTAGACTGTATGCAGTATTGATTTAGGAAAAGTGCATCTAGTGTGTGCTCTCTGCTCTATGTTGAAATAATTTCATTTCTCTTTCCTTAGTAGCTAGGATTTTCATTGCTAAAAGGAAGTAAACGACTGTTTATCATCTTATATTGCATATTTAGGAATTGTATATCTACATCACGTGGTGAACCTTAAAGGCAAACTTCTTAAGAAAGATCAACTGTAAAATAAACTCAATGAACATAAAAACACTTTGGAACCTAACGCACAACATCTAGAAGTCTAGGCTAGAGACGTATTCCGACGTCGTAAAGCCTAGTAACTATCATTTTCATCGTAGGTTGGGTGATTCCTCCTCTTTGATATGACAAGTGCCAACACGGACTTGTGCTCCCATGTACCGTCAAGTATATATTGGGAGACCACAATAGGCTATATCCTTTATCCTTAGGAAGCTTTGTCTGCCGCCCTATCAATCGCAATGCATTGAACACAACATTCGGGAAGATTGACTGCCGTACCATAAAAAGCATTCTGCAGTTTTGCGATTGGTTTGGTAATCCCTCTATCTAGATTTCCAGAGAAGTCACTTTCATTCCTTTTAAGACTCCTTAAAAGAAAAGGTCCATCTGAGCACTTGTCACTTCAGGCTCAGTAAAAATTGAAGGCGACTAGAGTCATCTTTAGCTTTTTCTTGACTCTTAAAAATTGAGAAAACAAGTTGTGTCAAAGCGTCATAAAATTTATTTTAATTGGAATAACGTCACTGTTCCCTCGTTGGTCTTAGGTTGAGAAAATTGAGTCTACCAATCAAGGGTTTCTCCTTGGGGAAAATCCTAGTCCCTTATCCTCTTGGGGAGATGTTGGTGCTCCACACATGGCTACATTGTCCCTTCCAAGACTCACAATTGGCCTGCCAGTATGGATTTTCTCGACCTCTGTTGTTTGAAACACCATAAATCCTCAGCAATCAAATTAGCAACCAGATGATGCCAAAGTTGCTTTCCCACCTTCTACTTCGTTTGTTTCTCCCTCTCCTTCTTCCTCTTCGCTTGGTGAAGCTAGTAACGCTAAAAACCAAGTAACTAAGAAGGAGAAGAAAGGGAAGGAAAAGAAGAAGAAGAATCCAACAATGAAAGGGGCTAACCATGCATTGTCTGGCGAAAATCCACACACTGTACCATCCAAACCTAAATCTCCATGTGTCATTTGCAAGGGAGACCACTATCATCGAGATTTTCCCTGCATCCCACGGATCTTGAGGGATTAGTCTCCCTGCTTGCACAATCCGGTGTCTTCGACCTCTGATGATCATGTTGAGAGCACACCATCAACTAGTGAAAATGAAGCCAATGGAAAGAAAGGAAGATCTAAATTTCTTTGTAGACTATGTGAAGGCGATCATGCCCTCCACCGTTGTCCTTTCCTAGACGAAGCTAAAAGAGTCTTGGATAACTGTCCTGCTTCACCGTAGCGACTTCCTCTTGGATATAAGAAACTCTTGCCATGTCCATCACTAGTTGAAAATCTGACTGACACGCCTTTTTTGTCGGTTGAAGCACCTATCATTGAAGATGAACCCTCTGAGTCCACACCGGACCAAAGTCAACAGGTCGAGACGGCAGTCGACCCAGTCTTGTCTTCGGAAGGTCCACCTTCAGATGATACAGTCACCAAAGAGAATGAGAACGACATCATTCAAATTATTTTCATCAACACAGAATCCAATGAACATGGGGGCAATCTACCCATTCCTTTACAAGAAGAAGGAAGTTCATCAGAGATTTACCTTGCCGTTTATTCCGTCCCTCCTCCAAGAAATCTAGTCATTTCCTTCGATTGGAATCTACTAGGGAGACCCGCCTAGCATCTAATGTACCATTCCAAATCATAGTACAAGCTTACAGAATGATCATGGTTGGTACTGTCATAGATGAAGGGGCTTCGGTGAGTATCCTTTCCTCAACTTCTTGGAAAGCGCTTGGTTCACCATCGCTTCTGCCTGAGATTCGAAATCTGTCAGGCTTTAATAAAGGAACCAGTCGACTGTTAGGGATCCTTCCAAATTTTCCTATAACTTTGGGAAGGAAAATCATTCATCTAAACGTGATGGTAGTCCAAGGGCCCCTAGATTACAATCTACTCCTTGGGCACGACTACATTTATAGCATGGGAACTATTGTTTCCTCACTCTTTTGAGTGATGTGTTTTCCGCATGAAGGCAAAGTGGTCCATCTAGTTGACCAACTTTCATTTCCTGGTTCAAACACAACTATTAGTCAAATGTCATCCCTAACTAGTATTTTTGCACTAGGAATGTCTCATTAATCTCCAGTCCATTCACCTGATTCGCACGAGTGATTCAGTGATTGTGACTGAAACCCAGGAGGCATGCGCCCTGGTCTGCTTCGGCAGGAAAAACCTAGTTATAATGAAGGTTTCTGTGGAGGATATATGACTAGTCTGACTCCCCTGTCCGTTTAGGAAAATGAAAGTAGACTGGAAAAGGATTCCCTTGTCAAAGGTTATGTGATTGGCACTGACAACAGTCACCTTTGTCCATTTCGATGGATAATGCCAAGGAAGTGTTTCGTCTGCAAATGCGGATGAAACAATCTTGATAATGCAAGAACTTCTGTATGGTAACCTGGAAACTCTACTTATACCTGGGGGCATGCAAACCTTTTTGCATGCAAGTGAAAAGAAACCTTTTATTTTCTTAGTTTGTAGGCTCTCAACCCTTTAAACTCGTAAGTTGGTCATTCCTAGCTTGCATACGAAAGGCTTCAGAGCAAAGTTTCGAATGGGGCAAGCTCCCTAAAAAATGAACCTATCGGTGAAAGACATCCTTATTATACGACTGGCATGAGGAGTTTTACGCGAAGTTCAGGCTCATTAAAAAATAAACCTAGCAATGAGCACATGTTCCACCAGAGTTCAAGCTCATTAAAAAATGAACCAACCTTCCGTAAATAACCATTGCGATCGCATAATTATAAGATTTTGAACCTTGGTCGTGTTCTTACCATCACCTCCACTCTTTTTTAGCCGATCATACGCCTCCATTTGATTGTTTACCCTTTTGAGGAACAACTACGACGAGTGATTCTATTAGCCAACTTCTTTACACTGCTGTGATTGAAAAGTTCCAAACCTTACCTGGAACCAATTGCTATCAAAAAACATCACTTGTTCCTCAAAAAATGAGTCTCCTTTAAGCTCTTTTCATTTGACTCGTAAAATATGAAAGGATTGCTGAGCAATTGGCCTCTCCAGCTCGTTAATGTCATTGAAAGTGCCATCCCTCCCCTATATTTTAATATTTTTGGACCTGAGGGATCATTACACAAAAAGATCAAGCGTTTGTCTTGTTTGGCTCGTTAAAACTATTGAAAAGTCATCCCTTTCATATTATTTTATACTTTTTCAGACTTAAGGGATTATATTACGAAAAATGACTACTGGAGTTTCCTTTCCGTCTCTTTTTAGACTCTCTAAAATTGAAAAGGATCGAGTTATATTTGTCATTAAACTCGTTAAAACAATAGTGACAAACTTGTCCGTGCAGACAAGAGCGAGTTTCACTATCGCTAGGCTCATTAAAACATAGCGATAGGTTTGCCCAAAGGGAAAATTATAGAACAAGCATATGTTATCCTCCTCAACCTTGACAAAAATAAAGAGGTACTGGTCAGCAATGATTGGGGAAAAGGGAAGAAAACTTGAATAACTTCATTGGTAGCAGGTCGCTCTTGAACATGACACTTTCACTCCATCACCATGATTGAGTCGAGTTGGGTTATTTCGTTCACTGGTCACATCATCATTGGTTCTCCGTACCATCCATTTTGGGTTAACGTTACCAATCCATTCTAGTGTCATCGATATGTTCAAGAGAAGTCGCTCAGAGAATTCACCAACCTAGCTAATGTCTCATCCACCCACTGCAATACCTTAACGCTCCATTCTTTCATGACCGCTGTTAGAGCCTAGATTTTCCTTAGGTTGAAAATACAAGGTTCTAGGTCCACATCAAACTGCGCTCAGCCTCGTAGCTAGCCCTACGAGGACAGGAGAGGGCTCTCTCCGGGTCAGTCTCGGCAAAAGGTAATTGATGAGGCTTGAGATGACTAAATTTGCAACTGATCTTAGGCTAGGTATTGAGAGCAAGGATTTGATTTGGTTTTTTGGTAATTTTTGTTGAAAAAATGGGAAAGGCAAATTGGGCTCAGGGATGAGGCACAATTTCTGCAGAGTTCCAATTGGGGCAAGGAAGGCAATCAATTTGATGCTTTAAAGTGAGTGAATGGATAGATCAGACTGGTGAGGAGCTAAGGAGAGCAAGAGAGTCTCAAGAATTCTCCTTAAACAGATGAAAACATGAAAATTTAAACAAATTCAAAGGCAGAGCATAGCAGTTATGGATTCTACCTTAATCACTCATTTGTTCAAATTCAGAAGAAGAAGTAGGAAAATGATACACATAACACTAATGAACTTACAATTACCCGCATAAGCACACAATCAAAACATAAAGCCACATGGATCCCAAACAGTGTTGCAAAACCCTGGTCTTTCCTTTGCCAAAAATGCAGAAATGAATGTACAATAGAGTGCCAAACTTTTCCCAAGAGTCCAACCTTGAAAATGACTTAGAAATTACATGATATAGCTAGCCAAACCCATTCCCTTGCCTCTAGGGGTCTAGCTCATCATTCTAGGAGCTATTTCAACCAATTCTAAACAAAGCACTAAAATCTAGGCAATCAAAACAACTTGACTCTATAAGGTAGGAAACTGATTCATTCATTAATTTTTCACTTTTTAGTGAATGAATCCTCTAGAACAAGTAAATAAGTGCCAAAATTACATCATTTTCATCCAATTACATCAATATAGATAAAAAATTACATCACAAAGCAAAACTAGTCAAACTGGCCGAATTTCTGAGCTGGAAGGTGAAAAATTGGGCAAAAAAACTCTGTGCGCCGCGCGCCAATTTCTCTGTGCATCGCGCCACTTTGAGACTGAGTTTGAGGCACTTCCTGAAGTACACATTGAACTCAAATGTGCTTTCTAGAAATCCCTACCTGTCTACTTTCCAACTCAAGTGGAATTTCTAAATTTGGTGCCCATTTGCCCCTCCAAAACCTCAATCTCCCAAGACTACTTCCTGTGTGTCAAAATAAGGGCAGAGAGGTCATTTTTTGAGTGTTTTTGACCTCCCGAGGACTCAAAACTTGCCCAAAATTCTTGGCCATGCACCAGAAGTCATGATTTTTCATGAAAAATCCAAAAATATAAATTTTTTTCCATTTGGAGCTTCCTATCATAAGCGCGCGCCACGTGGCGCGATGCACAGGGAGAAAACCCTATTTTTTGTACAAAAATTTGCCAAAATTCCAAAAATGCCCCAAATTTCTTGAAATTTGGGATGGAGCTTCCTCATTAAGTGTTATTCTGGGCTAAAGAGGCTTTAGCCAATATCTGAAGATGATCAAGCTCCCTTTGCCTCTTTTGCTTCCTTATTGCCTTCCTCAATTTTGCCTTTAAATGCCTGATTCGTGCCTTGCAAACCTTGTTTCGCGCCATGTAGTGGAAAGCCATGTGTCTCAGAAATGCATGGTCTTTGTCAGCCTTGTCCAATAGCTTCTCTAAGTGCATGTTAACTCTCTCGAGATTGGCCTCCCGATCCTCATTAATCTCTTGCTCCAATTACGTGAGATCAATTCTTCTCCTTTGTGCAGCTTGGCAATTCTCGCAGATGTTTTGTAGCTCCATGATTTCCTGCTGATCTTCACGCTGTTTTTTCCTCTGCTCCAAGTATTTCATGGTCCACTTAGCCCTCTCCAAGTCAAGGGATAAGGCTTATATCTCTGTTTGCTTCTCTTGGATGATCTCTCTAAGTTGTGTGCTTTGTGGACCTGTATCTGTATCATCATCATGAAGGAGAATGAAGTCGGTCTCTCGTTCACCTGATGGCCCCTCATCCTGCATTGGCCTCTTTCCTTTTTCCTATACCTGTGGTGCTGATGGAGGAAGCGAGGCCCCTTCCACCCTGGGTGGAGATAACACTCGCTTTGCTACTGCAAACAAATGTCTGGTGCCTCTCTGATATGTGATGAATACTGGCACACTAGCGGTCTCATGGCGCTCATACTGATGAGAAGGTCCACCTTCATTCTTAACCTTTGATAATCCCTGTGAAGCTCTGAAAAAGTCATGAGAGATGAAATCGTCCCAAGTGATGCCCTACTCCAAGCTGATGAACCACCAAAATCTTAATAAGAGCAAAACGATAAACACTGTTAAGTTGTTGCTGATGGGTTTTATGCTGCATAAAGGTGGTCATCCTCTCTATGTTCCGACAAATGAAATACAGAATGTTAATCATCTGTACCCTGGTGAAATGCATGAGTAACCTGATGTGATAAGCATATAAACGAGAGAACCATCCCTCATAGCTAAAATATTTCATGATCAACTTCGTTAGTGGAGCATATTCATCTTTCAGATATCGGAATGGGAACACTCTCTTGAGTTGCCTCAAGAAACTGGTTTTAATGTATGGCTCATAATGCTGCCAGTCAATCTTCTGTTTCTTGTGCCATGGTTCACCAATGTTCGGTATACCGGTTGCTAGTGAGACAGATTCTGGTGTAAGTGTGAAGGTGACACCGACTAAGGTAGCTTGATCTCCATGTAAGTGCAGCATGAATAGACGAGCCAACTCATGATGAAATTGAACACTAGCCACCTTTTGACAAAACTCAAAACATGACTGATGCTGAAAACACAACATAGCAAGAGGGCAGGCTTGCAATTTTGTAAGGGTAGTTGGTTCTTCTCTAACATGTCTGCCACTTTTATGAGGCCTCTGGGGTGCCTGTTCTCCAAGGGTGAGTCACTTTGGGTTTCTACTTCATAGTACGATGAATGCTCAGATGCCATGACTGCTGTACAAAATACATTGAAGAAAATATGTTGTTGTATATGAATTGTGCTTGGACTGGTCTTTAATGATGTATGAAACTGTTGTGTTGTAATGCAATATAGTTGGATTCTGCCACCAAGGGGAAAAAATGCAACAAGGGAATGTTAGGAAGGGGAAAATAGTAAGGGATTAGGGAATATTAGAATAAATTTTATTAGGGAAAGGAGGAGGGTTTGAGGGGTTTTATGTATAGGGTTGGGAGATTTTTATAAGGGCTAGGGTTTTTGGGTTTTGGGATTTGAATGTAGGAAAGAAAATGTAGGATTGATGAGCTTAGTGGGGGGTAGGAAATGATGAAACAAGGGAGAAATGGGGAAGGAGGAGAGTCCTTGGTGACAAATCAAAGATTTAATAACTCACAGCAATCTTCCTTTGAAGGAACTTTAGAGGTAGGGTTTGGATTTTGTTTCAACTGTTATCACCCATAAACTACCATCACTTATCACAAAATTTGATGCAACATCAAGAAGAAGGCTCTACTTGGAAAATCCACGCAAGGAATGAAAAACTTGGATAAATTTCAATCAAATGCGGGCTGTCGATTGTATGCACCGTGCCAAGAAACCAGTGTGTTGTGTGCTCCCAGTGCAATGCGCCCGTTGAGAATAGCACTGGACAATTTCTCCTACTGCGCCGCGCCACCTGTTCTGTGCGCCGCACCGGCTAGTTGCAAGCAATTTCACCCCAAAACACGCACTTGTTCACCCAATTCACTTTGAAATGCTTCTCTTTGACCTTGGCATTCAGAATGACATTGATCTTCATGGAAAAACCTTTATAAAGACATTGATTTGATTTTTGGTTCTTCAAAACCCATTTTTGTAATGTTTTGAAATTGACACTTTTTCACAATTAATACAACTCTGTCTTTTTGTTTGCCCCTTGATTTTAGTTTGAATGATGAATTTATTGCTAATTTTTTGTAGGGATAGTTGTCATGGAATTTGGCAAAGGAGACCAGGGCTGCGCTTGAAGAAATCAATAGCTGAAGAATATTTGAAAATATTACAAAAACGAAATGTCGACTTTTGAGTCATAATCCATCCATATGATGATAAAAATGTTTGAAATAACAAATTATTAAGAACCTCCCTCTAGCCTGCTGGCTATATTAGACCTGGTTGAAGACCAAATTGACTAACCCTAGACCTAATGACTAAAATGATTGTTATGATCTAGAAACTGAAATAGGACTGCAAATGACTTTTAAAACTTTACTTTGATGGATAGACCTGAACCAGCAGTACAAAGCATGAGGGGTAGTGAATGAAAAAGTCCTTCCATCAGATTTATGGCATGCTCTTAGCGGAATGCAACTAATCCAGCAAGATGAGACAACTAAAAATGAAATGCAAAAAAGAGTCGGAGGGATGACCAGACCGACTCTAACATCGCTCCAATGGGGAGGGTAGCTCCTTGGAGGTGCCAATAACGACAGATCTCTCGAAGAGCTAGATAGTGACTTCATCCATTGGGCAATGGAGTCAAAACCCAAGCTAAAATGCATGACTAAAAAACTGACACAAACTAACTTAATAACAAGACTGAAAACTGACTCACAAATGACTCATGACTGACTTAACTAAAACAAGAACTCACAAAGCGTATTGAAGGGCAGTAGTCCATCAAGATTTCAAATCATGATGACAACCACCTGGATACTAATGGAATATGTACAATCATGTGTAATGAGCTTTCCAATGTAACCAATCAAGCAGATGCCTTCTTGATTGATTCTCCTGATCAAATCTTCCGGTCAACAATAGATACTGGTAATTGGGCATCCAAAAACATAATTGACCATGATCTCCTTCATCATTGAATACTGCAATAATCACCTTCACTGCTGACTACAACAAATCTGCCATTGGATCCTGAAAAACATGAAGATTTACCTCCTGCTGAAGAAACAAGGTATCTTTTTCTTTTGATTCTAATCTTCCTTCATAATGTACTTCAGTAAAAGTATGTTCCTGGTCCTCAAAAAATTCTGAACAAGTAGATGAGAAGATTTCCTCTTCAAAAAACATTTCAAAACATGAAACATATGAAGAGGAATCTGAAAGGGAATCCTGAATGGTTTGATCTTCGATAGTCTGACTATATTGTAGATCATCTTCGTATAATATGATAGCCGGATTCTCATTACTTTCATCAATCACGAGAAAAGAAACTTCAGATGTTTCTTGAAACCTAACACTATCATTTCTATCATCTACCATAAATTCATCTAGAGAAACCTTTTCACTTACTTGACCGCAGATCTCATCTTGTTTTTGTTTATGAACTGACTGGATTGCCTCTTTATGAAGGCTTTGTTCTGATGACATGAGAATGTTTGGATTCATAAATCTGTCTTCTTCATTCCAGATGATTTCAACAACAGAGTTCTCCTCTGTGGGATTCAGTATAAGGTATTGTTGGTCATCACAATCTGAATTTGGATCTGAAATGGCTCACTTAATGTTATCACATTCAAAAATTTAAACTTGACTTCTGTGCATGCTGTCTTCTTCTATGGACAGATCTGAAACAACACTTTTTCTTTCATCACTTTCAGCCATATGGACATCTTCAACTTGCTGATATATAAAGCTGCTTACAGGACTGTCATCCTTTTCAGAAAAGGAAGAAGTTCCACCATCACCTTCTTGACCATGTGCACTCTGCAGATCTGCGTTAACCTGAGCTAGAACATGACCATTCAAGAGTTGATCTATCTTGTCTTCAGACAGAGGAGATAATAATTTTTGTTTTCTCTTGCTCAAACAGTGATTGTCTTCATTAATTTCAAGTGAACGTGTATACAAATTTTCCTCATACAGCTGATCCATTTCATGTAATTCCTGTTGACTGTCAAAATGCAAAATTCCTTCATCTTCTGCCGTACTAAGATCTTGATCTTGCTGCACATTTTCCTGATCATCTTGATAAGTATCACTCTCTTTATGTTGTTGGAATCGATTTTCGTACAGAGCCTCCATGACCTCATCATCCATGAAATTATCATCTTCATAAACTTTCTCAAGATTTTCAATAAAAGTAGAAGCATGTTTGCAATAGTCATGAACTAAATTTAATGATGGATAAGAGTCTTTATACCTTTCAAAGAACATGGCATGAAAATCATTTAAAGAGTAAATATAAGCAGGCGGCAAACTTTCATACCAATATTGGGCTTCACCTTCCAGAGTGGTGAGGAATATCTTCATCAAGCAATCTTCAGGAAAATCAACCTTCAACTTGTGAATATGCATGTGAAATCTAACCAGATGTAAAGCAGCATCCTTCTGATCATCATTTTTAAACGTAGGCAAATTATTTGACCAATCTACCTTCAGAATTTTATTTGGAAATCCTGGAATGTTATCTGGACTCATGGGAGCGTATCTTCTTGCAACCCAGTCCATCTTGAAAAGCTCAAAGCTACTAATATTCCTGCAGTGGAGTCACCATGAAGCATTGATCTCTGGATTTTTCACTGAATGAAGTATCGAGGTGAATGATTTCAGCCTTCTTATGCCTGATCGTTGTTCACCATCAACAATTAGATCTGAACTTGATACATGTACTGGGGCAATTAACAAGTTAGATGTCAAGTTTACAAGCTAGACCAGAGATTGACTGAAGCAACGTTTATCTACTTCCGCTAATGCAAAGCAAAAGCGCTTTGAAGGCTACCTGACATAACTTCAGGCTCCGTCTGTAGCTTATAAAACAAATGAAATCAACAAGCAAACCATTTTCTTCCCCAGTATGGTCACCACTATGTTAGAGCCTAGATTTGTCTCAGGTTGAAAAGACAAGGTTCTAGGTCCACATCAAACCACGCTCAGCCTCGTAGCTAGCCCTATGAGGACAGGAAAGGGCTCTCTCCGGGTCAATCTCGGCAAAAGGTAATCGATGAGGCTTGAGATCAATAAATTTGCAACTGATCTTAGGCTAGGTATTAAGTGCAAGGATTTGATTTGGTTTTTTGGTAATTTTTGTTGAAAAAATGGGAAAGGCAAATTGGGCGAGGGATGAGGCACAGTTTCTGCAAAGTTCCGATTGGGGCAAGGAAGCCAATCACTTTGATGCTTTAAAGTGAGTGAATGGATAGATAAGACCTGTGAGGAGCTAAGGAGAGCAAGAGAGTCTCAAGAATTCTCCTTAAATAGATGAAAACATGAAAATATAAACAAATTCAAAGACAGAGCATAGCAGTTATGGATTCTACCTTAATCACTCATTTGTTCAAATTCAGAAGAAGAAGCAGGAAAATGATACACATAACACTAATGAACTTACAATTACTCAGAGAAGCACACCATCAAAACATAAAGCCACATGGATCCCAAATAGTGCTGCAAAACCCTGGTCTTTCCTTTGCCAAAAATGCAGAAATGAATGTACAATAGAGTGCCAAACTTTTCCCAAGAGTCCAACCCTAAAAATGACTTAAAAATTACATGATATAGCTAGCCCAACCCATTCCCTTGCCTCTAGGGGTCGAGCTCATCATTCTAGGAGCTGTTTCAACCAATTCTAAACAAAGCACTAAAATCTAGGCAATCAAAACAACTTGCCTCTATAAGGTAGGAAACTGATTCATTCATTAAATTTTCACTTTTTAGTGAATGAATCATCTAGAAGAAGTAAATAAGTGACAAAATTAAATCATTTTCATCCAATTACATCAATATAGATCAAAAATTACATCACAAAGCAAAACTAGTCAAACTGGCCGAATTTCTGAGCTGGAAGGTGAAAAATTGGGCAAAAAACCTCTGTGCGCTGCGCCAATTTATTTGTGCATTGTGCCACTTTGAGACTGCTTTTGAGGCACTTCCTGAAGTCCAAATTGATCCCAAGTGTGCTTGTTAGAAAGCCCTACCTGTCTACTTTCCAACCCAAGTGTAATTTCTGAATTTGGTACCCATTTGCCCTCCAAAACCTCAATCTCCCAAGACTGCTTCCTGTGTGTCAAAATAGGGGCAAAGAGGTCATTTTTTGAGTGTTTTTGACCTCCTGAGGACTCAAAACTTGCCCAAAATTCTTGGCCATGCACCAGAAGTCATGATTTTTCAAGAAAAATCCAAAAATATAATTTTTTTTTCCATTTGGAGCTTCCTATCATAAGCGCGTGCCACGTGGTGCGGCGCACAGGGAGAAAAACCCTGTTTTTTGTACAAAAATTTGCCAAAATTCCAATAATGCCCAAAATTCCACTACATGGGCTAAAGAGGTTTTGGCCAATATCTGAAGATGATCAGGCTCCCTTTGCCTCTTTTTCTTCCTTATTGCGTTCCTCAATTTTGCCTTTAAATGCCTGATTCGTGCCTTGCAAACCTTGTTTAGCGCCATGTAGTGGAAAGCCATGTGTCTCAGAAATGCATGGTCTTTGTTGGCCTTATCCAACAACTTCTCTAAGTGCATGTTAACTCTCTCGAGATTGGCTTCCCTATCCTCATTAATCTCTTGCTCCAATGACGTGAGCTCAATTCTTCTCCTTTGTGTAGCTTGGCGATTCTCGCGGATGTTTTGTAGCTCCATGATTGCCTACTGATCTTCAAGTTGTTTGTTCCTCTGCTCCAAGTATTTCATGGTCCACTTAGCCCTCTCCAAGTCAAGGGATAAGGCTTCGATCTCTATTTTCTGCTCCTGGATGATCTCTCTAAGTTTGGCTCTTTGTGGACCCGTATCTGTATCATCATCATGAAGGAGAATGAAGTCGGTCTCTCGTTCACCTGATGTCCCCTCATCCTGCATTGGCCTCTTGCCTTTTTCCTGTACCTGTGGTGCTGATGGAGGAAGCGAGGCCCCTTCCACCCCGGGTGGAGATAACACTCACTTTGCTGCTGCAAACAAATGTCTGGTGCCTCTCTGATATGTGATGAATACTGGCAAACTAACGGTCTCATGGTGCTCATACTAATGAGAAGGTCCACCTTCATGCTTACCCTCTGATAATCCCCGTGAAGCTCTGAAGAAGTCACGAGAGATGAAATCATCCCAAGTGATTCCCTATACTCCAAGCTGATGAACCACCAAAATCTTAATAAGAGAAAAATGATAAACACTGTTAAGTTGCTACTGAGGGGTTTTATGCTGCATAAAGGTGGTCATCCTCTCTATGTTTCGGCAAATGAAATACGGAATGTTCATCATCCGTACCTTGGTGAAATGCATGAGCAACTTGATGTCATAAGCATATAAATGAGAGAACCGTCCCTCACAGCTGAAATATTTCATGATCAACTTCATTAGTGGAGCATATTCATCTTTCATATCTCGGAATGGGAACAATCTCTTGAGCTGCCTCAAGAAACTAGTTTTAATGTATGGCTCATAATGCTGCCGATCAATCTTCTGTTTCTTATGCCATGGTTCACCAATGTTCGGTATACCGGTTGCTAATGAGACAGATTCTGGTGTAAGTGTGAAGGTGACACCGACTAAGGTAGTTTGATCTCCATGTAAGTGCAGCATGAATAGACGAGCCATCTCATGATGAAATTGAACACTAGCCACCTTTTGACAAAACTCAAAGCATGACTGATGTTGAAAACACAACATAGCAAGAGGGCAGGCCTGCAATTTTGTAAGGGTAGTTGGTTCTTCTCTAACATGTCTGCCACTTTTATGAGGCCTCCGGGGTGCTTGTTCTTCAAGGGTGAGTCACTTTGGGTTTCTACTTCATAGTCCGATGAATCTTCAGATGCCATGACTGCTATACAAAATACCTTGAAGAAAAGATGTTGCTATATATGAACTGTGCTTGGACTAGTCTTTAATGATGTATGAAACTGCTATGTTGTAATGCAATATAGTTGGATTCTGCCACCAAGGGGAAAAAATGCAACAAGGGAATGTTAGGAAGGGGAAAACAGTAAGGGATTAGGGAATATTAGAATAAATTTTATTAGGGAAAGGAGGAGGGTTTGAGGGGTTTTATGTATAGGGTCGAGAGATTTTTATAAGGGCTAGGGTTTTGGGGTTTTGGGATTTGAATGTAGGAAAGAAAATGTAGGATTGATGAGCTTAGTGGGGGGGTAGGAAATGATGAAACAAGGGAGAAATGGGGAAGGAGGAGAGTCCTTGGTGACAAATCAAAGATTTAAGAAACCGCAACAATCTTCCTTTGAAGGCACTTTAGAGGTAGGGTTTGGATTTTGTTTCAACCGTTGTCACCCATAAACCACCATCGCTTATCACAAAATTTGATGCAACATCAAGAAGAAGGCTCTACCTGGAAAATCCATGCAAGGAATGAGAAACTTGGAGAAATTTCAAGAAAATTTGGGCTGTGGACTGTATGTTCCATGCCAAGAACCCAGTGCGCCGCGTGCTCCCAGTGCACCGCGCCCATTCAGAATAACAGTGGACAATTTCTCCTAGTGCACCACGCGCTTCTAGTGCGCCGTGCCGGCTAGTTGCAAGCAATTTCACCCCAAAACACGCACTTGCTCACCCAATTCACTTTGAAATGCTTCTCTTTGACCTTGGCATGCAGAATGACATTGATCTTCATGGAAAAACCTTTATAAAGACATTGATTTGATTTTTGGTTCTTCAAAACCCATTTTTGTAATGTTTTGAAATTGGCACTTTTTCACAATTAATACAACTCTGTCTTTTTGTTTCCCCCTTGTTTTTGGTTTGAATGATGAATTTCTTGGTAATTTTTTGCAGGGATAGTTGTCATGGAATTTGGCAAAGGAGACCAGGGCTGCGCCTGAAGAAATCAATAGCTGAAGAACATTTGAAAATATTACAAAAACGAAATGTCGACTTTTCTTCAAAACAGAGTTTTGAAGAAGAGTCATAATCCATCCATATGATGATAAAAATCTTTGAAATAACAACTTATTAAGAACCTCCCTCTGGCCTGCTAGCTTTATTAGACCTTGTTGAAGACCAAATTGACTAACCCTAGACCTAATGACTAAAATGACTGTTATGATCTAGAAACTGAAACAGGACTGCAAATGACTTTTAAAACTTGACTTTGATGGACAAACCTGAGCCAGCAGTACAAAGCATGAGGGGTAGTGAACAATAAAGTCCTTTCGTCAGATTTATGGCATGCTCCTAGCGGAATGCAACTGATCCAGCAAGATGGGAGACCTAAAAATGAAATGAAAAAAAAAGTTTTGATATCTGATGGAGGGATGACCAGACCGACTCTAACAACCACCACCCTGAACCTTGTATCATCATATCGTTTTCACCTCCACAAAATCATTTGATTCGTTCTGTGTCATAGATGTGGGATTCATTAAGGCCCTCCTACGATAGGTCACTTCTTGTTAACATCAGCTCATTATCCAAGAAGTTGACTTAGGAACAACCCTTTCAGTACTTTGAAGCTTGCATGCCTCAATGGCAAGTTTCTCACTTCCGGTGACAAGTTTACTCAATGGCCCTCGACCAAAAGATTTTTTGTGGTGTTAGACATCGACTCATGTATTCACACCACATGTATTGTAATACAGTACCTTGAGGGTCATCATCATTATCAGTGATTCCTCTTGTGCTTGTTAACAGCTTACATCATTGGATGGTAGTCAGGCGATGCCTTTCCATGTTCGACATCGGAACATCTTTTCACATCGATCGACTTGTACTTCGGGTGAAGATTGAACGAGTTTGAAGACCCTGGGTCTAGTTTCATCCATTCAGGTTGTGATATATTCAGGAAAATAAAGACATCAAATGTACATCATTGCTGCATAGATAATCATGCAAGCTAAGGGATGATGGTTCTACTAGAATCATCAGTCTGCCACATGGACGATTGTCTGTCCTATGTACATTAAAATGAAATTATAAAGATGAGCATGGGAATGCCTGCCTCATCTAGATCATGAAAATATTATGAAGATAATGTATTGTATTGTATCTTATTACAGGTCACCTTCTAGTTCGAAAGACCTCGGATCCTCATGATAAAGCATTTCACCCGACATTAGAAGATTTACGACTTCATGCTTTAGGGGGCAACTTTTATAGACATATTTTGGCACTGCAACCCCAATCACATATGTCCATAAACCAAGGGCTTCTAAACCCCTAAAAGTGTTGTTTCATACCCTAAAGGAACAAGGTCGACTGATTATATCATTTCCCAGAAGTTCTCCCTGAAAAACTACTTAGAACTGGTCAAAACTGGACCATATAGAAAGTTCCATGTTGAGGGTGCGATGCATCTCACCTGTTACACATGGGAGGTGTGATGAATACTGAAAAGCCCTTCTGTAGGGTGCAATGAGCAAGTGCAGACAAATGGCAGAGGCAGTTTTCTAGGTGGAAACTCAAAGAATCTTCTAGAAGCTGCTCATATGTCACTTGCCTCTCTGAATTCGCCCAGGGATGAGTAAGAGATCAATGAAATCTCCAAGTGGAACCAAGAACTATTAGTGAAATGACACTAATCAAAATCCCAGAAGATGACTCACTCTCCTGCAAACATATATATATGGATCCCTCATCCTAGAGATCCAAAGGCTGGAATTTTGTAATTTGTAAGGAAGTGCTGTTGGTTTCTTTTGTGACATTGCATTGTTGGGTGATCTTGCTTTTTATGAGGTGAAGAGAGATTTCATGCTGGGAGGATGATGCTGGATCAGACAGCTTGGTTGTAATCCTCTCATCTACTACTTCTATCAATAAATCTATTTGAGTTTTCCTCCATATACTTGTGTATCTACGAATCTTTTATTTGTATATGCATTTGTATTGTTAATGTACATCTGATCCTACATTGTTTATGGTTATAGATCTCTATGCTTTGATGGTATTTTTCTACTTTGACTCTACAGGTGTTCTTTGAAGTGGGACAAGTGAGAAAGGAGTGGCGAAAGCTCTATCAAAGGATAGAGGAAACAAGCAAGGAGACTAGCGAAAGACTGAGGTTGGTACTCTTTGCTTCTCTCTCATCTATCTCTCATAAAGGAAAACGCAAGTAACTTTAGTTTATTTGTTTCTAAGATAGCTACCAATCTTAGTGGGACTAGCAGCTCTGAATGGACACTAGTTTTCCCGATAACACTCTGGTAGATAAATAGTAAATTATGTTGGCAAAATTATCATCAACAACCCTTACCGCAAAGAGTTGTGCATCAGGTAGTCGTTCATCGATGATCGTTGGTTCATCGCTAGTCTCAATTCTCGACAGATGATTTGGCCCAACGTTCAATCGTCTTAGATTAGTTATTACCTCAAAATCATACTCTTGGGACAAAAATAGCCACCTACAGATTTGCCCCCCAACATAGGATTGTTCACCAAGTACTTCAGCACAGAATTATCCATGAACATCTTGAAGTGTGCACCTAGTAAGTAATGTATGAAGTTCTACAGTGCGTACACCATAGTTAAGCCTTCTTGTTCCACTGTGGAATAATTTTTTTCTACTTTAGAAAACTTTTAACTCACATGCGATGGGGTGATCAAGATCCCCTTCTCATGGTTGCACTAAGATAGCCCCCAAATCTATGCATGATGCATCTACTTGAATGTGGAACTCATGTCTGTAAATAATAGAATCTGCGCAATGACCATTTTCTCCTTTAAGATGTTGAGGCTCCTCTGACATTCATTGTCCCAACAAAAGGTCACATCTTTCTTCAGTAATTTTTCCATCAGCATAGTGATATGCGCATAGGCCTTTATGAACATCTGATAATAACCAATATTTCCTAGATTCACACGTAGCTAATTCGCATTATGCAGTGGATCCAAATTGATAATAACAATAATTTTTTCAGGGTCCACCATGAGTCCCTACTCACAAACATGTCCTAGTAATATTCCAAATGGTACACAACAAATACAATTTTTTATGTTCAATGAGATTTGATATTTCCTACAGGTATCCAACATCAAGCATAGGCTCAAAACATGCTTCTTTAACAATCCAAAGACCATCCAATCATAAAAGTAAACCTCCATAAATTTGTGAATGAATTCTTTAAACGTTACGACAATAACTCTAGAGAATATCACAGGTGCACTTTTCAATCCAAATGACATGATTGTATATTGAAATGATCCCCATTCCATCGCAAATATGGCCTTAATCCTATCTTCCAACATGATCTTAATCTGATGGTACCCTAAAAAACCATTTGTAAAGGAGTAGGCCTCCTGTCCTCCCACATTATCCAAAACTTCATCAGTAAATGGAGTTGGGAATGGGTCATGCATGCATGCATCGTTCAACTTTCTTAAATCAACACATCCTTATTTCTCCCTCAATATTCATCTCCTACACTACCATTAGAATCACCCATTCAGATTCTTCCATAGGTTCAATTATTCCAGCTACGACCATCTTCTCGAGCTCCTCCTTCGCCTTCTCTCTGTATTTTGGGTATAGCCTATATGGTCGTTATTTTAAAGGTTTTTAATTTGGCTTCAAAGTGATATTTGTTATGCCTAGATCACCTACAATACCCTTTAACTCAGTGAAATTCATTGGAAACAACTCCTGGTACTCATGCAATAATTTGGCGACCATTACCTTTGGTATCCTCATCCCAATAATCTCCGATGCATGCAAATTTGGGCTTCGCCTCTCTGCCTTTATTGACTTTCTTCGTCTTAACATGATGTGTTATGTTAGATATCTCAACTTTTGGTCCCGCAACCTCGCATTGTCCTTCTGATTTAGGGATGTTAATGTTACATCTATCATCATCGCCTTCCTCTGTGGTCATATTATAGCATTCAATTGCATGCTGCAACTGTGCGTTCCAATCGGGTTGTACCAAAGTTGTTGGCTCATTTGGTGTCCAGAAAATTTCTTCTCTAATTTCCTGAAGGGCATCATTGATAAATAAAAACCATCTTCAAAGTTAAAGGTAAATATGAAGCTTTCCTTCAGACCATACCATTCGATGGTTCCATGACGCAACTTTGTTTCGAGATACCAATTCATCGGTATCACATCCAAAGTGTGGAAACGTATATGTACCCATTCTGGTCAAGGTTCTTTGCCCCATGTCGTAGTCCAATGAGACAAGTGTTCTCAGGGGTTGTCCTTGCCATTGTACTTCTCTGTGAGCCTTGTGTTTGCATGATCGAACCCGAGCCTCATAAATCAACGATACTCCTTCCAATCTCCTATAGTGTCTTTATGCATGCCCCATCATCACGTAGGTGTAGCCCTCAAAGCTATATCCAAGGCATGGAATAGTTGTTCTTCCAGTACATCCATTTAACAATCATCAAGAAATAAGATAACATCACCTAGCCCATCATAGTAAGGTAAATTACGTATTTATGTTTAGATGCAACAAAGATATTTTGTAATTCTATTACAACGCATAGTAGAAACTTCATGCAACCAGTTCTTCGATTTCTCCAATTCCTCATCAGTGTCTAAGACGCATGAAC
The DNA here is from genome assembly GCA_031772625.1 of Pinus tabuliformis. Lineage (NCBI taxonomy): Eukaryota > Viridiplantae > Streptophyta > Pinopsida > Pinales > Pinaceae > Pinus > Pinus tabuliformis. The sequence goes on along the minus strand of CM062811.1, from coordinate 221,533,688 downwards.
TATCATTTTCCCATCTTATTGATGCAGGAGCATCTGGACTTAGCTAGCAATGTGAAGATTTGTTCACATGTTGTGGCTAAACAAGTTGAATTTCACTGACCTGAGTGGTCAAAAGTAATTTTTTATCGAGAGGGTTTGATCCCTCAAGAGATGAGATGTATTTCATTATTGTAATAGTTAGAAATTGTCTTATTTTAGATTCAAAGATAAGTTAGCATAGGTGTGTGATAGAGCTTGAAAATAGAGATTGATTGTTAGAATGTTTAAAAATAGAGATTGAGTTGTTAGGCAGGATTGGATTGATAAAAAAGAAGAAAAATGTAATGTAGAGAGATTAGAGAACAAAGAGAGGGATTGGAGCGAAGCGAGGGTCGAGAAATAGGTTGAGGACTCTCATATTGAAACAGAGGTTTTTCAATTATTGTAATTGAGCCGAAGGCCGAGACTCTATAACCATTGCTATAATGAATGATTGATGCTGTGTATGATTATATATTGATGCCGCATGTGGTTATACATCAGATCTGTGGAATCCCTTGTTTTCCTTTGTTTATTTGTATTTGGGACAAAATCGAGTATTTCTTTGTTTTTATGATTTATGATATAAACTTAGAGTTCAGTAGAATCACAACCTTTCATATTATTAATCGTATTAAAGCCGGTTAAAAATCCCAACAGTTGGATCCCCTATATCGCATAGCAAATATGTGTTACACAGGGTCGGTTAGCAAGTCTTAAGGAGTTGCGACATGCGAACGTCGAAATCTCGCATTGCAAGGAAGGCTTGTGTTATCGAAACCCTGGGAGTGGAAACACTGCGATATGCGATTGCGCCATATCACATTGTAACATTTTATTGAAAAGGAAGTGGGCCTAGAATATTGAGGAATTGTGATATCTGATGGAAGTGGGACCACTAACCATATCGCATTGCAACACTCTGTTTGTATGTACCGAAACTTGAATACTTGCCCAGTGTGACTTGCGATTGCGATAAATGATTTGGACTGTTAGATCTAAATGTGCTAGGATCTACAGTGAATCTTGAACGGTTCTATTTAAAAGGGGAAATATCATTGTTTTAGGCTTTTACAATAGAGATTCGATTAGAGAAGAAAAGGGTGGACTGTAAGTGAAATAATAAATGCGGGGCTGATTGTTTTAGATTTCTCAAAATAGTTGATTCCTGCGTCATTTGTGGTATCAGAGTGCACTTTGATTTCAGTAAACATGCCACCGAGGAGAGGAGTTGGCATTGGTTGAGGAAGGCCTGAAGCAAATGAAATTTTGTTGGAGGAGATCCGAAGTCTACGTACAAGGATGGATACCATGGAGACTGCTCAGAAGAGAATACCTACCAAAGGGGATGCTAGTGCTGTAGAAGAATCTTCTAAAGAATAAGAAGAGGAGGAAAATGAAACTGCCAAAGTCATTAAGATGTTGGCTAAAGTAGGTGGAAAACAAAAGATGGAAATTCCTGTGTATGAAGGGAGTCTCAACGTAGAAGAGTTAATGGATTAGATTAGTGCAGTGGATAAATATTTTGACTATGAGGAGGTTGATGATAAGAAGAAGGTGAAATTCGCAGTTACTAGATTGAAGGGTCATGCAACTATTTGGTGGGATGAACTACAAACATCCAGAACGAGGAAAGGAATGTCCAAGATCAAGCAATGGGACAAAATGGTGAGTAATATGAAAGCTAAATTTATGCCTAAAGAGTATCAGTTAAATATTTTTAAACAATTGCAGAATTTAAAGCAAAAAGAAATGTATGTTAAAGAATACATAGAAGAGATTTATAGATTGAGTATTAGAGTAGGACATATAGAGGATGACATGGAGAAGGTAGCTAGATATATCAATGGCTTAAGATATGACATACAAGATGAGATAAGCTTGCTGAGTCTGAAGAATATTGAGGATGCCTATCAAGCGTGTTTAAAGTCCAAAGAGAAGATGTTGAGGAAGCAGAATCAGAGGAATAGAGGAAGAAGCTCAGTAAGAGGTAGAAGAACTACCAAACCAAGGGTACAACAACATCAGCATGAAGTAGGAAGTTCAAGTAGCAGACCACCCCAGAGGGGAGATTTTAATAGAGGAATATTTGCACCCAGAGAAAGAGGCCGAGGAAGAGACATTCAGTGTTACACATGTGGAGATTGGGGACATGGATTGTGGGACTGTTCTCATAATAAACCATCAAGTCAAAGGAATGCGAATGTGGTTGAGGCAAAGCCAGAAACACCTCAAATTATAGAAAAATAAGAACCCATTGAAGTAGGAGAATCCCTGTTGTTGATAAGGACATTGCTTAAGACAGAGAAAGATATTGAAGAACCAACGCAGAGGAAGAATCTATTCAGAACTACCTGTAAATCCAAAGCTAGGTGTTGTAAAGTGATAATTGATAGTGGAAGCACTGATAACCTTGTTTCTACAGATATGGTGGACAAGCTCAAATTAGCAAAGACAGTGCACCCTACTCCTTACAAAGTGTCATGGTTGTAGAAAGGACATTAGATTATTGTGACAGAACAATGCAAGGTTGAAATATAGATTGGTACGTATAAGGATGTAATATTATGCGATATAATGTTGATGGATGTATGCCATGTATTGCTAGGAAGACCATGGAAGTTTGATCGGAAAGCTATTCATGATGGGAGAAGAAACACATATACTCTAGAGAAGGATGGAACTAAACATACATTGCTACCATTGAAGGATGATGTTGACAAAGGAGCACTTGGAAGTAGTGTTATGTTGATGAGTGGAAAGGAGCTGTTGTAAGAGATTGGGAAAGGTGAAGAAAAGCATTTTACTGTTGTAGGGAGACCGAAGGTAATTTTAACTTCCACAAATTTAGATGATTTACCTAAGGAAATCAAAACTCTGTTAAATGATTTCACTGATATAATTGTGGATGAGTTGTCAAATGCATTGCCACCAATCAAGAGTATTAGTCATCATATTGATCTAATCCCAGGAGCACGTTTACCAAATAAAGTAGTGTACAAATCAACTCCTCAAGAGACTGCATAAGTTGGAGGACAAGTGCAAGAACTGATGGATAAAGGACTAATCAGAGAGACTCTTAGTCTGTGTGCTGTACCCACAGTACTCAGTCCAAAGAAAGGAGGTGAATGGCATATGTGCATAGATTTCAGAGCCATAAACAAGATCACAATCAGATATAGATTTCCTTTGCCACGCATGGATGATTAATGGATTGTTTGAGTGGATCAAAATATTTTACTAAAATAGATCTGAAGAGTGGATATCATCAAATAAGAATTCGAGAAGGAGTTGAATGGAAGACTACATTTAAAACAAATAGTGGTTGTATGAGTGGTTAGTGATGCCTTTTGGACTCACTAATGCACCTAGCACGTTCATGAGATTGATGAACGAAGTCTTAAAATAATATGCAGGAAAGTTTGCTATTGTTTATCTTGATTATATTATAGTTTTTAGTAAAAGTAAGGAAGAACATCTAAAGCATCTTAAATTGGTTTTAAGAACTCTGCAGAAAGAGAAACTACTGATAAATCTGAAGAAGTGTAGTTTCATGAAAGAAGAATTAATTTACTTGGAATTTGTAGTTTCTAAATAAGGGTTGAAAATGGATCCAGAGAAAGTCAAATCCATTTGGAACTAGCCAATTCCCAGAAATATATTTGAGGTAAGAAGCTTTCATGGTCTTGCAAGTTTTTATAGAAAGTTTATCAAAGGTTTTAGTCAGATTTGTGCACCAATTCTTGAAACAATTAAGGAGATCAATCAGCCGTTCAAGTGGACAGAAGCAGAAGACAAGAATTTTAAATTGCTGAAGAGAAAAATCACAGAGGAACTGGTTTTAGCTTTACCTAATTTTGCAAAAGTATTCCAAGTTGAAACAGATGCTAGTGGAGTTGAAATTGGCATTGTTTTGAGTCAAGAACAGAGACTGATAGCATACTTTAGTGAGAAATTGAATGAAGTGAAAAGGAAGTATTCTTCTTACGATAAAGAGTTTTATGCTATTTTACAAGCCTTGAAAAAATGGAGACATTACTTATTGCCAAAAGAATTTATATTGTATTCCGACAATCATGCACTACAGTTCATAAACAACCAGCGGAAATTGAACTAGAAACATGCCAAGTGGGTAGAGTTTTTGCATAGCTTTATTTTGTGATAAAGCACACAAGTGGTAAGTTGAATAAAGTCACTGATGCGTTGAGCAGGGTAAGTTTTATTGTGAAATAATTCAAAGTTGGTGTTGTAGGATTTGAAGAAATGATTGAAATGTACAAAGATGATACAGATTTCAAAGATATATATATAGTAGTTCAAAACCCAATAGTTCATAACAAAAGTCAGTGGTTATATTATCTTATCCAAGGAGGTTTGTTATTTAAAGGCAACAAGTTGTGTATTCCCAGTTGTTCTATAAGGGAGAACATAATAAAGAAGAAACATAGTGGAGGATTATCTGGTCACTTTGGATAAAACAAAACCTTTTCTCAGGTGAATGCTTTTTATTATTGGCCAAAAATGCAAACTGGTGTTAAGAGATTTGTTGAGAAGTGCAAGATATGTCAGAATGCTAAAGGGAGAAGCTAGAATATAGGATTGTACTAGCCATTTCTAATACCAGACCGACCATGGGATCAGTTAGCATGGATTTTTTTGGGACTACCAAAAACTCAAAGAGGGAATGATTCCATTTATGTTATGGTAGATAGATTTTCCAAGATGGCACATTTCATTTCTTGTAATAAGACTAGTGATGCAACACATATAGCTAATCTATTTTTTTTAGAAATTGTAAGATTACATGGATTGCCTATAAGTGTTGTGTCTGATAGAGATACAAAGTTTGTAGGAAATTTATGGAGAACTCTATGGAAGAAACTAGGAGATAACCTCAGTTTCAGTTCATCATACCATACTCAAACAGATGGATAGAACAAAGTAGTAAAAACGAGCTTGGGAAACGTATTGAGGTGTTTAGTGTATCAAAATCCTAAGCAGTGGGATTTAGCACTAGCTTAGGCTAAGTTTGCTTATAATGATACTCCAAACCGAAGTATTGGAATGAGTCCATTCCAAATTGTTTTTGGGATGAATCCAAGAGGTGTGTATGAGCTCAGAAATTTGGGTAAACAGGAGACAAGAAGTGCAAAAGCTGAAGAATTTTCCAAGCAGATGCAGAGACTACAAGAAGAAGTAAAAGGTAGATTGCAGGAAAGCAGTGGAAAATACAAGCAGAGAGTAGATATGAAAAGAAGAGAGAAATAATTCCAAGTGGGGTATTTAGTGATGGTGTATTTGAGAAAAGAAAGATTTCCTGCTAAGACTTACAACAGATTGAAAATGAAAAAGATAGGACCATGTAGAATTGTACGAAAATTTTCAACTAATGCTTATGAAATTGAATTTCCAGATGGGATTGGAATATCACCTATTTTCAATGTTTCAAATTTGTATCCATACAAAGAGATAGAGACAGAGCTATAGGAGGGAACTACAGAAGATGAATTTCAAAATTTGAACTGGGAAGAACAAATGCCAAAGACCATTAAGGAAGAAGTGGAAGTTGTTTTAGAGAAAAGAGTATCCAAAAGAACCAGAGGACAAACTTATTTTCAATATCTAGTCAAATGGAAAGGAAAACCAAAGGAGGATGCTAGCTGGTTGACAAAAGCCGAGTTGCAGAAGTATGGAGTAAGCCCTAAAATTCTGAAGGATGATTCTTTTCCTCCCCAGGAGTTGGATGTGGGAGCATCTGGACTTAGCCAACAATGTTAAGATTTGTTCACATGTTGTGGCTAAACAAGTTGAATTTCACTGACCTGAGTGGTCAAAAGTCAGTTTTTGTCGAGAGGTTTGGATCGCTCAAGAAATGAGATGTATTTCATTATTGTAATAGTTATAAATTGTCTTATTTTAGATTCAAAGATAAGTTGTAAGCATAGGTGTGTGACAGAGCTTGAAAATAGAGATTGACTGTTAGAATGTTTAAAAATAGAGATTGAGTTGTTAGGTAGGATTGGATTGATAAAAAAAAAAGAAAAATGTAATGTAGAGGTATTAAAGAGCAGAGAGAGGGATTGGAGTGGAGCGAGGGTTGAGAAATAGGTTGAGGACTCTCATATTGAAACAGAGGTCTTTTAATCGTTGTATTTGAGCCGAAGGCCGAGACTCTATAACCATTTATATAATGAATGACTGATGTCATGTGTATGATTATATTTTGATACTGCATGTGATTATACATTAGATCTGTGGAATCCCTCGTTTGCCTTTGTTTATTTGTATTCAGGACAAAATCGAGTATTTCTTTGTTTTTATGATTTATGATAAAAACTCAGAGTTCAATAAAATCAAAACCTTTCATATTATTAATCGTATTAAAGCTGGTTAAAAATCCCAACCATTGGATCCCCTATATCGCATCGCAAATATGTGTTACACAGGGTCAGTTCGTAGGTCTTAAGGAGTTGTGACGTGCGATCGCCGAAATATCGCATCGCAGAGAAGGCTTGTGTGTTATCAGAACCCTGGGAGTGGAAACACTGCGATATACGATTGCGACCTATCGCATCGTAACATTTCATTGAAAAGGAAGTGGGTTTAGAATATTGATGAATTGAGATATCTGATGGAAGTGGGACCACTAACCATATCACATCGCAACACTCTGTTTGTATGTACCAAAACTTGAATACTTGCCCAAAGCAACTTTCGATTACAATAAATGATCTGGACCGTTAGATCTAAATGTGATAGGACCTATGGTGAATCATGAACGATTCTATTTAAAAGGGGAAATATCATTGTTTTGGGATTTTACAACGAAGATCCGATCAAAGAAGAAAAGGGTGGACTATAAGTGAAATAATAAACGCAAGGCCAATTGTTTGAGGTTTCTCAAAACAATTGATTCCTGCATCACTTATCCTCCCATCTGCGGTGGGGTTGATCCAGTCCTCGTCCTGCGTATTTGAATTATATATATATTATCAATATATTCATCACGAACAAGTTTTGTATACTGTGCTCCTTCAGAGGGGTCCAAAGGAACAACAACCCTGGTACCATTCTTCTCGAATACTATACTTCTTGATTCATGATCCGGATTAACCACAGTTCTCAGTTCATTCTGCCAATGTTTCAAACCCCAAAGGGGGTCCATAATCAGGACAAATAAGAAAGAATAAGAATGAATCAAAAAGCTCCCATAGAAGTCTAAAATCTAACTATACTTCTCATTTTCAGATTGATTATGGCATCCACATCAAAATCCAAATAGATTCCAAGTAATTCCAGATATGGATTCATTTCATCCACAAGATCAATGATTTCAAAATCTTCCATCACACTTTCTCCTTCAATATCCACAACAACGATTTGCAATTGACCCATCGGGATAATTTTCTGCTGATTGGCCATGCACAGCTGAATCAATGACCATTGTAGCTTTAGTTGCCCCATCATCTCCAAATTTTTATTTGGTAGTACATTCATATCCTATCCCAAGTATAGAATTACTTGATCCATTTCGAATTCACCAATTTGAGAAGTTAATCACATTTCTCAGCCAGTTCTTTTCTTATTTTTGTTGACCTTGTATATGAGCATTGTTCAGGCTATGGCTTCTCTTTACTGACAGAGTTGTCGATTAGTTCTTCCAATACTTCCACTAGTTTTTGATCCCTTAGAAACTTCATATAGGTTTACAAAAAGGACTTCATAATGGTTGGATCGGGGTTCTCCAACGCAGTGACCACTTCACGATTATCCTTATGTAGTACTAATTGCATCTGCGTCTTTGATGTCGAAGCTCCTGGGTCCATGAAACTCTTGTTTTCTTCCATGAATATTTCTTTCTCCCTCTGCATATTGAGCCTAGTACTCTTTTCTCCAACCTTCCTGAACCATGTATCCACTATAGGCTTCTTTCCTTCTGTTTTATGTTCTCCTGTAGTTGTGCTAGTTCGTGACACTATGTTAACACTTGGATCATCTTTGTGTGTTTCAGACCTCATCATTTACAAGTTCTGTGCAAGTTTTTGATTCTTATTTTCCTACATCTTAGCCATCAAAACAGGACAATCCTCTATCACATGGTCGAACTGCCTACAATACTTATAGGAAGGGGTAGTGGGTTTCGGACAATCCCGCGCAAAATTTCCAACTTCACTGCAGTTCGAACATATGATCTAACTTCAACCTCGTCCAATGCCCCCTCCTAAACCACGTCCTCAACCCTGAAATCCTTTGCAGGCAATAGATGAACCATGATCTTCCTGCATGCGGCCTTCATCTTGCATTCTGTACGCTGTAGTTTGCTCTATCATCAAATCATAGTTTCAACAATTTCTTTTGTCATGTCCTACTGACTAGTAGAAGTTACAAAATAACTTCTTTGGTACCTACACATACTTCCGTAACAAATAATAGTGGTTAGTCGGGTGCTAGCTTGTAACTCGACAGATACTACACTGGACACTTGATCTGGTACAAGGTACAATGCTAGGTTCCGATTTCAGAGGATTAAGACCTCCAATAGCCAAATAATTGGGATAGATAGGAAATTGGTCCTTATAGTGACCTTCCACTTTACACTTGATGCATCAAATGTCTGAGCATGTATTAGGCCAAACTTGTTTTCCCTTCTTTAAATATTGTAGATCCATATGTAAGCTTGCTAACTGGGTCTGTATCTCCTAAAATCCTATGTGAGTATCCTATACTAGTGATGCTTCTAGCTTCATCGTAATTTCTAAGGGCTTAGCTTGTGATGTGATGTTTTGCTGTGATAGGGTAATATGAGATGTGGTAATAGCACAACTATATATGACACTTTGTGATGCTCATAAAAGATCTAGAAGTTGACTTGTCTCAGTAAACATTTTAGTCTCTGATCCAATTCCCATGTAGTCTCGTTGACTGCTTGCTTGATCTCTTTTATCTTCATAATGCACAATGACTTCGAATTTTTTTTCTTGAACTCTGCGTTCAGTGCTTTCTTCATCTCAACTAGTGAAGCAGCTGGGTTTGTTATACTGTACCTAATATACCATGAAAATGATCTGTCCTACAACATTGTGATAGGATGATATTTCTTCATATCTTCATCATTGATATGTTGCATTTTCCATACAAATTCTGCAAAAAACCAAAATTGCTCAGGATCCTTTGATCCCTAACCCTTAAAAATAAGCATCTTTACTGCGTTAGCCATATTAAATGAGGGAAGTGGAGGTGGAGGTGTAGATGTATGAGGTGAAGGTGAAGGTGGAGATGGAGTGGTCGGATGGGGATTCCAAAAAGTGCCTTGATTATTTGACAGTGATGCACCTTTAGGCATTCTCGGGTTGCTCCTTTCTTCTTCACTTTCTGATTCACCCAATAATGGACTATAAATAGCTTCAGAGAAATTATCGTAGTCTATTATTAATATATTTCCACTCCACATAGATCTAGTCTTGTTCCCTTTAAACATCAATATGCTTGCATGCGCAATACACCCTTTTCACATAACAACATCTTAATCCAAAACTTTAAGGAATTCAAAAACTTACCTCTCAGACCCTTGAAAAACTGGTGATCAACTTCACTGTAGGATACCGAAGTGTCAATTGTGAATTCAGTAATAAGGCCTCTGAGAATAATATCGACTCAGTAATGAACAACTCTTTCGATCTTATTGTCAGTCTCCTTGATTCGCTTAATCAACTCTGGGGTCCGCGTAGTAGGCTCGTCATGCTTTCAATAGGTCTTTTTTCTAGTTATTTTTGATAGCCATTCATGCAGCTCGTAAGAAAACGATACGAAAAATATCTCGTGATGTTCTATATAGATATACCTCTGCAACCACCTTTCTATTGACAGGCGCAAATTTCTATTTTCTTGTGTTACAAATTCATGAAAATTCAGATCAACCCAATATTGAATTTATTTTGTGGTTAGATGCCACATCACATATCCCTAAGACAGATCTTGATCTTGTCAAAAAAACCATTTGTTGGCTTCAGGGGTTTAGACCCAGGTTTGTAGTTAGTCTATTCTAACCAACAAAACCATATATTACTGCCCCTTTCGACAACGATCCGTGTAGTGTAGATTGCAGTCTCACCCGAGGCAATATTGGGGGATGCTAGAACTAGGTTTCTACATCTAGAGGGGCTATGCAGTGTGGCTATAGGGTTTCTTCAAGTTTAGGGCTTAATCTGACCTTCACGAACCATTAAACTTATTGTTATAGTGTAGAGCGTTTTCCTACTTAACAGACTTGTGAGCTGTGCCTAACTAGTATAACATGCATTATTCATCATATAAAATAGTGTTTAAACCTTCACGATACAATTACAGAAGAAATATACAAAATAAAACTCTAATTATGTAGAAATACAGAAAGTACACAAACATATAAAAATACACTGATTTGTTCCAAATTCTTCTTTATTATCTCAAATCTTCATAGATATAATCTTTATGATCCCGCGCACGCATATATAGGGGCATGCGCATACAACTGTAGACTTACCATGGTCTCGTGCACACAACTGCAGGAGCCTTCCCATTCACCAAAATACTAAAATATTGTTTATGAATTATTAATATGACTCTTTATATAGTTTTTTTCACTTACAATACCATGGTCCGCAAACCATGGGTGGAGCTCAAAATAGTCGAATTTATCCCATCCCTTTACAAAATAAGGGGCTTTACCCGCCCTAAAGCCCCCTTGACTCCTAGAACTTTGCACAAATTGTGCTTCGCCCTTCAAAATGTGGATACTTTACATGACTTAGAAAAAAATTGGACCTAGGGGACTCCTACCAAACACAAGCTTGGACTGAGAAAAAAATTGCATAGTTGGAAGATAAAGGAGCCTAGGTGATTGCATAATTATGCATTTGAAGAGCTTAGGGATGAGGCTTGAGCCTTGAAACTACACAATACCCAGTTTAGGTTGGACTATATAGGAAAATTGTGTAGTTTTAAGGCTCGGTGAATCAGGATGTAGGGTTTTACATTGTTTCTATCAACTACACAGTTCTATGAGCTAGAGTAGACTTAGTGATTGTGCAGTTCAAGAACTCAGAGTTTGTGCTTGATATCAAAGATTGTGCAGTGTGTAGTAATAGAAGGAAGGAACTACACATTATGCAATGTCAAGAGGCAGGGTTTCAGCTTGAGGGCTGGGACTGCGCAATGCGCAGTTCAAGAAGGTCAAATGAGGCTAAGTTCTAGGGAATTTTTTGATGTGAATAGTGATAGGACTGATCAGTGAAACCGATGTGAATAGTGATAGGACTTTATTGTGATCACACAATTAGAGTGCTTGAAAACAAAACATAGATCATCCAGAACAAATTAAAAACATACTTCCCTTAGTGCGGCAACCTTTATGACAACTTACGACAAGTGCGACACTAAAGATACACTTTGTGATGACTGTGACAACACTTGTGCGATAGTATTTAAAAATTTGAAAATGAGTGCGATGGAGGTTTACATGGTAATATTGACTATTTTACACAAGGGGAACCTCTTGAAACCACCAAAACAAGCTTATGTGCATTGTGTGTCACTTAACATGCCAGAAGATGACAAGTGCTATTGTGTGAACGAGACTTGTGATATGAAAATGATAATGAAAGAAACATATGCTAGGGTGAAGATAACATGAAAAAAACTAATTAGAGTGAAAGAAAGCAAAAATGATAGCTGAGAACATGAAAACAACACTAAAAAAACAAAGGTGCATGAAAGCGACAGTTTGCAAAACTCACTGAAATAGAAGCACAAACGCAGCAAGAAGTGAGAAATTTCCAATGCCAGTGTGCATTGATTGTCGACATGGATTGGACATCGTATAGGCACAATAATGATGGACCATGCTATGTTTGTTCAAGCTTGCATAAAATAATACACTCATGAACTTGTTGCAGACTGAGCATGTGTGAGGAAGTACCCTCAACACTTACAATCCAAGAAGGGCGCCAAAAATAATCAACTAACTAAGAAGTGACTGGAATGTTTGATCATAAGATCTGAAGTAGGCTCCAAAAGTCGAGTGTAGGCAAAATTTTGGAGGTTGTTTCTCACCGTGTCAACATGTTAAGGTTTGGTTAAAGTTAAATTAAGGTTAGGTTAAGGTTAATCTTAGTTTAGGTTAAGGTTTGGTTAAAGTTATATTAAGGTTAGGTTAAGGTTAATGTTAGTTTAGGTTAAGGTTAGGTTAGGTTAGGTTTAGGTAAAGGTTACATTATGGTTAAGGTTAGGTTAATGTTAGGGTTAGATTAGGTTACTTTAAATTTAAGGTTAAGGTTGGGTTACAGTTAGGTTACATTAAGGTTAAGCTTAAGCTCAAGGTTAGGTTAATTTATGTTAATGTTAAGGTTAGGGTTAGGTTAAGGTTAAGGTTAATGTTAGGCTAAGTTTAATTTTAAGGTTAATGTTAAGGTTACTTTTAGGTTAGCTTTTAGTTAGGTAAAGGTTAGGTCAAGGTTAATGTTAGGTTAGGTTAGGTTAAATTTAGGTTAAGGTTAAGGTTAAGGTTAATGTTAAGGTTAGGTTAGGTTAGGTTATGTTATGGTTATGGTTAGGCTAAGTTTAAGGTTGCAATAAGATTATGTTAGGTAGGGTTAGGTTAAGGTTAAGCTTAGGCTACTTTAGGTAAAGGTTAAGGTTAGGTTTAAGGATAGGGTTAAGGTTAGGTTAATGTTAGTATAAGGTTAAGGTTACATTAATTTTAAGGTTAAGATTAGGTTAAGGTTAAGTTAGGCTTAGTTAGTTTAGGGTTAAGGTTAGGTTATATTACGTTAGTGTTAGGTTAGGTTAAGATTAAGGTTAAGGTTAGGTTAGGTTATGTTAGGTCTGGTTAGAGTTAAGGTTAAAGTTAAGGTTAAGTTAGGTTAAGGTTAGTTTATATTTAGGGTTAGGGTTAGGTTAACGTTAAAGTTATATTAAGATTTAAGGTTAAGGTTTAGGTTATGGTTAATATAAAGTTAGGTTAGGTTAGGTTTTGATGAGTTTAGGTTAGGCTAGGCTTAGGTTAAGCCTAAGGTTAAGGTTAGGTTTAGTTAGGTTATGTTAGGTTAGGTTAGGTTAGGTTAAGGTTAAGTTAAGTTTAAGGTTAAGGTTACATTAAGGTTAAACTTAAGGATAGATTAGGTTATGTTAAGTTAAAGTTAAGGTTAGGTTAGGTTAGGTTAAGGGTAATGTTATGTTAATTTAGGTTAATATTAATGTTAAAGGTAAGATTATGTTAGATTAGGTTTAGTTAGGATAGATTAAGTTTAAAGCTAAGTTTAAGGTTTAATGTTAAGTTTAAGGTTATGTTTAAGGTTACGTTTAAGGTTAAGGCTAAGTTTAAGGTTAAGGTTAAGGTTAGGTTAGGTTTATGGTTAATGTTAAGGTTAATATTTGGTCAAGGTTAAGGTTATGGTTAAGTTAAGGTTAAGGTTTATGTTAATGTTAGGTTAAGGTTGAGGTTAAGTTAAGGTTTGGTTATTTTAAGTTAAGGTTAAGGTTAGGTTAGTTTAATGTTTGGTTAATGTTAACGATAAGGATAAGGTTAGGTTAAGATTAAGGTTAAGGTTAAGGTTAAGCTTTGGTTAAGTTTAACGTTAATTTAGGTTAAGATTAGGTTAGGTTGAGGTTAAGTTTAAGGTTAGGTTATGGTTAGGTTAGGTTAGGTTAAGGATATATTAGGTTAGGTAAAGGTTAGGTTTGGTTAGGTTAAGGTTGAAGTTAGGTTAAGGTTGAAGTTAGGTTAAGGTTAATGTTAAGTTAAAGGTTAAGAATAAAGTTAAGGTTAGGTTCAAATTAAGGCTAAGGTTAAGGTTAGGTTAAGGTTAAGGTTTGGTTAAGGTTAGGTTAAAGTTAAGGTTAGGTTAAGGTTATTGTTAATTTAGGTTGAGTTTAGGTTAGGTTAAGGTTATTGTTAATTTAGGTTGAGTTTAGGTTAGGTTAAGGTTAACTTTTGGTTGAAATTAAGGTTAGATTATGGTTAGGGTAGGTGGGTTAAGGATAGGTTAGGTTAAGTTTAGGTTAAGGTTAGTTTTAGGTTAAGTTGTGGTTAAGGTTAATGTTAGTGTTAAGTTAGGTTTAGCTCAAGTTAAGTTACGGTTGGGTAAATGTTACGTTAAGGTTAAGGTAAAGTTAGGTTATCTTAAGGTTACGTTAGGTTAGGTTAGCTTAGGGTTAATGTTAATTTTATTGTTAAGGTTATGTTTATGCTAGGATTAAGGTTAGGCTAAGCTTATGTTAGGTTGTGTTAGATTAAGCTTAAGGTTAGGTGAATTTTAAGGTTAAGGTTAAGGATGGAAAGGTTAAAGTTAAGTTTAAGGTTAGGTTAGGTTTTGTTAGGTTATGTTAGGTTAAGGTTAAGTTAAGGTTAATGTTAACATTAAGGTTTAGGTTCAATTAAGGTTATGGTTAAGGTTAAGGTTAAGGTTACGTTAAGTTTAGGTTAGGTTAAGGTTAGGTTAAAGATAAATTTAAGGTTAGGTTAAGGTTTATGTTAAGGTTAAGGTTAAGGTTAGATTAAGATTAAGGTTAGATTAAAATTTAGGTTAAGGTTAATATTAAGGTTAATATTAGGTTAGGTTAAGTTAGGTTAAGGTTAAGTTTTAGTTAATGTTAAGGGTATGTTAGGGTAAAGTTAAGATTAGGTTAAGGTTAGGTTATTTTTAGGTTATGTTGGGTTGGGTTAGGTGAAGGATAAGGTTAGCTTAGGTTAGGTTGAGGTCAAGTTTAAGGTTATGTTAAGGTTAGTGTCAGGATAGGTTAAAGTTAAGGTTAGGACAAAGTTAGGATGGTGTTGATGGTGCTGGACCTGCCAACATTCAGTGGATCTCCCCAGTATGAAGTCCCAACTAGACCTCACACCATTTGGTGTAGGAGTCCCATCCAGTATGATGGCCCAGTTTCCATTATCTTATAGATTTTCCTTAGCTCTTACTGTTTAGCACATGAGAGTGTTATGCTCGTAACTTCAAGAAAGTGAGGTGAGTGTGCCTGGTGAGTTCTTAATGTAGCTTTGTGTATGGGTTCTCTTACTTTCAAAAGGGAGAGTTAAAGTGAGCGTCTTGATGAGAGGGAATAATCCAACCCAAGAAGAAACAGATGCAAACAAAAACAAGGGTCTGTCCAACATCCAATAGAATAGTCCACAATAGATGCGACAGTCGTGAAAACTAAAGTTAAAGGGAAAACACGTACATCATCCAACAGAATAGTCTACATGGAGGTGACGGTCGTTAAAACCAAGAAAACACAGAGATGATCTGTCTAATGTATGGTGGAGTAGTCAACATGGATGGGACAATAGTGATAAACAATACAACACATATTTAACAATATGAGTGCTAAAATAAATGAAGTAGTTCAACTATCTTAGTATGTTAAGAAAATATGAATTACAAATGTTTAAAGAATAGTCCTACAAATGATACAAAACATGTGCGAAAACGTGTTGGTCTGAGACATGCTTCTAAATTAAGAACAATATCTAAGACACATTTGTACGCACACATCACTAGTCCCAGTAGTGGGACGTTGGAGCCACTGCTCGCTCCTCAAAGAACTGACTACAAACTCTCAAGTCTATACGGGAGGAGCCATGGTGAAAAACCCTTTGGTCATACAATGAGGGGGCATATATAGCCAAGGTGAGTAACTGACCTTTGTGACTCTTCGACTTCCCTAATAACTATTAGAATTCCTATCACTTTTTGACTTTACATGACTCTTCAAATTCATATGTAGGTCTCTTGGAGTTCCACTTTACATTAAATTGATTACAAAAAGTATGGCCCATAGTAGTGATGTGGTCAAGACAACTCATGACACAACTCGACATGACACTACTGACATGTACTGGTTGATTGTGGTGTTTGTGTCGAGTTGTTGTGTTGTTGAGTGATGTTATGCTCTTTGGTGTAATATGTCTTCATCTCCACATGACAAGTTGCGTGGGGCTTTCAATGGCCTTGGTATTTGTTTGCTGGTGCATGTGCATTGTGAATGTGTCCCTTTCACTTGCTTACTCAATGTTCTTAGTGCGTTCATTTCACTGCGATAAGATCTTCTAGCATGCACCTCTTCTCCATCATGTTCATCATGATGCCATATTTCATCGATGTACCTATTTCTGCAATCAATCATGATCAGACGACAATAAATAAAAAAATACTCCTAGTTTAACATGATGCATTATTTTTTGTTTGAGTGTAGGTGACCGGGATAGGGACAAGGAACTGAAACTGTGCATAGCACATCTCATACCAGGATGCAAGGCTCTAGAGCACTGTCGGGAAAAACTGTGTAGATGTCACTGGGAGGCATATTTGCGCAATCCGGGACAATAATAGCTGGGAGGCAAAATTGCGCAGTTTCTCTAGGGAAGATAGTGCAGGTAACAGTAGGCACTGGAAGAAATTTGTGTAGTTTTTCAGAGGAGGGCAAGATCAAGATGTAGGAGCTGCTAGTCAAAATTTCACAATCTTGGGAGACAGTTTGGGCCCGAACATAACTGTGCAATTTCTGGGTTGATTGCAAAGCGGGACAGAAGGACAGTTGACAACCAGATCTGCGCAATTTTCTAAGTGAGATCAGAGAAGGTTAGGAGGGAAGCATGCTTATCAGATCTGCGTAGTTTCTAGGCTAATTGCAGAGCGGAGAAGAAGGGTAGGTGATAGAAAACTTTGCACAATTCTTGAGCTAATTGCAAAGCAGTCCAACAGGGAAGCCTACCTGGAAGATTTTTGTAATTTCTCGGGACAATGCAGTGACAGGCAGCAGATGCTTGTCCCACATGTCTGCACAATGTCTATAGGCAATGCAAGGAAGTAATGGTGGACATGTTCTGCACAATTTTGGAGATCAGTACACCCTAGTAACAACTCAAGTCATTTCTCCGGTTGACCAATGGAAGGCTTGATGGGAGATCTTGTGGGAAGCACAAACTGGATCGGGTTCTGGGATAAATTCTACATAGTTATGGGAGTCAGTGAACTGGCTTATCTCTAGAATTTCATAGTGCAGGCTTCCTGGAGGACATCCTCAAGCTCCGCGTAGTTCTAGGCATCAGTGCAAGGTTACTGAGATTAGGTCCAGTTGACAAAGGGTTGTACGGTTGATAGATTTTTGGGAAAATTGACTAAGTGTGAAAGAAAATGTACTTGTGCATACATGAAAATGTGATCACACACTTAGCATGACTTGAAGACAAGACAGCTCAAACCAACAAGATAGCATGTGCTCAATGAGACAGACTCAAAGGTTAAGAGAGACAAGTGCGAGAGTTGAAATATGTCTTCGAACGACTGTGACGACACTTGCACGACCATGTTTAGAACTTTATGTGTGAGTGCGACCGATGTTGACAGAGTGAAAACAACTCATACACACAAAGACAAACCTTCAAAATTGCGAGAACAAACTCACAAGTGTGACTTAGCGATCAACATGCCAAAATACGACCGATGGTCGATCAAGAAAAAGGGTGTGAAGACTCGACAAGAGCTCATGGGATGAGCTTGAGTGTTTGTGACCATCAAGGGAAAAACCAAGGAAGGCTCCAAAATTTGGATGCAGGCAAAAATTTGGGAGGGTGTTGCAGCTGGTACAACACTTGGCAACACACCAGTTGAATACCAAATTCGCTGTTTTGGTTTGTTTGCAACACAGGGCCTTGGTTTTTTAGGAAGTATAGATTCATTGTGTAGGTTACTTTGGCTTCCCCACTTCCCCATGGATAGACATGGCTCACCTTGTACCAACTTAGTCAAACACAACAAAATTTTCAGCTAGATCATAGTGTTTCAAAATCGGGAAGGGTAGTTTGGTTCACGAGTTTAATATTTGCAGAGTATAAGTTTTCATCCGTGGTTTTTCTCCTCTGCTAGAAGGCCTAGACAGTACCTCGGTGGAGTCACACAGGAACACAAGCATTGCTCCAATGTTAGTGAGCCTGATCAGTGCCCTAGTGGATTTTCCTGCTTCACCTCTCTGCGTAGGAAGCCTTTCTCTTCTTTTGGCTTTGTATTTTTTGAAAGAGGACTGTGCATAGGCACTTATTAATTTTTGGGGTAGAAGAGGGATCCCAACTTATTGATAGATAGAGGTTGTTCCTTTAGAGAAGCATGTAAGAGCTCTGATTTAGGTTTTCTCATTTAGATTTTCCCCTTCTCTATTACTACTCTTTGGATTAAGCCTTAACACACAAATTATAGGACTGAGTACATGAATGGGGTTTCCAAGTTTGGACACAGGTTCATGGTTTAACCAGATCTTCCCGTACAGACAGATCATATTTTCTGTCTAGTCTTCATCAGCCAAAAGTTAAAACCAAGCACAATGAAGATGGACACAAGATTGTCCAAGTGCTGTAGTGTCAAAATACTCTTTAAACTCAGCCACATACTTATTCAAAATCCAGAACATAGTAGAGGACAACAGTTATTTACAAAATAAAAAATGACAGACAACCAAAACAAAGAAAAGCAAAAAGAACAAAAAAACAAAGTAAAATAAAAAAGCAAAGGAAACCAATAGAGCAACAATAATCATGCTATGTACATAGGCGGGGCGCGACCCCAGATCATTGAAAATAACACTTTAAATCTTGGCCACTGACACAAAGGTTGTCAATCCTCCCATGAAGTGATTGCAAGCGATACGTGTGTTGGCCAAGTTTTTCATGCACTCCGTATAGAACAATCCACAGAGACTAGAACTTTGTGTGTTTGCCTTTGTCTTTGTGGGGTTTATCCCACTTCAAGACTAAGTCACCCGTAATAAATCTAGCGTTCCCTGCAGACTCACTATTGAACAATCTCTTGGTACAGTTATGGGGGAGTGAAAATTTTTCTTTTTCCTTCATCTATTCTTCCTATAACTTGTATAATGTGTCCATCCTATGCTGCATCAATAGATACGACTTGCCTCAATATTCTTGGGATAACTAGAGAGTAGGCAAGTAGATATTGGGTGGACAAATGACTTCTTTTCTGTATACAAGGAAGTATGGATCTGTGTTTAGAGAGGGCTTAGGTGTAACTCGATCAGCCCAAATTGCATTCACATGCTAGTTTTGTTGCTCAGAGTAAATGGTCTTTTTTATGATGTGAATAAGATTCTTGTTTGTCAATTTGGCAAGGCCATTTACCTGCAGGTAGTAGTTAGATGAATGTTTAAGCACAATACCATATCGCAATGAAAAGTCATATAGTTTCAATGAAGAGAAGTAAGTTTCATTGTCGAAAACAAGTGATACCAGGATGCCAAACCTCAAGATGATGTTGCATTTACATTCACTTGTTTGAGCAGAACTGCTTCTCTCCAATGCACAACATAATATGTAGTTGTTAGAATGTAGCGGTGCTATTTTAATGAATGTGGGAATATTTACCCAATGATGTCTAAGCCCCACTATTGGAATGGTTTTTCCACTACAACATTTTGCAGTGAGGTTACTGACCTTCGAGTTCTGTCGGTGCATTGCTGACAGACCGGGCACTTGTAGACATAAGCATGTGCATCTTTAAATAATGTGGGCCAGTAGAAACCACTCTCATGAATTTGTACAAAGTTGTGTTACCCATGAAGTGACCTCTGGCTGGTCCATCATGCATGTCACAAAACACTTTGAATCTTGTGCCTCCAGGCACTTGAGAAAAATTCCATTGTTGTGATTTAGATAAATCATTTCGTGCACCAACTGGTAAGATAAGGCTTTGAGGCGAAGTTCCCTCTTATATTGCATGTAAAAGTGAGAGCGCACGGTGTTGTGCTCAAGGTTCTGGCACGCTTCTTTGTACCAAGAGTTTCCATGCGAAGTGGGTGGTGCTTGCTCTATATTGTACATATTGATTTCTTGCTCCCAACCTGCGAGCTATTTTTCTTCCTCTTGCACGTGTATGACTTCTGCTGCAAGTCTGTAGAGACCATCACCCTTGACAGTGTGAACTGGATTGATATCAAGATCATAATATTGCATTCATGTCATCCAGTTCGCACGTATTTCACCCAACTCTTGTTGAACGAGCAACACTCTAACTGCTAGGTGTGGCACAGAGACTATGTAATGATTTTTTAGCAGGTAGGGTCTGAAATGTTTCATCATATTGTTTACAACATATGCTTATTTATTCATGGATGTAGGAATTTACAGGGTAAGTTCCACAGAAAGAATACCAAAAGGACACCGCTCACAACCAGATCTCAAATCAATACACCAGTATTTTTGACGTGGTTAAAACCCTCAGAGTGCAAGGAGGGAAACAGTCCACGGCCTGTCCCAACGTGGGTACTACAGGCAATTTATTAATCAAAGAATGAAAATTTACATAAGCTTCTCTCATGCACGGATTACCCGAACAATGACCCTCCATGTGCTTTAAATAGAACTCATGGACCAATCGGGTGTCAAGCCACGGATCAAGTGTCGGTAATACCGAGGTGAGAGTGAACCGTCGGATCACTACATATCGTGACCGTCGGATTGTAAGTTACAAAATGTACAACGGTAAAGAAACACACTTTACCTAACTCTAACCTAACTCTATACTAGACCAAGTTGAACTTAACTATATCCTATGTGTCGGAATATCCTAACATCCCCCCTTAAGAACAACTTGGGATAGGATTGAAGGATTTACAAATATGACACAATAGGAGAAGGAAGGAGGCACTAGAGCCTATCCCCCCTTAGTGACAACTTCCTGAACTCCAAGCATATATCGAAGTTTAGTGAACTTCGCCTCTGTGAGAGCCTTTGTGAAGATGTCTGCAACCTGATCATCTGTTGGACAATATTGCACTTCAAGAACATGGTCATGAATGAGCTTTCTGATGAAGTGCATGTGTAGTTCAATGTGTTTGCTGCGCTGATGCTGGACTGGATCTTTGCATAGCTGAATGGCACTTTGATTATCACACCAAAGTGTGGTTGAATGCTGCTGCTCAAAGCCAAACTCTGATAGGATCTGACGAAGCCACAAGGCTTCCTTACTAGCTTCCACGGCACCACGATACTCTGCTTCTGCTGACGAAAGAGAAATGGCAGCCTGTTTCTTACAAGCCCATGTAATAGGTCCTGAACCAAGAGTGAAGACATAACCGGCAGTAGACTTCCGATCATCAGGGTCACCAGCCCAATCAGAATCAGTGAAACCAACTAACAGAGGAGCTGCTTTGGCACTGTAATGAATCCCAAACTGTACTGTACCTCGAACATAACGAAGTATTCTTTTAGCTGCTTTCCAATGACTTTCACGGGGGTTTTGCATAAAACGCGCAACAAGGCCAACAGCAAAGGAAAGATCAGGACGAGTATGGGTTAAATACAGGAGTTTTCTGACAAGTTGACGGTATAAGGTAGCATCAACTTCAGGAGAGGTACAAGAGACTGAAAGTTTGACTCCAGACTGAAAGGGAGAAGGGGCTGGCTTACAGTCTTCCATGTGAAAATGACGAAGAATATCACAAGCATACTTGGACTGGGAAAGGAAAATACCCTCTTGGGATTGCAAGACTTGAAGACCGAGAAAATAGTGTAAATGTCCTAAGTCTGTCATTTCAAATTTCTTTTTAAGGCTGGACTTCACATGGTTTATAAGGTTGGGATCACTACCAGTAAGAATAAGATCATCAACATAAAGAACAAGGATGATAAGAGAGTTGCCCTCTTTCTTGGTGTAGACAGTATTGTCAGAATGACACCTAGAAAAGCCAGATTCTAAAAGAAAGCTATCCATTTTGGCATACCAAGCCCGAGGAGCTTGCTTGAGGCCATAAAGGGATTTCTTAAGTCGACAAACAAGGCTGGAGTCTGTTTGTATGAAGCCAATGGGTTGTTCCATATAGATTTCTTCCTGCAAGTCCCCATGCAAGAAGGCAGATTTAACATCCATCTGATGGACTTCCCATTTTAAAGAGGCAGCAAGGGAAAGAACAAGGCGGATGGAGTTCATTTTGGCAACAGGAGAAAAGGTTTCAGTGTAGTCAATGCCTTCAACCTGTGAAAAGCCCTTAGCAACGAGACGAGCTTTATGTTTATCAACTTTCCCATCTGGTCCATACTTGGTTCTGTAAACCCATTTACATCTAACAAGTTTGCGTCCCTTTGGTAGAGGAACAAGATCCCATGTATCATTTGTCATCAATGAATGATATTCTTCATTCATAGCTGCTTCCCAATGTGGATGGCCTGAAGCTTCTGCAAAAGTGTCAGG
The DNA here is from genome assembly GCA_031772625.1 of Pinus tabuliformis. Taxonomy (NCBI): domain Eukaryota; kingdom Viridiplantae; phylum Streptophyta; class Pinopsida; order Pinales; family Pinaceae; genus Pinus; species Pinus tabuliformis. The sequence goes on along the minus strand of CM062811.1, from coordinate 221,511,444 downwards.
ATCATGATTTACTGGAGCTTGAGCCAGTAAAGAAGAGGCTCTTTCAAACTGAGAACGTGTACGTCGCTGATCTGTAGGATCACCGGCAAGATCACCTGCTGCATCCCGAGTGGCACGGACCCATCTTGGAAGTTGAGGATCCTGAGAAGGTGGGGGAGGATTATCATCCTCGCTTTCATCATCTGAAGAAGAAATGTTTTCAAAGATAGAAGAGATAGGAAGAGGTGGCACATCCGCCGGACTAGGCTCGCAGGCCGATTTATTTTCATCAAATTTTACATCTCTTCTAATGATAACATTTTTGGACTTAAATGGAATAAGTCTATAACCTTTTACATCTTCAGAATATCCAACAAAAGTACATTTCTCACTTTTAGGTTCTAAAGCTTTATGCTTTTCATCTGGAATATGGGCCCATGCTTCACTTCCAAACACACGAAAGTGACTTACATCTGGTTTAATGGAACTCCAAGCTTCTTCTGGAGTGATATTCTCTAGAACCTTAGTAGGAGTGCGATTGATTATATAATTTGCACAATTAATTGCTTCGGCCCAAAAACTAAGACTGAGTCCTTTAGATTGCAGCATACAATTAGCCATTTCCTTTAAGGTGCGGTTTTTCCTTTCAGCTACACCATTTTGTTGTGGAGTGTATGGAACAGTATGTTGCATTTGAATTCCATTTTCGGTGCAAAAGTTGATGAATGTGTTTTTAACATATTCTCCACCATTATCAGTTCTTAGCTTAAGAATTTGATGTCCAGATTGTTTTTCAACAAATGCTTTGAAGGCCAAAAAAGTGGTAAATACTTCGCTCTTGAGTTTTAAGAAGTATACCCAAGTGCGTCTGGAGAAATCATCAATGAAAGTTAAGAAGTACTTGCAGCCAGAGAATGAAGCAACAGGAAGAGGACCACATAAATCACTGTGCACAAGCTGTAAAGGGGCTGAGGCGTGCCAAGAGGCACGTTTGTCAAAACTGTCCCGATGATGTTTTCCGAGTACACATCCGGAACAAACACCATCTCTGCAAGATACCATAGGAAGACCTGTCACCATATTTTCTTTACATAGATGCTGAAGGGAGCGATAGTTTAAGTGACCAAATCGCTCATGCCAAAGTTTGCTCACTTCATCATTATGAGCAACAAATACTGAGGGAAGATTGGATGACCCAAAGTTGTGAAACTTATACAACCTTTTGGAATCATCAGCAAGACCAGTAGCTAGAATCTGTTTAGGATCTTTTAGATCCTTGATTACAACATCATGAGGTGAAAATTCAACAATTTTACCTTCACCTGAATGAGTTATCTGATAGACAGATAGAAGGTTGCAGGATAAGGTTGGAACACATAATACATCATTAAACTGACCATTGTCTAGATGAACAGTTCCAGTCCCTACAACATTAAGAGATCTATCATCACCAATATATATATTTTTGGTGTTACAATCATTTAAAGAAGAAAACATGGCTTGGTTTTTGGCCATGTGACAAGAGGCTCCAGAGTCAATGAGCCACTCATGAGAATGAGAAGAAGAAGAAGATACATTTAATGCATAACCAGACTGAGATGATTGACAATGAGATGCAGAAAGTGCCATTCCGGAAGTTGAAGTTGAAGTAGGCTCCACATGGATGTTATGTTTCTTCATTGCGGCTTCCAAGGCTTCCATCTTCTTAAAGCATTTAGATTCTAAGTGGCCATCTCGATTACAAAAGTTACAATGTCTATCAGTCTTCTTCCATTTGTTTTTATTGGTCTTATCATTTTGCTGAAATGATCTTTCATTTTGAGGCTGAAATGGTTTAGGACCATTCTTTTGAGGATATGACTTCTTAGGATTCTTTGAATTTGGTTGCTGCTGGGCGGCTAACGCTTTCGTGGAAGAGTTTCCAAGATTAAGAAGACCAAGGTGTAAGAGTTTTTCTTGTTCTCTTATTAAGGAATCACAAAAGGAGTCAAAGGAAGGGGGCTTGTAGTCTTGTCCTTGACAAATGAAAGCTTCTCTTGTAGAATGGAAAGTGGAAACAAATACAGAGTAGGCTGGTCCCAACTTAGTAAGGATGGAATAAATAAGGTTACCATCGTCTTTCTTAACTTTAACACCTTCCAGGAGATATCTAAGGTTCTTGAATTTGGACAAGAAATCTTCAATGCAAGAAAAATTATTAGGATCCAAAGTAAGCAGCTCATTTTCAAGTTGATGGGCTCTAATTTCATTTTTAATCCCAAAAACTTTAGCAAGTTTTTCTAATGCTTCATGAGGAGTTTCAAGTTCCGCAATGTGGAATCTAAGATCAGGAGAAATAGACATCCCTATCAAACCACGTGCTTGATCTTGTCTATTTTCCCATTTTGCCGCCTTGTCTTCATCTTTTGGTTTCTTCTCTTGGTCTGTGGCTATTCTGAAGAGACCTTTACTTCTAAGTAAATCTTCGATGTAGGCTACCCATTGGAAGTAGTTAGTGCTGTCAAGAATGACTTGGCATGGGCTTTCCATTTTTAAAAAAACTGAAGCTGAAGATGCTGAAAGTAGGTGTTCCAATGGATAGATCTCGAAAAAATAGGCGGTTTTAAAAAAAACGGCTCTGAAAAAGGCTTCCGGATGAAGAAGTTATGGCTTTTTGAAAAATAATTGTTGAAGTAGCCGGCAAAGTGCGCGAATGTGCGGGAATGAAAAAATCCGCCCCCACAAAATGGAGACTTGAACCCAAGACCTCTACTCTCTTAAAATAGCTTTGAACCAATTGATCTATACAAAAAATTTGAGAGAGAGAGAGAGAGAGAGAGAGAGAGGGGGGGGGGGGGGCCTCGGTTTGCGTGCTTGCCTTGAGAAAGCTCTTTTTCCCTACAAAACACAAAACACAAAACCCAACACGAATATGCAAAGAAAAACGAACCTTGCGGCTCGAAGTTAGCTTTAGCCAAAAAACTAGAAATTTTAAAAAAATCTCAAAGTTAGCTTTAGCCGAAAAACTAAATATTTTTCTCAATGTTTCTGATTTTCCGAGATCACACTAAGGTGCAGGGAAAAGAGCATACGCATGAGAAAAATCCTTCCTTTCTGTTTCTGATTTGCCCAGATCGCACAGAGTCGCAGGGCAAAGAGCATACGCAGAAATGAAAGGTATAGATCCGGTAAAAAAAAGGCTAAATAAACTGAGACCGAAATAAGCAGAGAGAAAATAACAGTAAACTGCAAAAAAAACACTGTATACCTTCCGATCTGAAAAATGACGCAGCTAGGGCTACCGGAAACCTTTTCGCGTGAAACGAAAGGGGTTCCTCACTGGAACAGATGCTCTGAACGCAACAGAGCAGTCCTCTCGGCCCGAAAGCAGTCAGAAACAGCAGATCTAGGAAACGACAGCCGCATGCAGTTCTACCGGCTTCAGATTTGGATCACCAACGGACGCGGCCCTCAAATAGCTCTGATACCATGTAGGAATTTACAGGGTAAGTTCCACAGAAAGAATACCAAAAGGACACCGCTCACAACCAGATCTCAAATCAATACACCAGTATTTTTGACGTGGTTAAAACCCTCAGAGTGCAAGGAGGGAAACAGTCCACGGCCTGTCCCAACGTGGGTACTACAGGCAATTTATTAATCAAAGAATGAAAATTTACATAAGCTTCTCTCATGCACGGATTACCCGAACAATGACCCTCCATGCGCTTTAAATAGAACTCATGGACCAATCGGGTGTCAAGCCACGGATCAAGTGTCGGTAATACCGAGGTGAGAGTGAACCGTCGGATCACTACATATCGTGACCGTCGGATTGTAAGTTACAAAATGTACAACGGTAAAGAAACACACTTTACCTAACTCTAACCTAACTCTATACTAGACCAAGTTGAACTTAACCTATGTGTCGGAATATCCTAACAATGGAGGGATAGTTGAGGTCAAGTCCCTGCATGATTTCACTCATGAAAGAGATGGGATGTTCATTATTTAGCTCATCCTTCTGTGTGAGCACTGCAACGAGTGATTTGTCAGAAGCGAATGTATAAAACAAGAAATCATTGCTGAAATTTGGGTTGTATTGTGTAGGAGCATCTTCTATCACCTGCTTGATACGAGTGAGTGCATCCTTTTCCTTCTTCCCCCAACTGTAGACTACATCCTTCTTGATCATATCTTGGATAGGTTTGACAATTTGTGCATAATCTGAGATGAAATTCCTGAGGAAGTTGATCTTTCCTAAGAAGGACTGCATAGATTTCTTATTGACTAGGTGAGGAATCTGCATGATAGTCCGAACTCGTTTTGTATCAAAGATGATCCCACTCTTGGTGATGATATTCCCAAGGAGGTTCCCCTCATAAACTGCAAATAAGCTCTTCTTAGGATTCAAGGATATCCCGTAATTTCAACATTGCTTAAATATCTTCTTGAGATGGAACATGTGGTCTAACCATTTTCTAGAAAAGACTATCACGTCATCAAGGTGGACCACTATGCTCTATACGATGAGCCCACAAAAGGGGATGTCCTTAACATGCTGAAAAGTTGTAACTACATTTACGAACCCAAATGGAATTCTTTTGTAAGCAAACATACCCGACTTGGTATGGAAAGTAGTTTTAAGTCTATTAGGTCCTACTACGAGAACCTGTTTATATCCAAAAAAACTGTCAAGGATAGATAAAATTTCAGCTCCAGATACTATCTGCAAGATTTGCTCCATAGACAACACATGGTAGTTGTATTTGTCCAAGGCCCTATTAAGATTTAAAAAATCTACACACATGAAGATTTCCCTAGACTTCTTCCTTACATGAACTAAGTCTGAAACCCAAGTAGAACGACGAACCTTGTATATGATCTGAGCATCCCAAAACTTAGTCAATTCCTTCTGTATGAGGGGTTTAAGTGACAGATGGAATTTTTTGAGCTTCTGCTGAAACAGCTTGACCCCTTCTTTGATAGGAATAATGTGTTGGATTATTCATGTGCCGTATGTTTTCAAGTCGTCGTATGTCCACGTGAATACATCACGATACTATTTGAATAGGAGGACAAAGTCTTGCCACTCCTCTTGTGTGCAACATGTACCGAGATTTACGAACCTCGAATCTCTTTCTATTTCCAGGTTAATCTGTTTGTGTATCAGTGTGGAACTATGGGTTTAGTGTTCCTGGGGCCTTTAAAGTGGTTCTGCAAGTCATAGAGTTTCTCAAGTGAAACCACACCCTTGGGGATGGGGTTTCCTTTTCTGTCATCATTTGTGTCTTGCAAAGACTGCTCATGCACGTCTTCATCTATCGCCGCGTCCTTGAAGATGTCAATGTTGGCCATAAAATGAAATATCTATTAATCATCATAAAAAACACGTAGATTAGTGATGTTTTCATGGATATATGGCTTATACAATATTTCAATAGTAAATCTATCTCTAAGTAGTGTCGTCCTAGCAGTTGCATTTGCTAGAGCATTTGTAACTGCATTGCACATTCTTGGTACATATATGATATTAAAAGCTTGAAATTAGAAATAATCTGCCATACCTCTTGCCAATAACCCTTAAGATGAGGTGAGACACATTGTATGGTGTTATGTGCCTGTCATACCACAATCTCTGAATCACCTACCACTTTCATCATAACAACATTGAGGCTGAGGGATTTGTGAAAACCTAAGAAGAGAGCTTCATATTCAACAATGTTGTTTGTGCACTCAAACTCCAGGTAGCTTGAGACTAAATGTTTTATCTTCCTTGGGTCGATAAAAACACACCTATCTCTAGAGCCATCCTATGTTTTGGATGCATCAAAATACAAGGTCCAAAAGTCATCTGTATAAGGACCGCTTTCTGCGCTAGTACTACTAACACGACTACTACTACTGTTACAAAGTACTGTACAAGTTCCATTTCCACTAGTTGGGCAAGGAAGGAGACCTAATTGTGTATATGGCGGGGTGGGACTCGACTGTGCAAGATAACACCTTAACTGTGTTTCTATAAAGAAATTGCTAAATAGAAGTTCTGTGAAAGCCAATGGTTCATTCTGACCATCCAAGGGAGTAATGTTGTGTTTCATATAATTCTCAGAAAACACTTGAATCTAGTTTTTTCTGCCCTAGTATGGAAGCCATAAGTGTGACCATTCTATTGAAAAATATCCTTGCAACTTGTTGGACTAGTCTCTACTGAGAAGTAAGCCATATGCTTCCAGGATGTCCACAATCACAATGTTGATGCACTGGTGAAATCACTTATTGGATGATAACCATATGATCACATCCCAGAGTTCACAAATGGCTGATACACATGTTTGATCGAGTTGGATGATATGTGCGGTTGTACTACTCCATTGCGCATTGATCTGTTTAGCAAGAGAGAGTGGCATGAAATTCACTGATGCGATAGAGTCAACTAAACAATTATGGACATTGAAGTTTAATATTTTGAATGACAACAAAAATGGTGGGTAGAGAAATTTTTCTTCTTCCATGTGAAGTGCACAATGTGAGTGATCCAGGAGGCTTACTTGGTCCCTTGTTGGAAGAGGCAACATTTCCTGTGGAGGTTTTCCCCAATGCGCGCAAAATAATATCCCGCTGACCTGTGAGTTTGGTAAGCTCGTATAAAGAGATGTTCACACAAGTCTTCTTCATGTCTTCAACAATATTTTAGTCCAAAGTGGGAAGATTCACTAAGTTTTCTGGGGGAAGACTTTACTTTGTATTGTCTGGTGAAGTGTTTTGAAGTGAGCTCCTCATGGACATATCTTTAGTTGGAGCTTTCTTCCCAGACTTGCTTTATGTTTTCTGTGTTGAGGATGCTGATGGATCAAATTTTTTGATCATTTTCTTAAAATTCTCTTTTGGTATCTCAATCACAATAGGATCCCCTTGAATTCTCAAGTTGTATCGACCGTTCTATTTTGGGGGTTCCTTCTAAGTGGTTGTTTTCTTCTAGGCAAAGTTTAGACACTGATACATGTTAACCACATGCCTAGAAATTGGAGCTTCATAAGATGCAACATATTCTTCGTCATCTTCATCTTTTGGCTGAACCTACTCATTGGTGTTAAAATGATCATTCATCTTTGAAGCCATGAAGCCCATAACTCAGTTCCAATCTGCACAGGTCTTCTTTGAATGTTGTGCTTGGTGGAAATAAACAAAAATTGTCCTTCAAAATCAGGTCCATTTGGAACACAACATTTGAACTCTGTGCAGATTTAGCTAGGTGACTACTGTTGCTACCTGATGTCACATTATTCCTGTGTGCAAAACTGAAAGGTTTGATGTTCATTGCTATCTCATTTTTCCGTTTCTTGAGTTCTGCTACTTTAGTTGTCAAGGACTTGAGGAGATGAGTAAGGGTCTCAATTTCGCTTGTTTCTTTTTCCTTTACCTTAATCACAACAATGTAGGGCCTCCTGCCCGCATCTTTGGAGTCCTTCTTTGGTTCATCATCTACAATGACTTCAATGCCTGTAGGTATTTCTCCACATCAATTTCTTCTTGGAAATTTTTGGACAGTGTTGTTTTCACAGCTCGCTTGACAAAATGCACAGTGCTGGGATGTTGCAAAATTTTTTGTCACACCTCTTGCACTTCCCTGTGTCATACCCTGAAGTGGAAAAAACTTGACAATTGTGTAGTGTACCCATCTTGATATGTAGTCCAAATCCTCCTTGAAGAACTAATGAAAATTTTCCTTGTGCCTTTCTTGAGGAAAATGAGCTCAAAACCCTAATTTCTGGGTCAGCGCAATTGTGACATTGCCCTGTCGTGCTGATGGCAGGTTGCACCATATGAGCCTCGCACTACCAGCACAAATTTTTACTAGATACTCGCACTGAAACCTAAAAGGAAAGTTTTCCCAAATTGGAGGAGAAGTGTTGAGCCTCGAATATGCCCATTTTTCCATCATACAAAACCATTATTCATAACCCAAATTCTGACACTTTTACACTCATTTCACACGATGATTCCATCACTTATCGCCAATTCATATCCTACACTTCATGGTTTTTTATCATTAATTTTATTAGATTTTGTATTATTAGAGATGATTTAGTCATGATTTACTAATGACTATTTTTGCTAAGTTCATTTGTCGCATCGTTCCATTGCCTAAATTCTTCACAAGCATGTAGGTGAAAATATCCAATTTTGAGTTTCAACATCTCGTCACACTTCTAGCGAAAAACGAGGAACATTATTGTCCAAAATGATGTTATAACACCTTCCCATGAGTTGGATTACACCTAGGTCGCACATGTGGGTCTCTAAAAGAAAATTAACAAATTTTCTCAAAAGCCACACAATTTTCAAACTGCCAAGTTTGACCTCGGTTTGTGTGCAATTGGAGGTGAACCTGGAAAGTATGATAAAATTGATTTTTAAAAAATATAAAAAATTATCTATAACCGAAACCATTTTTGAATATTCTCTTTGGTTCAAAAGTTACACGTAGGTCTTTAAGGTAGCTTCATAAAAAAACATTGTTTTTCCATAATTCTAGAATCTTGCAAAAAAAGCCAAACAACCAACTTAGGGCATGATTTACAAGGATATGGAGTTGAATGAGATAAATATAAGAGAATTTTTTGTTGGAAATGTGACAAATTAGGTTACCTCCAAACCGTTTTCCGAAATTCGCCATGGTTAGGAAGATATTCCAATATCTTTGAGGCCAATTTGTTAAAAATGTGCAATTTTCCAGAATTAAGGAAAATGACAAATTCGCCTTGTAAATTTTATAAATGTTTTAGCCATGGCCTGTGTGAAGGAAGGGAAGGATAGAATCGAAGAAAGCACTATTGTAATATTTTTTTGGCTTTGCCTCAGAAGGACCAACAAGAATGTATGCATATGAATTTCTATTTTGAGCTTTAATACAATTTTGATTCTGCACTCAATTTGCTGTAAATATTAATGTGTTTTTGAGTTTTAAAAGAGTATTGTGTTAATTAAAATTTCTTCGGGAGTGGAAAGATCTCACCACCGCCTGGAAGTAACTTTTTAAGCATCGCAAGATAGAGGTAGCATATTTGATTTAGATCTAGGTGTAGGGATTTTATTTTGAAAGCATTTGTTAAATAGATCTCATAATTTTGATTATGTACTTAAGACTGTAATTTTTTTTTCTTGAAATTAAATAAACATATTATCTTCAACTCATTGCAAGCTAATGAATGGTGTTGATCAATGTTTATATTGCATGAATAATCCCTTTGTTATAGGTTTACGATTGGAATACTCAAAGGTGCTTCTTAGTTGGATAAACAAGAGATTGATAACTCTATTTCTTTTAAATATGAATTGAAATTGATTTTATACCTTACTTATTCATTGTTGGCTTGAGGGGGCTTGATCCAAGTTCAACGTTAGTTAGCCAAACAAATCCCTACACTATTGGCCCTTTCGGCATCAACCCGCAGAGCGCGGATTGAAGTCTCCGCACCCTTGAGATGGTTGTGATGTCGGTTTATTCCAACTATACCTTCCTTCATACAAGTTTCTTATCCCTCTGCTCTACCCTTCAGTACCTTCGCAAAATGTTACAATCAACTCCCGCGCATCCCTAACCAAGGGTTGAAGTCCTTTCGTGTTGCTAGGGTAGCGAACTGTGATATCTCCCGAACTAGGCTAAGTATCTTACTTATCTTATTAACATATCTTAGTTAGCTTCACGTAAATAGATGTTCTTACTTGAGTTCACTTAACTAATATATTTATATTCATTCGCGCATCATATAAGCATTAGAAGTGAAATTCATACCCAATATAACAGATGCATAAACAGGAAATAAATACGCAAAATGATGGAAAACTTCTCTTTATTAATGATTCCCGACGGTTACAAATTCGACTCGCCCTATGCACTCAACTGTAGGGGGCCGCACACTTAGCTACAAACTACTAGACCTCTACGCACTTAGCTGTAAAGCCTCTACTTATGCTACGACCCAAAACTTTGACTTACACTTCAGAGCTATCTCGCTTACATCTTCACTACTTAGACATTCCGTCTCTAACTACTTAGAGCTTAGCTCTATTTATACAATCCCATGGTCCGTAGACGATGGGTAGATCTTCTACAACTGAAATTACATTATAAAAATAAGGGTAGACAACCCTATGACTCTTTAACAACTATGCACTTTGCACCCATAAAATGTGGAGTCTTTACATTGGAATTACAAAATTGGACCAAAATCTAGGTTCTAAGCCCCAAAAATTCCCTTGAGGGATCCCGCACCCAACAGGCCCCCTACACAAAGATTGTGACTCGCCCTTGAGTCACTTTGTAGGTGTGGAGATCTTAGCGCGAAGACCTCCTAGCTCTGTTTGAATCCCTGCAACTTCGGCAGCACACTAAGCGGCTGCTTGCTGGACTTCTTCCACGTGCTGTTCAGTGATTGCTGTTGTTGAACTGCTGCCCTGAATCCTCTGCTGAGTTGCTTACAGTTGCGTGAGATTTGCTTCAATGGAGGCTGTAATTGTATAAGCCTCGTCTATCCACGATTGTAAGCACACTTTTAAGACCGCTTCTTTGTGCCAAGCGACATCCACCTGTTCCTTGAGTGCCTTTGCCTGCTACATCCATGCAAGCCTTTGTGTAAGGGAAACCATCTGCGCGGTCCCATTTACCTCATCATACCTCTGCTATAGCTCGCATGCCTCTATCTCTAAGTGCTCTACATTTGGGTCCTCCTGCAGAGTGTTTAGGACCTCAAATGACTATTCGAAGAGCTACATGCAGTCTGTCACTGCACTTTCAATCACCACGATTGATGTCATAACCGTAGTGGTGCACTATTCTCTGACCTCCGATGGAGTTGAAGGCTAAGCCCTCAACTGAAATTCTACGATCTGCAGGTTTAGTTCCCGTCGGTCGCGCACCCCAATGGCTAATTTACAGATGCGCGCCTCCACTAGTTCTTCTGCTTGAATTTCCAACTCCAGGACCATCCGACAGGCTTCGTCTACTACATGCATTATCTATTTATTCTGCTCCCCTACCTCGTTGTGTTGCAAGCCCAACTACTTGATGTTCATGTGTTGTTCGCTCATCACCTGTAGAGTGCGACTCTACCTAGCCCGAATTTCTGCGGTGACTCCATCCCGTAAGAGGTAGAGTGTCTCCCAAGGGAGCACAACCATGTTCAACCCTACCCCTTTCAAACTGCTCACCGTGGGTTTGTTGGCCTCCTTCTCTATAGTAAGTGCCCCATTTGGTAGCACTATCGGGTTGGTCACCTTGGTGCACAACATTTCCTCGACAGCTGAAGTGCTGACTGCGAGGCTGGTGGACACTGCGCCAGCCTGTGGAGTGCGAACCTGCAACTCCTGCATCTCTGTCCGAAGAGCCCCCAATACCAGTTGATGTTGTTCTTCAAATTGTTAGAGGGTATCCACAGTGACATCCCTCACCGTTTTGCCAATATCATGTAAATCCCCCTCAATGAGGGTGATTGGGTCGAAAGAAGTCTTTGAGGCTTTTGTCTTCTTTTGCGACACTGTCTTTTCTCGTGGTCGTGGAAACTGTCTTCTCTCGTGGTCACGGACACTTGAGTTTGGTGGATGTCATTTGCAGGTTCACGCCACCCTATTCTGTGTCTGTATCTGGTTCGGGTGAATGTGAATTCTGTCCTTTGTGCTCTTCTTCTCCTGTTTTCTGCTGTTCCACCAACTTCATAGCATCGCTCGCTCCCTGGGCCTAGCTGCTGCTTCTTCTTTCCTGTGCTTTTCTGCCAGCTGTGCCATCCGAAGATTTGTCTCTTCCTTCTTGCGCTGCACAAAAAACTTCTCTATTTCCACCATGGAGCCAGCTAGAGCATGCCAATTTGGTAGCGAAGACTCAAGGAGTGAAAATATCACATCGTCAGTCGCCAAATATGGTAAATAATGCCACGTATTTGTAGGGTCCTTCCGCGCCCTGATGAAGACATGGTGGAAATCTACTTTGAACTCTACAAAGCTCTGCAAACTATTGTAGATTGTGGCCAATAACCACGGCTTGTAATTGATCTCCATCTGGATGTTCATCTCCATTAGCACCCAAAATATCTTGCTTTCTCTAATATGTTATGCGTCCTTGGTCGACCATAGTGAAGCATACTTCGCTGCCTTTGGAAGGTCTCGCATGACCGAAGGGAACTGGATATCTTCGGGTAACTCCCATGTCACTAGTATGATCAACAACAAGAGCCATTCATAATGAAATGTTTTTCCCTACTCCAGACACAAGCACCCATCATGCACCAAGCAAAGAAACTACCTGATGATGAAAATGGTCACTAGGGTGCGATGGTAATGCGACACCTAGAGCAGGGTTAGCAACCCTACTTTACCAACACCTCTGACCATTTGCGTGGCTCCAATTCAATCATTCCACTCTTCACATCGATCTTCTGGCACATTAGCTTCTCAGTTGCTAAATGTGGGAACTTCTCGTGGTCTGCGAGGTCCCAATCTTCAAATTTCAACATAGGAACCCGCCCCATGTGCGGTCCCTCAAAAAAAATATCATCTGGGAGCAACAGAGTTTGTAGAGAGCTCTTGCTCTCATTTATATCCTTCGGAACCTTGGCTTTACCCTTGCACAAAGGCACATATTCAAGTAACCGGGTAATAGGGTCTGCACCCTGGGTTTCAACTTCCACCTCTACATCCTCCTCATTCACCAGTATTTCTTCAAATTCTTCCTCCTCTTCTTCGGCCTCTAGATTAATGGCCTTCCCTTTTTCCTGCAAGGTGAGTTTAGTCCTCTGTGGGTTTTTGGGTGAGACAAATACCCGGATCATGATTTTCTTATCCTTCTTAGGTTGTGGTGTACGGGGTGATTTAGGGACCTCAACTATTGCTCTGCCGCTCTCTAGGGCTTCTACTTCCACAATTTCCTATGTGGCATTCATGGGTGTTGACATCAGTCTAGTTAGAAGGTCCTACATCTCCTTTGGAAATGTTTCAAACACTAAACTTTCTCTCAAGGCCTCAAAGTTCGACAGGTCCATAAACACTTGATAGCACAACAACTCAGTTATCAAATTGCCAAGTGTTCTTCGCTAGACAGCCACTTGTAATTTATAAGGCCTTTTGAATTTGAATTTGACCGTTCCCCCCACATTCGGCCCATTAATGCTAGATTTGTGATAGATTTCAAAGAATCTAACCCATAAAGTTCACTTTAAATGCCTGTCACCCACTCCATTTGGCTCGAAACCAACCATCAAATCTTGAATAGTGACTTTAATGGTCACTTTTCAATATACCTGCGCACCTGCGCAGCTGTCTTCGCATTGTTGCGGACCCTGTGACACTTCACTGCTTCGCGCAGCTCCCAGGAAGTGTAGTTTATAGTCCCACACCTCCTTTCAGCTGCCTGGGGCACTAAGATTGTGCCACTTTCATATAGTCACATTGTCGGATCACCGATGTATGGCTTCAAATGACTGCCATTCACCTTTCCTGGGAAGGGTTATCCATTTAACTTGACCAGCTGTACAATGCCTTCGTTGGTAATCTCCTTAATAATATATGGCCCTAACCAATGCATCTTGAACTTTCCGAGGAATTTATAAAACTTACTATCATACAATAGAACCAGATCGTTTACCTTGGATGTGCACAACTTGATATGTCAGTCGTGCCATGCTTTTTCACGCTGCTTTTGGATCTGCTGGTCAAATCCAACCAAAAATCGTTCTTCTTCAAGCTCATCCAACTACATGAGCCTCTCCTCCAGGGCTCCACGATCCATCATACCTATGAGTGCTGCTATGCGTAGACTAGGCACGATGTATTCCATATGCATTACGGCTTGCACTCCATAGACAAGCCTAAAAGGTGTTTGTCCCATTAGTTTCTTGCATGTCGTTTGATAAGACCATAAAACTGCAGGTATGCGTAGGTCCCAATCACTTCGCTGAGCATTTCATACCTTTGTCATCACATTTTCAAGTACTTTTTTGAATGCCTCCACTGTCTTGTTAGCCTGTGGGTGATAAGGTGTGATTTTCTGGTGATACACCTGAAATTCCTCAGTTAGCATGCTGATCCTCTTGTTTAGGAAGTGTGTACCGTGATCACTCATCAAGATCTTTGGACATCCAAATCGCATCAGAACATGTTCAAATAGAAACTTCATGGCAGTCATGCCCATGCAATCCTTCATCAGCTACACTTCTACCCAATGGGTCAAGTACTCTATCGCAATGATAATATACTTCACGCCTGCTTTTCCTTGAGGTTTAATGGTTCCTACAAAATCTATTGCCAACTTTTCGAAAGGTTGCAACATCATTTGTGGATTCAAAGGCATTTCATCCCTCCGTGATGGCCTGCCTATTTGTTGACATACATCACATGCCTTGCAGTATGCTTTTGAATCCAGATGAAGGGTTGGCAACCCCAACCCTGTGTGCAAAATCTTCTGCGTAGTTTCTCTTCCTGCATAATGTCCTCCCGTGCCGCCCCCATGAGCGTCCGTGAGGATGCTGCTTCTTTCAAACCCAAGTACATACCTTCATAGTATTTCATCATTCCCCATCTTATATAGATGCCCAACAATGATAGAGAAGTCTGCTGCGCGCACCACTGATTCCTTCTTCTGCTGGACAAAGTATCCTTTTGGCACAGTTCCAGTTGTTAGAAAGTGTATTATATCTTTGAAATGTCCATCCGAAACGTGCATAACAAAGATTTTCGCATCAGGTAATCCTTCCTCCAAACTAGTAGGTTCCTCCCCTGTCTCGATAAGCGACAAGTGGTCTAGTCCCGCGTTTAATCGTCAAGGCTTTACAACGACTTCAAAATCGTACTCTTGGAACAATAAAGGACACCTGCAAATTCGCCCCCATAACACAAGCTTATCAACCAGGTACTTTAGCACGAAGTACATGTGCATCTGCTCAGGTTGGGGCTTTTCTTCATAGGCCTACATTCATGTGCACGGATCATTCTTCCCATTATACTTATCTTTCAGTTGCATCTTAGGCTCCCCAAATTGTACTCACATCATTCTCCTACATTCGCACCAATCATCAAAGCTTCCTTTGTGTGTACCCCACTATCTTGCGGGCGTAGCACGCAGTACCTTGTCCAAGTCCTGGAAGCGTTGCTTTTCTGGTACCTCCCCTTCAAATTCATCCAAGAATGTTTCTACCTCAGGTAGACCATCATAAGTAGGAAAATATCTTAGTTTGGGTGATACGCAGCGCAATGACTGAGTCATCATGTTGCAATTAAGCGTAGTTACCTCATGCAACCAATTGTGCCACAGTTCTACTTCTTCATCGGAATCCGAATTGCAGGAACTCTTGCACTCCCATGTAATTTGCCCATCCATGGTGGGATTCACCTAGTCTTGGTCTCGCACGGTTATCTTGTAGATGCAGTTCAGATCATCATCACTCTCATAGTTACGGAATGGTTCTGTATAGTGTGATCCTTCAGTAGGATCTAGGGGTATTATTATGCGCAATGATTTCTTCTCAAAGATTATCTTCCACTTCTTCAGATTGATTACCCCATTCATATCAGTAGCCCAGTCAATTCCCAGGAGCACAAGGTAAGGATTGTGTCATCAACAATCTCTATTACTTCAAAATTTACCAGTGCACTCGATCCCTCAATATTCATGATTAATCCCTGCAATCGCCCCATGGTTATGATTTTCTGCTGATTCAACATTCTCAGCTGAATAGGAGACAATTGTAGCGCAGGTCTCCCCATTCGCTCCCACATCTGTTTCGGTAAAAAATTCGCATTTGATCCCAAATCTAGAATGACTTGATCCATCTCTTATTCTCTGATCTGTGCGGTCAATCTCATTTCATGCCTCGTCCTACACTATCTTTACTTCAATTTCGATTCATCCGACTATTCCAACACAACTTTTACAGTCATTCCAACCTACAATCAAAGTGCAATCGACAGTTTCGGTTAATACGTCTGTAAGTTAATCAATTCCCCCATCAAGTGGACAAATGTGCCACCACCTCATTCACAACATGGGTGGAAAATTCCAAATATCCCTCATCTCAAGTGAAACCCATGTGAGTGGATCAAAACCTCACATGGTTGGAGTGATTCATCCTGTTAGTAGTATTTCTAATCTCGTTGGATCATCTATTCCAACTAGAGAAAGTAATATCTAGTATCAAAAGCCTTATTCGACCCAGATACCCCACCAACAGTCTTATGTTCCATATGGTTCACAAGCACTTCAAAATCCACCTTATATTCCACAAGTAGGCCCTCATATGAAACCTTGTCAAAATATTGTTTCCAGTGCATATGGTCAATTCCCAATTGGAAATTATCAGCACCAACAAGAAATTTCTTAAGGGACTGTTCAACAACAACCTTTACAACAACAGGGGCAACCTTTGCAACAACAGGAGAAACCTTTGCAAAAGTTTCAACGACCTTTGTAGTATCAAGGGTAGTTTGTCCAACAACCGAATCAACACTTGTATCCACAAGGTCAACCGTTGGAGCAACAAGGTCTGCCTTTGCAGTAGCAAAACCAACCTTTATATCAAAAAGGTCAACCCTTGCAACAACAAGGCCAATCCATGCAACAATATGGCCAAAAATTTTATCACTAGGGTCAACATTTGCAACAGAAACTTTATAATCTATATGCTGCACAAAATGTTTATCCACCTTATGGTTCTCAACAACCTATGGAAGCTCAGTATCAACCTTACCCTGGTCAAAACCCACCTTTGTAGGGGTATAATCCACCTTATGTTCAGGGTATCCCTCAGTGGGGGAAATATCAAGCTCCTTATGGTCAAAATCCACCACTTTGGGGGAAAAACCCATACCAACAAGGACGGAATCCACAAACTGTGCCTTATCAAAGGCCTTACATGCCTTTCAACCCACAATTTCTATTTCTAGCAATGTTAGTACTGCTGGATGTGTCAAGGCTCACTAATGATCCAATACTTCATTCACCTTATTAGTCTCCGGTTCCCACTAAGATTCCCAGCGATTGCCCAAAATTCTAAGGAAAAGCTAAAGAAGACCCCAGACCCATGTTATGACTTACCACTTATGGTGTTCATCAATTCCTTGGTTGGCGACTTTGTTCATCTATGTATCTTTCAACGAGCCTTGACGGATGCTGCCGCAAAATGGTACATCGAATTACCTCGAGGTGCCTATTCATACTTCAATTCTTTGGCCATGGACTTCCTCACTCACTTCCAGTTACCATTTTGTTATGAAACTGGTACCCATATGTGTACATCTCTGAAACATGATATTGCTACCCACATCTCCAATCACATCCTTGAATGGAGACATTGGCGTCACCTCCCTATAATACTAGTGATGCCCCCATTACTATTGTAGTTGTATCCCTTATTAATATTGTTGTGCCCCTATTGTCCCCATATTGTTATTATTGTGCCCCATAGAATCCCTCTATTGTTATTTTTGTGCCTTTATATTATTATTGTTAGGTTGGCTTGGTTATATTGTGACCCCTTAGACTCCTATATATAGAAAGGAGGTTTTTTCATTTGTATCATCAAAGAATTGTTCATTTGTGTAATGTAAAGGAGGTTTCCCCCTCGAAGAGGCTGAATTCTAAGTCATTCAACTATCTTTTCTATCTTTTTGTGAGTTGGTTTCATAACATTTGGTATCAGAGCTTTGGATTCTAGGGTTTCGCTGCTCCAAACAGGTCATCGTGGAATTTGCGCTATAATTTTTTTCTGCGACGTTTCAGATGCTAAAATAAAAAATATTTGGGTTGAAATCGTTCTGAACCTCAGGTCCGAAATTCAGAGCTTTTTGCACTATATTTGTGGATATATGATATGAGGAATTTGGCCTTTTTGTAGACTCCCGAATTACATTCCAAATAGGTGACTTGGGGAAAATATTCATAACTTTTGTTTTGAGAATCAGATTGAAATTTTGTAAGAATTTGCATAAAGAGGATGGACTGTAGTTTCCTGTGTATATTTTTCAGATCCTAAGGTCAAAACAGTGACACACGGCACTTCATACAAGTTCGCTCTTCTGAAAAGGTATATAATCAGGTCATCTTGGGAGATTGTGCATAACTCTTGCTTGGAGAATCTAAATTCGATCAGATTGGTGGCATTGGAAAGAGGACACAGAGGTCTACTGCAGGTCACAATTTCAGAACTGGAAGATCCGAAATTACATAGATACATTAGATGCAATATCGAGCTCCTACAAAGCGAAAAAAGGTGTGTAGATTTTTTAACTTTTTGCATAAGCTTGGTTTAAAAAATTAGTTTGAAGAAACTCAAAGGGAATAGTGAAGCATTATTATCGGTAAATGATGCCCTGAGGAAATAAAATGCAAACAACTAGTAAGCAACCTAAAAGCTCTAGCATGACTCATGAAGAAGAGGAAGAAATGCAACATGATATATCAAAATTACAAGACCAAGTGCAACAAATGTCACTCGCACAAAAAGTAACAGAATCTAAGATGGATGGTTTAAAGAAAGATGTAGAAGCTAAGATGAATGACATGGAAGCTAATATGGACGATTTGAAGATAGATTTGAAGACAGGCATGGAAGATTCGAAGACAGATTTGACAAAGTTTCTACAAGGAATGCTTACTAATGGTGAAAGGGTAGTAAAGGAAACTCATGATGAGAACAAAATAAATGTTAATCATGATTTCATAGGCTCTAATGTTGGATCAAAGACTCACCATATTCCAAAAATCGATATGAGGAAGTTTGATGGCAAGGATCCCACAACATGGATACTACAGATTGAGAAATTTTTCGATCTCCATAATGTGCAAAACACACAAAAGGTACGTTTTGAAACTTTGTATTTGGAACCAAATCAATTTGTATGGTATCAATGGCTTTTCTCTAGTAAAAAATTGTCACTTGGGCAATTTTTACGGAAGAAATGACAACACACTATGAGGATACAAAAGGCAACACTTTTTTTAGCCAATTGATAAATCTCAAACAAAAGGGTTCAATGATGGAGCACATTGAGGAGTTCCAAAAATTGAACATAAGGGTAAAAATTATTCCAAAGGAGCATAGGATCGATGTGTTCATAGGGACTTTAAAGGAGAATATCCAACACGATGTTCGCCTTTGGGAACCTGATGCATTGGAGAAGGCATTCAAGTTATTGTGCAAAACACACGAAAGGTACATATTGAAACTTTGTATTTGGAACCAAATCAATTTGTATGGTATCAATGGCTTTTCTCTAGTAAAAAAATTGTCACTTGGGCAATTTTTACGGAAGAAATGACAGCACATTATGAGGATACAAAAGGCAACACTTTTTTTAGCCAATTGATAAATCTCAAAAAAAAGGGTTCAATGATGGAGCACATTGAGGAGTTCCAAAAATTGAACATAAGGGTAAAAAATATTCCAAAGGAGCATAGGATCAATGTGTTCACAGGGACTATAAAGGAGAATATCCAACATGATGTTTGTGTTTGGGAACCTGATGCATTGGAGAAGGCATTCAGGTTAGCAAGAAAAATGGAAAGCAAAATTATGGCAACCAGGAAGCCCACCACTCACAAATATAAAGATGGAAGTGTTGTTGCCCCTAGCCTTCCACAACCTATAAGGTTGACACCACAACAATTGGAAGAAAAAAGAGCAAAAGGGCTTTGTTACAGTTGTGATAGCAAATACACTAAAGGTCATAAGTGTGCTGAGAAGAAATTATTCTACATAGATTGTGAAGAGGAAGAAGAAAAGGAACAAGAAAGGTCAAAAGAAGAGGATATAATCCAGGAACAAAGCCTAGATAAGGAAGAAATGAATCCGACCATATATTGTAATGAATTGGCTAGAATTACCACTCCTTAAACCATCAAGATAGAAGGACATATCAAGAAGAAAAAGGTAATAGTGTTGATTGATCCAGGAAGTACCCACAATTTTATTCATTGTAAGATAGAAAAAGAATTGAATTTCTTCCTATATCTAGCACCAGAGTGTCAAGTGATGGTTACTAATGGAGGAACAATAAATTTCTCTGGAAAGTGCCATAATATCAAGCTATCCATGGGAGAATATGTATTGAATAGCCCAATGCTTTCCATTCCAATGGGAGGTGCTGATGTTGTACTAGGAGTTCAATGGCTACAATCCTTGGGAACAATAGCTTTTAACTTTCAAGAACTTTTCATGAAATTTTATGTGGAAGGAAAGGAATTTGAATTAAGGGGTGTTATAGGGAAACTAGGAAAGATAATCAGCTCTAACGGTATGACATAGCTTCTAAAAAAGGAACAATGAGGTGTAATTGCACAATTATGTTCGCTAGATGTTTCCACATTGAAATCATCTATTTCTCCAGATCTCCAAAAAGTCTTGGACAATCATTCCAAGTTATTTGAGACTCCCAAAGGTCTCCCACCTATTCGTGATCATGATCATGCTATTCATTTGATTCTAGGAAGTGTTCCTCCAAACATTAGGCCGTACAAGTATCCTTATTCCCAAAAGAGTGAAATTGAACGTATGGTTGCAGAAATGCTAGAGGTTGGTATAATTCAACCTAGCCAAAGTTCTTTCTCTGCTCCAGTAGTATTAGTGCACAAGAAGGATGGATCATGGCACATGTGTCCGGATTATAGGGAGCTCAACAAGCTCGCTATTTAAGATAAGTTTCCCATTCCTATCATTGACGAATTATTGGATGAATTGCATGGATCAATTTACTTCACCAACTTGGATCTTCATTCAGGATATCATCAAATCAGAATGAAGACTGAAGACATTCTGAAAACAACATTTAGAACTCATGAGGGTCACTATGAATTTTTGGTCATGCCTTTTGGCCTTACCAATGCACCTTCTACATTTCAAGGTTTGATGAATTCCATTTTCAAACCCTTCCTTAGAAAATTCGTGTTAGTATTTTTTGATGATATACTAATCTACAACAAGTCTTGGAAGGATCATGTTGAACATGTCGATAGGGTGCTACAATTATTGGAGGAGAAACAATTATATGCAAAAAGATCCAAATGTTTCTTTGGAGTACAAGAGGTGGAATATCTGGTCATATTGTATCTCATGAAGGAGTTAAGGTAGACCCTAGCAAAATTAAAGCCATTAAGGAATGGAAAATCCCCACATCCATAAGGCATTTGAGAGGATTTCTCGAGTTGACAGGGTATTATCGCAAGTTTGTTAAGAATTATGGGAAAATAGCAGCACCTCTAACAACATTATTGAAGAAAGATGCATTTTCATGGACTCCAGAAGCAACAAAGGCCTTCGAACATCTTAAAGAGGCAATGTGTGAAGCACTGGTCTTAGCTACACCAGACTTCACAAAATCCTTTATTGTGGAATGTGATTCTTCAGGAAATGGAATTGGTGCTGTTTTAATGCAAGATGAAAGACCCATTGCTTTCAAAAGTCGTCCAATTAAGGGAAAGTATTTACAAAAAGCTATTTATGAGAAGGAAATGTTGGCAATACTACATGTACTTAAGAAATGGCGACCCTACCTAATGGGAAGAAACTTCAAGGTAAAAACGGATCATGATAGCCTTAAATACTTTTTAGAACAAAGATTATCCTCTGAAGAACAACAAAAATGGGTCACAAAGATGTTGGTTTATGACTTTGAAATAATCTACAAAAAAGGGAAGCAAAATGTTGTGGTAGACGCACTCTCAAGAAAGGATGAGGATGTGGAAGCATTGTTGTGCGCCATTTCTATTATCCAAATAGATTGGATAAACAAAGAAAAAGAGGAAAGGAAGAATGACGAAGAAGTGTGGGCACTTATTTGAAAGTTACAACAAGATTCCAGTACATCTGATACATTTAGCTGGAAAAATGATTCGTTATGGTACAAAGATTGCTTATACCTCTGTAAGAATTCCCAACTCAAACAAAAGATTCTTCTGGAATTCCACTCTTCTCCCTTAGGAGGGCACTCAGGATTTTTAAAAGCTTACCACAGGGTTAAGAAGGATTTTTTCTGGGATGGCCTTAAATTAGATATTCAAAAGTTTGTGGCGGAATGTTTGGTTTTCCAACAAAATAAAGCTAAAATAATTAAGACACCAGGTCTATTACAACCTTTATCCATTCCAAGCCAACGTTGGGAGGAGGTTTCAATGGATTTTATCATAGGTTTACCCAAGTCTGAGGGAAAGAGTTTCATCATGGTGGTAGTTGACAAACTTACCAAGTATGCACACTTTTGTGCATTATCACATCCATTTAAAGCCAGTACAGTTTCTACTGCATTTATGGAAACAACTCAAAAGCTACATGGAAATCCAAAGATTATTGTAAGTGACAGAGATCCCATTTTTACTGGAAATTTTTGGACATAATTATTTTCTTGTCTTGGTACTCAGTTAGCTCATAGCTCATCTTATCATCCTCAATCTGATGGGAAAACTGAGATAGTAAACAAATGTTTGGAAGTATTTTTTCGTTGCTTTGTATCTGATAAACAGACACAATGGGTCAAATGGTTGCCTTTGTCTAAATGGTGGTATACCACTTCGTTCTATACTGCAACAAAAATGACTCCATTTAGGCACTTTATGGATATCAGCCACCATCCATCACATCATATTTAAGAGAAAATTCTAAGGTTCAAGCAGTGGAACATCACATCAAGCATCAACAACAAGTTCTCCAACTCTTAAAGGATAACCTCGTGTTGACGCAGAATAGAATGAAACAACAAGCATATCAACATCGCAGCGAAAGAAGTTTTGATGTAGGTGACTGGGTATTCCTACGGCTACAACCATATAAACAAATGTCCCTCAAGCAAGCTAAGAAGGATAATTAATTATCACCAAAGTATTATGGTCCGTACAAGGTTTTGCAAAAGATTGGTACTATGGCATACAAATTGGAGCTTCCTGCAGCTTCTCAAGTGCACCCAATTTTCCATGTTTCATGTTTAAAGAAGATTATAGGTGACAAGGTCCCAGTTCAAACAATATTGCCAGAACTTGACGAGGAAGGAAAAAATTATATTGGAACTGGAAGCAGTCATAGAAACAAGAACTGGACAGCTACGAAATCAATCCATTTCGGAGTATCTCATCAAGTGGAAGAACTTATCCACTGAAGATTCCACATGGGAGGATGAGAATTTTATATAGAAGCATCCAGAACTACTCAAGCATTGAGGATAACACTTTTTTGAAGGAGAGGGGCATGTCAGGTCCCTACAATACTAGTGATTCCCCCATTACTATTGTAGTTGTATCCCTTATTAATATTGTTGTGCCCCTATTATCCCCATATTGTTATTATTGTGCCTGATAGAATCCCTCTATTGTTAGTTTTGTGCCTTTATATTATTATTGTTAGGTTGGCTTGGTTATATTGTGACCCCTTAGACTCCTATATATAGAAAGGAGGTTTTGTCATTTGTATCATCCAAGAATTGTTCATTTGTGTAATGTAAAGGAGGTTTCCCCATCGAAGAGGCTGAATTCTAAGTCGTTCAACTATCTTTTCTATCTTTTTGTGAGCTGGTTTCATAAAAAAATACCTGACGAGTTGTTAACTAAATGGTTTACCAAATAATGCATCAACAAAATTGTTGCAGACATAACAATGGGAGGTTGTGTTACTGAAGATCAAGCCATTTCCCATGCCCAATATTTAGATTTGGTATATTCCCAATTTGGCATGTTATATGATCTCTTTCCTGATGCTCCAAGGCCATCTACGGATCTAACATCTTCTAAATATATGGATGTACCACTTGTCAATGGTATTATTGGATCAATGTCTCAAACTTTCAATAAATCTTCTTCGAAGAAAAAATTCATTTCGAGTCTGCATCTAATCCTCCTTCGAAATCCTGGTAAAACCTCTGAGGTTAATTCCATTTAGTCTACCACGGTAGACAAAGCCTCAAAAAGTAAAAAGAAGGGTAAAGGAAAAGAAAAATCTGATACCCCAAAACAAAATTCTCCTAAGTCATCTGCTGATGATGTCTCCAAATGTAAGCCTAAGTATCCTTGCCTCATTTGTGAGGAAGATAACTATATCAAGGATTGTCCCTATCATGCGAAAATTATTCGCTTATTGAAAGGCACCCAAGGGAAACCAAATGTACTAAAAGACCCATTTCCATCACAACAGACCCAATTTGTAGAGCAACCACAATCCTCTACCTCTTTAGGTTCTCAGGTTTACATGAGTGGAATAGTTCCAATTTTTGTTGCCACCCGGTCGAAAGATTATCAAACTCCTCAAAAGTAGATGGTGGAAAGGGAAGCTACTGATACACCTTCTACTTCTTCTCCACCCAGTTATAGTCCTATTCATATCAAGAGACCTAATAACGAATATTTCATCCGATTGCCTCCTAAAGGTGTGCTTCGAAATTCATCTTCTAATATGAATGTTAGAGGTGCTCAACATTATAGTATTGTCAAGGATTTGGCTCAAGTGCCTGCGACAATGTATGCCTTGGAAGTTCTCCAAAGTTCTCCAACATTACAAAAATAATTATTATCTACTATAGGATGAATTGATCCTGCAGATTTGAATTTAATCACTTTTGATCTAGAAAACCATGTTCCTCATCTTCCCCATCAAATTTCATTTTTAATCCTTGAAGTCATTATAAAAGGGAAGATGATTCATCGGGCTGTCATTGATGAGGGTGCTTCCACCTACATCATGTTTCTTTCATGTTGGAAAGCCATTGACTCTCTACCTCTCAATCAGTCTCCGAATGCCTTAGAAGCCTTTGATGGAAGAGGATCCCATCCTTATGTTATTCTTACAAGTTTTCCCATCACCTTGGTAGGTAAAACTATTGAATTAGAAGTAGAAGTCATAGATGCAAATCTGAATTACAACCTTCTTCCTAGACGAAGTTGGAATCATGCCATGTTTTGTGTGGTTTCCTCTGTGTTCCGTGTGCTCTGTTTTCCTCATGAAGGGAAAATTGTTACCGTTGATCAATTGGCCTTTCTCTCTTTCGGTTATTTAAATTGCAGTGTCCCATATGTGGGAAATACCGATATTCCCTATGAGATTATGGGGGAAGGCCTTTTCAAAGATTCTTCTTTAATGGGAAAATTTTCTCTCCCACCTCCATAGGTCACCTTAGTCAACATGATCTCAAACTCAAGTGATCCATGGATCATCCCTACTCCAGATCTGGTTGATTCTTTCGGTGATGCTATGCCGCTAAGTCCTTTAAAACAAGCTTATAAACAAGTTATTTTGGCTTCAACGACTACTTTTGAAAGTCATACTACTCTTAGTATGAACCTAGACACGTATTCACAATCTCCTTGGCTTGGTTCTTGGGATTCTCTGGATCCCTTGAATGAGATATTCCCCACTGACAAGAGTATTGTTGAGATTATATCTCCTGACGAAATTCCCTGGAATGATGCTCATCATCGTTCCTTGTTTCTTCCAAGTATTAGTGAGATTTCTTTGCATCTTGAGACATTTGTTTCTCATAACCTGATGCATCCACTTAAAACACCTGTTTTGGTTCACGAATTTCTATCCGAAAGTGATATGGAAAATATTATTGCTACAATACCCAATGAAATTTCCATTAAACCTAGGATTGTCGAGAACATCCACATCAGGGCTTCCTGTTCTCCAGAAGAGATCAGGGTTTACATTGGCCTTTTTAAAGAGTTTCGTGATGTCTTTTCTTGGTTGTATGAGGAAATTCCAGGTATCGATCCAGCTATAGTGGTGCACAAAATACCCACTTACCCTAATGTGAAGCCTGTTCGTCAATGGATCCATTCGGTGCATCCTAGTAAGGTCGCTGCTATTAAATGAGAAGTTGAAAAGCTTTTAAGGGCTGGTTTTATTTACCCCATCCCATTAAAAAATTGGGTTTCCAATATTGTACTTGTCACTAAAAAGTAGGGAAAAATTCAAGTTTGTGTTGATTACCATGATACCAATTGTGCATGCCCTAAAGAAAATTATCTCTCTCCCTTTATAGATCATATCATTGATGAGTGCACTGGGAGTGAGATATTTTCTTTTATGGATGGTTTTTCTGGTTATAACCAGATTAAAAAATTACCCATTGATCAACAAAAAACTTCTTTCATCTATCCATGGGGGATTTTTCTTATAAAAATCTCCCTTTCAGTCTCAAAAATTTTGGTGCTACCTTCCAGAGAGTGATGTCATATGCCTTTGATGATATTAAACACTTCGTTCAACCTTATTTGGACGAATTACCAGCTCATTCTGCTAAGCATTGTGACCATCCATACCACCTTCGAGCAATATTTCTACATTGTCAATGCTATAATACTCATCTCAATCTGCATAAATGTGTCTTCTGCATTGAATCTGGTCTTCTCTTGGGTTTTTTTGTGTCTAAAGAAGGCATCCAAATAGATCCTCTAAAGGAAGAGGCTATTGTAAATCTACCCCCTCCTTCATCCCTGCACCAATTGTAGGGTATGCAAGGGAAGGCCAATTTTCTTCGTTGTTTTGTCCCTAATTATGCTGAGCTTTCCAAGGTATTTACTCGCTTACTTAAGAAAGGGATCCAATTCATTTGGGATGAACTCAATCAAAAATATTTCAATGCTCTAAAGAAAGCACTCACTAGTGCTCCTTTATTGCATCCCCCTGATTACCACCACGATTATTTCTTTTACTTGGCATTACCATGGTATTAGTCCATGATAATGACAATGGAAATGAACACATGGTTTATTATTTGAGTTAAAATCTCATGTTGAGAAGCTCGCCTTGGCAATGATCCATGTTGTCCAACATTTTCACCATTATATTCTTCTACAGAATACCACAGTGATTTCTGACTATAACCCCATGAATTATATTCTTAACCTTCAGTTTCTTGGGGGAGAATATATAAATGGATCGTTATCCTACAAGAGTTTGATTTGGAGTTTACTATTTCCAAATCAGAGAAATCACTAATTTTTGCTGAATTGATCTATGCCCTTCCTTCTGCAAACACCTCCACAAATTTATTGAGTAGATTCCTGATGAAAAATTGTTTCTCATCAGTAATATCTACCCATGGTATGGAGATATTATTGTTTATCTTCAAACCCAGAATTTATGATCTGAGTTGCTGCGATCTGACCGTCACCGCATCCGACATCAGTCTCAGCCTTATCAAATTATGGGTGATATGTTGTACCGAGTCGGTGTTGATTATGTTCTTCATAGATGTTTAACACTTGAAGAGGCTGAACGAATCCTAAATGTATGCCACTTTGGGGCATGTGGTGGTCACATGTCAGACTATGCCACTACTAAGAAAATCCTTCGTGCCGGTTATTTCTAGCCTTCTATCTTCAAAGATTTAATTTTGTTAGTTCAAAAGTCCCATGAATTTCAGATATATAACCATAAACAACTTTCCCCTCCAACACCCTTACACCCAATTTTTACTGTAGGCCCATTCGCTAAATGGGGAATTGATTTCATGACCTATAACCCTTGCTCGGCTGAGGGGCATGGCTATATCATCGTCGCCATCGACTATTTTACTAAATGGGCTGAGGCGATGCCCACATATACTACTGACGGTACAACTGATGCTCAGTTCCTCTTAACCATTTCATAGCTTATTTTGGTGTCCCTCAAGCCATTATCACTGATCATGGATCCCATTTTCATCAATACATGATGGCAAAGCTTACTGCTTAGTTGGGTCTACATCACGACAAATAAACTCCTTATTACCCACAGGCCAATGACCAAGTTGTAGCGGTTAATAAAGTATTAGTTACTATGCTTCAACGTACCGTTGGAAAGCATAAAAGAGTCTGGCATCTCATGCTATTTTCGTCTCTTTGGGCTTACCGAACCTTGGTAAGACAATCACTAATTTCACTCCATTCCAGTTGGTATATGGTTTAGAGGTGACACTCCTTATCAAGTGTGAGATTCCTTCATTAAAAATAGTTATCGAATTACTCCTCGATACCTCACCTAAAGAGGAATGTTGACTTTATCTCGAGAGGCTTGATGAATCCGTCGTATTACCACAATGATTATCCAAGAATAGAAAAATGAATTAAATCTCATTCTCATCAAACTGTTTCTCCATGATTTTTAATTGAAGGTGACTTGGTCTTGTTGTATGACCAAGGCAATGATAATTTGGGAGTAGGGAAGTACAAACCTATGTGGCATGGGCCATACATTGTTAAACATGTTTTGCAAAAAAAAATATGATTTGGTTGACTACGAAGGTAATGCGTTAGCACTACCCCACAAAGGGGCTTTATCTGAAAAAAGTATTACGCATGATTTCCATATAATTAATTTTGTATATTGTGAATTCATTAGTGTGAATTTTGATTTTTTTGGTGTGATTGTTTGCTTTGCAGACATGTTTCCTCTTCTTACCTCGTCTTTCACTCGGTTCATAGATGCCATCAAACCATTACGTTGGTTTTGCTGATGGTGCTTGTTGTAGTACATAGATCTTATATTCTATAGCTTGGGCACTCTTCACCCCTAATAGAAATTTGATCACTTTACAAGGTATTTTACTGTGACAAACAACTAATAATATTGCCGAGTACAATGCAGTTATCTAACTATTATCAAAAGTAGTTGCTCTTGAAATAAAAAATTTGGTTGTTAAGTTAGATTCACAACTCACTGTGCTAAAATTAAATGGTCATTATTTAGTAATAAATCCATAAATTTTGTGTATGTATCTACGTGTTTGATTAGTAGAAAGAAACTTTGATTACATTACATATCAACACATTCCACGAAATTTGAATATGTTAACAGATGCATTGAAAAATTATGTTTTAGATAGACATTTGCATCACTTGTAAAAAAAATGAACACATCGTCATGATATATGAACAAATAAGTTAAAAATAGAACACACACACACACACACACACACATATCGAGTCTGTCAAAGTTTGTTATGTAAAAATCTCAAAAGATAGTGTTCTGAGGCACATGGCCTTAAAAGCCTACAACAATGCTGATAATACGATTAGGAATAGGACTATTTCCCACATGATGCTCATGATAGCATGAGACAACTCTAATCACTTGGCCTAACAACCAACGAAGTGTCATGGATACTCCCACAATGTGCCTCTGGTATCGCAACGACACGTCATCTATAGTAGCGTACTCTGGAATCCCTTGAGTAAGGACTTCTAGGTTGTGCTCCATCTCCACAGAGGTAAACACTCTAAGAAGAATGTGACTAAGATTGATCCACACCCAAACTGCTTCAAATGACTTGATTTTCACTTGACCAACCGTCGTTTCATGTTAACCAACAATCCTTCACACCAATTAAATACAATTGGAGTGAGACAGTCCACGGCGTATTGGAACTAAGATTTTGTTGCCTCATGCAACACTTGAGCCCCAGCTACATGGGCCATGGTATGTAGAATAGTTGTTTTCTTGTAGGGTCCTGACCCAGGTTTAGAGGTAATTTAGCCAAACAAATCCTGGTACTACTGGCCCTTTCGGCAACAACTCGTGGAGTGTGGACTAAGGTCTCACCCAAAGTAGTATGGGAGGGTGCTAGAACTAGATTTCCGCACCCTGGAGATGTATGATGAGCTTCAATGGTTCATGGTTCAACCTTGCATGCATGCCGCTACGAGCACTTTCCTGTACTTCGTAGCTTGAGATACTTCCTTTGCGCAGCCCTACTTCGGGGCCGAACAATGTTATTACCCAATTCCTTACTAATAATTCAATATTAGTTGATCACTTAGCTTATCTATATTTGTCTAGCTATACTTAACAGTGTTCAGCATTCATATAAGTGTGCATGATAAATAAAACAGTATGATTTCATATAATATCAAATAGGAAATAACACAAAACTAGATACACAAGATTTGGAATCAAACTTCTCTTTATTATTCTTCTTCCTTGGTTACAGAATCGACTCCGCCTTGTTCACTCAGCTGCAGGGGTCCACACACTCAACTGCGGACTGTACTAGGCCTTTGCGCACCCAGTTGCAGAGCCTTCTCCTACTCTACGACCTAGAGACTCGACTTTATACTTATATCTTCCGCTATTCTTAGTCCATGATCACTCTAATTCTCTTATCACTTTAATTCTATATCTTTACAACTTAGAGCCTTGCTCTATTTATACAATCCCATGGTCCGCGGACCATGGGTAGGTCGACATTACATTACAAAACTTAGGGTGGACAACCCTATTGTAGAGTTGTAAAAAGGGTCTCTTTCACCTCTAATTACCTCACATTAATATGTCAATCCGGGAGCGTTTTGTTATTTCAAAGAGTGTCTCAGTTTGAGGCTATCATTTCACAGAGTAATGTTAGTAGTACAGCGTTCAGAAATACAAGAGTAAATGGATGCCTGTCTACAACTAAGTTACTTCAAAAGAGTAAATCACACACTCAAAAAACTTGGCAACTTATCAGTCAAGGGTTCGACAGCGATAACCCATCCCTTTGGAAACTGATGGAAAGGAAATTAGAGAACAGACCACGGGTTTGGGAGCCAGACAGTAAATGCCGAGGCGCACTATAGCCTTAGATCATCTCCCACACCAAAACAACAAATGCTAGTAAATGGAACAACAGATAAGAAAATGGAACAACAAATAAGAAATCGAACAACAAATCTGGAATGGAACAGCAATTCTGAAATGGAACAACAATTATTTAAAGGAACAGCAACTAAACGACTAAGTCTCGCAAGCAGTAATCAAACTTAATCTACTAAATCAAATGCATTAATCATAATCAAACA
Organism: Pinus tabuliformis; assembly: GCA_031772625.1. Lineage (NCBI taxonomy): Eukaryota > Viridiplantae > Streptophyta > Pinopsida > Pinales > Pinaceae > Pinus > Pinus tabuliformis. The sequence goes on along the minus strand of CM062811.1, from coordinate 221,480,705 downwards.
ACAATCTTTCACTCTTAAGGCGGATCAAGCAGCACACACTAATGGAACAACACTGATTACTGATAAGTTAAGGAACAGCGCTTGGAAACCATATATGCACACAAGACACTTGAATAGTAATCCGATCTAAGCATCAACCTCAGTTAGAAGGAATACGACTGCATTTCAAAATGGAACAGCATTACTTCTAAATCCAACAATCGTAAAGATCACAACTTTCAAGATGAGTTCTGTAACATGAATATACAACACAAAAGCTCTGTAACAAAATAGTAACAATATTCGGTTAAGACTAATAATATTCAATCAACTCTGAAAGGAACAGTAATATAATGTAGAGTCAATACAACAGTTCTTTCTGTAGAAACCTTAATGAATTAATCTTAACAGAGCATGTGATGTAAACTTATAAGGCATATCAGATTACCAAATAACGACGATAAGCAAATCATGCAGAAATCAAATCATAATAATACAGAAGCAAGTGTCCACCAGGGCTGGGCCCTTAGCCTCCAAGGGTACACCGCTTTAGGTTAATCCAGACGAAGAGATGAAATAATCACCAAGTTTGTATTAATGCATGAAACAAAATTACAAAGAACCAGTTCTTATCGAGACTTGATGATCAAAGTTTTGATCTTTAATAGAAATTACATAAAAGCATAATCATGTCGAACTCCCAAAGCTAACAATGTTGTCCCTTTTTATAAGGGTGACGGCGGAGATGTTTAAGTAACAAGATAGATAAAGCAGCGATCCCTCAGGATCAAGGATCCTGAGGGATTCGCCGAACCATTAATCCTTAATCATCTCTTTTCCCTCCTGTGCCGAGCTGGTGTCTTCTCCTCCTTTTCAGGGCCGATTTGCTTTGATCTGCTTAGCCTTGTTTGCACTTGGTCTCCCGTCAAAGGGACAGCGGTTACCTTGTCGTTGTCTTTTCCCTTAGCACAACAACTCCTCGTTTTCACCCCTTCCTGCACGAGGGAATGACAATTGTTAGCGGTTAAGTCTTGCATATTAATCTCACATGTTTTGTTATAATTCTTTATCGTTTTCCAAGTTCATGACGCAAAAAGGTTTACAATTTCTACTGAAAAGCCACTGAAATATCATAAAAAACATACCTTTTTAGTACTCCACACACCCCCTGCTTACCTTGTTTCATGCCCTCATGAAAACGTTGTAGTTGACATGCAAGGTAGTGAGAGAATAGGCTGGAGAAGGAATCTCATGCGGAGGCCTACAGCCATGAAGAGTAACTAGGTAGTCAAAGAAATGGCCTGTTTGACCCTCAGGCATCTCAGACAGGGCTTGGTATCCGGGTGCAGGGTGCCAAATAATTGGACTGCGGAACCTATATTCTAACCAGGATGGCCCTGCTCTCAAAATGCTTTCACCATAAAGGTGCAAACGATTGGCAGCTAATTTAAAATTCTCATACTTAAACAGTTCCCTGAGCTGGATATTCAGATTAGAGATTTGATACCGAAATTTAGCTGCATCAATGGCAAGGTCTTTGATAGAAAGAAATTATTCTAATCCTTGTCGAATGAGTGCCTCATGCATGGGTCCTAATGTTTCAATGATACCCGGAGTCTTTATGAGGTTTCTATGTGCTTTCCACAACTGTACTGGGTTCCCAGGCTCAGCCCTTACCCACAAATCTAGGCCATTTTCTTGCCTCTAGAAAGTATTATAGGCTTTGATCCATTTATTCTAATTAACTCCAAATGAGATGAATGCCTGCAATTGGATGTCTCCAACAAAAGGGCCAGGGTTCAACTTAGTCTCCTGGTCTAGTACCAGGTTATGCAAATAGAATTCGCACAACAGTCTCTGGACCTTTACCCCATAGTGTTTACAGCAGCCTATAAAGTCATTGACAATGTTAATTTGTATGGGAGCACCTGCTTTAATATCTTTTATTTTTAATTGTAAATATTGTTCCAGTAAAAACAGGGCATAATTTTTGGCAGGGGCCCTACATGCTAAGACGTCATTGTATAAAGAACACAAGGTATCCATCTGCTTGATAACAGTATCTAGCCTACGAGTTACCTTTGCAACTTTCTCTTGTTCCTTCTGCCAACCTTCAAAGGCCTGGATTTCGGATTGGTTGATGTTCCTAAGTTGTTGCTGTAGTTCTTCATACTTTTTGCGAGGGACCATTTGTTCTCTAAGCTTTTCTGCTTCTTGCTAAGCTTATTTCAACCCCTTGCGCAAGGTTACTGTTTTTGGATCTCTTCTCCATGCAACGGTGGAGGCCGGGAGTTTTACCTGAACTTTCTTATTGTGTTTCTTTGAGTTCAGAACCCTTATCACCCCTGAGGGTGGTGCCTCCATCTGAATTTTCTTGTCATGAGTCATCATATCATCCATTTCTATTTTAACATGAATATCAGTTTGTTGATGTTCCTTTTCAAATGGAACATCAGTATGTTCTTCAGCATCATTTGGAACAACAGTTGGATTTTCAACAGGGTTTTGAACAGCAGGATGAATTTTGATCCTCCGCCTTTTTGTCTTGTGGAGTTTTACTAGAGTGGTCACCTTTTTCTTCCTTGCAGTCTTTCTTACCCTCTGCCTTGCTTTCAGGATCCTAATCTGCTGGTGGAGCTGGGCTATTATGCTCAATAATCTCTGTTGTTCCTTTCGCAATTCTTTAATTTCCAAAATTTCATTAGAAGGAATAACAGGCTGTCTGCTGCGGCCTGGGCTGTGACTAGTCCCTGGATCTTCCTCTTGGGGTGTTTCTTCATTGTTCTGCTCCGGCTGTTCTGTGGTAGGAGCCTTAACTGGTTCTATCAATTCCTGGGAAACTTCTTTTTCTGCCCCTAATTCCTCCGGAATTTCTTCCGGTGCCTTAGGAACGGATTGTTCCTGTTCAGTATCTCTTATTTCTTCTTCATCATGAACAAGAAAATTTCCTTCTTCTGCCTCTTTTGCATGTGGTTTTTCAGATGCATTTTCCTCTTGGGGTTTGTCATGGAGGTCTGATGGACTGGAAGGTTGTCCATATTCACCCGTATTAACCAAGACTGCGGCCAATTCGTCTTCTCCCACTGGGTCCTGCAATGGGCTACCTTCCTGCTTTTCCATTCCCCCTTCTTCTTGGATTGTTCAGCTTCTGCTTCAGAATGCTCAGCTTCTGTTTCAGACTGCTCGGATCCTTCCTCATTTTCTTCTTCGGATTGCTCGACCCCCTCTTCAGATTGCTCGGCCTCTTCTTTCTCTTCTCCTTCAGATTGCTCTGCTTCTTCTTCTGGCCATGAGGATTGCTCATCCTAAATTTCTACTGGCTGGCTGGTGTTTCCCTGGAGCTTTTCCAGCCTTCCTCGTATCCGAGCTAACTGGACCGATTTCCTGTGTTTCTCTGGTTGTTCGGGTGTACTGGTGGCATGCTTACGCTTTGTCGATTCCTTGCGTGTTTCTGGACGTTCGAATGTACTAGTGACATGTTTTTATTTTGCTAATTCTTTGCGTTTTTCTGGACGTTCTGGTGTGCTGGTAGCATGCTTGCGTTTTTGGGATGGTGTTGTCAACCCCCCCTCAATCATTGCAATTAGCTCTTCCCAGATGCTCTGCTGCTGGGTGAGGTTATGACTAACAATTAATCGAATTAACCCATGATGACTAAGGACTGACTCTACATGCTATGCCTTTTTTTAAACTTCGTGCAACGTCATGAAGTAACGAATTCAAAAGTGCAGGTAGATTTACAGAGCATTTCTGCTTTAAAACAGCTAAGAGTTTAAGATGTCGTGGTCTTACCACGTCTTTTCTACCCTCACAGATGATGTAGCTTTGCACGGTTCTTGCAAATTCTGCCCATGGCTCTCCTAGCGTTGCTGGAAAAACTCCCTTCCCTTTAATTTTCAAGCTCTGGCCTTCGTCCTGGAAGATTTCTATAATCTTCTGTAATCTCTCCTTTTTTAGCGTCCATATAGGTCTGGTGGTTGGTAGTCCCGAGACTTCTGCGATTATGTCATCGGTGACAGTTATCTATCTCCCCCTTACTGTGGAGTAATCCTCCTCCAAATTCTGTAGGAATTCAATCGCCATTGTTTCGTTAGACTCCTGCAAGCAGTTGAGATAAGTCAGCTACCCTACTCTTGCTAGGATTTCCCGGGTAGCAGCGGAGACTGTCAACACCTGCGGTTCCCTTCGGATCACTCTTCCTCCCATGGTTCCACTGTGGATTCTTAATGGAACAACAACTGTTTGTGTTGTTTGAAACACAGAGAGGGTAATAGACGCAAGACTTGTTTGAAAAAAACAGAGTATGCAACAGAAATGGCTTATGAACAGCAATTCGTGTAACAAAAATAGAAATAACATGTCATTAAGCCGTGCCATACCCTAGTACACCACTTTCCGGAATAGTGAGCTAACACGTAATCTAGGGAATAATGAGATTAACCTCCCCCCCAAATAAAGGAGCAACACTCGATCTGCAACAGAGTCATAAAGGAACAGCGTATGAAAGTATGCCATGTTTAGAAAAACAACAAATTACCAAAACTGAGGCGTAAAGTTGGATCGCGTATTACGTAAGAGGCTGCTGTGATATGATGCGAGGCTGGGGGGATAGGACGTCTGTCGTACTTGCCAAATATCATGTGGTCATTGTCACTTACTCTGCCATGATTGGTGGTAATAAATTTTCATGCGATATATAAGTCAGGAAATGATATATGATTAGTTCCTAGGTTATAAGAAACAAAAGAGTATTAGTATCTTACCTATTGGTGTAACCAATGTGACTTCAATACCATTAACAGTGCTCTGCTACCGACAGGTGTCCATAACCTTGGCAGAGTTGTTTATTTCACCCCTGGAACCATGATCCTTTGTGTATATGTTAGGGAGTGTAATGTCAAAATGTAGGCCATTATGCTGGCTTGGTAACTAGTTAACCATAATGCCATTCATGAGGAAGGAGCGAAAAGTGGGCAGGCCGGCTCGTGATGAGACCTCCTATTCCAAGGTTTGTTTATTTGATATAACTTTTGGACCATATCCCTGGTGTGGTGGCCATAGTGGGAATGCCACTTCACTTCCATCCTCATGATCAGGGTAGGATGGCTCTTGATGAGACCCCCTATCCTGCATTTGACAACTTATAAGTCATGTTTACTTTCTTTTTTCTTTTTCATAAAGTACTTTTCCTTATTTATACACAAAGGGTGGTTCAACACTCCTTAAGAGTAGGAATGGTGGAAGAAGTCTTATCATCTCAATAGGAAGATATAAACCATTTGCTATTATTCCTAAATAATAATCAAAGAGGATTAAAGGGATCGTCATGAAAAAGATAACCAATCAGAGCAAAATTAGTAAAACAATGACAGCAAAAGATGATAAATAAGTGTGTCCTTCCTTTTTTCCTCTTACCAATGCAGAGCCTTATAAAGATAGAGATTTATGCTTTGCGGATTTTAGTATGTTGTGATTTTGTATTCATTACATAAGTGCGTAGCTGTATCTTAAAGACTTGAAAGAACAGGAGCAAGAAGCATCCTAAATTTAGATCAGCAAAAGGAATAAGCTATTTCACAAGGAGAGCAAAAGTATGCTAGTGGTGTTTCTTTTGGAAAAAGGAACAACAAAGGACCATAGATAGCAAAAATGCAAATGTCGCTCCTTTGAAAAAGGAACAGTAGAACACACCAATGCCGTTCCTTTGAAAAAGGAACAACAAAAATAAAAAAATGCTATTCCCTTGGAAAAGGGCAGCAAAACACTCGAAATGTCGTTCCTTTAAAAAAGGAACAGCAGCAACTAAAAATGTTGTTCCTTTGAAAAAGGAACAGCAAAAGACGCAAAAATGCCGTTCCTTTGGAAAAGGAACAACAACAATAAAAAATATGTTGTTCCTTTGGAAAAGGGACAACAAACACACAACAGTGTCATTCCTTTTGAAAAAGGAACAACAAAAATCGAAATGTTGTTCCTTTAGAAAAGGAACAGCAGAACAAGCAAATGCCGTTCCTTTGAAAAAGGAACAGCACAAAATCAAAGATGTTGTTCCTTTGGAAAAGGAACAGTAGAAAATCAAGAATGTTGTTCCTTTAGAAAAGGAACAACAGAAAATCAAGAATGTTGTTCCTTTAGAAAAGGAACAACAGAAAATCAAGAATGTTGTTCCTTTAGAAAAGGAACAACAGAAAATCAAGAATGTTGTTCCTTTAGAAAAGGAACAGCAGAAACACACAAATTCCATCCTTTTGGAAAAGGAACGACAAAAATCAAAATGTTGTTCTTTTGAAAAAAAGGAACAGCAAAAATGACAGGAAAACATTAGTTCAAACATATGTACAAAAAATGACTCAAAGAAAAGAACTTATGTACAAATTGTAAAAAGAAATGAATTCCTTAATGAATTACAGGTGAGGAAGACTTCTCTTCCTCTCCCAAAATCTCCATATCAGTGTCTCGGTGTAGCTGCTGGCAGAAGGACTCCCGAGTGAGTGGTTTGTGATAAAGACGAACTCGGTGGCCATTTACTTTGAAGGCATATCCAGAACCGTCAATAGTGATTAGAGTAAGGGTTCCATTGTCATGTACCTTCTAGATTTTGTATGGTCCCAACCAACGAGTCTGGAGTTTCCCAGGGAAGTCTTGAAACTTGGAGTCGTACAACAGAGCCCAGTCTCCCTCGTGGAAGACTTTGTTTTTAATGAGAGAATCATGCCATTTAGCTCGCTGCTATTGAATCAGGGCTGTATTTTGAAGTGCAGAAAGCCTAATTTCGTCCAACTCATTGATATGCTGTAGTAGATGTTGGAGAGGTAAATCCCCTCTACGGATAGAGGCGATCCCTACTAGCCCAGCAAGGGTCTAGCAACAATCAGTCAATGCTGCTATGCATGTTCCTAATTGCAATTAAACAAGAGGTAAAGAGCACCTACTTGGATTCCAGCGCTGTCGTTTGATGAAGAGATGCTGCCTTCGCTCCTTCGCTTTGGCTGGTCACAATCCTCCGCGATCCCCGCGAATAGATACCTGCACACACGAAGAGGAAACAAACACAAGCGTGAAATCTAGTAAAAGCAACCATACATCAGTCAGAAAAGATGTAATTCACATTAACCATTGCATAGACAAATGAGAATGGAACAATAATAGCAGTCATCTATTATTAATCAAAACAGAGAAGAGTACAACCAAATGTTCTGACGTCGGTATCCTTCTCAGGAGGGGCCAGTCAGCAAGCGTCTCAAGCATTCACCTTTGGAAATGATTCTCCCAAGACAAGAAACTCTCTCTCACACAAGCAACACAAAACAACCTTCCCTAAGCTATCAATCACTTCCACACTTAGCACACCAAATACCTATAGTAGCAGCAATCTGAGCACTATAAGCTCTACACAATCCAAGCTATTCCAAACTAGCTTCTCATGGTAATGGTGGAAGTTTATATAGGAGAAGGAACCTCCTAAAAGGGTGGAAGGATGAGCTTATCCTCAAGGGAAGTGGTTGCAAAGGGTCGAACAGACATGGCATAGAAGGGAGTCGATACTCACAAAGCCAACAACCAAGCCTGGAGTTATCTGGAAGGCTGGCTGTTGGAACAAATTCGCCCAAATAGGATCAGCGCGGATTATAAGGTAACTGACGCGCTGATGCCGCGCCTCAATAACTAGGAAAGTCATGTCAGCGCGACCCAATACAAAGGAGAGGTGCGCTGGCTCATGAAATGCGACCAGCGTGGAAAAGTGATGTGCTTCCGCGCTGGCATCGCACTGAATACACTACGAGCCGCCAGTCATCGCGGATATTTTAGAAACAGACGCGCTGATGAGGAAAACTTTGGAAAAATGGGTTTTTGGCCAGTTCAGAAGGCATGAACTTGATTATGGTGAACTCCTGACACAGTAGGGTGACTGACAGGGAGACAGTGACAAATTACTGTGTAACAGATGCCCCCTAAAGCATGAAGACCGAGAGAGTGGGAGGGGTGAAATGCTTTACAACACTCGCCGAACTGGAACACCACCAGGAAGGACCGAATATCTCTGATAATCAAGTACATGCAGTCTAGGCATGGTCGCAGCCATCCGAAAGACATGCGAAAAGGTCTGTGGAATGGACGCAGCCACCCAGCGAAGAGACCAAAATAATGATAAGGTATGGTCACAGCCATCCATGAAGACTCAGGTAGGGGCGCAACCATCCATCAATGAGTCATGTAATGATCATCCACAAAATCGCAACCTGGACTATAACAGACAGAGATCCAGGGTCTTGCGCTCCGTCCCGATCCGAACAAAGTACAAGTCCAAGCATGTGAATACATGAGCTGAAGTCGAACATGCATGGACATCGTCTGATTACCAGCCAATGATGAAAACTGTTAACAGACACGAGAGGTACCACCAATAATGACAATGGTCCTCAAGGTATTATAGGTACAATCCGCGGCATGTGAATCAATGAGCTGGTGTCGAACACTCACGGAATCATTCGATCGGAGGCCAATGATGTAAACCTCACGTTGAACACGAAGAACCTTCCATTAGGGCATGCAGGTTCTAATGCACCTGAAGGGAGTCTCTAAGTCACCTTCCCGGATAATGAGCTGAAGTCGACAGGAAGTGACCTTGATCGAAGGTGGGCCATAATGATTCCCACATCATCGACACGAGACAGAGGTAAAATGATTTGTGTGAGATAGCAGATGAGGTTGTATTATTGCAGAGGTCAACTTCTCTTGAACATACCGGCGGCACGACAGTGGATTTGGCAGTATTTGACATCAAATGAGCAGAGGGTAGGATGACGGTGGCAATGAGCAAATGAGAGGTCAAATAGGATAACCCATACCCACGGAGGTCAATTGTGAAACAACATGAGAAAATCCCACCCGACACGAATGCAGACCAGTGCCATGTTCAAGAGCGACATACTGCCGACGCAACGATTGCAGTTCCATTTTCCCCACCATTTCTGGCAGGTACCCCGGTTATTTTTGGATGACAAGCTTGACGGGGATAGCATATGCTTGAAGAGTGTCATGTCGAAAATGCCTGATGTCATCAAGTGTTTAACGAGCCTGACAAAGGAAAAACTCGGCGTCTTTTCTTATTTAGAGAGTCTGAAAAGACAGCGGAAAAGGAGACTCCAGGGGGGTCCTTTTTCGTACAGTTGTGTCTCTTGAGCCCGAAAAAGTATAAAACTATGCCCGAAAGAACCGCCCGACCATTACGATCGAGGAGTACTTTTCGTAAATAGTGCTTTCGACCCGAAAAAGTAAAAAAGCGGTCGGAAACACGTCGTTTTAGAGCCGATAACGAGTGCAAAATGACAAACACCCGGCAATCTTTTTAAGTTACACGGTCGAAAAAGAGCTTAAAACGACCGCCTCTCGTTCCCTTTAACGAGCTGAAAGGAAGCTCGGCCATCTTTTCTTGTTTCATGTCGGAAAAGAGCTCAAAGACGACATTTTTTGGGACCAAGTGATTTTAGGATCATTATGATTTTCACTGTTTCTGAGGACCTACACAATAATAAAGAATACCTGCATAAATCCGTTCGACATGTTAAAAACATATTAAAACATGCATAAGACATTGAAAGAAGTGCTAAATCCATGGTAAAAGCATGAAAAACACCCACATTTGTAAAATTTATGGCTAATTGAGCCATTTTTACTATAAATAGAAGAGTAAATAGTCATTTTTACCATTGTTACCATATTGAGCCTTTGAGAACGTTGTGAAGCTGAGAAGTTGACGGAGCAAATTCTTCCTCGTGCGGGCACCATTCGTCGAACGGCTTGTTCCAGGTAGGTTCCCCTTGCCATGCGCTCTCTTTTGAGTCCTTTTTTGAGCATTTTAACGGTGGGATTGGCCCAATTGGGCAATTTTTTGAGTCATGGGTGCGCTCTCGGTCAGCGCGGGTTTCCCGCTCGGGACCGCGCTGACCGATTAAAAATACACGTACCAACTTTGCGGTCAGCGCGGAAAACCCGTGTTCTTCCGCGCTGACCTGAAGAAAATACAAAGCGCTGCCATGGTCGGCGCGGCTGTTTTAAAAACAGCCGCGCTGGCGCTGTTAAATTTCATTTTTTAAGTTTTGGACGTAAAAATTTTACTGGCCAGCACTCTAATTATTTTTAATGCTCATGCAGGACGCAATGGCCTTTCAGTGGCAAGAGAGGGCTCACGATGTTGAGGATATAGCCGCTTTTGCAAATGCGGATTGCCGAAATGCCATGCGGGCGTGCGGATTCATGAAATTCTTCCTTACTCCACGTCTGAGAGCTCAGCATGATCTACTTGAGTTCCTGATCAGGGCATGGAACCCGATAGATGGTAAGTTTACCATCCGAGGCAAAGATATCGAGTTCGACCACATGGACATTTATTTTCTGACTGGATTGTCCCGTCGGGGGGAGAGGCCTATCATAGAAGGGCAACGTCCCAGCGGCGAGACCCTTGACCAGCTCATGGCTCGAGTATGTCCAGAGGCTGTCAAAACGCGGAGTGGGAAGGTAGCGATTCCCACAGTGACGGATATAGTCCTTCGCACCATCCTTTTTATGGTAACCCGGGCAGCGGGAAGCTTGGCCAACCATGAGGCCTCGAAGACCCACCTATTGCTAGCTCTTGAGTGCCTACAGCCTACTGTGTTTGACTGGGCCACAGCGGTGACCAACAGCATGAAGAGACAACTCAGCAACTGTCGTCGCGGGGAGACGAAACAGTTTGGCTACGGGTCGCTCTTACTCCCACTCATTCTGGAGCGGGTGCCAGCCATGCGGCTGCAGACTATGGCAGTGGATCCACCTAGAGGTCCGCGGGAGACGAGGGCCACTCGATGGGCGCGCATCATGCCGCGCGGAGGTGGTGGCCGTCCAGCTGCTTGGGGAGTGTTCTTTCGAGAGTGGTTGGACCAGCAGATCATTTTCGTGGAGGACTGGCCATACGCTGGTATGGACTTCCGCAACGATCCTGATATGGTACTGCCTGCGGGAGATCACTGGGATGATGGAGGTATGACACTTGATTTTTGAGTTTTTTAATGTTTTTTGATTTTTTATGTATATGTCTTGATAAATGTCATGGTGCACAGATGTGGGACCCGTTAGACCCATCGGCCTAGCCCCAGAGGCACGGAGAGAGGGGCAAGGAGCTGGAGCCCTGGCCCTAGTCCCTCCAGGAGTTGATACTTCAAAGGCGATAGCTCGCAACCTTGAGGGTTTGCTGGAGGGTGTGCCAGACTACCAGGGAGTCGAGGAGGTTCCCATAGAGCACTAGATCCACACAGTGGGGGTGGCACCCAGGTTGCACCGCTTGTTGAGGCGGGTGGCACGAGCAACTGTGTGCTACAGAGAGCACAACCCAGCACAGTAGTCGCCTAGGTTTCCTTTTGATGTTTTTGAGAGACATATCTCTCGAATGTATGGAGAACAGTGACTCTTATTTTTGACACATACACTTATTTTTGAGCGCCTTAGTGCGTCACACGATATATATATATATATATACAAACCATTTTTTTGGATGGATCTTGTTACATGTGATGATGTTTTGTTATGCAAATGTTCAGTACAAATGTGATCTTATGTATGGATTTGCACAACACATGACCCATATATTTTAATGTTTTTAATGCAAGCTTAAAAGAACACACAGCACGCATGCAAACTATGTTTAAGAAAATATCTTATTTACATATGCTTTACTCTATTATGCTTTCTATGCCTTCTTGTATGATGTTATCTATTTCGCAAATGTTTGTCTAACACATGATTTGCCAATGCATCAGTCAACGTGTTTAATCGTCTTGGAATATGTTGATATGTGATATAGTCAAAATTCCTTTCTAAAAATTTGACACGTAGATACAACCTTAGGATACGTTGGTCTCTGACGGAATATCACCCGTTGAGTTGATGAACGACAAGCTGGGAGTCCAGGTTTACCATCATTGCACGAATGCCGAGATCAACTGCTTCGGCTAGTAGCTCAATTACGGCACTGTATTCGGCAACATTATTAGTGGTATGACCGAGGCAGACTCCTTGGAGATCTAGCAACTCTCCGTGAGGATCGTAGATCGCCCACGCCGCAGAGGACAAATTGCAGGTGCTACGGCAGGCGCCATCAGCGAAACCAACATAAGGTGCACTAGACATCTGCACAAGAAGAAAACACAATAAGAGGCAAACACGTTTTCACACCGAAACAAAACATGAAATCATGCACACAAAACACACTAAACACGCGTATGTACACACTGAGTGCACGAAGTCATGCATAATATTTCTTCAGATACAGCCCGTTGCGGGGCTTGTCAAGAGGGTTTCCTTCGTAATAAATCAACTCATATGCGCCCTTTTTTAAAACTCTTTTCACGATATAGGGACCTAGCCACATAGATTCGAGTTTTCCTGCCCCCAGCTTATCTTTAGCTTGATCGTAGAGCAGTACTAGATCTCCCTCAATGAAGGAACGAGGACGAATGTTCTGGTCAAAGTGAGCTTTGACTCTCTTCTTTTGCGCTTCGATAGCTAGAGAAGCTAAACGACGAGTCTCGTCTAACCGTTCTAGGTAAAGAAGCCGTTCCTCCACCGGAGTGGTGTTGGGAAGCAACTCGACAGCTAATTTCAACGAAGGAATCTCACACTCGACGGGAAGGGTAGCCTCCAGCCCATAAACCAACTGAAACGGAGTGAAACCGGTGGCATCCTTCACAGAAGTCCGGTAGGCCCACAAGGCTGGGAACAACATCAGATGCCAATTAGACTTGTGCGTGTTGACGGTGCGTTGAAGCATAGTGATCAAAACTTTGTTCACTGCCTCAACTTGTCTGTTGGATTGTGGATAGTACGGTGTCGAACTATCTTGACACAAGCCTAGTTGGGTCGTTAGTTCTGTCATCATGTGATTACGGAAATGCTTTCCGTGATCCGTGACAATAGCCTGAGGGACTCCGAAATGAGTAATGACATGATTGAATAAAAACTGCGCCGCTGTGTAACCGTCTTCGTTCATTGTAGGCATCGCTTCGGCCCACTTGGTGAAATAATCCACGGCAACGATGATGTACCCATGCCCCCCAGCCGAACGAGGGTTACAGGACGTATAATCGATGCCCCATTTGGCAAATGGACCTACGGTGACAACAGGGTGCAGTGGTGCAGCAGGTGCACGCATCTTCCGGTGGTAAACCTGGCATTCGTGACATGCACGTACAGCAAGGATGCAATCCTTGAAGATGGAAGGCCAGAAATAACCAGCACGGAGGATCATCTGGGCGGTAACACACCCGGACATATGGCCACCACAGGCGCCGGAGTGGCAGTCATTCAATACCCACTCAGCTTCCTCGAGAGTCAAACATCGGCGGAGAACAGAATCAACGCCGAGGCGGTACAGGGTATCGCCCAAAATGCGATAGGGTTGAGCTTGGTGACGAATTCGCCATCGAGCATCTTTCGACACGTTCGGACGGAAGGAAGACGTCTGCAAGTACACGATAATGTCCCCGTACCACGGGTCGAGGGTGCTGATGAGAAACAGTGTTTCATCCGGGATATGCTCCTCTGAACGAGATGGTGCAGAGTGAGATGGTAAGGAACAGAGCAGTTCAGCAAAGACCAGAGATTTCTTAGACTTGGCTGCAGTGAATTCCAAGTCGAACTCTTGGAGGATCACGATCCACTTCGAGTATTTGCCCCCCAGCAGTTGACGTGACAAAATGTAGGTCATGGGGTTGCAATCAGAGATCACGGTCGTTGTGCGCAACAGGATATAATGGCGGAATCGTTGGACGGCGCAGACAGCTGCCAATGCCAACTTCTCGACATATGCATAGCGAGTTTCCGTATCCAAAAGGTTGCGACTAAGATAATAAACAACGTGCTCGGTGCCGGCATCATCATCCTGCACTAGAACCATGCCGATGGTGGTGTCCGCGGCAGCAAGATAGAGAGTGTAATCACGGTGGTAGTTCGGAGGTCTTAAGAGCGGAGCTGAGACAAGAAGGTCTTTAAGGCGCTCGAAAGATTCTTGGGCGATAGCATCCCAACGAAAGGGTGTGTCTCGCTTTAACAACCGTGTGAAACCCTTAGCCACCTCGGCATAATTCGGAATGAATCGTCTGAGAAAATTAGCTTTACCCTGCAAGCTCTGCAATTGCTGCAAAGAGGCAGGGGGAGGAAGATTCAAAATGGCCTCGACTTTGAGGGGATCCAGACGGATGCCTTCTCGGGAGACGATGAACCCGAGTAGTCGGCCAGATTCTACGCAGAAGACACACTTATGCAGATTGAGTCGAATACGGTAGTGTCGACAGCGGAGAAAAATTTCGCGTAAATGAGATGGATGGTCTTGACGCTTAGATGAATGAGCTGGGAGGTCATCCAAGTAAGGCTGTACGATGTGGCGAATGTCATGAAAAGCATACGACATCGCACGTTGGAAAGTGGCACCGGCATTTTTGAGACCGAAAGGAAGCTTCTTGTAAGCGAAGGTGCCCCAAGGACAAATGAAAGTTGTCTTATGTTGGTCTGCGGGGGCTATGTTGATTTGGTTATAACCAGAGAAGCCGTCCATAAACGAATAAATTTCACTTCCTGCGCAGTCATCAATAAGTTGATCAATAAAAGGCGTAGGAAAGTTATCTTTTGGACAGGCACGATTAATATCGCGGTAATCAACACAGACCCTGATAGTACCCTGCTTTTTATTCACAGGGACGATATTGGACACCCACTCGGTGAGGGGGATGGCGTAGATGAAACCAGCTCGAAGAAGCTTTTCGACTTCGGCCTTGATGGCTGCAGCCTTTCGAGGGTGCACTGGGCGTAAACGCTGCCGAACAGGCTTAGCACCGGGATAAGTGGGTATTTCGTGCACCACAATACTAGGGTCAATGCCGGGCATTTCCTCGTAAGACCATGCGAAGACATCACGAAATTCACGAAATAAAGCTGTATAGAGTTGAACTTCCTCAGGAGTGCATGTGACTCCAATGAAAATATTCTCGACAATCCCTGGTTTGACAGAGATGTCGATAGGCTGAGTCTGCGTGATGTTACCCATATTGCCCTCCGAAGACACTTGATATAGCTGAACGGGTGTTTGGAGGGGCGGAGATGGGACACATGAAGCAAACCGCTCGAGACATGCGATCATTTCCGAATGTGGAGGGAGAAACGAAGAGCGATGGTGGTGATCTGACCAAGGGAGCTCTTCGAGAGACATAGTCTCTATGATGGCCTCATCGGAGGGAAATGTTTCCTTCAGGGGATCCGAAGTGGCCTCCTCTCCCAGCCAAGGGAAATGATCATATGAATCGGGAACGCTGCTTGGAAAAGCAGGTTCAGGAGGGGGAGCCGATGCAGCGACAATCTCGATGTAGTTGAGCTCGGTAGGACTCAACGGCATCATGTCACCCCAAGAGTCTTCCTGATTCAAGGGAGGAAGAACCCATGGATCAGAACGTACTGAAATCATGTTAACAGGGGCGAGATTTGGAGGTGGGAGGGGAAAGACTCCCATTAAGGAGGGATCTTTGAATAGTCCGGCACCCACACTCACTAATGACTTGGAGGTATGCTCCACGAATGGCACATTTCCTTCAGAAGAGGAAGCAAAAAAGGACAGCTGGTCCACCGTGACGATTCTTCCTTGATGGGGGAAGCGAACGACACGGAACAAGGAGGAAGCCACGGCTTGCATGGCGTATGTCCAGCTTCGTCCGAGGAGGAGGTTGTAAGTGAGATTAGCATCAACAACTTCAACCTCTACCTCTACGGTTTTCCCTTCTAAAGAGATAGGCAATCGTGGTAGGATACCATATGGACGAGATTCTCTTCCATCGAAAGCTTCCAGGGTCGTAGGAGACTGGCTCAGAGCAGGAGAACCAATAGCCTTCCAGCAAGCAACTGACATGATGCAGGTTGAGGCACCCTCATCAATGACTGTGCGATGGATCGTTTTGCCATTAATGAGGACCTGTATAAGGAAAGCCACTTGGTGCGGCAGTCTCTGTGTAAAACCCTCGAGATCAAAAGAAATTAAATCCGAATCTGCCGGGTCTATGCCACCAATCGCTGATAGCAAGGACTTCCTCTGAGAGGGGCAGCTCTGGAGGACTTCTAACGCGGACATAGCAGACGGAGCCTGAGCTAAGTCCTCGACAATGCTATAGTGCTGAGCAGCACGAGCATTGGGGTTATAAGATGACTTCCTGAGTACACCTTTGGGAGGGGGTCGGGGGATCGTCTCAGTGCTGGGCCGTTCGATGTGAAGGGGACCAGAGCTGGACGGAGGAGCGCTGGAGGGAACCTCCGGCTCTTTCCCGGCTGGAGATGGATAATCTTTCGCTCGAGTTGAAACATGGATGGGAATTGTTCCAGCCATGAACACTTGAGAACCGAACGAGGAAGAGGATTGAGAGGGATCTGCCACCATTTGGGTCTGCTGGGAAGGGAAAGGCTCTTTTAGCACAGCAGGAGGCCCCGGAGCACCTTTTAAGAGTCGACTAACCTCGGACCGCCTTGGGCAATCCTTGGTATAGTGATCCTCATCGCAGATGAGACAAGGATACTTAGGTTTCCGTTTAGCTCCTTCCTCGGAAGGAGGCTTAGGAGGGTCCTGCTTGGGCTGTCCAGATTTATCTTTAGCTTTCCCTTTCTTTTTCCCTTTCGAGGATTTGTCCGCCGCGGTGGACTGAACGGCGTTTACCTCGGAGGTACTCCCAGAAATTGATTGGCCCTGAGGAGCATTTTCGCTAGAGGCATTCTGTTTCTGCTTCCCAGGGTTCGCGGCCGATTTCTTTGATGATGAATTCACAGAACCAATGACTCCATCAACAGAAGGCTTTGGTGGAGCTTTGGGTTGTCCATGCCTCGGGGCATCTGGCAAATACTCATACAAAGTACCCGACTGAGAATACACTAAGTCAAGGTACTGAGCTCGCGCGATCGCTTGCTCTTCAGTTACACACGCTCCCATTGCGATGTCTTTTGCAATCTTAGGGACAAAGGAAGTCGTGAACCAGTCGGTCAGGAGTTGATCAGGGATCCAAAATTTAATCAAGCGACGACGCCTTCTCCATTCATGTATATGATCAGAGATGTGCGTAGCCGTATCCTGTTTGAGAGACGTGAGAAGGTGTGTCCCAGTCTCGTACCGAATGGGTAACTGAAAATGAGTCAAAAAGGCCATAGCCAACGAGTTGAAATCTTGAAACATGCCGCGATTCAGTTCGATGTACCACTTAGCAGCTGAACCAGTGAGAGTCCTCTGAAAGAGGCGTAGCCGGATAGAATCATCAAGCCATGAGTTCGATGAACACCAAAGGTGATAAGTCATTACATGGGCCTGAGGGTCTTCACCAGCTTTGCCATCAAACTTTGGACAATCCCCTGGTATTTTGGTTGGAACTGGTGGCCAATACGGATTATGCAAAATAGGATCATTTGTTAACTTGGACACGTTAGGCAGTTCCAACGTTGCTAAGAATGGTAACTGCGGGTTAAAGGACATTTGCGGCTGCGGATTCGAGGCGACATTAGGGTTCCAACCAGATGGTGGTTGCCCCCACGAACTCTGTCCAGACGGACCTGGCCCGAAAGGGCCTGGTGTGTAAGAATTTTGCCCCGATGGACCTGGCCCAAAAGGGCCTGGCGCATAGGGACCTTGTCCGTAGGGGAGCTGTCCATACGGATTCTGGCCATATGCGGACGGCTGTCCCTGTGTCTGCCCCCCAGCTCCCCAAGTATTAGCAACTTGCCCTACAGGTGCACCATACTGATAGTTTTGGTAAGGAGTGACCTGTGGCTGTTGGAAATTTTGATAAGGAGCAAAGTGAGTTTGCCCCTGGGGTTGCTGGTAGCCATATGGTTGCTGGGCCCCATACTGAGCCTGATAGGGAGGCTGCGTCTGGTAGGAAGGTTGAGGCTGTGGCCCACCTTGCATTTGATAACCCGTTTGAGTTTGAGGCCCAGAGTAATGTCCTTGAACTGGCGGGGCTTGGATCATCTGGCCCGAAGGTTGACTTGGTTGGATCTGAGACGGGCCTGGCTGGCCAGCAGGATGAACTTGCTGGGTGCCTGGTTGTCCGTGGACCACCGAGGGTTGTCCTTGCGGAACAGATGACTGAGCCGGCTGAACAGCTGGTCGACCCTGAGGTCGGCCAGTTTGTCCAGATAAACGAATAGGGCGGACAGCGGGTCGACCTTGCTGCATAGAAGGTTGGCCCGTCTGCCCCCCAGGGTGCACAGACTGAGCAGAGGGCTGGGCTTGCTGTGTAGCAGGCTGCCCTCCTTGGTGCATAGGCTGAGCAGCGGGTTGGCCTTGCTGTATAGCAGGCTGCCCCCCTTGCCCAGAAGGATGGATGGATTGAGCAGTGGGTTGACCCTGCTGAACGTAGGGTTGCCCACCCTGCCCAGAAAGATGACCAGACTGGGTGGAAGGTTGGCCCTGCTGTAAGTAGGGTTGCCCCCCCTGCCCAAGAGGATATCCCTGCTGGACTGCTGGTTGATTTTGAGGGGTATAAACTTGCCCAGTTTGTCCAGATGGGTACCCTTGCTGGAAACCGGGTTGGCCTTGTTGAATGTAAGGCTGCCCGGGTTGTCCAGTTGGGTAACCTTGCTGGGTACCAGGTTGCCCTGGATATCCAGTAGGTTGACCTTGATATGAATACGACGGACCTCCAACGGCCGAGGGTTGTCCCGGGTAGGGTTGTCCCTGTGGGCCCCCAGATTGTCCTGGGTAAGGCGGGCCATAAAGTGGTTGCCCCTGAGGGGTTTGCACATAGAGTGGCTGGCCTTGATTGGGTGGTCCTTGGGGCTGTCCGGGAGGATTCCGGTGCCCATGAAAAACATGAGTAGCGGGATCATACGTAATATCCAACGGTTCCTGGTTCTCTTCGAAAGGACGATGAGGAAGGACCGAAATGTTCTCGAGGTACTCGCCGTTCGCATCATAATAAAAGAGCGGACCTTCGTAATCTGGGTCCACAATGGGTTGCCCATGAGCATCATACGGCCCTGCTCCTGGAATGCCACCAGAAGAGGGACCAGCTTCAGGGTTTGTAGATGAGGACGCTGGTACAGCACTGACGACCGGAGTCGAGCGTGCTACACAAACGGTGGGTCTGGTGGGAACTGAGGTAACAGGCGTATTAAGACCTGAAGTAAGAGGTGTACTAAGAGGTTGCGAAACAAAGGGCCCTGTGGTGGCAATAAGACTAGGATCCCATATAGTCGTAGAAGTAGTTCTAGCGGCTATCCTGTCCCTCACTGACTGATATCGCGGAGGGAGTGGGGAGGAGGCCGGGATCGGAGTTTCAATATCTGTCACCACGGGTGTCTCACCTGTGCTGGAAGATGTCTCATCCATGGGGGAAGTAGACATCGGAGACGACATACCGAAAGGAGTACGGGGGGTAGAGTCGCTGTCAGGCTCCCAGATAGGATTCCAATCTTCTATGTAATCTTCGTCGCCCGGGGCACGTACGTTGATAGGCTGGATACTCGGGACAATGGGAAGAGTATCGCTTACAACTGGTACCTCTGGAGCAACAGAAGATGGAAAACTTTGATCACTCGGACCGGGAGTTGACGGGTCAGCCAGGATGATAAGACCCCTCAGAAAACCTAAAGCAAACTAACGATAAAAACCCTACTCAAAACTATCGCACACAAGATCTAAAACAGGTGATGTTATCGTGGCCGAATTAATTTTAAGACACAAGAACCAAACTTGACCTTTTCATGTTTCGAGAGTCGAGAAAAGGACGAAAATATGACTCCAGTCTCCTTCGAATGTTTAATGAGCACGAAGTGACAAGACGCTCACAGGCACCTTTTCATTTAGGGAGTCCGAAAAGGATCAAAAGTGACTGCTCTGGAGACTCTAGGTAAAGGGTTTACCAAGCGACCCGTAAAACTGCTTATACACCTCAGCAATCATATGAGAGCCAAGGACTTTCCGTACTGCAGTCAATCTTCCCGAATGCTGTGTTCAGTGCGTTACAGTTCACAAGGCGGCAGACTAGGCTTCCTATGGATAAAGGATAAAAGCCTAGTGGGGTCTCCCTATATACGCGACGGTACGTGGGAGCGCAGTCCGTGTTAGACCACTATCGAGTCACAGAAGGAGGAATCACCCAACCATAATGTGAAACAACAGTGACTATGTTTAAAGACGCCGGAACACGTCTCTAACCTAGACCTCTAGATGTTTGCGTTTAGTTCCAATGCGTTTTTAGGTTAATTCGGTTCATTTTATGGTTAATCTTGAGTTAAGTTTCGATTTCAGGCTCTATCGTATGTTCTCTCACAATTACCTAGATGCAAACTACATGCTAAAGAAAACCATTTTTTTCGATGAATTCTAACTATGAGAAGGTGAAGAATTTTCAAACAAACAAAATGAAATCAAACAATCAAGCAGCCTAATGCAGCTAAAAGCGAGGAAAGGAAACTTTTCTTTTGAAAATGCGAATCAATGAAATGTTCTTTTCCTTTTCAATTCTCAAAAGCAAAGCTACTAGTTTGATTTTCTTTCAATGGCACAAAGCATCTAAATGAATTTGGAGGAATGAGAACACCAAGCCAATCACTTAGTGAAAGCACACAAAGTTCCCAAAACATCCAACAAAGATTTCCAAATCGAAAGGAAAACCAAGTTCCGCACGAGCTATGTGATCTAAGCTCGGCAAGACAAGCAAGGATTCAAGCAAGGAGGAAGTGAAAAACGCTCGGAAACACAACCAGAAAACACTTCAACAATCACTGAACAAGCGTAAAAACAAATCTGAAGTTGGCTGGTCAAACAAGAAAACAAGATCCCGACGGAAGGCTTGACACACACCCGGCCACTAGATGCCCTAGGGCTAGAATGCGAAATCAACGGAAAAAGGCAAACACCCGGAGGATAAGAGCTACAACCAGTCAATTAGAGACTCAACACAATCCAGCAACTGCAAAAGTGATGGTGGAAATACAAACCAAGCAGCGAAAGCAAAGAGGAAGGTACTCGCAAAACCAAAAACGAGCAAAAACGAAATCCTATGGAATAAGACTTCGCAAACAAGCAGCTCAGAGTTTAGGTAATGAAAAACAAGTCACAAACCAAGTGGAGAGAAGAGGGGAAAGTCACAGCAACAAGTTCAGGAGGTTAATTTGGACAAAAATGAATTCTACAGGATCAGCGCAGGTAGGCTTCAGCAACTCGGCGCTGAAAGGAGGATGCCCGTAGCAACTTTGCGACATCAGTGCGGAAGGACACGGATAAAGCGCGCTGTCTCAGAAAAACGAGGTCAGCGCGACTATTAATGGTACAGGTGCGATGACAGGGAGATCAAAGAAGCGAGGGTGCGGCGTCGGCGCGGAAGCACACGAATAAAGCGCGCTGTCTCAAAAAACGAGGTCAGCGCGATTGTTAATCGTATAGGTGCGATGACAGAGATAACAAAAAGGCAGGTGCGCGACGTCAGCGCGTCTGTTTTTAATTAAACCGCGCTGAGGGTAAAAATGAGTAGAATCAAAGCAACAAACTCCCAAACGAAAGGCAGAAAGTCTTTTAACAACCAAAACACTTCCCAGATGGACCCAGGAAGACTATAAGCAAAGAAACAATCCCCAAATCTTGAAAAAGAGAACAATCAAATTCAAACACAAAGGATGGACACGAGAGACAAAAGGCTGATCCCCAGCGGAGTCGCCAAATTGTTGGAGAGGTAAATCCCCTCTACGGATAGAGGCGATCCCTACTAGCCCAGCAAGGGTCTAGCAACAATCAGTCAATGCTGCTATGCATGTTCCTAATTGCAATTAAACAAGAGGTAAAGAGCACCTACTTGGATTCCAGCGCTGTCGTTTGATGAAGAGATGCTGCCTTCGCTCCTCCGCTTCGGCTGATCACAATCCTCTGCAAATAGATACCTGCACACACGAAGAGGAAACAAACACAAGCGTGAAATCTAGTAAAAGCAACCATACATCAGTCAGAAAAGATGTAATTCAGATTAACCATTGCATAGACAAATGAGAATGGAACAATAATGGCAGTCATCTATTATTAATCAAAACAGAGAAGAGTACAACCAAATGTTCTGACGTCGGTATCCTTCTCAGGAGGGGCCAGTCAGCAAGCGTCTCAAGCATTCACCTTTGGAAATGATTCTCCCAAGACAAGAAACTCTCTCTTACACAAGCAACACAAAACAACCTTCCCTAAGCTATCAATCACTTCCACACTTAGCACACCAAATACCTATAGTAGCAGCAATCTGAGCACTATAAGCTCTACACAATCCAAGCTATTCCAAACTAGCTGCTCATGGTAATGGTGGAAGTTTATATAGGAGAAGGAACCTCCTAAAAGGGTGGAAGGATGAGCTTATCCTCAAGGGAAGTGGTTGCAAAGGGTCGAACAGACATGGCATAGAAGGGAGTCGATACTCACAAAGCCAACAACCAAGCCTGGAGTTATCTGGAAGGTTGGCTGTTGGAACAAATTCGCCAAACAGGATCAACGCGGATTATAAGGTAACTGACGCGCTGACGCCGCGCCTCAATAATTAGGAAAGTCATGTCAGCGCGACCCAATACAAAGGAGAGGTGCGCTGGCTCATGAAATGCGACCAGCGTGGAAAAGTGATGTGCTTCCGCGCTGGCATCACACTGAATACACTACGAGCCGCCAGTCATCGCGGATATTTTAGAAACAGACGCGCTGATGAGGAAAACTTTGGAAAAATGGGTTTTTGGCCAGTTCAGAAGGCATGAACTTGATTATGGTGAACTCCTAACACAGTAGGGTGACTGACAGGGAGACAGTGACAAATTACTGTGTAACAGTCGATTAATCTGTGCCTTGCTTAGATCTAAGCCAACTTCCTGTGATTTCCGTAATGTTTGGATTTCAAATTCTATGGGGAAAATGGGTTGTTTTCCAAGCACTAATTGATAAGGTGAGTAACCAATGGTGCTTCTCCATGTTGTTCTATAGGCCCAGAGTGCTTCAGGTAGTTTGGCAGCCCAATCACGCCTGTGTGACGCAATGGTTTTCGTTAGGATTGATTCTATTACCTTATTTCTGATTTCTACCTGTCCATTCGCCTGTGGGTGGTAAGGGGTAGTGATTTTATGCTGGATGTGATAATTGTTGAGTGTTGTAGCTAATCTATTCCCAGCAAATTGTGGTCCACCGTCTGTAATTATTTCTCTTGGGAGGCCATAACGTCCAAATAGATGGAACAAGAACTGTATGACAGAGTCCTCTGTGGCTCTTGGCAATGATTCTGCTTCAACCCATTTGGTGACATATTATGTTGCCACCAAAATATATGTTTTTTGATTTGATGATGGGTTGATAGGTCCAACGAAATCAAGAGCCCATCACTTGAATGGTTCAATGACTAACTGTGGTTTTAGAGGCATCTCGTCAGATTGACCAGGACATCCTGCTCGCTGGCAGCTGTCACAGGCTTGGACAAATTTCTTTGCATCTCTGAAAATCGTAGGCCAGTAATACCCTGTCTGCAGCACTTTATGTCCAGTTCTGCGCTCAGCGAAATGTCCACCACATGGTCCATCATGACAGGCTTTTAGGATGTCAAAGATTTCATCTTCTCGAACACATCTCCTAATATGCATGTCTGCCCCTGTGTGAAACAAATAGCCCCCAATCCACAAGAATTGAGCACTCTTCTGAACAATCTGTTTGCGCTCATTAGGGGTTAGGTGTTTTGGTAGTTTACCTACTGCGAGGTAATTGGAAACATCATCATACCAGGGTGTTTGAACAGCAACAACAAATAGATGTTCGTCTGGAAATTGATCTTCAACTGTTGCTGCATCGATTGGCTTTGGCATTCTTGAGAGAAAATTGGCTACAGGGTTTTCTTTGCCAGGTCGATCCTTGATTGTGATATCAAATTCCTGCAATAAAATCAACCATCTAGTTATTCTGGCATTTGTGATAGGCTTATTTGCTAAATATTTTATGGCAGAATGATCTGTATACAAGATAACCGGATATCCCGTAATATAATGTCTAAAATTATTGACAGCATGTATTACAACTAGGAATTATTTTTCAGTAACAGTGTAATTTAATTCAACAGGGGATAAGTTTTTGCTGATGTAATAAATAGCATATGGTTTTTTATCCTCTTCCTGCCCAAGGACTGCGCCAATGGTTGTATTTGAGGCATCAGATGATATCTGGAATGGCAAATCCCAGTTTGGTCCTTGAAGGACTGGGGCTGTGGATACGAGCTTCTTTAAATCCTTGAAAGCATGCTCACATTTTTCTGTCCAAATAAAATCAACATTACCAGTTAGTGCATATAAAGGTGCAGCAATGTGCGAATAATGTTCTATAAATCGCCTATAATAACCAGAAAATCCAAGAAAGCTGCGTGCCTCTGTTTGAGTAGTAGGAGTGGGAATAAGAAAAAGTATTTGGATTTTGGCCGGGTCTACCTAAATGCCAGCTGGTGAAACATAGTGTCCTAGGATAAGTCCTTCAGTCATCATCATATAACATTTTTCGTGGCTTAAGCAAAGCTTGGTAGCGATGCAGCGTTGTAGGAATTTTTCTAGGGTGTCTAATGCTGGATCAAAATCATCTCCATATGGTGTAAAGTCATCCATGTATACTTCAAGTCCATCATTTATTAAATCTGCAAAAATACTAAGGATAGCCCTTTGGAATGTGGCAGGAGCATTACATAAGCCAAAAGGTAGAACTCGATAGGCAAATGTTCCCCAAGGACAAGTAAAAGTAGTTTTGTCTTGGTCTTCAGGGGCAATCTGAATCTGATTGTATCCACTGAAGCCATCTAGGAAAGAAAAGAATTTCTTTCCTGCTAAAGTATCTAATACTTGGTCTATGAATGGGAGAGGAAAGTGGTCTTTTTGTGTTGCTTTATTTAGCTCCCTGTAATCCACACAGATTCTCCATTTCCCATTCTTTTTTGGTACCACCACAAGCGGAGAGACCCATTTACTATCAGAGATAGGATAGATAAAATTGACATCTAAAAGTTTCTGAAGTTCAGCTTTTACCACATCTTTTAGATGAGGATTAAGTCTCCTTTGAGGTTGACGAATAGGTCTAGCATCCTTTTCTATATAAATGTGGTGTGTACATAATTGGGGGTCAATTCCTTTCATATCAGGGTAATCCCATGCGAATGCTTCTTGATATTTTCTTAACAAATGGATGAGCTTCGTTTCTTGTTCAGGTGTGAAGTTGGCATTAATGTTTAAGGTTTTTCCCGGTTCAATTTCCACAATTTTACTATTTGCAACAGAAGTAACCGGTATTGTTTGATCATGTGAATCTTTCACAGGATCTTCTTCTAATTCATTATCAAATGCTGCTTCTATCATGTGACATTGTGTGCAGGATCCGGATTCAGTTTGACTAATGAAGTTATTAATGGCATCATCTTCTGTTTGGTCTTCAAAATCAAGTTCCTCTTATATAGTTAATGGAGATCTAACGTTATCAGTAAGGTATGATACAGGATGCTTATTAGTTTTAATTATTGTGACACTTGGCTGCGCTGGAGGATATAGAAATAAATTCTTGATATTTGGTCCTTTGGTTATGGTCATATTTCCTTGCCGGCAGCCAATGTAAGCATCGGCAGTGGCAAGCCAAGGTATACCTAAAATCAGCAGGTGTCCATCAAGTCAGGTTTTTGGATTAATTATCAGGAAATTGGTTGGATATTCCCAGGAATCTACAAAGACAATGACATCATGTAGAGTACCCTCCGGCCTAACCACAGATCGGTTAGCTAATTCTAGCAAAGTAAAGGTAGGTTCTACAGATGTAATGTCGAGCTTTTGGCAAGTAGTGGTTGTTAAAATATTAATTGCGGCTCCTAGATCAACTAAGGCATTAGACAGGGTCTGGCCATAAATTTGAACAGTTACAATTGGATTTCCTGGGTCTTCATATTTAATGGGTGTTTCTTTCCCTGATAGTAAATCAGATAAAGTGCCGACTGCTTGGACTCTTGGATTATTTGTTATATTCCTCCTTGGTTTCTTTATGCACAATTCTTTGATATTTTTTGCATATATGGGAATGTCTTGAATGGCTTGGAGGAATGGAATTTTTATGTACAGATTTTGTAATTCTCCCAGAATGTCCAAATCGGGATATTGTAAAGGTCGAGGTATGACTAATCGTTCTAGGAACAGAGGAGAGGATGTGGTTGCTTGATTATGAGTCTGCTGCTTATTCACATCCTCTTGTTGCAACAGATGTTCTCTTGGTAACTGATCTTCAATATGAACTGTTTTATCTCCCTCAGTTTCAATAATACGTCTAGATCTTAACTGAAGATCATTACACTCCCTCAGATCGGGTCCTATCTTTGGTGATTCTATAATTTGGAGAGATTGGACCGGTCTGTTATTTGGATTGGGGTTGGGTTGGGCTGGGAGTTGTGGTCTCAGATTAGACTGGGGATTTTGTTGTAAGGCTGGCAGTGTAGGTTGAGGGAGCGGAATAGTTCCTACTGGCTGATGCATCGGTCTCTGCCAGTTTGTCTGCCAGGCTGAACTTTGTGAAGTAGGGGGAGTCCATTGTGGAGGGTATGGGCTACTTTGCCAATATGGTGGAGTGTAAGGGAAATTTGGCCAACCAGATTGGCTTGCCTGATTCAGCCACGGGTTTGAAGAAGGAAACGCCTATGTGACTAGTTTGAAAATGGGGGTTGGGACTGACTTTGCCACATACTATATTGTTGAGCATTATACTGTGGAGGGTGAAAAGAAGAAGTTGGGTCTGGAAACATACCATATTGTCTTGGCTGCCACTGACGGCGCTAGTTGATCAAGTACACTGATTCTGGTTCTTCTTCCGCTTCCTTATATACCGCTTTCAATCCAGGAAGTGAGGGGCAACTCTCCGTAAGGTGATCTTTTGTACAGATGGCGCATGTTTGGACTGTATCCAATGGACATTCCTTGTGGCTATGCTTTTTCCTACATCGGGGACAAAAGATCGCCAAATTCTGTTCTTCCTCCATTTGATTTTGTTTAGCCTACATAATATCAATGTAGTTAGTGTCCCCAGGATATTAGTTTTAAAATTTTCCAATAAATTTCCAATTTCTACACGTGTTACTCCTTCTGTTGAAATTTTGTTATCTCTTACAAACCGATCATGTTCTGTTGGTTTTACTCTTGTGCTGCCTCTCGAACTCATGATACATAAATCAATAATGTCAGCAAAATTCTCTTGATAAATATCCCCTTTTCCCATGATGTTTAATGTTTCAATCCATTGTTCATTCACGCCCCTTATCAATGCAATTTTTAACACATTATTAGGTAAAGGTAGTGATGCATAAGGAGATCTTTGTAGATTGTACTGAAAACGTTCCACATACTCCTCTAATGTTTCATTCAGTCTAGTTGTCATTTGGAATATTTCTTCCTTTAATTCTCTAGACCTGCAATAATCCTGATATTTTTTTAAGAAAGATTTTTTTATTTGAACCCAGTTGTTTATGACCCCACCACCTAGTCCCATAAACCATCTTAAAGCAGCCCCTTTTAATGTAGAGGGAAATAATTTCATTTTCTAGGGGTCGGTGGTGTAATCATATCCCCTGCACAACACATCAAATTCAAATAAAAATGCATCCAGATCTTCTGATGTGAGACTGTGAAATGTAGGGATATGTTGAAGAGGGATTGCTTTCATAGGCGCATTTGCTGCAGAATCCACTATAGGGTATTGTGATGTAGAGGTTTGAGTGTTTGGCTAATTCTGAGCCATAGGGTCGAATATATGCCAATAACCTTCTAGGATATCTAGGAGGGTATTCCTAGGTTGAGAGGGAATGGATTTGATAGGGATAGTTTTAATATCACTTCCTCTATCTGGGACAATGAGAATGCCTGATGTCTGAGGAGATTGGGTTCCTTCAACAATGATTTCTGTAGCACTCCCCTTATCTGAGCTATTTAATGGCTAATTTATTCCAATAGGAGATCTTGGTTCCTCGGTTTCCCCTGTTTCTCCTTCTCCTTCACAAAGATTACTGAAATTCCCTTCCTGCAATAGTTCTGGAGTAGAATTTTCAATTTCTTGAAAGTCCTGCTCTTCAGTCTGACTATGCACCTCAACAAAGGCTACAAATGGTGATCCTGTGGCCTGAAGGGAACTAGTAGGCTATTTAGAAATGATTTTCATGGGTCCTACTGATGGCTGCGATTCTGTTTTCTTATAGATTTCGTCTATAAAGGTCATTCGGCCAAGGGTCACTCACCCCTTAGCTTTTTCAAGTTTGGGTGGAGGTTTGATAATTTTTTCTGGTTTTTTCTGCTTAGTCATGCACTCAAATGAACTACTAAATTCTATTCAAACAAAGCAACAACAAATCTGTTAGGAAAGTGGACAGAGGAGCAAGGCTTTTACATGCTCCGTACGCAGGTTCTTACCTTCCGTTTTTAAAATCCAACTCTTCCCTAGCAGGTTCGTACACTACTATGAAAAAAAGGACAAATGGCTACACTCTTTCCCCGGCAACGGCGCCAAAATGTAGAGCTATAAAAAGGGTCTCTTTCACCTCTAATTACCTCACATTAATATGTCAATCTGGGAGCGTTTTGTTATTTCAAAGAGTGTCTCAGTTTGAGGCTATCATTTGGCAGAGTAATGCTAGTAGTACAGCGTTCAGAAATACAAGAGTAAACGGATGCTTGTCTACAACTAAGTTACTTCAAAATAGTAAATCACACACTCAGAAAACTAGGCAACTTATCAGTCAAGTGTTCGGCAGCGATAACCCATCCCTTTGGAAACTGATGGAAAGGAAATTAGAGAACAGACCACGGGTCTGGGAGCCAGACAGTAAATGTCGAGGCTCACTATAGCCTTAGATCATCTCCCACACCAAAACAAAAAATGCTAGTAAATGGAACATCAGATAAGAAAATGGAACAGCAAATAAGAAATTGAACAGCAAATCTGGAATGGAACAACAATTCTGAAATGGAATAGCAATTCTTAAAAGGAACAACAGCTAAAAAACTAAGTCTCGCAAGCAGTAATCAAACTTAATCTACTAAATCAAATGCATTAATCGTAATCAAAAAACAATCTTTCACTCTTAAGGCGGATCAAGCAACACACACTAATGGAACAACACTGATCACTGATAAGTTAAGGAACAGTGCTTGGAAACCATATACGCACACAACACGCTTGAATAGTAATCTGATCTAAGCATCAATCTCAGTTAGAAGGAATACGATTGCATTTCAAAATGGAACAACATTACTTCTGAATCCAACAATCGTAAAGATCACAACTTTCAAGATGAGTCCTGTAACATGAATATACAGCACAAAAGCTCTGTAACAAAATAGTAACAATATTCGGTTAAGACTAATAATATTCAATCAACTCTGAAAGGAAGAGTAATATAATGCAGGGTCAATACAACAGTTATGTCTATAGAAACCTTAATGAATTAATCTTAACAGAGCATGTGATGTAAACTTATAAGGCATATCAGATTACCAAATAACGACGATAAGAAAATCACGCAGAAATCAAATTGTAATAATACAGAAGCAAGTGTCCTCCGGGGCCGAGCCCTTAGCCTCCAAGGGTACACCGCTTTAGGTTAATCCAGACGCAGAGATGAAATAATCACCAATTTTGTATTAATGCATGAAACAAAATTACAACGAACCAATTCTTATCGAGACTCGATGATCAAAGTTTTGATCTTTAACAAAAATTACATAAAAGCATAATCATGTCGAACTCCCAAAGCTAACAATGCTATCCCCTTTTATAAGGGTGACGGTAGAGATGTCTAAGTAACAAGATAGATAAAGCAGCGATCCCTCAGGATCAAGGATCCTGAGGGATTCGCCGAACCGTTAATCCTTAATCATCTCTTTTCCCTTCTACGCCGAGCTGGTGTCTTCTCCTCCTTTTCAGGGCCGATTTGCTTTGATCTACTTAGCCTTGTTTGCACTCAGTCTCCCGTCAAAGGGACAGCGGTTACCTTGTCCTTGTATTTTCCCTTGGCACAACAACTCCTCATTTTCACCCCTTCCTGCACGAGGGAATGACAATTGTTAGCGGTTAAGTCTTGCATATTAATCTCACATGTTTCGTTATAATTCTTTATTGTTTTCCAAGTTCATGATGCAAAAAGGTTTACAAGTTCTACTGAAAAGCCACTGAAATGATCATCAAAAACATAACTTTTTAGTACTCCACACCTATGACTCAACATACATTTCACCCCCCATGCTTCGTGATACTTTACAACATTATTTGACCAAAACTTGGGCTTTGAGCCCAAAAACATGTTGTGGGGGGATTCCATGCCCAACAAGCCCCCAACACAAACATCGTTACTCACCCTTGAGTCACTCTATCAGCGCAGGGATCTTGGCATGGAGTCCCACCATCTTGTCTTGAGCTTCTTAGAGGTCTGCAATGCACTACTCTGTGGTTTGCTAAACCTGCTGCATTCACTCTTCCATAGCCTCTGTGTCAGGAGTGCATCCCTGCCTCAATGCATACATCCCCTGTATCTGTGCGAGCTTGCCTTCGATATCTGTCATGATGGTGAAGGCCTCGTTAATCCATGGCTGAATGCATGCTTTGAGAATTGCCTCCTTATCTCACACCATGTCCACCTACTCCTTCAGTGCCTTGGCTTGCTGTATCCTTGCAAGCCGCTGAGTAAGGACTACTGTCTGCGCAGTCCCTCTAATGCTGTCATATTGTCGTTGGAGTTCACATGCCTCTGTCTCCAGCCGTTGGATGTTGGGGTCCTCCTGCAACGTCGTGAGGACCCCAAGTGCCTGCTCCAACATGTTGGTATAGTCGCACAATGCACCTCCAATCTCTTCCAACCCTGCTGTAATAGCACTGGTGTGCTGTTCTTTGATTTCTAGGGGAGTGGAAGGCTGCACCTTCAACCACAAATCAGAAATTTGAAGATTCAGCTCCAGTTAAACATTTTCCATTTCTTCTTTAGCTGCATGGACTTCGGTTTCCAACCTGTGGATCCGCACCTCTACTGGTAGATCTGTTGGGATGGCCAGCTCTGGGACGCATCGGTAAGCATCATCAACTGTCTACACCAACTGTCGGTTCTGCGACACCAACTCATCACACTACAAGCTAAGCAGTTTTATATTAATCTTCTACTCACTCAGAACCTAGATCGCACAGGCCTCCCTGGCGCAGAGTTATGCAATAATCCCATCCTTAGTGGTCATCATTGTCTTTATATGGTATTCTGTCACTTGCGAACTTAAGGGCTCAATTATCGGTCGACTCTCAATACTCTGTGCTCTGCTCAAGTGCTCAAATATCAAATGACCAAGTGTTGTTTGCTAGCCAACCCTTCGAGTTTTATAGCACCTTTCAAATTTGAATTCGACCATTCCCCCCAATTTCAGACCATTATGCTTTCTTGGTGGAAAATTTTCCCAAATATTGCCCATAATTCGCGTCTTAAATGCCCATTGCCCACTCCATTTGGCCTCAAATCGGACATCCTATCATGAATAGTGACACTAATGGTCACTTCCTAACCAACCCGCGTGGCAGTGCATCCCTCCATGTGCGAGCGCGAACCTTGTGACAGGTTGTTCCTACACGCACTGCTCAGAGCGCGTAGCTCCTAGGTAGAATAATTTATAGTCCCACGCTCCCTTTCAGCTGCCTGGAGTGATAATACTATTCTTCCTATGGCTAGTCAAGTGGTCGCACCACCTGTGTAGGGCTCCATCTTGCCCTCTAGGATAGTCCACAGAAAATCATCATCTATCATTGTGGCGATCGACATCAGGCACTCTACTATTTGTAGTGTGCTCCATTGGTTACTGCATTTGGTGATATGTGGTCCTAGCCACGGCAATAGACTAATCAATTCTTGGCGATAGTCCTCTAATTCATTAGTATGATCATCCATACCTTACCTTGCCATCCTTGGTTTATCGACGAGACATGCTCTATTGATCTCATCTTCCAGCCTCTTGACCTATACATCCATCAAAACATTTTTCTTTCCTAGCCGTACCTGGTCCTTTTCAAGTTCGTGAAGTCTAAGGTTCCCTTGCCGAATTTCTTCCAGAAGTCTTATGTGTTCTGCCTCGTGTAGCCGTGTCATTCCTTCGTCCCGGGCTTCATGCACCATCGCACCTACGGGTGATATTACATGTGGATTCATCTCTGCATGCTCCTTAGAGATTATGGTCCCTGATTCATTTCATAGGCTTGGAATTGTTTCCGCGGTCATGGTTTTGCACATGATCCTGTAGGCCCATCGGACCGCTGGAATGCGCAGGTCCCAGTTAGTGTGTCTCACCTGGTGAACCCTGTTCAGCACTTTGCACACACTGTCAAATTCTTCTCCACGGATAATCTTCTATGCACTTGGTTTTATCATACATCGTCAATCGCACCCTCGTCTTACTGGCTCCTGCTTATTATTCCTATTTCCGATCATGAGGATGGTGTGCGTTTGTGCAGGTTGTGTACCATATGCCTATACCCATATGGAGAGGTGGTTGTGCAGGATGTTTTGTCCATCATACCTGGCTTTCATTTGCAATTGAGGCTTTATAAACCATAAAACCGTCATTCTTATGTAGTCGCACCAGTTCTCAAAACTTCTTTGATGCGCACCCCACCATCTTGTAGGCATAGCATGCAGTGCCCATTTCAGCGCATCGAACCGTTTTTGTTTTGGTACTTAGCTCTCAAATTTGTTCAGGAATTCATCCACCACTATCAACTTATCATACCTAGGCAGATCCCTTATCTCCGTGGTTACGCAACGTAGTGATCTTATTATCGTGTTGCAATTGAGCATTGTTACTTTGTGCAGCCAATTCTGCCATCGTTCTATTTCTTCGTCTGAATCCGAAGTGTAGGAGCTTTCGCTATCGCATGAAATCCTACCATCTACAGTTGGATTCACCCAATCTTGTTCTCACACAGTTATCTTGTAGATACAATCGAGGTCATCATCATTATCCTCGTTGCACACTGGTTTAGTGTATCGCGCTCCTTCGAAAGGATCTCGAAAATCATTTTGCGCTTCTTTAGATTTATGACTCCGTTCATATTAGTGGCCCGGTCTATGCCCAGTAGTGCGGGATAAGGATTGCTATCATTGATAATCTCTATCACTTCAAAATCTGCCAGAGCGCTCACACCTTCAATATCCACCGTTACCTCTTGCAATCTTCCCATCGGTAGGATCTTTTGTTGGTTTACCATTTGCAATTGAATAGGAGAACACTACAACATAGGCCTACCCATGCATTCTTGATGAGCCCCAATTTTTGGTACAATTTGGGCTCATTTGGCCTACTTGCTCTGCTCAAACCATTCACTTTTTACTGCTTATGCATGCATTTCTTAGTTTATTCGTGTTGTTTGTAGGAAGAAGGGTAGACATTTTATCTACGTGACTAATGCATGATGCTTTCAGGTCTTTGGCATTAAAAGGGAGAAAAAGACAACGAAAAAGGAGACAAGGAGACAATGAGGTGGCACTGCTGGTTTTTAGGAGAGGATGTCCACGGTCTTGGGGACCTTCCTCGTGATTCCCACCAAGAACTCCGAGCTCCAATCCATCTCCCCACCGAGCTTAGAAGCAGCCAGCTGTTCTACAGGAACAGTAGTTATAACTGTTCTACAGGAACAGTAGTTATGACTGTCCTACAGGATCAGCAGTTAAACTTTAGTTGGACAGCCGAGCTCCTAAAATCAAGGACATCTGTTGGATGATCATTTTTGCATAAATACTAAGGCCGTAGCCTTGCAGAGAAGCTTTTTGAACCTTGGCATTACTCTTGTAATTGGAAAGTACGAGCTAGAGCTCAGTATTTCGTTCCATTTTGTAAGCCTATTTGGCATGACATCAGATTATGAATAAAGAAGGCAGATTTTGATCTAGTTCTGAGTTTTCTCAAGGAGCTATAGCTCTCAGGTTAGGGCCCAACCTGAGAGCAATAGATCTCCTCAGTGTTGTAATGTGTTTGCATTTCGTTCCAGCACTTTGATTTTGTTTATTTTCACATGCAATTCGAATTCACAGTTTGGTAATTTAGTCGTTTTCATGTGCATAGATAGGACTAGTTTATGGTGATTTGCTTTCAGTTGCTTAAGTTTGATAGGAGGATAGATATAATCTCTTGGAGCTCCAGCAAAAAGGTTGTAAAGTCTCCACTGCCATCTCTGTTTGGAGATTGGAGTGCAGCCTATACCAACCACAAAAATACGCAGTTCTTCACTTTATACATGCTGCAACATAGTCTCGTTTATGATAGATCTTTCCATGCACTTCACTCTTGCACCATACACCTTCATCACCGCTTCATGCACATTCCTCTACACGCTTTATATTGCTGTTCATTGAGTTCATAGCATAGGTAGCATAGGTTAATGAATTTTCATCTTGGTGACAGTCATAAGCCATTTGTTTTATTTACACTGCTCTTCATCGTTCTATTACCTTCTTCTTCGTCTTGATCACGTATACAACCACATCCTTGACCTCTGCTCCGCTCTGTTATCTCCCAAACTCCTCCACTCCTCACGTAACTTCATTCTTTAGACATTTCGTTGTTATAACCTTCCATCCATCAACCCACTTCATACACTCGTTCTCCATCCTACTTCTCCACTCCTGAGCCATCACCAGCTTTATCCCTACCTTGCACATCTCCCCCTACCATCCCATCACTCCACCATCACTTCAAACACCCACGGTAGGTCATCCTGTAGCAATTTGTAGACTTCCTGTAGAAACCCTGCGTTTCCTGTAGAATCCCCTGCAGACATCCTGTAGGAGGCCACTCACTCGGTTGCTGAGCCTCTGAACGTGAGGAACCTCTGTGGACTGATGCTAAGGATCTCTGGGGACCTCTCCTAGCCTCACCAACCTTTACCAAGCTTTCCTTCCTTCCACATCACATCTGCACAACCAAACCCTAATAAGCACAAAATCACACTCACTCCATCCACTTAAAGAAAAAATATAAAAACATGTCTTTTAAGATGCAAGTAGATTAGATTCATGCATTTTCACTTATTAGAAGTAATGGCATCATTGGTAGAAGTTTCCTTCACATTCTTTGCATCATAGAGGTTAGACTAGTTAAATTAGGGTTTCCTAGGGTTTCCATGTTTTGATTTGCTTTCAGTTCATTTTTGCCAAGTAGATTAGTCTTCTTTGAGCTAGCTTTCGTCCATCATTTAACAAGCTTCTTCTGAGAGCCTATAGAAGTTGGCTTGAGCCCTAGCGGACTTGTGCCAGCTGACCAAGTGACAACTGCGACAAGAGCTAGTACTTGTGCATACAGCACCGTCGCTTCCAAGTTTGTACGAACTACCGGGTTGATAAAATTAAGAGACAGGAAGCCCCAGGAGTTGTAGCATTATTGCTACAATACTGGAGCTCACCATCTTTTTGGCGCCGTTGCCGGGGAAGCGTAAGAGTATTAGCAATTGTTGCTTTTCTTCTACTTTCTTACTCTTACCTTCTGCTAAGTAGTTTACTTCATTTCCATTCTGCAAAAGTAGCATAGCATTTCCTGCTTTCATAGATTAGCATTTCCTGCTTTCATAGATTAGCATTTCCTTTATGCAAGCGTAGACTAGCATTTCCATTCCTGCAATTTCATTTAAGCAAAGTAGATTAGTCCTTTCCTGCTTTCAGTTAATTTTGCATCTTTCATAGATAGTTGTAGATCAATCTGTCTCAGTTTTGCAGGTACCAAAAGAAAAGAAAAAGCAATCAAAGAGAAAAAAGAAAGTATTTTCCATTTCATGCCTCATAGGAACCGAGATAGATCAGGCAAATTCCTACCAAACACCCCCACCACATCACTGAGTCACCCTTCTCTCCTCTTTGGTGACAGTGACCCAGAATAACCTATAGGTGAACATCCTAAGATATCCAAAGATCCTATAGTAGAAGAAGAGTTAGAGACTACTCCATTTGAAGCTATGGCTGATAATAGAAGAGAAGATGAGAGAATAGAAGGTGCCTTCCCCATCCGAGAGACCAATGGAGAGATGAAAATGAAAAAAATTAGCCCCTCCGCCTTACCTCACTTCCATGGGTTGACCACTGAAGATCCAGATGCCTTCCTGTTTGAGTTTGCTGTCCTTTGTAGAACCTATGACTATACTGAAGATGAGCAAAAGTTGAAACTTTTCCCTTCCACTCTCAAGGATGCAGCACTACGCTGGTTCATGGGTTTGCCTGGGAATAGTATCACTACTTGGGCTCAGATGCAGCAAGCTTTCAACACCAAGTACCGGGATTACTGTAGGTCCAAGGAAACAAAGGGGGAAATCTTTCGGATGTCCATGGGAAATGATGAGTCCTTAGAGGATTATGAGGAGAGGTTCCAACTAAGCTATAAGCGGGCCAGGTGCACACTTGACCCGGAATCCCTCAAGTTGGTCCTACTCCGAGGAGTCCCTGAAGACCTCTTAGATACCCTTCACATGTTAGCTGGGGGGGACATTTACCAACTGCCTTATGAGGACATCAAGACTGTGTTTAGAAACCACTCCAGGGCAGCTCGGAAACGAGGTAGAGGAAACCACCTCTCAACTAGTGTCCCTTTCTCCAAACATGAGCTTGCAAACCAATTAGAAGATCTTAAGAGTGAGGTGAGACAAACCATTGCCATGCAGCTTGATACATTCAGGATTCAGCAAAAGAAAGAAGAGGCTGAGAGAGCCTTGGCTGTCTTCTGTCCTAGGTGCACAAGGAGGCACCCTAAGAACGAATGTCCATTGCATTCAGTTGAAGTGTGTTTCGTTTGTGAGGAGGACCATCCCACAAATCAGTGTCCAACCTTACCTGGGTTTAAAGCCATGTACCAAGGGACCGAAGCTCCCACAGAGCCTCTCTATTACCTCAACCAAAGGAGGCCACAATGATCTAGACCTTATCAGCAAGGGATGCAAGGGGCATCTCAAGCTTATTACAACCCCAACCAGTCAACTCCTATGCCTTCCTGGGGTCCCCCTGCTCATCCTTCATGGTCCATGCCTCTTCCATGGTCTTATCCACCTCAGTACCCCACTCAACCTACTTCTCATCCATATCACTCACATACCCAGCCACAGCCTCAATGGAATGCACCTCAGTCAGGGTGGAGGCCCCAATACAACACTCATCCTGCCATTTTGCCTCCACCACCAGTTCAACCTCAACCATTACCTCCTGCTCCTCCAAGGCAACCTCAAATGCCTGCTCAACTGAACCCAAACCCCAACAATAGACAGGCCCAGCAGGTATACACTCGGGAAACCTCATGCCCTACATATGCTGTGGAGATCCAGGAGATCAACCTCCGATCTGGAAAGACTCTACCAGATCGCCAACCTCCTCCCCCAGAGGATGAGGAAGATAAACAGGAAAGTGAACCAAAGGCTATTCCACCCTTTCCTGAGAGACTAACAGCCACCACACAACCTAACCCAGAAGAAGATGAGCTTTTGGGTGAGCTCAAGCAGTTGTGTGTAAAAATCCCACTTCTCCAAGCCATCAAGGATGTGCCAATATATAACAAGCTGGTTAAGGAGAAGTGTTTCAAACACCCAGGCAGACGGAAGAAAGATGCCTCAACTATCAATGTCATAGGACAACTGTCTGACCTTATGCTAGGACAAGTCATCTGCCCAAAGTACCTAGATCCTGGAAGTCCTGTAGTAGATGTTCACATCAATGGCACTATTATACCTCACACCTTGATTGATCTGGGGGCTGCCATTAATGTGATGACCAGGGATACCATGCTTAAGCTTAATCTTCAGGGTTCCTTGAGGAAGACCTCGACAGTACTGCAATTAGCAGATCGCTCCACCGTGACTCCCGAAGGGATTGTGGAGGATGTCTTGGTCTCTATTGACTCTTGGGAATACCCTGCAGACTTCCTGGTTCTGCAACCAAAGGCCAAACTTACTGGATATCCTCTCATTTTGGGAAGGCCTTGGTTAGCCACTGCAGATGCTTACATAAGTTGTCGGGCAGGAAACATGACCATCAAAAATGGTCCCATGTCCAAGCAGCTAGTCCTATACCCTCCTGCCCAACCTTCTTTAGAGCATGATTTACCACTCTGGTTGGAAGAAGGAGAAGAAGACGAGGTGTACTCAACACCTCTGTGCACCTTAGATACCACTAGAAAAGACCCCCCAACCGAGGATGACTTGATCGAGACCTTGATCCAGAATCCACCTTCCAGTGCACTACCCTTAGAGGAATTGGTGGAGGATGCCCAAGCTAGCACCTTAGTGGATCTCTGTACAACCAACCCTGTTACTCCCAGAGTCAAGAATGTGGAGTTCGGCCCTGAGAAAGCATTGAAGATCAGCTCCTCCCTATCTCCTTCCCAGGAAAAGGAGCTGTGTAGTCTGTTGGCCAACCACCTAGATGCTTTTGCTTGGAGCTATAAGGAAATGAAAGGAGTCCATCCTTCGGTCTGTACCCATCATATATACATCAAAGAGGATTGTAAACCGGTTAGGCAACCTCAGAGGAGAATGAATCCAGCCCTTAAAGACATTGTCAAGGAAGAATTGCAGAAACTGTTGGATGCCGGATTCATCTACCCCATCTCAGATAGTGAATGGGTGTCCCCTCTAGTGTTGGTTCCCAAGAAAAATGGGAAATGGAGAATTTGTGTGGACTACCGAGAACTGAACAAAGCTACCAAGAAGGACCATTTCCCTCTACCTTTCATAGATCAAGTGTTGGATGGACTGGCAGGAAAGAAGTTCTTCTCTTTCCTGGATGGGTTTAGCGGGTACAATCAAATCCAAATCAGCCGGAAGACCAAGATAAGACCACTTTCACTTGTCCTTGGGGTACCTTTGCCTATCGAGTCCTTCCCTTTGGGCCATGCAATGCTCTTGCTACCTTTCAGAGAGCTGTCTTGAGCATCTTCTCGGAGCTGGTCCATGATGCAGTGGAAATATACATGGATGACTTTACTCCTTATGGGGCCAACTTCCAGGAAGCATTGTCCAACCTGGGGAAAGTCCTGACCAAATGCACCGTGATGAACTTGTCCCTTAGTCCTGAAAAATGTGAATTCCTAATGACTGAGGGGACCGTGCTAGGCCATACCATTTCTTACCAAGGATTGCAGGTGGATCCTAACAAAATTGCTCTCATCAAGAGGGTTCCACCTCCTCAAAAGGTAAGGGATGTCCGAAGTTTCTTGGGATTAGCAGGATACTACCGGAGATTCATTAAAGATTTCAGCAAGCTAGCCTCGCCATTGTTTGGTCTGTTGGCAAAAGATGTGGAGTTTAAATGGATTGACGATTGTCAGAGGGCTTTAAATGAATTGAAGGACAAGTTGGTGTCAGCCCCAATCCTGAGAGGTCCAAACTGGGCCCTACCTTTCCACATCCACACTGATGCCTCGAACAAAGCCATAGGTGCAGCTTTAGGACAAGTTGAGCAGAAACTTCCATATGCCATTTACTTTGCTAGCAAAAACTTGTCCAAAGCTGAGCTGAATTACATTGTAACCGAGAAAGAATTCTTGGCTGTGGTCCATGCATTGAACAAGCTCCGACATTATATTACTGGTTACCAGACCTTTGTACATACTGACCATGCTGCTATTAGATATTTGATGAATAAACCAGATGTGAATGCTCGTATTATTAGATGGTTACTTTTATTGCAGCAGTTTGATCTAACCATTGTTGATAAACCGGGTAGAGAAAATGTCGTTGCTGACTTTTTATCTAGATTGGATTTGTCTGCAGATGAGGATGGAACAGTGGACAATCAGATGCCTGATGAACATCTGTTTGCTATTTCAGTACTCTCTCCATGGTTTGCTGATATAGCAAACTATCTTGTTTCAGCACAGTTCCCTCCACACCTATCTTCCAGAGAGAAGAGCAGAATCATCAGAAAAAGTGCCTCATTCACTTGGATCGGGGGCAATCTGTTCAAGCTTGGCCCCGATCAGATCTTAAGGCGTTGTGTAAGGGAGGAGGAAGTCTTTGATATCCTCCTCACTTGTCATGATGGGCCTTGTGGAGGGCATTTTGCAGCAACGAGAACTGCCTTCAAGATCCTGCAGGCAGGCTACTATTGGCCCACACTTCATCAAGATGTCAGAAGATATGTCAGTCAATGTGACCAATGCCAAAGAATGGGGAAACCAACCCAAAGGGATGAGATGCCTCTCCAACCTCAAGTGACTCTTGAGCCATTTGAGAAGTGGGGCATGGACTTTGTGGGCCCAGTCAACCCCTCTTCAAGGCAAAGGACTTACATCATTGTGTGTACTGACTATTTGACAAAGTGGGCAGAGACCAAAGCAATCAAAGCAGTAACAGAAGAAAAGGTGGCCGAGTTCCTAAGAGAGAACATCTTCTATAAGTTTGGCTATCCAAGAGAGCTGGTCACCGATCAAGGGA
This sequence comes from Pinus tabuliformis, assembly GCA_031772625.1. Taxonomy (NCBI): domain Eukaryota; kingdom Viridiplantae; phylum Streptophyta; class Pinopsida; order Pinales; family Pinaceae; genus Pinus; species Pinus tabuliformis. The sequence goes on along the minus strand of CM062811.1, from coordinate 221,440,243 downwards.
GCCAGTTCACCTCCAACCTGGTTGAAGATCTCCTAGCTCATCACAAGATCAAGCACAGGACTTCCACCCCTTATCACCCTCAAGCAAATGGGCAGGTGGAAGTCACCAATAGAGCATTAGAAGGGATCTTGACTAAAGTGGTGAGCAGCAGCAGAAAGGACTGGGCAGATCACCTGGTAGAAGCCACATGGGCCTACAACACCACTTGGAAGGCCACCACCAGTTTCACACCATATGAGCTAGTCTATGGGAAGAAAGCTTTGCTGTCCATTGAGTTTGAATACAACACCTTGAGGATGGCAGCTCAGCTGGACCTAGATCTCAGCCATGCACAACAAGAAAGGCTGCTGCAGCTGAATGGCCTGGATGAGCACCGCATGCAGGCCCTCCTTCACTCAGAAGTGGTTCAACTTCAGAGGAAGGTGTGGAATGACCAACATCTCCATGACAAGCAATTTCAGCCGGGAGATTGGGCTTTGTTGTATGATTCCAGATACAAAGATTTCAAGGGGAAGCTGAGAACCAGATGGCTAGGACCATATACAGTGGAGAAATGCCATGACAATGGATCTGTCCTCATTCGAACCATTGATGAGGAAGCCATTCCCATGCTTGTCAATGGGCATCGATTGAAGATCTACAGGAGACCTCTCTCAAGACAGGAGTTTATCAAAACTATGGAGAAATCTTTATTGGTCATAGAGAAGGGTTCTGCCTCTGCCTCTGGCACACCCTGAAAAAATATCAAAAAAAAAAAAAAAAAGGAAAAAAAAAAAAAAAAAGGAAAAAAAAAGAGAGAAAAAAAAGAAAAATAAATAAAGATCCTTGGGTGAAAACCTCTCTGAGGCGCCCAAGGCAGGTAGTAGGGGTGAAAACCTCATTGAGGCGCCCCTATTGTCTTTCAAAAAAAAAAAAAAAAAAGGAGAAAAGGTGAAAAGATCCTTGAGTGAAAACCTCTCTGAGGCACTCAGGGCAGATGGCATGGGTGAAAACCTCTTTGAGGCGCCCCTGTCATCTTTCAAAAAAAAAAAAGAAGAAGAAGAAAAAAAAGAAAAAAAACAATAAGCAAAATATGGTAAAAATTGCATGCAGGTTGCAGATGCTCTATGGAGAAGAGGAAGCCCTTCAACTCACAGCCAAGGGTCCTTATCATGCTGTCAAGGAACCTCATCAGTACCTCCTCCAAGAGCACCCATGTTTTTTCAAGGTATGTGCAATTTTATCATGGTTTGAATCTTCTACAGGAAGCTGCTGTCTTTCTACAGGAAGGCGCAGTCTTTCTACAGGAAAGCGCAGTCTTTCTACAGGAAAGTGCAGACTTTCTACAGGAAGGCCGAACTTTCTACAGGAAGCTCTGTGTTCTACAGGAAACTTCCTGTAGGAGTTTTGGACGGCCAGAATTCATCTTAAAAAGAGAGTTCACGACCATGGATTGGTTTGGATGCATGCAAGCCTCTGTTGGCATCCTTGCACGTTGCTGTCACCATGCTCCACCACCTGTGTCGACATGCGGCCAAGTCCCTGCACAAACAAAGAAAATCGATGAGTTCTCGCGGGAAAGCCATTTCCAAAGGTTAACAAATGATGGAATCTCATACCACATGCATCAAGAGATCCGGGATTGTGATCGAGAAGCCAGAACCGCCATCGTGCAGCATGCACCCAAGGAGAAAGGACTGTTACGATACCCCGCGCGGGGATCCTGTAACAGTTCAACCTGCTCGAGTGGATACCATTCACAGCACCGCCATCCGAAATGAAACGCGGGCGCATGCAAGCAAAACCATCCACTCCAGCGTTGGAAACCTGTAACCACGAGCTTCAGGGTCGGCGTAAGTCGCACGCAGCAGGTAGATCCGCTCACCATCGTCCGAGAACTGGAAAAATCGTGTACAGCCGCACAGGTAAGTGTCTCCACCCTTCCTTCCATCAAATCGCATGAATCTAACTTTGAAATTGTTTGCAAAGCGTAAAATTGAATGGTTGAGCGGCCGTATGGCTAGTCGACTGGCCACGTCGGCTAGTTAAAGTGTAACTGGATGTTTGGGTGGCGGCCACGACAAAGAGAATGAATGGCATGCACGTGGGAACACTCTCATCAGAAGCATAAGTTTAACAGGAAAGGCGGCGGCAAATCTGTGGGAATGAATGCAGCAGCAAGTGAATACGCAGGCGGAGGATGGATGACGTCGCCCAACGGTCCGGCGGGGATAGCTCATCCCCCGCGCCACGGATTGCGCCGATTCAAAATCCAATCAGCTAAATCATGCGCATGCATTTATCATCCAACACTTCAACTCGGATAGCTATTCTGATCTCCTCTGCACTTTGATACGCCGAGTTGTTGGCTACCAGAAAGCTGGTCAAGCACACCGCGAGCGCGGCCAACTACAATCCTCCTCGAGAATTGCGCACAGCTTCTACAGAAACGCAGTTCTACAGGAGCGCAGTTCTACAGGAGCGCAGTTCTACAGGAACGCAGTCTACAGGAACGAAGTCATCTACAGGAAAGCGGGTGCCTCGCGAAAAAGGTGGCCAATTAAGGAGGTAACCCTGAACTCTTAATGTAACTGGTTATTAGAAGTGGCAAGACCATCGTCCACGGTCGGGTTATAAAGATATTGGTGGAATTGTTGTTTGTTGTGCCGTTGCTACCATTCTACAGGATGTTGGTATAAGTAGTCTGTGTTGAAATTTTGTATGTGCATGCTCTGTCTCCATAGACCAAATCCCTTTTGCATCTGCCACCTTTCGTTAAAATGACCGTGTTCATCATGCCGGGTGGGTTTATAAGACGAGAGCCCACGGATTCAAATAAACTAAGGAGAAACCCGGCAGTGGTAGAGCTCTTCACCAGAGCACAATGGATGCCTTTTTGTGATAAGCTGCAGGGCTATGATGATGAAGTAGCCGAGGAATTCTTGCAGGCTTTGAAGCCTAAATCCCAGACACTGGCCACAGTAAACTTCAGAGGTCTAAGCCTCAAACTCACCCCAGAACATATCAGTCGGATCACAGAACTTCCTATGGGTTTGTCGTGGGATAAAGAGGAGAGAAAGCTGAGTCAGCAGGCAAAGAAGGAATTCTTTCCACCTGAGGAAGAATTCTCAGAGGATAAAAATGGGGTGAGAAGAACGAGTCTATCACCACCTTGGAATGAAGTCAGTTTGCAAAGCATGAAATATATTACTTTTGAAGGCCGGTTCAGCATCGTGTATGCATATCACTTTCGGCTACTCACTGAGTTAAGGCACCAAATTGACCTTCCTGTAGAGCAAAAACTGAGCATCCCTTATTATCTCCTGCAGTCCCTAATGGAGTGTGCTACAAAGCTAAGAGAGGGCATACCTGATCAGATAGCCCACCATGGGTTAATAAAGCTGCTTGTGGAAGATGCATTGCACTCATATAAGGTCCCCCTCTCATGGGAATCCTTTCGCAATTTGACCAAAGATGGGGATATTAAAATGTTGATCGAAGAAACGGGTTCCTCTAGTAGTGAGGAACACGAAGCAGTGGCCGAAGAACAAAGGAAGAAGCATGAGGAAGAGAAGGACCAAGAAAAAGGTGGCACACCTATCCTGTCAGCAAGGGAAAAGAGAATGAAGAGCAGAATGGACAAAGCAGAGGTGGCCCACGTCAGCCCAAGTACCTCAACAGCACCTGCACCCAAAGCAAAAAGAAAAACTCAAGCAGGCAAGCAAGCGGAAGTGGAGACACCTGTGTCTACAGGAAAGCAAAAACAAGCTTCTACAGGAAGCCCGAAAACACAAACTCAGGCTTCTACAGGAAGCCCAAAAATCATTGAAAAACAGGCTTCTACAGGAAGCCCGAAAACAAAGACAAAGGCTTCTACAGGAAGCCCGAAGATCAGTGAGGAGCAGGCTTCTACAGGAAGCCCAAAAGCAAAGACCAAGGCTTCTACAGGAAGCCCACAAACCATTAAGACACAGGCTTCTACAGGAAGCCCAAAATTGCAGAAACAGGCTTCTACAGGAAGCCCGAAATCGCAAAAATAGGCTTCTACAGGAAGCCCCAAAAAGGTAAAACCCAAAGAGAAGAAGGTGGGTATTCTGGCACGGGAAGCAGCAACGGTATTAGCTGGCCTCATCATGCCACCTAAGCAAAAATACAAGAGGAAGAGGGAGGCCCCTCTGTACTTTAAAGCTCGGAGAAGCGTTAGGATAAAAACGGGTAAGCCACCACCTCAATCCAGCAGCCCGATTGTCATCACAGATACACCTGCTTCTCCCAAGGAAAAATCACCCTCCAGGATCATAGTTACCTACGAGAAGGGGAGTCCAAAGAAGAATACATGGCAAGAAAAGTTAGAACAAACTCAGCTACAGGAAGCTGAAAATGTTCTACAGGATACTCTGGCCCGGCTACAGGAAACAGAAAAGAGGGAAGGAGAAGGGCCCTCATCACCAAGGGAGGATGAGGCAGAACCGCCTGAAGAAACAACAAGAGAACATATACCAGAACCTAGCCCTTCGCCCAATCTGAATTCATATTACACCTTTTTAGAGGCGGGCAAAATCATACCACAGAAATTTACTGTACCTCTATTTTTTGAACTAGAGAAAGAAAGAGTCCGTTCCCACACATGGATGCAAATTGCCAAATCAAAGGGGGTGGCGGACATAGGCCCTCTACAGGATCAACTCAGGGAGGTCAGGAGTGAATTCACCATGGCTAAACATGTGGCTAGTTGCCAGCAGGTGCTTCTACAGTAAGAAAATCAGAAGTTACGGTTGCAGCTACAAGAACTAAAAGCAGGCGCAGGAACATCCTCCAAGGACATCACAAATGAACAAGAAGGCAAAAAGGAGCTGACCACCAGTCTTGAAGAGCCAATGACACTTCTATAGGAAGCAGAACAACAGACAAGAATTGAAGTGCAAGCCTTAAAGGAACAGCTGCAACAAAAGGAAGCACAATTGGCCTGCATGGCCAGTTGGGCCATGGAAGCAATTCAGTGCAGAACGCCTGCAAAATCCTATGGATTGTTTTTAAAGGATCAACGGCTTCAGTTCCAAATAAACACCTTGGCCCAAAGAGGTATTGCACACATCCAAAAGCCACAACAATTTTTTGAATTATGCACTACTAGTTCGGCAGAAGACAAAGCCAAATTGGCAGAGTTTTACCTCCACAACTTGGCTTTGCCTAATGAAGTCTCATGGGATCCCAACATTGCCTTGGGTGATATGCAATTGATGGCCCTCACCTCATGGTTAAACGATGAAGATCAAAGAGCAGCTGAAGCAAAATCGGTCATGAACCGAGAAGTGAGCGAACCACTGTTCATTCGGCCGGAACTAGAGGACCCGGTGGCACTCATCTCAACCCACCAACAGTTGGCTACGGATCCCACAACTTCCTTGAGGTTTATGGACCAACAAGCCTAGGCCATAGCTCACTTTGAAGACATGGAAAGGTTGTTGGGAGAAAGTGCTGCCCAGGCTTGCGCACGCAGATGGAATACCATGGCCCACAGCTTGAAAATCCGAGAGTACCATACCCCCATCCGGATGAGAGAAGCTTTGGCAAGGGTTGAACTTTACAAGAAGTCCATGCAAAGCCTCCAGGCCAGCTGGATTGGCCTTAAACTCAGCCCACCACTATTGCTAGGATTGACTGAAGGAAATACAAGGGAAGATGACAGTCAACAATGGGAAGAGGTAAACAGAAAAGCAGGGTTTCACATCTATAGAGAGGACACTACCATAGAGCCTTGGGATGCAAGAGAAGTAGTGAAAGCAATGAAAGATGAGGACTTGGACTAAGTTGCTCAAGGATGAGCAAATAGCTTAGCTGGGGGGTGATGATGAGCCCCAATTTTTGGTACAATTTAGGCTCATTTGGCCTACTTGCTCTGCTCAAACCATTCACTTTTTACTGCTTATGCATGCATTTCTTAGTTTATTCGTGTTGTTTGTAGGAAGAAGGGTAGACATTTTATCTACGTGACTAATGCATGATGCTTTCAGGTCTTTGGCATTAAAAGGGAGAAAAAGACAACGAAAAACGAGACAAGGAGACAATGAGGTGGCACTGCAGGTTTTTAGGAGAGGATGTCCACGGTCTTGGGGACCTTCCTCGTGATTCCCACCAAGAACTCCGAGCTCCAATCCATCTCCCCACCGAGCTTAGAAGCAGCCAGCTGTTCTACAGGAACAACAGTTATAACTATTCTACAGGAACAGTAGTTATGACTGTCCTATAGGATCAGCAGTTAAACTTTAGTTGGACAGCCGATCTCCTAAAATCGAGGACATCTATTGGATGATCATTTTTGCATAAATACTGAGGCCGTAGCCTTGCAGAGAAGCTTTTTGAACCTTGGCATTACTCTTGTAATTGGAAAGTACGAGCTAGAGCTCAGTCTTTCATTCCTTTTTGTAAGCCTATTTGGCATGACATCAGATTATGAATAAAGAAGGCAGATTTTGATCTAGTTCTGAGTTTTCTCAAGGAGCTATAGCTCTCAGGTTAGGGCCCAACCTGAGAGCAATAGATCTCCTCAGTGTTGTAATGTGTTTGCATTTCGTTCCAGCACTTTGAGTTTGTTTATTTTCACATGCAATTCGAATTCACAGTTTGGTAATTTAGTCGTTTTCATGAGCATAGATAGGACTAGTTTATGGTGATTTGCTTTCAGTTGCTTAAGTTTGATAGGAGTATAGATATAATCTCTTGGAGCTCCAACAAAAAGGTTGTAAAGTCTCCACTGCCATCTCTGTTTGGAGATTGGAGTGCAGCCTATACCAACCACAAAAATACGCAGTTCTTCACTTTATACATGCTGCAACATAGTCTCGTTTATGATAGATCTTTCCATGCACTTCACTCTTGCACCATACACCTTCATCACCGCTTCATGCACATTCCTCTACACGCTTTATATTGCTATTCATTGAGTTCATAGCATAGGTAGCATAGGTTAATGAATTTTCATCTTGGTGACAGTCATAAGCCATTTGTTTTATTTACACTGCTCTTCATCGTTCTATTACCTTCTTCTTCGTCTTGATCACGCATACAACCACATCCTTGACCTCTGCTCCGCTCTGTTATCTCCCAAACTCCTCCACTCCTCACGTAACTTCATTCTTTAGACATTTCGTTGTTATAACCTTCCATCCATCAACCCACTTCATACACTCGTTCTCCATCCTACTTCTCCACTCCTGAGCCATCACCAGCTTTATCCCTACCTTGCACATCTCCCCCTACCATCCCATCACTCCACCATCACTTCAAACACCCACGGTAGGTCATCCTGTAGCAATTTGTAGACTTCCTGTAGAAACCCCTGCGTTTCTTGTAGAATCCCCTGCAGACATCCTGTAGGAGGCCACTCACTCGGTTGCTGAGCCTCTGAACGTGAGGAACCTCTATGGACTGATGCTAAGGATCTCTGGGGACCTCTCCTAGCCTCACCAACCTTTCCCAAGCTTTCCTTCCTTCCGCATCACATCTGCACAACCAAACCCTAATAAGCACAAAATCACACTCACTCCATCCACTTAAAGAAAAAATATAAAAACATGTCTTTTAAGATGAAAGTAGATTAGATTCATGCATTTTCACTTATTAGAAGTAATGGCATCATTGGTAGAAGTTTCCTTCACATTCTTTGCATCATAGAGGTTAGACTAGTTAAATTAGGGTTTCCTAGGGTTTCCATGTTTTGATTTGCTTTCAGTTCATTTTTGCCAAGTAGATTAGTCTTCTTTGAGCTAGCTTTCGTCCATCATTTAACAAGCTTCTTCTGAGAGCCTATAGAAGTTGGCTTGAGCCCTAGCGGACTTGTGCCAGCTGACCAAGTGACAGCTGCGACAAGAGCTAGTACTTGTGCATACAACACCGTCGCTTCCAAGTTTGTACGAACTATCGGGTTGATAAAATTAAGAGACAGGAAGCCCCAGGAGTTGTAGCATTATTGCTACAATACTGGAGCTCACCAATTCTCATGCCTACTTTGGCAATAAATTTGCGACTCATCCTAGACCCAGAATTACCTGATCCATTTTGTATTCTCTGATTTGCACAGTCATTCTCATTTCCCTTCCTGTGCGAAATGCATGCTTCCCGAGCTTCCGGACTACGTGCGATTCTCCTGACCCCGTGCACTTAGTGATAAGTTGATGTAGTCCTTTTATAGCCTTGTTGTCATGCAGCAGTTTCATGCATGTATCTAGAAAGGTAGTGAGCATTGAAGGATCCATCCCCGATTCTAGCTGATCCTTACTACCTGAAGTAGAGGCCTCCATGAAGATCTTCTTAGCTTCCATGAATGTCTCCTTCATGCACTCTAAATCAAATTTAGGTTCCTTTGTAGGAGCCTTGCGAACCCATGAACTTTCTTTAGGCTGCTTATCTTTGTCATCTCCTATCGTGATACCACTTCGAAGCACGATGTTTACATTTGGGTCCTCTTCGCGCGGCTCAAACCTCATCATTTTTAAATTCTAAGTCAGCGGAGGCTGGAGTACTCCTTTATCGTGCAACCTCCCTATCAATGTAGGGCAGTCCTTTATCTCACGATCAAATTTGGTACAATATATACATGATGCTCTTTTCAGATTTGTACAATCACAGGCATAATGCTTTGTCTCTCCACAATTGTAAAAAATCAGCTGATCATGACCCCTTCGTAGTCCCATTCATCCTCAACCTTGTCCACGCCCTTGAAATCTAGCGTGTGCCATCCCTACATTTGGTTTGAGGGCTTGTGTTTTTGTCTACATTCTATAGGCAGGAGTTCGATCCATCATCAGCTCATAACTCCTACAGGTGCACTCATAATGGCCTACCGACTCGCAGAAATTACAGAACAATTGTTGGGATGTCTGGGTATACTTCTGTAATAGGTGACAATTATCTATAATGTGTTTTCCTCCTATCTGACAGATCACACACCATAATGCAGGCACTGCGCTCAATCCTTCCTATGCCTCTAGTCTTAATGGCATAGGCCCTCTTGCCGCTAGGTAGTTCGTAAAAACTAGACAATCGTCCTTGTCATGCCCCTTCCCTTTATATTTTATGCACCATATCTCCTTGCATGGTTCTAGGCGAGTTGTCCTATCCTATTTCAAACTTTGCATTTCCAGACAAAATTTTGTAGTTGCACCTGGATTTTTTGAAATCCCAAGCCAGGATCTTGTATTGGGGCCTTTTGCAGTCTCATTGCCATCTCCAAAGCTTTGGCTTGGGTGGATAACTTCTGTTGTGAAAGCGATGTCCTTAAATGCAGCTTTAGCAACACCACAAACCATGTGCGGTGTTGTCCATCCGTCAATGTCATGTTGGATTCGCGAATCATACTCTTCAGCCTTTGATCTAGATCCCATGGGGTCTTGCCTAGAAGCATCGTGATTTCCTTAAACCCGATAATCAATTGTGTCTCTGATGTCGGCTTGATAAATTCCCTGTTCAGTGAGGCCTGGATATCTGTGATCCCCGCGCTCGGATGGTCATTAGAATGCTTAATGTACCATGTTAGTGCGCGATCCTACAATGCACTTACCAGTGTAGCCTTCTTTATATTATCATCCATGACTCCTTATGCTTCCCATACAGCCTTTACTACGAACCAGAACTAGTCCGGATCTTCGTTCCTTACTCCTTTGAATACCGACAACTTGATCGCGCTCACCATATTGAACTATGGTGGTGGCGGCGGTGGTGTGGGAATAGATGGGGGTGAAGATGGTGAGACTGGGGGTGGTGTAGGTGTAGGTGGTATGCGTGAAATCCACTACCCTATCAGACTGATTGCACTTCTTGGTGAAACTTCCACGAGCTCTTCCTCGCTTTCTCGTCGAGGAGAAATCAAAGGGCTAATTTCTATCCTTGTGATACCTTCGTTTCTATAGATCCTCCCACTTCGCGTTGATCCAAACATCAATTTATTCGCATAACCTGCTTTTCACACAATAGTATTTTAATCCAAGTGTTCAATGATTTAATGTACTTACCTCGCGGTCCCTTGAGGAAGCGTCGTTCCACCTCGCTGTAGCTGACGTTCGTGTCTACCATGAACTTGGTGATAAACCCTCCTATAATTTGATTGAGCTAATGGTCCACAATGTGCGCGATCTTATATTCTGATGCTTCTAGTCTGCACACCAATTCTGGAGTCCACACAATTGATTTGTCGAGCCTACACCTTCCCTGATTGTCTACTGGCTTCACAATCCACTCATACAACTCAGAGGGGAAGGATGCAAAGAAAATTTCATGGATTTCCATATATAAGTAGTGCTCTAGCTACTGTTCTTTTGATATCGACAGATTCCTGTTCTCCTGCACTGCGAACTCGTGATTCATTTTGTCCAATCACCCTTCAATTTCTTTCTTCATCGGATTCCAGTGACATGCCATCAGACATCCCTTATGCAAATCCCGGTCCCGACAACAGAACCATTTGTTGACTTGTAGCGGCCTGACCCAGGTTCAGAGGTGATTTAGCTAAAAAAATCTCGGTACTACTGGCCCTTTCGGCAACAATCTGTGGAGCGTGGATTGAGGTCTCACTCGAAGTAGTATGAGAGAGTGCTAGAACCATGTTTCTGCATCGTGGAGATATCTAATGATTTTGAGTGGTTCGCGGTTCAACTCTGCATGCACGTCACTACGCGCACTTTCCTGTACTTCACAGCCTGAGATACTTCCTTCACACAACCCTACTCGGGGGCCGGAAAGTGTTATTACCCAATTCCTTACAAGTCATTCAATACTAGTTGATCACTTAGCTTATCTGTATGTGTCTAGTTATACTTAGCAGTGTTCAACATTCATATAAGTGTGTGCGATAAATAAAATAGTATAATTGTATATAATAGCAAACAGGAAATAACACAAAACTAGATACATAAGATTTGGAATAAAACTTTCTTTATTATTCTTCTTCCTTGGTTACAGACTCAACTTTGCCCTATGCACTCAGCTGTAGGGGCCCGCACACTCAGCTTCGGACTCTACTAGGCCTATGCACACTCATCTGCAGAGCCTTCTCCTACTCTACGACCCAGAGACTCGACTCTATACTTAGATCTTCCACTATGCTTGTTCCATGATCACTCTAATTCTATCTCTTTACAACATACAACCTCACTCTATTTATACAATCCCATGGTCTGCGGACCATGGGTAGGCTAACATTACATTACAAAACTTAGTGCGAGCAAACCTATGACTCAACATACAGTTCGTGCCCCATGCTTCGCGGGAATTTACAACATTATTTGACCAAAACTTGGGCTTTGAGCCCCAAGACATGCTGTGGGGGGATTCCATGCCCAACAATAGTCCTCAAGGGTAGGTTGTCGATGGCTGCTATCTTAACCTTTCCACTCATGGTTGTTTCTGCATCCAGGAAATGCCTTGTGATTAGTGTGCTAGTGCTCTCTCCTCCAGTACGAGCTATGAAGAGTTGGATCCTGTCTCCTCTCTTGGACAATCCAGTGATGAAATAGATGTCAGATACCTCTATTTCAAGTTCTTGATCTCCAATAATGAATATCTCGCGACCGACATCCCATAAAATTATGAGATACTCTAGCAACTCATTTTGAGCTCTGAAGTACAAGGTCTGAATGAGCTTAAGCAACACACAGCCCCTCAAAGCATTAATACATGTTGCGCTTTGAGCAACTTGGTTGTCTTCCACCTTGTGGCTTATCTCTTTCCATTCGATAGCCATATTCATTGAAATCTCCTGCAAATAATACATAAATGATATTTAGAAGTATTTCAATGGGTTAAAATTTTGAAAAAATTGATTAAGGCAGATTATTTCTCATTTTAATTTTCACTCTGCGCCAAGCACGATTGTTCGAATTGTTTTTGTGCTCGCAGTGTGATGGTATTTTGGGCTATGGTGTGATTAGTGTAGATCCAATGATCAGACTCAAACTGATCACCCCTGATAATTAAAATGAAAAACCTCCTCTTAAATAGTCAAAACTTCTATAAAAATCAAAAAATGGTATGAAAAACAAGAGAAAGGGAAGAGCTCATACTTACAACTAACGGTTCGCGAAATGGTGTCCCAGATCTGCCACATTGCTTGCCTGAAGAATCATAGAAAATAGGGTAAAATGCACTATCCAAATTACCAAAAGTAAAATGGTAAAATGTTTTTACTTTTTGTCTATTTATAAGTTTTAAAATATATTTTTTCCAATATTTTATTATTTGTCTTTGTGCAGTTATAGGAGATTTTGGTGGTAGCATTGATCATTCTTGACCAATTCAACGAGTTTTGTTTTTTTTGTTTTTTTTCTTTGGACTTGTTAAAAATAAATGAAAAAGGAACCCCCTTGGAGTCATCTTTAAGGTCTTTTATCACTCTCGAAAGATGAAAAGATCGTCGATTACTTGTCTTTTCAAACTCGTTAAATTAAATGAATTGTTGTTGTCTTAGTATACATTTACCCCTGTTTCAAGCTAGGATTGACTATTTACGAAAAAGGAACACCTTGTGTTACACAGTAATTTGTCACCATCCCTGTTACTCCTCTTGTCGTACCTTGGAGGACCCATCCCGGGAGTTATAAGAAGTGACAAAGTCTAAAAACACTTGCATTATGTTCCCCTGAGTATGTACTCCATGTTCCCTGAAGACATCTTCTGCAGATTATCCCTGAAAAGTGATCTTTTTTCCATTGGCGCAAGTCCACAGTATTCTACCCGCGCCAATGGTGGAGATCCTCAAAAGAGGGCGCGACCATTGGCGCTCTGTCTTAGAACAACAGTCGCGCCAACCAAATTTAGTCGTGCTTTTTGCCTTAACGCACGTCCGACTGTTGTTTCCTTCATTACATGGAGCTTTTCTGAGGATAAAAAATCAGTCTTTTGTCAAGCTTTATCCATCTTTATGGCTTTTGAGGATAATGCTAATCCGCGAAAGGTGTCTCGGTTCATCGTATCCTCCTCCCTTCTTCATCTATATAAGCTTGTCATTATGCATTGGACAAGCTAGGGCTAGTGATTGAGTGATAGTAGTGATGATTATTGGTCATGGAGTGTTAGATGTTGAGTTCTTGAGTTCTTGGAGGAATGCTAGTGAGTGCTAGAGAGGTTATGATGCCGGAGAGGAGATGCATTGCAAGACACATATAGTTACTCGCCCAGCCAGGAGAAGGGTCGATGTCAGAACAATGGTTGTAACTTTTCCTGTTTATTAATTGATGAGCAACTGCTATTATAGTTCCAATCTCATTATCTATCATGGTGATGTGTTGATTTATTTCCTTTCTGACTGAAATATAGTTGTGCCTTGGTAGTTTTATGTTGGTATCTGTCTCTTCCTTTGCATGTGCAGGTGTTCGTTTGTGATCTGTTGGAGCAAGGGAGAGGGGATATCAACTCTGCTTCAATCATAGCGTTGGACTCCAGGTTAGTCTTCTTGATTCACCTTTGATGCATAACTAGGAACTTGCGTAGCAGCGTGGTTTGATTGTGGCTAGTTCTGTTATAGGCTAGTGGGATCGCCTCTGTCCGCAGAGGGGATTTACCTGACCAACAAATTGGCGACTCCGCTGGGGATTAACTATTTGATTTTTGTCTTGCATGTTAATTTTCTTCTGCTTGCTTGAGTGAATGAGCTTCCTGAGTCAATTTTGTGTTTATTCTTTACTGTTTGACCCATCTGAGCACTGTCAACCCGACCTGAGGTCGTATCATTTATTTTTCTAGTTGGCAAGCTTAATTGGCGCGGTTATTTCTCTGACAGTCGCGCCAGTTGGCGCATGTTGCTCAAAAGCAACTCGCGCCAATCCTGTGGTAGCGCAAGTTGCAGGCTGACAGTCGCGCCAGCTCTGTAAATTTTTCCTGTGTGTGGGTGGAAAGCTCATTCAGTCTCTTTATATATCTCTTTCAGCCTCTGGAACTGTGTTGAACCTCTGCTTGACTAGTCTTAGCCTGTATCCCTCAGCTGTTTGCTCATTTCTATTGATTTTCATCTCAGCCCTAGGATATCTAGTGACTTTGCATGTCTAGCCTTCTGTGGGAAGTTTCGATCTCTTGATTATCCAGTCAACTTGTTGGTTGTGTTCTGCACCTATAGTGTGCTTTGTTAAAGCTTGATCTTCTATACTCTAAATACTTCACTTCTAGCCTCGTTGGAGTTCACTAGTCTTTGTGTTTTTCCTTGCTTGCATGGTTCATTTTAGTGTTTCGGAATTGGTTCTATTTCATTGACTGAACTTGGATTGTGTATATCTCTTAGAATTTGTTTACATGAATCATTCCATCTTAAAGGAAAGAAAAACAAAAAATCTCTTGCATCATAGTAGTTAGCATTTATTGTTATTTGTTGCTATTAAAAAGAAAAAGACAAAATTTCGTTTCTTGTTATTAGCTGCATTAGGATCTTTGTTGTTTGTTGAAGTGATCGTTTCGTTTGTGAAAAAGATCTCAACCCTCCTGTAGATAGAATTCATCGAATCAAATGATTTAATTTTGGCATATAGTTTGCATGTAAGAAGTTTTTGAGATATCACATACGGTAGGACCAAAAAACTGAAACATAATCAAAGATAAACTTTAAAATGAACTAAATGAACATAACAACGCATTGGAACATAACGCAAACACTCTAGAGGTCTAGGTTAGAGACGTGTTCCGGCGTCTTTAAACCTGGTAGTTTATCGTCGAGTGGTTGGGTGATTCCTCCACGGTGAAACGATAGCTGCCAATACGGACTGTGCTCCCACGTACCGTCGAGTATATATTGGGAGACCCCTATAGGAATAAAGCCTTTATCCATAGGAAGCCGTGTCAGCCACCCTACGATTCGCAATGCAGTGAACACAGCATTCACGAAGATCGACCACCCGTACCCTAAAAAGTATTCTGTGGTTTTGCGAAAAGTTTGGCACACCCTCTACCTAGAATTCCAGAGCAGTCACTTTTGATCCTTTTCGGACTCCCTAAACGAAAAGGTGCCTGTGAGTGTCTTGTCACTTCGTGCTCATTAAATATTTGAAGGAGACTAGAGTCATCTTTTATCCTTTTCTCGACTCTTAAAAAATGAAAAGGTTAAGTTCAGTGTCTTAAAAAATTATTGGCCACGATAACATTACCAATTAGATTTTGTTTGCGTTAGCTTGAGTAGGGTTATTTCTCGTTCAATGGCAGCCTTTCCGGTGCCCACCGGCCAAGGTGTTCCTCCTGATGGGAACCCTCGCCCATTTCCTTCTGTTGGAAATGTTGGTGTTCAGTATATCGCAACATTGTCGTTGCTTGGGTTGACCATTGGTTTACCCGTATGGTTGTTTTCAAACTCGGTGGTCTCAAGTGTGATGACTCCTGTCCCACCACCACCTCCTCCACCCGAACAACACCATGTTGATTCTAAGGTGGACCCCTTCCCTTCTTCGCCTATTGCTGCGTCCTCATCTTCTACTTCGCCTGGTGAAACCTTGGATTTCACTAACCAAGTGGCTAAGAAGAAGAAGAAGAAGACCAGAAAGAAGAAGTCTCCTAAGGGAAAGGTCGTATCTACCACAAAGCTATCAGAAGTGGAACCACCTTCTGCTCCTCCACGGAAGCTTCGGTCTCCTTGTCGATTATGCAAAGGGGACCATTTTCTTTCTGATTGTCCTGGAATTCCCAGGATCCTAGACATATGGTCCCGTGACCCGACTCGCCCCTTACTGTCACAAATTGACGATACCTTACTAGTTGGTAACAGAAAAGGGAAGGTTTGTTTCCCTTGTCGACTTTGTGAAGGTAATCATCTCCTTCACCTTTGTCCACTTATGGATGAAGCTTCCCGTCTTTTGGCAAGTCTGTCGGATCCCTTACCCCAACTACCCGCTGGATATCAGCGTCTTTTTACAACTACAGAGCATCTCTCCACTAACCAAGTAATCAAACATGATTCCTCTTTGGTCCAGATTTCTCTTCCTGAACCTACCTGTGCTCTGCCTGCTCCAGACCAGTCCTTGGTCGGAACGAGTGATTTATATTCATCATCTACACACCACTTGATCATCAAAGATGAACCACCTGAGTCCAAACCAAACGAAAGTCCATAGTTCCAGCTTACAAGTGACCCGGTCTTTCAAAAGGTCCAGCTTACAAGTGACCCGGTTTTGCCTACAAAAGTTCCATCCTTAGATGCTCTTACACCTGAATCCAAACCAGACAAAAGTCAAAAGGTCCAGCTTACAAGTGACCCGGTTTTGCTTTCAGAATTTCCAGCCCTAGATGATCCTACATCTGAATCCAAACCAGACAACAGTCAAACGGTCCGGATTACAAGTGACTCGGTTTCGCCTTCAGAAATTACCTCCTTAGATGATGTTATCACTGCCAAGAATGAAGAACCCACCGTCCAAATTCTATTCATTGACATAGACGTTAATGATCAAGTGAGCATCCCTCTCATTCCTTCACACCAGGAAGAAAGTCCATTAGAATCATATCCGGCTGTCTATCCAGTCCCACCTCCAAGCAACCTAGTTGTTTCCTTCAATTGGGATCAACTAGTTAATCCTCGGTTACCAGCCTCCATACCATTTCGAATTATAGTCCAAGTCTACCGCATGGTTATGGCTGGTACAATTATTGATGAGGGATCTCCTGTGAGTATCCTTTCTTCAACAGCTTGGGAAGCACTTGGTTCCCCACTGCTTCTGCCTGAGATGAGAAACCTTATAGGTTTCCATCGAGAAATCACTCGACCTTTAGGAATTCTTCCCAATGTACCTATCACGTTAGAAGGGAAGACTATCCAAATGGGTCTCATGGTAGTCCAAGGTCCGTTAGATTACAATTTACTCCTTGGACGAGACTATATTTATCGCATACGTGCTATTGTGTCCTCACTCTTCAGAGTGATGTGTTTTCCGCATGAAGGAAGAACGATCAAAGTCGTAGACCAACTTTCATTCCCCGGTTCACACTTCACATATAGTCATTTGCCATTCCTAAATGGTCTTATTTCCACAGGAAATGCCCCAGCACCCACCCCGTCATTCTGATGACGGTAGCTCACCCGGGCGCGTGACTGAAGCCCGGGGGGCATGCATCCTCCTTCAAAATCGAGTCTTTCCAAGTAAACCTTCATTCCATCCACTCCGTGAATGCCATGAAGCTTGGGGGGTATGTACCTCGATTTGTATGATCATGCTGGGGGCATGCAACAAAAAATTTTAACAAGCAAAGTTTTCCATGGTTCAAGCTTGTGTAAAAATGAACCCATTTACATCCCGTGATTGCCTTTTATCCGCTAAATCCTGCTAGATGAGCCTTGGTTGTTTCATTCCATCACCACCATCTTTTTGGCCGATCATATGCTTTCACTTGGTTGTTTCTCCTTTCCTGAGGAACCGCAACGATGAGTGGTTTTATTAGCCAGCCTCTTAACCTTTACGTGTTTCAAGTGAGTTCCACCATTACCGGAACCAGTTACTATCCCTTATACCACTTGTTCCTTCAGGACGAGTCGCCTTTACGCTCTTTTCTGACTCGTAAAATATGAAAAGATTGCCGAGTATTTTTCCCTTTTTGACTCGTTAAAGAAAATAAAAATGGAGGTCCGCTTTCAGCTCTTTTCTGACCATTTAAAGAGGAAAAGATTGCCGAGTCGCTCCTCTTGACTCGTTAAATGGTGATAAGGGGCGGTCGTTTTAAGTTCTTTTTGTCGACCGTTAAAACATAAAAAGATTACCGGGTTTTTGTCGTTTCAAACTCGTTAGTGGTTACGAAACGACGTGGTTTTGACCGCTTTTTTACTTTTTCAGGTCGAAGTCACTAATCATGAAAAGTACTCCTCGATCGTAATGATCGGGTGGTTCTTTCGGGTATTATTTTATACTTTTTCGGGCCCGAGAGACACAACTTTACGAAAAAGGACATCCCTGGAGTTTCCTTTTCTGCTGTCTTTTCAAACTCTCTAAATATGAAAAGACGCCGAGTTCTTCCTTTGTCAGACTCGTTAAAACTTAATGACATCGGATTTTGTCACAACACAAGCATATGCTATCCCCATCAAGCTTGTTAAAAATAACTGGGGTACTCGCCAGAAATGGTGGGGGGAAAAGAAAATTTTTGAACCATAATTATTACCGTAACGGCAGTATGTCGCTCTTGAACATGGCACTTTTTGCTTTCGTGTCTGGGGTGGGGATATTTCATCTCATATCTTTCACTTGCTTCCATGGACTTGGGTACCCTATTTGACCTCTCATTCACTCATTGCCTCATCATCATGACCTTTGATACATTGATGTCAAATACTGCCAAGTCCGTTAATGTGCCGCCGATATGTTCAAGAGAAGTTGACCTCTGCAAAACAACCTCCCTCTGATAGTTCGCACAATCTTGATTCACAACTTCATCTCTCTGTCTCGTGTCGATGATGTGGGAAACATTATGGCCCACCTTCGATCAAGGTCACTCCTTGTCGACTTCAACTCATTATCCAGGGAATTGATCTAGAGACTCCTTTTCGGTACCTTGGAGCCTGCATGCCTCAATGGCAGGTTCTTCGTGTTCGACGTGAGGTTTTCATCATTGGCCTCCGATTGAATGATTCTACGGGTGTTTGACTTCAGACCATTGATTCACACGCCGTAGATTGTACCTATAGTACCTTGAGGGCCATTGTCATTATTGTTGGTACCTCTCGCGTCTGTTAACAGTTTCCATTATTGACTGGTAATTAGACAATGTTCATGCATGTTCGACTTCAGCTCATATATTCACATGCTTGGACTTGTACTCTTGTTCGGGTCGAGATGGAGCGCAAGACCCTGGATTGTGTCTGTTGTAATCCAGGCGTGATTCTTGGTACTTGACTCATTCACTGGATGGCTGCGACCATACCTGAGTCAGTTCATTGATCCTAACCAGATGGCTGCATCCATACTATGGATCCAGATTATTTACGTACTCTCTTATGGATGGCTGCGACCATACCACGTACATCATGTAATTGAACTATCAGTCATGTCTCTTAATACAGCTCCTCGGCGGCAGTAACTATATGTGCTCTTATGTGTTCTTATGTGTGTTCTTGTAAAGCATTTCACCCCTCTCCACCTCTCGGGCTTAATGCTTTAGGGGGTATCTGTTACACAGTAATTTGTCACCATCCCTATTACTCCTCTTGTCGTACCTTGGAGGACCCATCCCGGGAGTTATAAGAAGTGACAAAGTCTAAAAACACTTGCATTATGTTCCCCTGAGTATGTACTCCATGTTCCCTGAAGACATCTTCTGCAGATTATCCCTGAAAAGTGATCTTTTTTCCATTGGCGCAAGTCCACAGTATTCTACCCGTGCCAATGGTGGAGATCCTCAAAAGAGGGCGCGACCATTGGCACTCTGTCTTAGAACAACAGTCGCGCCAACCAAATTTAGTCGTGCTTTTTGCCTTAACGCACATCCGACTGTTGTTTCCTTCATTACATGGAGCTTTTCTGAGGATAAAAAATCAGTCTTTTGTCGAGCTTTATCCATCTTTATGGCTTTTGAGGATAATGCTAATCCGCGAAAGGTGTCCCGGTTCATCGTATCCTCCTCCCTTCTTCATTTATATAAGCTTGTCATTATGCATTGGACAAGCTAGGGCTAGTGATTGAGTGATAGTAGTGATGATTATTGGTCATGGAGTGTTAGATGTTGAGTTCTTGAGTTCTTGGAGGAATGCTAGTGAGTGCTAGAGAGGTTATGCTGCCGGAGAGGAGATGCATTGCAAGACACATATAGTTACTCGCCCAGCCAGGAGAAGGGTCGACGTCAGAACAATGGTTGTAACTTTTCCTGTTTATTAATTGATGAGCAACTACTATTATAGTTCCAATCTCATTATCTATCATGGTGATGTGTTGATTTATTTCCTTTCTGACTGAAATATAGTTGTGCCTTGGTAGTTTTATGTTGGTATCTGTCTCTTCCTTTGCATGTGCAGGTGTTCGTTTGTGATCTGTTGAAGCAAGGGAGCGGGGATATCAACTCTGCTTCAATCATAGCATTGGACTCCAGGTTAGTCTTCTTGATTCACCTTTGATGCATAACTAGGAACTTGCATAGCAGCGTGGTTTGATTGTGGCTAGTTCTGTTATAGGCTAGTGGGATCGCCTCTGTCCGCAAAGGGGATTTACCTCGCCAACACCTTGGTTGACATGGTCAAGAGGTTCTCTCAAATATTGTTTTCTACCTTTTTGGGTTCGAGAGACAAATTACGAAAATGGACCTGATGGAGTTTTCTTTTTCATCTCTCTTTCAAACTCTGTGAATGTGAAAAAGACACCAAGTTACTATTTCGTTGAACTCTTAAAAATTAAACGATGAAAGACTTGTCACCATAACGAGACCGAGTTTCTCCTTCCTAGGACTTGTAAAACTTACTAGGATGGATTCATTCAAAGAATGAACTTATATGGAAAGCACATGTTATCCCCTTCAAGCCCTTGATTAAAAATATTTGGGGTAATCACTAGAAATAGTGGGGAAAAGTGAAAGTGAAACATCTCTTGTATAGGTAGCATGTCGATCTTGAACATGACACTCATTTGTTTCTCATGTCGGATTTGGGATATCCTCACTCAGTCACTTGTCCTTCTAGGGTTTGGTGATCCATTTGGCTTCTCATCTGACTATTCCACTTCATCGTCATGACCCTTGGTCCTATGTTGAGTCAAATTCTACTACACTCCGGAGTCGTGTCGCCAATATGTTCAAGAGAAGTCATATCTATAGTTTACTACCTATACATTGTTTGACCTTTTGTCACAGTCCTGGATCATACTCGTTTATTATGCTTTATTCCTTGTTTTGTGTCGATTATGAGGGAATCATTATGGCCCTCCTTCAATGGGTCATTTCTTGTCGACTTTAGCTCATTATCCAAGAATATGACTTAGAAACTCCCTTTCATTACCTTAGAGCTTGCATGCCTTAATGAAAATTTCTTTACATTCGGCAACAAGTTTTCATCATTAGCTTGCAATCGAATGATTACACGAGTGTTCGACTTCAACTTCATTTCCACATTCAAGGATTGTATTGTCATAACTTGAGATTCATTGTCATTATTGGTGGTTTATATTATTCTTGTTAATGGTTTACATCATTGGCAGATAATCATGTGGTTTTCTAGCATGTTTGACTTAGACACATTCATTCACATGTTGGAATTCGTACTTTGATCGGGTTGGGATGGAGTGCAAGACCTTGCATTTTATCTAATGTAACTCAGGCTGCATAGAGTTATGTATTCTTCATGATTGTATACATGTTTCCTCTATATAGATGGTTGTGACCATACTGTGGGACCTTATATCTATGATGATGATGACCCTTCTATATTGGGTGGATGCATCCATGCCATGGATCTTAGACTTCTAGATGATCTTTTTCATTCAGATGGCTACACCCATATAGTGGATTCATGTTTTGATATATATGATAGAGGTATCAAATATGTATATGTATATGCATCCTTGATTTGCAGGTCTCCTGACGTTGTTTGTTCTTGTTCTTGCACTATCTCGTAAAGAATATCATCGAACACTCCTTGTTCCACCTTCATGCTTTTGGGGGAATCTTTTACACAATATTTTGTCACACCTCCTACAATTTCTTGTATCATACCCTGGAGTGCAAAAAACTTGACAACTGTGTAGTGTACCCATCCTGATATGCAGTCTAGATCCTCCCTGAAGAACTAATGAAAAGTTTCCTTGAGCCTTTCCTGAGGAAAATGAGCTAAAAACCCTATTTTCTGGGTCAACATGACTATGACACTTCCCTCTCATGCTGATGGAGGGTTGCACCATATGAGCCTCACACTGCCAGTGCGACTTTTTCCTGGATATTTGCACTGAACCCTAGAAGGAAAGTTCTCCCAAAGTGGAGGAGAAGATTTGTGATCTAGAGGCTTCTAGAACGATGAGCTAGATGATGTTCCTCATGGATGTGGTTGAATTATCCCAATAATACCGTTTGATATTATCCCTATGAGCTTCCTCCTTGAGATGAGGACCTTCCCCCATCTTTGGTGAGATCCTAACTTCCTCTCACTACCTATAAATTCATCCCCCTCCATTCCCAAATGGTTGGTCTCTGATTATTTGCACCCTTATGCTGAGGTAGTGCCTACATTCTATTCACTTTGGCTTGGTGAAGGAGTGCTTGGAGAGCTTGAGCTTGGACTTGGACATTAACTCAAGGAGGGATATTAACATCAAGGCCTGGGTTGTATTCTTCTTCTTTTGTTTATTAATATATACAACTGATGGTTCACTTTCCATAAATTATTGTGTCAATGCTTCATTTATATTAATGATCCTTGATCTATTAAGTGGATTACATTTGATTATGCTTGTTGCACTTTTATTCTTTGTCGCGTATTTGGCCTCTTGTGCAGGTATTCAAACACTATGAGAAGCAAGGACTAAGCCTGAGGAGTAAGTGATCAAGATCTTCAACAAAGGAGTGTAGTATAGCATCAGAGCGAGGTATGTATCCTTCCTCTTCTCTTATTTTCGATTGTAATCTAGGAAAGTGTATTGTAGATTGTCTTGTTTGTTGCTAGACCCACTCATTTGGCTAGAGGGATCGTCTCTGTCTGCAGAGAGAATTTACCTACTCAAGATGGTCGGTAGTGCATACATGTATTAATTGACTGTGATGGATTCATGAGGGTTAATGAATGCAGTGAACTTGTTCAGGATACGGTTAAACATCTTATTAAAGTCTTTCACTTTCTCTTTCGGATCCATCTTAAGACTACCAAATTTTTTCAACAACATGGTGGGGGTTTTGTCACCAACAATTTTTTCAAGGAAAATTCTCTTGAACATCCCCCAATTTTGAATGGAGTTAATAGGAAGGTTGTGGTACCATACAACTGCTATACCATCTAAGGTACATGGAAACAATCTACATGCAACGTCGTCATAAAGTACCTTGAGTGTCTCCATATGTAGGTAGAATGTGTCTAGATGATCTTCTACCTTCATTGCAATGTCAGGATCATACTTCGTTAACAACTTCTCTACGTTCCTTGGCATCTTGTGAAAGGCACCGTGGAGTGCCAATGGGGCCTATTTCATCCATTCCAGATTTTGATCAACCATATTATCTTCTTCTTCATACTCCTCCTCTTCTTCTGAATCAGATGGTTCAACCTCCAAATCTATTGGTTTGTATTCGCCTCCGCCTCCTCTGTTGCCTCCCCCTCCACTACCTCCGTCAGAACTTGAGCCCAAGAGTGTGTTGCTAACTTCTTCTCCTTGTAGGAAAACATGAGGTTCCTCTTCATTCTCAACAACTTCTGCCATTTCTTCAAGAGTGGTGAGGATTACTTCTTCAACAAATGTGACTACCACTCCTCTGGGTGTAGTCTTTTGCTTCCTCTGTGAAGGGGCAATGTACTTGTTATAAATCTGATACCACCTGTTATAGATTTGATACCACTTGTTATAGCTCTAATACCACTTGTTATATATCTGATCTGAAAATATATGATAATAATAATATACCCAAGAATAATCACCAAAAATAACAAATATTTGAATATAGAAATGCTTCACTTTATTAATATCAAACCCTTAAGATAGGGAAACACCATATATTCACTCCTTAAGGAAGGAGAACACTCCACAAGCCATATGCCTATTCATACAATATTTCTTGACATCTCTCAATGGGGAGTCTCTAGCCTCTATATAGGCCTCATACATACAATACCATGGGCCATTACCATGGTTCCCTCAATGCCATATATCTAATACCATGGGCTTATTACATTATTGCTAACTACTTGTGGTCCCTTACATGATACATGCTAACCACCTTATTTATTACTATGGCCCATCCCATTATTACATTATTCCCTTGGGTACCTCCCTCTGTACCCCATATTATCCCCCCTAGGTATAATACATTCCACCCCCCTTAACATGTTTTGTCCCTGAAACATATGAAGAACACATATAATAAGATCTACTCAAAAGAGTAGTCCACTGGTACCATGCACGTGCATCTAGCCATCCAAGAGAAAGGTGAACCCTCGATCCAGCTGGTGCTTTGCTCGCTTGAGATGGAAGTTGACCCTAGTGGCTCTTCTGTGTTGATGTGTAGTAGGTGGATCGTCACTCCTCTCTATCTATCATGTGGGGGTTGTTGTCCTTGTGGCTATTTCATTGCCATCTTGTTGGTTGTTTTCTTGCAGGGTGATGTGGGTGGTGATATGCTGAAGTGTTAACCAACAATGTACTTTTCTTTAATTCATCACCTAATGGAGCCTGATTGGTAGTTGGTACATGTTTTGGTGCCTATTGTTGTTTCTTATCTTCCAATATTACTTCAACCACTAAGTCCTCATCTGATGTATCCGTACCTGTAAGAGTTTCTGCTTCAGCCTCCTTGGAATCTACCTATTTTTCTTGTACCTGGTTTGATGTTTGTGTTTGGTTTTCGACTATCAAAGACCGTCATCTGATGTGTCAGTCCCTGGAACATCTTCTGCTTCAGCCTCCTTGGACTCTACCTGTTTATTGATGGAAATATCCTGTAATGTAATTTTCTTCTTTTTATACCAGAGCTTCAGGAATTTCTTCTGCACATTAATATTGATAGTACCCACTGATTCCATCCAAGGGTATCCCAAAACAACATCCACATTAGCCATATCTGAAGCATAAAAATCAGAATGCAATACATACTTGTCCATAGAAATCTTCAAATCTTTATAAACTTTCACCTCCTCATTATTAACCTGTGTGTGCTCCATTTGTTTTGGTGGAACTTGCAATTTTTTTGCCAAATTGACATTTATAAGATTTTGCTTGCAACTAGGATTTATAGACACAATGATCTTCTCCTTCTGAATATATCCATGAACCTGTAATAAGAAGATACCAATAGAAAATAACCCCACATGTTTCTCATTATCTTGTTTTCTAGCATGAGACCATCTGTCTAAAAGGAATTTTTCAAATTCTTCATCGGGTAGGTTGGAACACTTCTTTTTGTTAAGTAATTCCCACCATGTGGCCATGTCATCTGAAAAATTAGCCACTACCCAAAATCTCCAATGTTTTTCCCATAATGACTTTTTTGCTTTTATGTATTCTTCAATAGTAGGACCATTATCTTTTCCTGTAAAATATAGAACCGCCATGAAGAGGGTTTGGGAAAAAAATTCACTTACTTTGCAAGAATTTGAAATTGTCACAATTTAGTCAATATTGCTCAAAATCCCTATTATGACCTATTTTTGGAAATGGAACAACCATTCTACATCTTCCCATGTGATAGAAATCCCGATCTAGGCTATGGAATTTCAGATTCGCGCTGCAACTCTCCCGCTGTCACAAAAATGTCTGAAAAATAGTTGTTTTTAAATCAACGATATCTCCATTATCCGGACTCCGATTTGGCTGATTTATTTTTTGAAATTGGGTATTTTTTTGCAAATAACCCAGATCTGCAATGATATTATGCAAAGTTTTCACCCGAATGTACAAATCTGATCTTCAAACTTGTCGCCCTAAAAAGTCCCTGAAAAAATAAAAAATAAAAATCTCCACTTTGCCCAAGAAAGTGCTCCGATACCACTTGTTATATAACCAATCTGAAAAATATATGAGAATACAAATATACCCAGAAATAATAATATATGACTATAGATAGGAATGATTCACGTTATTAATCAAACCCTTAATGTAGGGCAACACCATACATTCACTCCTTAAGGAAGGAGAACACTCCACAAGCCATATGCTTGTTCATACAATATTCCTTGACATCTCCCAATGGAGAGTCTCTAGCCTCTATATAGGCCTCATACATACAATACCATGGGTCATTACCATGGTTCCCTCAATACCATCTATCTAATACCATGGGCTTATTACATTATTGCTAATTACTTATGGTCCCTTACATGATACGAGTTAACTACCTTATTTATTACTATGGCCCATCCCATTATTACATTATTCCCTTGGGTACCTCCCTATGTACCCCATATTATCGCCCCTAGGTATACTATAGTACTCCTGAAATCAGTCCAACATCTTTGGAAAACTGACAAGTGATGGGACTGACAGAGCGGAGGTGATGATATGAAATTTCTTGTTTGGGTCTGGGAGGTGACGAGTAACCAACTTCAGAGTTGCGCATGGCAAAGAGGGAGTTTGTGTTACTTCCTTGACTAGATTATGAATAAATGGGGTTGAGAGGACATTCAACCATAAACAACATGTGACCCTTCTTCTAGCTTCAAAAAGTTTGACGCTGTTGGACCCACCAGCATTCAGGGGATCTCCTCGGTATGAATTCCCAACTAGACCTCACACCGTTTGGTGTAGCAGTCCCATCCAGTATGATGGTCCGATTTCCATTATCTTAGAGATTTGCCTTAGCTCTTTCTATTCAACACATGAGAGTGTTATGATGTAACTTCAAGAAAGTAAGGTGAGTGTGCATGGTGAGTGCTTAATGTAGCTCTGTGTCTAGGTTCTCTTACTGCCAAAAGGGGGATATAAAATGAGCCTCTTGGTGAGAGGGAATAGTCCCAAGCCAAGAAGAAACACATGTGAACAACAAAAAAGGTTTGTCTAGCATCTAGCATAATAGTCCACATTGGATGTAATAGTCGTGAAAACCAAAATTCAAGGGAAAAATGGAATAGTCCACATGGGGGTGACAATCATTAAAACCAAGAAAACATAAAGACGGTCTGTTTAATGTCCGGCGGAGTAGTCAAGATGGATGGGACAAAAACGATAAACAATACAACACATCTTCAATAATATGAGTACTAGAATAACCAAAGTAGTTCAACTATCTTAGTACAAGTTAAGAAAACATGCATTACAAACATTTAAATAATAGTCTTACAAACAGATTCAAAACATGTTTGAAAACATGCTGGCCTGAGACAGACTTCTGAATTAAGAAAAATATCCAAGACACATATATACACCATACATCACTAGTCTCAGTAGTGGGATGTTGGAGCCACTACTCGCTTCTCAAAGAACATACTACAAATTCTCAAGGCTATGTGGGAGGAGCTACAGTGAAAAGTCCTTTTCTCATAGCCAAGGAGAGTAATTGACCCTTGTGACTCTTTGACTTCCCTCATGACTGTTTGAGTTCCTATGAATTTCAACTTTACATGAATCTTCAAATTCATATGTGGGACTCTTGGACTTCCACTTTACATTACATTGATGACAAAAATTATTGCCCATAGTAGTGATGCGGCCGAGACAACTCATGACACAACTTGGCATGACACTGTTGACATGTACTAGCTGAATGTGGTGTCTGTGTCAAGCTACTGTACTGCAGAGTGATGGTATGCTCTCAGTGTAATATGTCTTCACCTTTACATGGAAAGGTGCATGAGGTCTTCGACGGTCCTAGTATTTGCTTGATGGTGCATGTGAATGTGTCCCTTTCACTTGCTTGCTCGATGTGCTTTATGCATTCGTTCGATTGCGAGCAAGTCTTCTAGCATGCACCTCTTCTCCATCTTGTTTGTCATCACACCATGTTTTATCGATGTCCATTTTCCTGCAATCACTCATGTTGAGATGATATCAAATCCAAAAATCACCTAGTCTAACATGATGCATTGTTTTCCAATTCGGTGCAGGTGATCGGGAGAGGGACAAGGCATTGAAACTACATAGAGAACAACTCATGTCGGAATGTGAGGCTCTGAAGCACTATAGGGAAAAATTGCATAGATTTCACTGGGAGGAAAATTTGCACAATCCGAGATAGTAGTGACAGCTACAGGGAGAAACCCAGCAAGGAGGAATAATTGCACAGTTTCTTCGGGGAAGACTGTGTGAGCAACAAGAGGCACTAGCAGAAAAAGCTGCACAGTTTTCCAAAGGAGGGAAATATCGGGCTGTAGGAGCTGCTGGTCAAAATTGCACAATCCTGGGAGACAATCTCAGCCTGGACATAAATTCTCAATTTATGGGCTGATTGCAAAGTGGTACATAAGGGCAAGGGACAACCAGATCTGAGAAATTTTCTGAGTGAGAGCAGAGCAGTCCAGTAGGGAAGACTCCCTGTCAGATCTATGTAGTTTTTGGCTAATTGTAGAGTGGGGAGGAAGGGTAGGTGACAAAAAACTCTGCACAATTCCTGAGCTGATTATAGAGAAGGCTAGAAGGGAAGCCTGCCTGGTAGATCATTTCCTGGGATAGTGCAGTGATAGGAAGTAGATTCCTGTCCCACTTGTCTGCACAGTTTCTTCAGGCGGTGCAAGGCAGTCAGGATGGACAAGTTCTGTGCAATCTTGGAGATTAGTAAAACCTTGGTCACAACCCAAGTCATTTCTGTAGTTGACCAAAAGAAGGATTGGTTTGAGTTATTGCAGGAAGCGCAGACTAGATCGGGTTCTGGGACAACTTCTATGCAGTTTTGGGAGTCAGTCAGTTGGCTCATGTCTAGAATTGAGCAGTGCTGGTTGCCTGGAGGACAGCATCAAGATCTACAAAGTTTTGGGTAGCAGTGCAAGGTTACTGAGATTAGGTCCGGTTGAAAGAGGATTTTCCGGTCGACATATTTCGGTAAAATTGATGAAGTGTGAAATCAAGTGTACTTGTGCATACATGACAATGTGATCACACACTTAGCACGAATCGACGACAAGACACCTCAAACCAACAAGATAACATGTGCTCAGTGAGACTTCCTCAAAGGTTAAGAGTGACAAGTGCAATAGTTGAAATATGTCTTCGAATGAACGTGACGACACTTGCATGATAATGTTTACAACTTTGTGTGTGAGTGCGATCGATGTCAACAGAGAGAAGACAACTCATACAAAAAAACACAAACCTTCAAAATTTCTAGAACAAACTCGCAGGCATTACATAGCGATCAATATGCCAAAAGATGACCGGTGGTCAATCAAGCAAGAAGGGTGTGAAGGCTCGACAAGAGGTCATGGGATGAGCCTGAGTGTTTTCGAACATCAAGGGGAAAACCAAGGAAGGCTCTAAAATTTGGATGCAGGCCAAAAAATGGGAGGGTGTTGTAGCCACTACAACATATGGGTTAGGGTTAGTTTATAATTAAGGTTAATTTTAAGGTTAAGGTTATCTTATGTTAGGTTAACGTTAGGTTAGGTACAGCTAGGTTAGGATTAGGTTAATGTTAGGTTAGGTTAAGGTTAGGTTGGAGCTAAGGTTAGGATTAGGATATGATATGTTGAAGTTAAAGTTAGGGTTAAGGTTATGGTTATTATAGGCTAAATTTAAGGTCTAGGTTAAGGTTAATGTTAAGGTTATGTTAAGTTAAGACTAAGGTCAAGGTTAAGTTCAGGTTAAGGTTAAAGTAAAGTTAAATTTAGGTTAGGTCTAGTTAGGTTAGGTTAAGGTTAAGTTTAGTTTAAGTTTAAGGTTAGGTTAAGGTTAAGGTTGTTAGGTTAGGTTCATGTTAGGTTAGGTAAATGATACATTAATGTTACTGTTAGGTTATGGTAGGTTAATTTAAGGTTACATTAGGTTTTGGGGCCTTTTTTAATGTTGAAAGGCTTTGACTAGTTTTGACTGACCGAAGGGTGGGAAAGAAACATATGGCAACAACGATTGGGTGGTAGAATGAACAGTTGCGAAGGAGTGGTGGAAAAGTGGCAGTGGAAAGCAAAGGTAGCCGAGGAGGCGGGAAGGCGCAGAAGCAACCAAGGGGGGGAATAACTGAGCAAGAACTGGCAGTCCAGGCAGAAGAGACAGATATAAAAGGGGCAGACCAGAGAGGAAAAAGGTTGTTTTTGGACTAGCTAGTGGAAGGAGTCAGTTGAAGCCGAGAGCAGGTGAATGGATACACAGTTGCAGAGGTTGAATGAAAGAGTGTTGGGATCCAAGGGACTTAGTCATGGAACCAATTCTAACTCGTGGGACTGAGCTGGGTACTTTATGTAATATTTATGGTGAATGCTAGATCATGTTGTAATATTTCATGTTAAGTTTAATATAAGACATAGCCGATGCTGGTTACGACTTCTGATGTATTTGGACCTCGTGCTTAGTGTGTCTATTAAAATTTTGAATGGCCTATCAATTGCATGTAGACATTATAACCTTCATAGATTGTCTCAAGGATGCTGCTATCTTTGTTTTACGTATAATGGATATATATGTATGTGATCAAATGCACCTGATTGATATTCCCTCAAACCCACGCTGAAACCTTCTCCCTTTTGGTCGTGGCATGCCTCGGGTGATACTCCTTTCCCTTTGGGGTAAGGTGAAAATGCCAGCGCTGTCCTAGACTATAGTAGACCACTGTTGGCCTCCTTTTCCCGAACCAAGGGTCTTCCCCCTGATGACTCTTACGAGCCAATAAATGGTTCCATTGTCAGGACCCGAAGTTGCGAGAACTAGTTCAGACTATGGTGTCAAGGATATTTAAAAGAGAAATTAGAGATTGGTGGAATCATAAAGTAGATCAATTTGTGGAAGATTAAGCTTCCTGTAGGAATCAACTGATCGGCAAGGTAAGTGAACCGATTTTATGCGCAATGGCATTAATGATCAGTATGAAATTTTCTGGTGCAAGTTCCCTTAGGACCTATACAATTTGTTGAGAGAGCTGAAGAGATAGAGTCAGTTAGGTGGATTAGTGACAATTCGCTATAGTTGGACTCCGTTCGATATCGAACTGCTACAACAGCCGAATAACGATCGGACTAGAGCAGTTGATTTCTAAGTGAAGACCACTGTGGAAGGGTACATAGTCAAGTTTTTTGTGGAGAGCTACCAGTCTTCCTCAAAGGAGGAAGCTGTGTTCGGCTCTGGACTGAGAGGGGAGTTGATAAGGGAATTCCCGACGTGGATTAAGATGTTTATGGTAGAGGAAGGACTGTTGCCTTTACCCACTACCGGGATGGAAGCGTAAAACCCCAGTACCGGGGGAAGGAATTAGAGGGGGAGATGCTGCCTACTGAGGGATAGGGATGCTACTGAGGGGATGGATGTGGAAGGATTGAGAAGAGCTAGGGATGTTAGAGCATAGAGGAGAGCACTGCTAGTGGACAAGTGGCAGGGAAGAGTGGCTCAGGCTTTAAAGAAGAGAAGGAGGGGGCCCCACCAAGTAGGAGTGGTGATGGGAAAACCCCGAGTTGAAGAGGAAGGAGAAGACGGTGCTAGGCAACCCGATTGTGGGAAAGAAGGATGTCAAAGCCTGGGAAATGAAGAAGGAAGTTCCCTATAGGTTGCGGTAGGAGGATCACAATAGGGAATTGAAGGAGGACCTTCCTTGCAGGTTGCAGAAGTAGAATCGCAATAGGGAACCATATCGACATGAGGAAAGAGATGAAGACAATGTGGGTGACATGATGAGGAGGTTGTTCAATGAGGAAGAAGCATCCGTCAAAATTCAGCAGCACCAACCCTGAGACATAAGTGGCGTTTTCCCCAACCATCCCTTGGTACCTTATCACAAACTAGAGGAAATTGTTATTAGCTTAGCAAAGGCAGTGTGAGTCTATAGTGCTTGGGACTGATACATGGTGTGTTTAAATATTGGAAGCAATGCAAGAACCACCTATAGCAGTAACTTAGGACTACAGGAATCCCAACAACTGGGAAGAAAATTTTTTGTGGTGTTAACCCATACTCATATTAGTATGGCGGAGTAGTTTACTAGATATCTGGAATTTGTAGGAAGGGGAAATGAGGATGTGGAATAGCACTGGTACCTCTGCAAAGCCATTTGGAGTGCCTGTCAGACTCTGGATAACATTCGGGCGGTGGAATTCCAGACCACGTTAAGAGAAAGGGCTCTACGTTGGTTCATAAAGTGGGCAGAATATAACTAGAATCCCACAATAGATGATATTAAGAGGGGATTTGTGTAGGAATTCAAGGTACCACAGATAGACCAGCAGGGGTTATCAAAGCTGTGGGAAATTAAGCATAGGGAGCGTGAGATGGATTGGGAGCTCATGAAAAGGTTTAAGGATGCCATCACCAATTTGAGTTACACTTTGGACCCAAATCACTAGTGAGACCAGTTTATCAAGGCACTCTTTACTTTGACCAGAACACCGCTGGCACAACAGAATATAGGGACCCTATAGGATGCGTTGGAGTAAGCATCCCAAATAGAAGCTATGGCAGGATACCCCCATGAATACTGTGGAGGCACAAGTCTGCAAGATCTGATGATCACAGGCCTGCAGAGCAAGATCGTGAACTTGACCAAGAAGCTGAGGGATCTATAGCCCATACAACCAACCAAGCCCAATGTTTGGTGCACCCACTACCTGATGGATGGGCATGTTGCGATGCAATGCCCATGGTTGCAGGGATTTAATCACACGGGGGGGTGGCAGGGTCGTCAAGGGCCTCTCCCACCGCAGGGGTTATGGTAGTCAGAGCGCAAGGACCCTTCCCAAGAAGGAATAACCAGGATTTCTGCGAGATCTGTAGGGCATATGGAAACCTGTCACGAATGTGCCAAATGATACAAAAGTACTCTAATGTCCCAATAACAACTACTATGAGTTCTATGCATTGAAAAATCATCACATCTATTAGTGCCGAGTGCGAGACGCTCTAGCAGAAATACTGGATAGATCCAAATTTAGGGTCAATGAATCAAGTCAAGGAGGGCAAGGAGGAAATGGACGTGGAGAAAGAACAGGAGGAAGAGGGCCCTTAAGGTGTTACAAATGCAACTAGGAAGGACATGTCACGAGAGAATTCCCACACCCAAGGAGACCCTGGTGTTCACAGTGTAGAGTTAACACCCATGCAACAGAGGACTTCCCAGATCTCATTGCGAATTTGGAAGAGAGAACTAGGCAGCGGGGGGCCGATTTGGTGAATGCTGAGCCTTGGACTGATGATGGCCTCCCTGTGACCAATATCAATATAGTCACCCAAGGAGGGAAGAAGAAAGGGGAGGACCACTATGCATAGGACCCCCCCTTGATCGTCAAAGTGACGTCACCACAGAAGGCATATCATCCCAAGCGCCAAAGATAGTACTATCAAGAAGCAGCCAAATTATTTGAGAGAATGACCGAAGATAGAGAAAATCAAAGACCGCAAGTCCACGTGCCTGATCACACCTAGCCAATTTAGGAGTGGTTTAAATTGTTCTTGAAAATTGTTGAGGATGAGGCCATGTTTAAGGAATTTCAGAAAAGCTTGAAGGCTACAGTATCCGTGGAGGTAGAGGGAGTGGGAAAATTGTGTGCAACCTTGCTGGAGAAAGCTTCCAGGAGAGTGAAGTGGAATAAGAAAAGGAGCAGAAAGGAGTTCCGAAATCAATGAGGAAGTGGCATGGTTCCAGATAAGGGACACCATGCTAGACTTATGGTCAAATATAAGCATCCTACCTAGGAAGACTTGGGAGGAAATGGGGAAGCCATAGTTGAAGTACTCGCCAATTCAATTAAGAATGGTGAATCAGTATTGCATACTACCCATCGGGAGATTGGAAAATGTAGAGGTTGATGTCACATGGGTGAAAATTCACATTTAGTTCAAAGTAATTGACATTATGGTGGATAAATACCTGTATCCAACACTCTTGGGGATTGACTAGGCATATGAAAACTACGCTGTCATAGATTTGAAGAAGGAGCTAATGATTTTTGGAGCAGATGGGCTAAGCGTGATCTAGCCATTAGACCCCTACCAAGGACCTAGGTTTACAGAGCCATCAGATGATAGGGATGAACCAGGGGTGTTAGACCAGCTATATATGCTCACAATAAGGAAAAGGGAGGACTACATAAATCCTACGGCCAGAGGATCAGTTAGCTGGAGAAGAATTCAAAGCTCGGAGACTGGTTTAGAAGCTGCATGGGATGCATGGCAGTAGGGTGGATATGAACTGACCACTCGACAATGTGCAATGATAAGATGAGTAAACTAGGGAGACATGGGAGTGGATGGCTACCCGAAGTACTATGGCCTTGAGATGGTGGACCATTTTTTAGATAGGGTGGACCAGGAAATAGCAAAATATCAAAGGATTCCCTTTCTTGACATCGGGCTTATGGCAACACCAACAAGATGGTGTAAGGCACACTGCAAAATATTAAAAGATTGGAGGAGTGCTAAGCAAGCAATTTAGGAGAGGTTTGGCCAAGAGGCAGATTGACCACAAGATGAAGGGAAATACATGGGGGATTCGAGTCCCAAGAAGCACATTAAAGACTACATGACCAGCTGGGAGAGCCAGGGACTGCCAAGGAATTGATGGGTACATGCATTTATACATACCCTCGGCGCTATGCCCCGGGCTTTGTATATCCAGGAGGAGCTACAATGACAGACAACTAGTTGGGGTACCTTGGAGGAATATTTTGTCAGCAATTTTTCATTCATGGGTAATGAGGCACAAATGATAGGGGTATTCCAGGTAATAAAAGGGGTTCTATTCACCCCAGGGATGTTAGTTGAAGGAGGGCACAATGGAAATTTTCTACAATGCTTGTACGATATGGAGTCGTCAGGATTTTTGACCTGTGACAAAATAGATGCACAACCAAAAGAGGGCAGCTTGGAGGCACTTAGACACCTGGCCTTTGGATAAAGAGAAGGGGAAAGATGTATTCGGGAGAGCCCTTTGATAGAAGGTGCCCATCTCCTACCAGTGAAGCTGAGAAGACAGAATGTGGGGACAAAAGATAAGCCCAAAATAGCATTGGTGGGAGATTACTGGGATGAACAAACCACCAAAGAAATCTTCGATTTATTGCAGGAATACTAGGACCTGTTCCTAGCTTTAGTGGTAAAACTCAAGGGAATAAAAGGTAACTTGGGAGAAATGAATTTTTTTTTGAAACCAGACGCCCGATTGGTAAAGCACAGACCATACCGACTGAACCCAAGGGTAAAAGATAAAGTTAAAAGGGAAATTGACAAAACATTGGATGCAAGAATCATATTTCCAGTAGATGAAGCTGACTGGATAAGCCCCATAGTTATTCAGAACAAGAAGGATGCAGCCAAAATTAGAGTATGCATTGATTACTAAAGCCTAAATAATGCATGTGTGCATGACCCGTTCCTCACGCCATTCAACGATGAAGTCCTAGAAAATTTTGCGGGGAATGAAGCATACTCATTAACAGATGGGTTCTTAGGTTACCACCAGGTTTGAATAGCTGAAGAGGACAAAAGGAAAACAACTTTCACGACTGAGTGGGGGTCATACACATACAATGTGATGCCATTCAGACTAAAGAATGCACTAGCAGTCTTCTCGAGGATTGTCATAGCTACATTCCAGGATTATATTCATAAGTTCCTAGAAGTTTACACAGATGACTGGATAGTATACAACCTATTGAAAAAGAATACCAACTTATTAAGAGTGATGTTCGAGAGGTGCAAACAGTCGCAGATTTCCTTAAATCTAAAAAAATGTATTTTCGTAGTTCCCTTCGGAACTCTACTGGGCCATATCGTCTACAAGGATAGAGTCTGTGTAGACCCCACCAAGGTTTCAACAATTTTCCACATGGAACCATTGCGCAACGTGAAATAACTAAGGGTAACTTTGGGTCACATGGGGTACTACAGATGATTCATCAGGAACTACGCATCCGTAACAGCCCCAATGGAAAAATTTCTAAAGAAGACGAAAGGATTCATCTGGACTGCAGATTGTCAAGCAGGTCCGAATAAATAAAAGGAAAGATTAGTAAGAGCCCCCATATTGGTGTACCCATACTGGAACAAAATGTTCCACATACATATTGACATGCCTAGAATAGCGATAGGAGCGGTCTTAATGAAACCAGGGGAGAAAAGGATGGACCATCCATTAGACTACGCTAGCATAAAGCTCTCTACAACAAAAAGGAACTACTCAACAATCGAATGAGAATCTTTGGCAATGGTCTACTCTCTCCAAAAGTTTAGGCACTACTTACTAGGTGCAATTTTCAAGTTCTTTACAGACCATTCTACATTGAAATACTAAGTAGACAAGCTAGTGCTAGAAGGAAGAATATGTAGGTGGATTTTACTGTTCGAAGAATTCACGTTTGAAGTAGTTGTTAAGCTTGGAAAATTGAATGTAGGGCCAGATCACCTATCGCGATTAGATACAGGGGAGAATGAAGGAGCAATAGATGATCGGATACCCGATGCCGAGTTATTTAGAATAGAGGCAATTCTCGAACACCTAGAAGAGATTGCCGCATTGATAACAATAGGTTATTTCCCAGAGGGATACATGGTCACACAAAGACGACACTTGGTGGTCAGGGTAGTAAATTACTAGTTCATCATAGGACACCTCTATAAAATGGGCTTGGACCAAATACTCAGGCGCTGTGTCCTGCAAAACGAAAGAAAGGACGTCCTATGGGAGTGCCATGCAAGGGTCGCAGGAGGCCATGTAGGAGGCAATGCCACCACAAGAAAGATACTCCACGCAGGATTATGGTGGCCCACAATCCATAAGGATTCTAAAGCATTTTCCAAGTAGTGTTATGTCTGTCAAAGGGTCGGTAAGCCTTTGTGGCGCGATGAGCTACCACTACATCTGGTCCATATAGTGCAAATCTTTGATAAGTGGGTAGTAGACTTCATTAGACCAATCTCTCCACTAGCACTCGCGAGCCTGATACATAATAACAAGGCTAGAATACCTCACAAGATGGGCAGAGGCTGTACCAATGAAAGACTGCACAACATAAACAACAACAAGGTTCATTTTTGAAAATATTATTTCAAGGTTCGAATGCCCAAGGAGCCTCACAAGTGACCAGGGAACCCAATTTCTGAATGAAACCATTGAGACTCTGCTAACGAATTTTATGGTTCATCATAATAAGAGTAGTCTGTATGACCTGCAAGCCAACATAATAGTAGAAGCATTTAACAAAATACTAGAGAAAGGGCTAAAAAAAGTCACATTTGCCAACCAGGACGACTAGGATGAAAGAATTCCAGCAACTTGATGGGCATATAGGACAATAGTAAAAAGACTACAAAAGAAAACTCCAATTTAGCTTGTGTATGGTAGAGAAGAGGTGGTACCAACAGAATTTATACTGCCTAGCATGCTCATCTCAGAAGCTATGAGAATGACGAATAGCATTACCTGGCAAGACAGGCTAAGTGTTATAGACATTTTTGGGCACTACAACCCCAAGCAGGAAATGTCCATAAACCAAGGGCTCCTAAGTCCCTAAAAGTGTTGTTCTAACCCCTAAAGGAACAAGGTTAACTGATTACAGCTTCTCCCAGAAGTTCTCCATGAAAAACAACTCAAAACAGGTCAAAACAGAATCATTTCAGCTGCTCCATAGGCAAAGTGCGTTTCATCTCACCTAAATACACTGTGTGGGTGTGTTTCATTTCAAAATGCCCTTCTATGGGGTGCGATGGGAAAGAAGTGACAAATGGCAGTGTCATTCCGCGAGGTGGAGAGGCATGGAATCTTTTAGAAACTTCTCCTGTGACACTTGCCTCTCTGAATTCGACCAAAGATGAGTAAGAGATCATCAATCTCTAAGTGGAAGCAAGAACTATCAGAGGGAAGATACTAATTAAATCACAAGCTAACTCATCTCCCTTACAGATATCTATATATGGATCCCTCATCCCAGAGATCCAGAGGCTGGAATTTTGCATATTGTAAGGAATTGTTGTTGGTTTCTTGAGACAACATCAGATTGTTGGGTGATCTAAGCTTTGTATGAGGTGAAGAGGGGCTTCCTTGCTGAGAGGATGATGTTGGGTCAAAAAAACTGGCTGTAACTCCCTTGGCTCTTTCTTGTTTATCAATAAAAGCTATTCAAGTTTTCCTCCATACTCTTGTGTCATTTATGTTTTATGCATTTGTATGGTCAATTTACATCTGATCCTAGATTGTTTATGATTATAGATCCATGTTCTTGTATAGTGCTATGCTACTGTGATCTTACAGGTACTCTGTGAAGTTGGGCGTGCAAGGGAACAAGTAGCAAAAGACTATCAAGAGAGAGAGGAATCGAACTAGGAGATTAGCGCAAGACAGAGGTTGGTCTTCTTTGTTCTTCTCTCATATATATTTCATAAAGGAAAAACAAAAGTAGCTTTACTTTGTTTGTTTCTAAGGCAGCTATCACACCTTAGTGGGATAAGCAGTTCTGTGTAGACACTTTCCCCTGTAACAAAATGGCAACTTCGCTGGGGAGGAATTAGTTTGTTTGTTTATCTTCTTTGTTGCCTATTTTATAAACTTACAAACGGAGCCTGAAGTCAAGCCAGGTAGCTTTCGAACTGCATTTGTTATGCAAATGCAAAGTAGATAAATGCCGCTTCAGTCAATCTCCGGGATTTGTTTATAAATTAAACAACCGATTTACAAACTCTCTGATTGCCCCTTGTGGTAGCTCTTAGATCCTCCTTAGATCTACCACTAATTGTTGCATTATTGATTACAATTTTCTCGGCCAAAACCCATGAACTGAACTGCGAACTATGACCCAGAACCCAAGCAAAGTCTCGTCTCTGGCCCAGCGCAGGTACTGTTCTGTGAATCTGAAATTCAGCGCACTTCCCGAGCGTAGTAGGTGCACTTCATTTCAAATTCCCTGTGTTACAGGTGCACTGATCAGACTAGGCATTGTTCAGTTTTGGTTTCTGTGATTCATTCTTTCTAGTTCTATTCATGAATTTTGCTGCCTGTGATCAGTATATCTCTGTTTGAAACCCCTTTTCCTTGTTGTTATTCCGCCTCATTTGTACAAAAGAACTGTAAATTTTTTTGTGTATTTGTTGAGTCATTTTCAGTTCTCCTTTGCAAAAAGTAACATAATCGTACTGTCGTCCTTTGATTTGAAAGTGTCACAAGTGTCGTTTTCAGTCATAGGAAAGAGTTTGGTTGCTGTAGATAGTCGATTATCCTATTACTATTGTATTTGGTCTGAATTTGTAATTTTTCTAGTGTCGAAAGCAAGTATTCATTTCCAAATCGTAAAGTGTTGTGATTGTCTCCATTTTTGATTTCGAAAAGAAACTTGTTGGTAATTGTCGTTTGAAAAGTTTCAGATTTGTGCATTAGCTTTCTTTTTCCATTCACGTACTAAGAAAGCCGAAAACAAATACATGCATGTGCATTTTCATTTAGACTGTTTGATTGGTTTGATTTAGGAAAGTGCATTTAGAGTGTGCTCTTTGCTCTTTGTGAAAGAATACTGTCTCTCTTTCCTTAGTAGCTAGGATTTTCATTGCACAAAGAAGATAAAAGATTGTTTATCATCTTAGATTGCATTTTAGGAATTACACATCTACATCTCGCAGTGAACCTGAAAGGCAAACTTCTTAAACAAGATCAACTATAAAATAAATTCAATGAATCTAACAACGCTTTGGAACCTAACGCACAACATTTACAAGTCTAGGCTAGAGACATATTCCGGCATCGTAAAGCCTGGTAACTGTTGTTCTCACTGATGGTTGGGTGATTCCTCCACTTTGAGACGATAACTGCCAGTACGGACTTGTGCTCCCACGTACCATCGAGTATATTTTGGGAGACCACAATAGGCTTAATCCTTTATCCATAGGAAGCCGTGTCTGTCGTCCTATCGATCGCAATGCACTGAACACAGCATTCGGGAAGATTGACTGCCGTACCGTAAAAAGTATTCTACAGTTTTGCGATTGGTTTGGTAATCCCTCTACCTAGATTTCCAGAGCAGTCCCTTTCGTTCCTTTTCAGACTCCTTAACGGAAAAGGTCCATCTGAGCACTTGTCACTTTAGGCTTATTAAAAATCGAAGGCGACTAGAGTCATCTTTTGTTTTTTCTCGACTCTTAAAAATTGAAAAAGCAAGTTGTGTCAAAGCATCTAAAATTCATCTAATTCAGAAACATACTTCCCCTTTATTTTTAGTTGATCGAGTAATCCAAAATCGTGGAAGAAAGTCAATTGAAACCCCGTCGTTCGCGAAGGCTTACGAGTCAACCATCATTGTCTCCGGAATTGAAGCTAGTACGGACAAAGCGAACTCGTTTAACTGGTTCCAAATCTCTTGTTAAATTTAGAACAAGTGTTCCAACAACATCAGAGATTCCGGTTACTCCAAACATTTCTGGTACCCCTGCCTTTACAGAAGAAGTTCAGCAGCCACAGAAGGACAGTGGTGTTGATCCTAGTCTGAGGGTAAACACTTGTATCACTAAACCAGTTCCATATATAACCGGTTCGGAGAGTGTTGCTCCCCAAACATCTGTCGCTGCAGATTCCATACCTTCTTCGGCACCAGAAATATTCTACAGACCTGACGGTCTACCCCTTCCACCTTGCCTGATTGCTATAGAAGAGATTGTGGAAGATCCTCCATCTAGTACTCCATCGCAATTTGGAGTCAGGATCACTCTGTATCCTTCTTCATCAGAAATTAGTCTACCGCCAGCGGAAGCTCCTATAGAATCACTAGGTAATCTTTTGGATAGACTATAAATGCCTGAACAACCGTCAACATCTAGGACTGTGTCGTCTGACACAGCGACTGCAGAACTCCCTGCTATCACTCCAACAAAGTTCGCTGGTATACCATATGTCCCAACTAGCTCTCAATCGCTAGAAGGAGCCCACTCAGGGGCCATTTCGACGGTATGGTATGTTCCTGCTTGTTCATCCAGAATAATATCTGGAAACTCTTATGTTGAGTCTCAACAAATTGATCCATTTGGAGGTCAATTTGGGCAGTCCGGCCCTCAAAGGAAAACCATTCCCTTAAGTACCGGATTACCACCGTATGGGGGTAGTATGCCCTTTCATTATCCCCTCCGAGAGGACAGCCATACGGGAGTTCACAACAAAATTTGTGTTATGCTGGAATTACTTCAAGCGGTTGGGTACCGATACTACCTCAACAACCAAGATGTATATTTGATGCAACAATGCTTACCTATGTCAAGTATACCAACTACGCCAACTATTGTAACAGTGTCGCAAGTTCAAGCACTGCCTGTTGTATGCCAACCTCAAGTTTCTCAGGTTGTAATGCAACAACCCCTTGACCCTGCAACTCAACCATAATCGCCGACTGGTGGAATGACACAGGTTCAAACGGGTACAATTACCCCTCATCTTGGTCAAACAATTAGTATCGGGCAAAAGCACATGGCTTCACAACCATGGCTAGTGCAATACCAACAACCGTAGTTCCAACAAGTATACCAAGGTTCTGAGCAACAAATCTTTGCGAATAGTGGGCAACCGTATATTCAAAACGGTCAAAATCAACCATTTTACAATGGTCATGCCCACCAACCTTACCAAAGTTACCAGCATCAAATGCATTATGATGGTATGCAAAGACCAACTGCTCAGGCAATCCCATCTTAGCCTGGGTATGCTTCACCTAACCTGAATCAACAGTTACCCTTCGTGGCGACTTTAGAGTTACCTGATTTAAATCGGTTAACAAACGATCCAATTTCTTACGCCCCTTGGTGGCCAGCGATTCCGCATAAACTTCCATCAAATATTCCTAAATTTAATGGAAATTCGAGTGAAGATCCGTCGAACCATGTGATGACCTTTCATCTGTGGTGTTCATCAAACACCCTAAACGATGATTCAATTAGGCTTCACCTTTTTCAGAGGACGTTAACTGGTCCGGCAGCAAAATGGTATATCGAATTGCCTAGAGCTTCAGTTGATAACTTCAGTACCCTAGCCACAACCTTTTTAACCCATTTTCAGTTACCAATAAGGTACGAAAGGGGAACGAAACTTCTTACCAACTTCAAACAAACGATTTCCACTCACATATCTGATCATATACATGAGTGGCGACGTCATCGTAGAATGGTGAAAACGTATGTTCCCGATCAGCTCTTAGCTGAATGGTTTATTAAGTCATTACTACCTTCCATCACGGAAGATGTGGCAAAAGGGGGAGTCATCACCAAAGAGCAGGTTATCGCTCGTGCGCAATATTTGGACTTGATTTACACTCAGTCTGGCACGCTCTATGATAAAATACCTGACGCTCCTAGACCGGAATTCTCAGTTCCTCCTCCTCCTAAATCAAACAATGACTCTCATGCCGGCGATGGTGTGATTGGCGCAACAGACACGAAATCGACAAAGGCTACATCTAAAAAGGCCCGTAAGATTTCCGGTCAAAATGAAAAAGAGGAACTTCTTGCCTCAGAAGTAAATTCTGTATCAACAGATAAGGGCAAAGAAACCAAGCAACCAGGGGGCAAGAAGAAAGGCAAAGGGAAGAAGAAGAAACGGGAAGAATCATCACCAGAAAAATCTTCTGCAAACCCTCCTGGAAATAGGAAACCAAAAAATCCATGCTTTATATGCGATGAGGATCATTGGACCGCAGATTGTCCACATAGAGCTGAGCTTAAAAAGTTCTTCAAGAATTCAAAAACCTCGGTAGTATTGACTGATCCGTTTCCAAGTCCAGGGACAAATCTGGTTGACAGTGGAAATGCTTCCCTGTCTCAAGTGCTAATGTTGTTGGTTTCCAAACAGAAAAATGATGCTTTGATATCGACAAGAAACAAAGATTATGGGAATCCACAACTGTCGAACAACAAGGATAAAGATCAACCTAGTAGTTCGACAACAACTTCGGCAGAAGTTTCACCACCCATCATTCCCGAGTTGACAATAAAACCGCCAAAGGGAGTAGTACACAAGTCGACATTTAATCCCCGCGCTAGAGCGACACAACATTATAATATAGTGGAAGATTTGGCCCAATCACCATCCGCTATGTCGACTCTTGAGGTACTACAAAATTACCCATCCCAAAAGCAAGCTTTATTATCAGCCATTGGTGGGATAGACCCAAAGGATTCCAATCTTGTATCCTTCGATCATAAAGGATACGATCCTCAGTTACCAGCTCAACTAGCTTTCCTCGTTCAAGTGAAAACCCTCAACAAAACTGTTCATCGAACAATTATTGATGAGGGGGCATCTACATGTATTATGTCGATGAGTTGCTGGAAAGCTTTAGGATCTCCAACTTGTCGCGATCTTCGATGACATTAAAAGCATTGACGGACAAACATATACCCCATATGGTATTCTAAGTAACTCGAAGGCTGAACTAGGAGGGAAAACAATAGAAATAGATGTTGAGGTAATCGATGGAAATATCAAT
Source organism: Pinus tabuliformis (assembly GCA_031772625.1). Taxonomy (NCBI): domain Eukaryota; kingdom Viridiplantae; phylum Streptophyta; class Pinopsida; order Pinales; family Pinaceae; genus Pinus; species Pinus tabuliformis. The sequence continues at coordinate 221,397,129 of CM062811.1, read as the reverse complement.
TACAACATCCTACTGGGAAGACCATGGATATATGCTATGGCTGCTGTTGTGTCTACCTATTTTAGGAAGATTGCATTTCCCTTTCAAGGAGGGATTACAATCATCGATCAACAAAACTTCCTCCCCAATGGTTCTCAAGTTACGGGAAGCATTCCGATGATCCATGGAAGCCCCCATTCACTTCAAAATATCGGAGTAGGCCTACTAAAAGATCCTATATTAATGGGAACTTTCGCCTTCCACCTCCAATTAATTTGGTTGAAGTAGCGTCGGTAGGAACCTGCAATATGATATCTTCAAAAAAGATCTCAGAAAACGATATCGACATGGATCATACGCAGGTTTTGCCTCCAAGCCCAATAGAAATATTGTAGCAATCAATGTTCCTAGCATGGGAGGCAAACCGAAATCAATGCTCATCAAGCGTTTGGATAGATAGGTCTAAGGAATATGGTACCCCTTCAGATCCTTGGTCGCGAGTGCATGTCACCGACGAAGGAATTTTTCAATCAATGGTAATTGAAGGGGCACCATGGGATGATTACCACCATCGTTCCCTTCTTCTGGATTATGAAGAAAATACTCCTAATGACCTTTATCATCCTTCAGTTTTTGATTTCCTATCAAATACTGTAAACACGGTGGATTTCGAGCGAAACTTGTCCAACATTGAAGAGACTATCGCCATAAATATCTCAACCAAAACAGATGTTGTAGAGAATATTTATGTTGGAAAATGTTGTTCTCCTTCAGAACTGGAAATATATAACGCTCTTTTTCGCGAATTCAGAGATGTCTTTGCTTGGTCATATAGTGAAATTCCAGGCATTGACTCGAGTATCGTTGAACACGAAATCAAGATGTATCTAGATGTCAAACTAGTACGACAACGGCTACGGCAGGTGCACCCCAAGAAAGCCGCTGCCATTAAGGTAGAAGTTGAAAAACTTCTCCATGCTGGTTTCATTTACCCGGTTCCTCTAATCGATTGGGTATCGAATATTGTCCATGTTATGAAAAAGCAAGTAACAATTAGAGTGTGCGTCGATTATAGCGATGTAAATCAAGATTGTCCAAAAGACAACTACCCTACACCCTTCATCGACCAGATAATTGATGAATGTGCTGGATGCGAAATCTTTTCATTCATGGATGGATTCTCTGGGTATAATCAAATAAATATCCACCCACGGGACCAGTCAAAGACTGCATTTATTTGTCCGTGGGGCACATTCGCATATCAAAAATTACCCTTTGGTTTAAAGAACGCAGGGGCAACTTTTCAGAGGGCAATGAATTATGCCTTCCATGACATCAAAAACATCGTTCAGCCATACCTCGACGACCTACCAGCTCATTTGCGAAAGCGGACTGATCATCCGTAGCATTTAAGAGCAATATTTCTACGTTGCCGACACTACAAGATACGACTCAATCCACACAAATGTGTATTTTGTGTCAGTTCTGGTCGTTTACTTGGCTTTGTAGTCTCTAAAGACAGGATTCGTCTCGACCCATGTAAGGTTCAGGCGATCATAAATTTGCCTCCACCTTCGAATTTTCTTCAAATTCAAAAACTCCAAGGGAAAGCAAACTTTTTGAGGAGGTTCATTCCAAATTACGCCGAACTTGCTAAAGGTTATACGCGTATTTTGAAAAAGGAAGCACCCTTTGTCTGGGATCAGGTTGCACAAGCTTCATTTGATGCTTTAAAAGAATCTCTAATGAAAGCATCATTAATGTACGCTCCTGATTATCAAAAAGACTTTAACCTGTATCTGGCTGCAGCGGATACAACCATCACAATGGTTTTAGTTCAAGAAGACAATGGAATTGAACATCCTATATATTATTTGAGTAAGAACTTAAATGATATAGAAAGCAAATATTCTTATGTTGAAAAGCTAGGGCTCGCAGCTGTTCAAGCGATACAGAGATTTCGACACTATGTCCTCTTTCGAAAAACTACCATTCTGTCAGATTGCAACCCCATGACTTACATATTGTCGCGACATTTGTTGGGGGGCAAATATTCAAAATGGATAGCAATTCTACAAGAGTTTGATCTGGAATTTGTAAAATCCAAGTCAAAGAAAGCTCTGGTTTTCGCAGAATTATTATGCGATCTCCCATCATCATCCAACGATGAAACATCCCAAGAAACGATCGTGGATGAAAATTTGTTTATGATATCTTCAAGCAATCTGTGGTATGGGGATATAATCATTTATCTCCAAACCCAAAAAGACTACATGATACGTCGGTGATACACTTTACCGACGTGGTATCGATACGGTTCTGAGAAGGTGCCTCACCCATGAGGAGGCCGAAAAGACTACATGATCGTCGGTGATACACTTTACCGTCGTGGTATCGATACAGTTCTGAGAAGGTGCCTCAACCATGAGGAGGCTGAAAAAGTCCTGAATGATTGCCATTCGGGCACGTGTGGGGGGCATCAATCCGGTTATGCTACAACGCAAAAATTTTACGAGCAGGATACTTCTGGCCAACAATGTTCAAAGATTGCATAACCGCAGTCAGAAGTTGCCATGCTTGTCAAATTTTCGATAGCGAAACCAGAAGACCACCCGCACCTCTGCATCCAATAGTTGCTGTCGGGCCATTCGCCAAATGGGGCATCGATTTCATGACATGTAACCCCACCTTGACCGGGGAGCATGGGTATATCATAGTCGCAGTTGACTATTTTACCAAATGGGCCGAGGCGATGCCTACATTAGATAATACTGGTGAAACAACTGCCCTCTTCTTTTTCAATCATGTAGTCGCCAGATTCGACGTCCCACAAGCTATAGTCACAGATCATGGATCACATTTTCGCAATCACATGATGGTCGAATTAGCTGCCAAACTAGGGTTGTCTCACGACAGCTCTACTCCATATTACCCGCAAGCCAATGGACAAGTTGAAGCAGTCAACAAAGTCCTGAAGCGCATGCTACAAAGGATGATCGGAGTTTACAAAATAAGTTGGCACCTAATCTTGTACTCAGCCTTGTGGGCTTACCAAACATCGGTAAGGAATGCAACCGGGTTTACACCTTTCCAACTGGTATATGGCCTGGAAGCAGTCTTACCAATCCAGTGTGAAATCTCGTCCCTCAAACTCGCAATTGACCTTCTCCCCGGAACTTCAGAAGAGGAGGCTCGTTTCTTGGAACTAATCCAATTGGATGAAACCCGTTGTGATGCTGCTTTGGCTAATGAAGCCCATAAGAAACGAGTCAAAGCGTAGTTCGACAAGAATGTCAAACCCCGTGTTTTCTCAGAAGGTGACTTGGTCTTGCTTTATGACCAAGAGTCCGATAAATTGGGGGCAGGTAAATTCAAGTCTTTATGGATGGGCCCCTATATTGTTAAGCGAGTGTTAGCGAAAGGAGCCTACGAGTTAATGGACTATGACGGAATTCCACTGGCACAACCTCATAACGGGTTGTACCTCAAGCGTTACTATGCGTGATTCAGTATAGTAACTTGTAAGCTTTTGTTATGTTTTTGTTTTCGCTAAAGTGTTTGTTTTGGTCAAGTAATCCAATTTTTATATTTATTTCAGATGTCAAACCTATTGGAGTCATGTGTTGGATATGTTGATGGAGCGAGTCGTAGTTCGCAGAACCTATCTTCCACGACCTGGATCATTTTTGATCCAAGCAGCGAGTTAGTAAGTTTCAGAGGGGTATGTATTGGTCGATCAACGAATAACATCGCTGAATATAGCACGTTGATAGAACTTCTCTCTGATGCCATCACACATGGTATACGCCGACTGATTGTCAGGCTAGACTCACAACTCGTCATACTACAACTCACTGGTATCTACTCTGTCCGAAATCCAGCTATTTATCACATGTTCCTAAGGGTTAAGATTTTGGAAAGACAATTTGATTTTATTCAATATCAGCATATTTCCATAACCTTAAACACATTCACTGACTCATTGGCAAATTATGTGTTAGATAGACATTTGCAACATTTATAAAAAGAAGCATACCATCAATATTTGCATTTGGATCATGTAACTTAACCAAAATAAAGCTTCGAAAATCAAAAATATATATATAACTATTTATGGTTTACATATAATTTTCTGTAACCAAGACAAAATTGGTCAAATGACCAAAAACTCAAAACGCTAGGGGGCACCCTAGTCTAATGATGCTCGTGATAGCAAATCACAGCCTGTGCGATCATGCATAAGAGCCGAGTCCATCGTCCTGGCACACCAGTAGTATGCCACTGCAACCTCAAGGGCAGCTCGTTAGTCCTCACGTCTGGAATACCAAGAGTGAGGCCCTCAACCTATTCCTGTAATGCTATGAGAGTCTTGGCCACATTGAGGTCGCGAAGGATAGCCCTTCCATCAGCCTCTCCTGCTGGGGCAACAGCTGGCACTCTCAGGCGTACTATTGGCCGAACGGAACCAACATCTGCATGAACACATGAGTTTGGCTAAGTCTTGATAGAATAAAGCACAAGGACATTATAAAAGAAAAACGATAAACAGGGATATGGTCAAAGAATTTACCAATGGCGCCCCACTGTTCGCCAGCCGGTAGTACTAAATCTGGATCACCCCGGAAGTCCATACCGGCATATGGATACTCGGAATAAACCATCTCCTGACGATCAAACCACCCAAAGAAGGTATCAGAAAAGGAAATCTGAGACTGACCAGCATACCTAGACATATGGTTGACCCATCTCTGCATACGTGGTTCAGTCGGTGAAGGTAAATCGAGTGCAATATACTGCGGCTGCATCAGTGGTATCTTTTCCAAGGAAAAGGCGGTCAAGATAGAACCATAACCAAAGTTCTTCAACCTGCCACTCTTCACCTTGCTCAACTGTTCTTTCATCACAAGAAGTACTGTGTCACACCAGTTGAACACCTTCGGTTGGAGACATTCCAAGGCATATTGCATATAAGATCGGTTGGCTACATGAAGAGCCGCACCACCAACCATCCTAACAAAATTGAACAGAATAGTCCTGAGAGACCTATCAGTGACATCACGGATGATGATCTTGCCGTCCTTACTCGGCTAAGATCCCTCTCTGCAATACCAGCGAACATAATCTCTCACAGATTCACCTCCTCGGGCCGAACTTGATAAAGAGATGGGGGCACCCCGCCTCGACAAGCCAGTCAAGAAATAGATGTCCACTATAGTCAAGGGGATGGATTTTCCCCTAATCTGGAACACCTGGTTGGGAGGATCCCAAGCATCGAGCAAATACTGCAGCAAGTTGATTTGTTGTCTCACACTAGAAATGCAGAAAAACTTCAGCAAGCCACAGTTCCGCAGTGCGTTTACTGTAACCGGATCATGTAAAGCAAGCATTTCCTCTTCTTCATGCTCATGTTCTCGCCATGTAATAGTCATCTTGCTCCAAAAATCTCTAAAAACAAACAAGAGAAGAGTTAGATCCTGATTTTGGTAAGAAACAGGCAAAATTTCCATAAAAAACTGTGCATAAAATTCCTTCCTTGCGCCCATTGCACCTACAGTAGTGCTCTGGGTGCGTTGCATGTTAGATGGCTAGTAGACAAGGCAACATCCAACGCACCTTTTGATACACAAAGGGTGCGCTGAAGCCAGGGCGAGTTTTTCAAACCCCAGAGGCTCAGGAAAACCAGGAATCAAGCTCAGAATGAAAAATGGAAAGCATGAAATGAAAGAGCTCAAGTTTAGCTCCTACCTGGTCCAGACGGTGCCGAGAATCGTCCACAGAATCTCCCGAAATCAGCTGATGAAAATCAAGGGGGAAAAGCACCTCCAAAGCTCCAACAAACCAAAGTTCAAATGAAATGGTAAAGTGAGAGGTAAAAGCTATTTTACATTACTTTTTACATAGTTCGAAGTAAAATATTAGTGTTCTAACTCATTTTTCAAACATTTATTGTTCATTTCTAACTAGTTTGATGAAGCAATTGAAAATGCAGTACAATCTTTGAAAGAACAAAGCTATTTATGGTAAAGTCAAGAAATGACCATTGCATCGAGCAGTTTTAGCACATAGTTCAAGCTTGTTTAAAAATAAACATAAGCCATGAGCAAATGTTTCCCCCCGCATTTAAGCTTATTAAAAAATGAACTATTTCCCGGTAAATAACCATCGTGAATGTAGTACTTTAGCCTTTAAAAGCCTTGGATGTTTTCTCGTCATCACCTCCACTCTGTATTGGCCGATCATTCACCTCCATTTGATTGTTTACCCCTTTTGAGGAACAGCTATGAAGAGTGATCTCACTAGCCATCCTTGTAACACTGCCATGATTGGAAAATTCCAAACTTTAGCTGGAATCAGTTGCTACCCAATTTTATCACTCGTTCCTCAAAAGACGAGTCTCCTTTAAGCTCTTTTCAACTGACTCGTAAAATATGAAAAGATTACTGAGCCATTGGCCTCTCCAGCTCGTTAAAGGGACCGGAAGTGCTATCCCTCATCTAAATTTTAATCTTTTTGGACCTGAGGGATTATTACACAAAAAGATCAAGCGCTTGTTTTGTTCAGCTTGTTAAAAATATCAAAAATTCATCCCTTCTGTATTGTTTTATACTTTTTCAGACTTAAGGGATTAGATGACGAAAAAGGAATTTTGGAGTTTCCTTTACGTTCCTTTTCAGACTCTCTAAAATTGAAAAGGACCGAGTTATCTTTGTTGTTAAACTCGTTAAAACTTAGTAGCGACAAACTTGTCCATAGCAGACAAGAACGAGTTTCACTATCGCTAGGCTTGTTAAAACATAGCGATGGGTTTGCCCGAAGGGAAAAGTTTAGAACAAGCATATGTTATCCTCCTCAAGCTTGACAAAAATAAAGAGGTACTGGTCAGCAATGATTGGGGAAAAATTGGGAAGAAAACTTGAAGAAACTTTGTTGGTAACAAGTTGCTCTTGAACATGACACTTTCACTCCGCATCCAAGTTGGGTTGGGTTGTTTCATTCACCGGTACATCACCATGGTCCCATCACACCATCCACATTTGGGGTTAATGCTACCAGTCCATCACGTCAGTGTCGCCGATATGTTCAAGAGAAGTCATTCAGAGAATTCACCCGTGTCTCACCCGCTACAACACATTTACACTCCATTCTTTCATGACCGCCACCCTGAACCGTATGTCATCAGATCGTTTTCACCTCCATTAAAATCATTTGCTCCGTTCCGTGTCATTGGTGTGGGATTCATTAAGGCCCTCCTGTGACGGATCACTTCTTGTCGACATCAGCTCATTATCCAAGAAAGTCGATCTAGGAACACCCCATTCAGTACTTTGAAGCTTGCATAGCTCAATGGCAAGTTTCTCACTTCCGGCGACAGGTTTACATCAATGGCCTTCGACCGAAAGATTTTGCATGGTGTTCGACGCCAAGTCCTTTATTCACACCACATGAATTGTACTGCAGTACCTTGAGGGTCATTATCATTATCGGTGATTTATCTTGCGCCTGTTAACAGCTTACATCATTGGTTGGTAATCTGGCGATGTCTTTCCATGTTCGACTCCAGAAGATCTCTCACATGGATAGACTTGTACTTCGAGTGAAGATCGAACAAGATTGAATACCCTGGATCTATTTTCATCCATCCGAGCTGCGATATATATTCAGGGAAATAAAGACATCAAATGTACATTATTGCTGCATAGATAATCATCAAATCAAAGGGATGATGGCTCTACCAGAATCATCAGTCTACACTTAGACGATTGTCTGTCCTATGTACATGAAAATGAATTTATAAAGCTGAGCATGGGAATGCCCGCCTCAGCTATATCATGAAAATATTATGAAGATAATGTATTGTATTGTATCTTATTATAGGTCTCCTCCCAACTTGAAAGAACTTCGGATCCTCATAATAAAGCATTTCACCCGACATCAAAAGATTAACGACCTCATGCTTTAGGGGGAAACGATTATAGACATTTTTGGGCACTACAACCCCAAGCAGGAAATGTCCATAAACCAAGGGCTCCTAAGTCCCTAAAAGTGTTGTTCTAAACCCTAAATGAACAAGGTTAACTAATTACAGCTTCTCCCAGAAGTTCTCCATGAAAAACTGCTTAAAACTGGTCAAAACAGGATCATTTCAGCTGCTCCATAGGCAAAGTGCATTACATCTCACCTAAATACATTGTGTGGGTGTGTTGCATTTCAAAAATCCCTTCTATGGGGTGCGATGGGCGAGAAGTGACAAATGGCAGTGTCATTCTGCGAGGTGGAGAGGCATGAAATCTTCCAGAAACTTCTCCTGTGACACTTGCCTCTCTGAATTCGACCAAGGATGAGTAAGAGATCATCAATCTCCAAGTGGAAGCAAGAACTATCAGAGGGAAGACACTAATCAAATCACAAGCTGACTCATCTCCCTTACAGATATCTATATATGGATCCCTCATCCCAGAGATCCAGAGGCTGAAATTTTGCATATTGCAAGGAATTACTGTTGGTTTCTTGAGACAACATCAGATTGTTGGGTGATCTAAGCTTTGTATGAGGTCAAGAGGGGCTTCCTTGCTGAGAGGATGATGCTGGGTCAGAACAACTGGTTGTAACTTCCTTGGCTCTTTCTTGTTTATCAATAAAAGCTATTCAAGTTTTCCTCCATACTCTTGTGTCATTTATGTTTTATGCATTTGTATGGTCAATTTACATTTGATCCTAGATTTTTTATGATTATAGATCCATGTTCTTGTATAGTGCTATGCTATTGTGATCTTACAGGTACTCTGTGAAGCTGGGAGTGCAAGGGAACAAGTAGCGAAAGACTATCAAGAGAGAGAGGAATCGAACTAGGAGATTAGTGCAAGACAGAGGTTGGTCTTATTTGTTCTTCTCTCATCTATATTTCATAAAGGAAAAACGAAAGTAGCTTTACTTTGTTTGTTTCTAAGGCAGCTATCACACCTTAGTGGGATAAGCATTTCTGTGTAGACACTTTTCCCTGTAACACTAAGCCAGCTGATAGAACTCAACGAAACCTGGTTCCGATTAGAGTTCCATCAATAAGTTGAGAAACGAAGACAAAAGGCTTGGCATGATAGGCACATTAGGAAGAAGCTGTTTCAAGTCGTAGACCACGTGCTCCTTTATGACAACAAGTTCTAGAAGTTCCTAGGGAAGCTGCAGATACAATGGTTAGGCCCGTTCATAGTCGCAGAAATAAGAGAAACAGGCACAGTAAGGCTCACACAATTGGATGGAGTCCTACTGTAGGGATGGGTGAATGGCGCGTGCCTGAAGCCCTTCCGCAAGTAAAAAAATAAAAATAATTTTTTTTTTAATAAGGTTTAGGCAAAACTTAGTATGCCGCAACCCAGTTGTGGTTGGGGGTGGGGGTTGTAGTGTTAGTGGTCATGCTGGTAGGCCTAGTCAATAGAGATAGTGGCCACACATGTCATCCTAATTAGCATAATACATGTAGGTCCGAACCTTTTCCAAATTGATGACCACAAAAGTACCCATCCCATCCACCGTACCAATATTTATTTCCCGATTAAGTTATTAATAAGGAAACTGTCAATATAGGGTCACAAAATATTTCCCGTTAAGCATAGAATTAGTTATTAAATAAACCCATCAAGGAAAACAAAGATGCCATGCAGCCCACTCTATATTTTCCAGACCACATCATAGTTGTCATGTCCAAGTTAGCTGAAGGTGGTAGGATATAGCTAGAATACATGGAAAGGTTGCTAGAGTAATTAGTTGTTAAAGCCTCATCAGTCAGGGGATGTCGAGTTAGAATTAGATACCTAAATCATAGGAGGATGCAAGGGACTCTAGAATTTCAATTGCAGATCATAGAAGAATTCCAGGTTCACTCTGAAGAACAGGGGCAGAGGACGAGAAGTAAGAAACCTCCAGTGCAGATAGTTTACCGCAGAAGAGAAGAGATGGAAAAAGGAATAACATCAATCCTATTGAACACTTTGGATGCACGAATTGAAGCAGTAGATGGTTTGTATGGAAAGTATGATAGGTAGAATCTGGTCGATAATGACTTCATAGACGGTTTCCAATTTCCGTCCATGAAAAGGGAGGTGTATGCGGAAGAATTTCAAAAGGAGGATGCCACTAGGACCTCCAGTATCAGAGAAGAGTTTAGGGGGGTATAAAGTTTCACACTATTCCACTTAATAAATCTTCCCATATTCAGCACCCAATTTTCTACCATGCAATGCAAAAAATTGTTGACAAGCAGGATGCATGGAGGGTCGCTATTGTTGGATAAGGAGTATCCCATCCATGTGGAGGATATCAGTCGATTCAGCGAGCTGGTTGAAGTTGGAAATGCAGTCAACACAATGTTCCAAGCCGAGGTCAAGTGGGGAAAGAAGCAGATGGAGGACAACATTTATGCCAGATACGGGATAGAGTGAGGTGGGAGGGGCACAAAGCTAGACAATATTAACAATGATAATATCAGGTTTGCTTGCTACCTCATTGCAGGTAAAAAAATGCAGCACTTCACAAGGAATGAGTGCACCTTGGATGCCATTTCAGTGGCGGAATACTGTTGCCAAGGAGGGGTACTCCACTGGTCAACCTTCGTGCTCAATGAACTATTCAAGGCTTGTGAAGATGTGTATAGGAGGAGCACTGGGTTTGTGTTTGGGTACTTGTTAATGGCACTCGCAATATGGAAATGGAGGCCACCACAAGAGAGGTAGCTGTAAACCATTGCTAAAGACCAACCAATTGCACTCTGGTATGAACCATGGAAGGTATCAGGGGAACCCAACACAAAGGAAATCAATGAGAGAGCTTTCAAGGGTTGGTATGAGTAGATGTTGGACACCATTTGATCCACTGAGAAGAAACCCAAGGCTCTATTGGATGAATTCTCAGACAAGATTTGGTTTGGTGCCTCCCACACACACACTTACCTGAGACCGTGGTGTGTCAACCCGACCATGTTTAAGTTGAAGCCACAGAGGTTTAGCCTATCGGAGGAAGCGTTGCGTAGAGAGGTGGAGTCTTGGCCAGGAGTGGCTAGTGAGATAAAAGAAGGGAAACCCAAGTACCTTTTCAGAGCCTTGATGCCATAGGGGGGAGAGGGAGAGGGGGCATAGAGAAGTCTAAAGCAGGTTGCCGATGAATTACTCCAGTCGATGCTGCTCTAGGTGGAGGAAATGATGTTCGAACTAAGATGGACAGTCACCAGCTTCGACCCAGGTGAGAGCAACTATCCTGAGCGATTTCAAGGTTCCACCATGCTTTCCCCCATTGTAATGCCACTTCTCGCTATGGCGCTTCCCTTGGGAGCAGCTTAGGCTCCCTCCCAGACCACGGTCCTCAAACCTCAGAAAAAGCGAGTCATCCGAACCCCAACTTCCAAAAATTTGATTGCTAAAAAGCTGAAAATTAACCCGCCAGCCCTAATCGTCGACCTCACTATTGAGTTCAAGTAGTCAGTCCCTGAAACCACCATAGTTGAAGAGATCCATGCTACAACATCCACCGCATTACATCAGTCACGGGAGTCATCCCCGCAAACCACTTCCACCCTCGCGACCCTGTTCGAGATCCTCCCGTTTGGCCAGCGAAGGACTATTGCAGAAGCAAAAGTTCAGTCAGTCGGTCGGACAGAGGGCACCACCCCTACCATGGGAATGCCAACAACAGAGAGTACATCGCCAATGATTGAGTTGGACCCACCAGAAGGGAGATGCCTCGATACCATTCGGCAGGGGGAAAGGACTAAACTATACTTGCCAACTCTCCCTATAAAGCTCGCAGTGCCACCAAACCCTAGCATTATTCCAACCACCCCACAGTTCACTCTGCCATCACAGCAAGTCCACTCACCCGCCTCCCATTCCAAAAAATCCATCGCTAGCGGCATACCCCTACAGCAACAGTTCCTCAAACTGAGCACAATGCAGGCCGATACACTTCATCACTGGTCATCAACCCAATTATTCTCATTTATTCAGCAAGAAGCACATAAGGCCGAGAGCCTCCATGAGGACCTGGCTAAAGAACACGAACAATAGATGAAGCAGTTGCACATGGTGATAGAGGAGCAAGATTGCCTATGGCAAGCAAACACAGAATTGCAAGCCCAGGTTGATCAGATTACACAATGATTTATATCAATATGGCTGACCGTCACCGAGGCCAACACTGAAACACTAGCGAACATGGCTACCTGCACGCTGGTCGGCTACTGTGATCACATACAAATGGCGTGCATGTGCCTAGTATCCACCAATGCTGAGATGAGATGGAGGATAGAGAAAGTAAGGTTGGTACTACCAGATCCACTGGAAATTTATGTGCGGACGGTCAAGGGAAAGGTCAGGGAACTAGAAGTGAAGAAGTAAGCCTTGGCTGAGGCCCTCGCCAATAGATACGCCCTAATGGGGAAGGTCCACAATTGGTATGAAAGTCTAGCACTAAAGAACCACTTGGTTTACCCACTCAGAGAAAAAATTCAGTCACTATTCACCAGCACAAGGGATTTTACAGAAAATACCCAAATGCAACAAATTAGTGATCAAATCAATGTCCTCTAGGCTTAGGTTGACAACATTGAGGAGGAGTTAGCAAAGACGAAATGGATAATCATAGATATGCAGCCCCTGATTCGAATGCAAGTTCTAATCTTGAAGGAGTTATGTGACGCCAGCGGTCGACAACCTTAACATCGAAATCGGCCGAGGCGTTATCTCAAGGCGCTGATGTAATTCTCGCCAACTAGGACCTGGCCCTTCAAAGATACAATGAGTTCAGGTATAGTGGGAAATAGCCTCAGTCCCAGAGTTGGGGCCTTCATTTGGAATGAGGGAACCACAAGGGAAAGAAGGGGCCACAAGAATAGATGCCATGCCGCAAGCTAGGATCGAGGAAGAAGAAGCACCCACTCCGCAAGCAACGATTGAAGCAGCATAAGTGCTAGTATAGCAAACGACAAAGCCAACGCTGGTAGTAACGCAACCACCACTTGTAGAGCACATGGAAGTAACAACAGGACTAACAGAGGTCGAAATTACTTGACTCGAGGACGATTCAAGAAATTATGGTCGGGTCCTGTTAGGGACTTTGTTTAATTTTGAAAGGTTTTGACTGACCAAAGGGTGAGAAAGAAACAGATGGCAGCAACGGTTGTGTGGCAGAATGAACAGTTGTAGAGGAGTGGTGGCAAGGTGGGAATGGAAAGCAAAGGCAATTGAGGAGGTGGGAAGATGCTGAAGCAGCCAAGGGGGAGAACAACTGAGCAAGAACTGGCAGTCCAGGCAACAGAGAAGGATATAAAAGGGGAAGACCAGAGAGTAAAAAGGATGTTGTTGGACTAGCTAGTGGAAGAAGGAGTGAGTTAAAGCTAAGAGCAAGTGAAGGGATACATAGTTGTGGAGGCTGAATGACAGAGTGCTGGGATCCGAGGGACTTAGTCGTGGAACCAATTCGAACCCGCAGGACTGAGCTAGGTACATTATGTAATGTTTATGGCGAATGCCATATCATGTTGTAATATTTCATGTTAAGTTTAATATAATAAATAGCCGATGTTGATTACGGTTTCTGATGTATTTGGGCCTCGTTCTTAGTGTGTCTATTAAAATTTTGAATGGCATATCAATTGCATGTAGACATTAATTCATAAATTCTCTCAAGGATGTTGTTATCTATGTTTTACGTATAATGGATATATATGTATGTGATCAGATGCACCCGATTTATATTCCCTCGGCCCCATGCTGAACCCTTCTCCCTTTTGGTCACGATGTGCCTCAGGTGAGAGTCCTTTCCCTTTGGGGTAAGGTGAAAATTCCAATGTTGTCCTAGACTACAGCGGACCACTATTGGCCTCCTGTGCCTGAACCTAGGGTCTTCCCCCTGATGACTCTTTCGAGCCAACATTAGGTTAGTTTATATTAGGGACAAGGCTATGGTTAAGGTTAGGGTCAAGCTAAGTCTAAGGTTAGGTTAAGATTATGTTAGGTTGTGTTAGGTTATGGATAAAGTTAGGTTAAATTATGTGAAGGTTAAATTTAGGGTTAAGTATAGGGTTAAGGTTAGGTTAAATTTAAGGTGAAGGTTAGGTTAATGTTAGGTTAAGGTTAAGGTTAAGGTTTAATTTAACATTTAGGTTAACGTTTAAGCTTATGGTTAGGTTAAGATTAAGGTTAAGGTTAGGTTAGGTTAAGGTTATGGTTACGATAGGTTATGATAAGTTTAAGGTTAAGGTTAAGGTTAAGTTGAAGGTTTAGATTAAGGTTAGGTTAAGGTTTAGGTTAGGTTAAGGATAAGGATAGGTTATGGTTAATGCTAGGGAAGGTGCAGGCCAAGGTTATGTAAATGTTAGGATGGGTGAAGGTTAATGATAATGTTAGGTTAAGATAAGTGTTAAAGTTAGGTTATGTCTAAGGTAAATGTTAAGGTTAGTTTAGGCTAAGTTTAAGGTTAGGGTTACGTAAGATTAAGGTTAAATTTAGGTTAGAGTAGGTTAAATTTAAGGTTATGGTTATGGTTAAGGATAATATTAAGTGTAGGTTAGGTTAGGTTAAGGTGAGGTTAAGGTTAAAGTTAAGGATATGTTACGTTAGGTTAGGTTAAGGCTAAGGTTAGGTTAGGTTAGGTTAACGTTAACATTAGGTTAGATTAAGGTTGAGATAAGGGTTGGTTAATGTTAAGGTTAGTTTAGGTTAGTTTAAAGAAGGGTTACATTAGTTTCGGTTAAGTTTAAGGTTAGGTTATTGTTGGGTCTCACAATTGTCATGATTCCCTTATCGTATTTTTTAGTTTTAATATTGTCTATTGTATTTTTCTTTTATTTATGTTATATTAACCTATATAACATAAATTTTAGAAGGAACTAATTTATTTTTACTATTTCATCTTTTTGGTGAACTATTTCGATTGAAAAATCATTATATTTTTATGATTGAATCGTAATAATGAACATGGTTTTTGTGACAACTAGAACTTGATGTTGGTTCTTGATATACTCATGGTAAAATTAGATAACACAATGTTGTCTTGGCCAACTATAGCAAAAATTGAGCCCGATTGTTATTTGAGAAAATCGTTTGGGACAAAGCCCTTGGTTCTCTCATATGGGAAATATTAAGACGCTTTATAACTAAAAATGAGCATCTTGGGAATATTCAAATTCTTATGATTTCTCTTTGTTTAATTTTTTTGTTTGTTTGTTTGTTATTATTCATGACTATGGTATAAATATGGGGACTTGTCTCCAAAAGGGGAGCTTTTGAATGTAATATCTTTTTTTATATACATTTGATAAACTCGTTGTAGTGTTTTAATCGTTCTTTTAGAATATAATGTAAGTTTCTTCTATTGAGAGTTAATTTACTGTTTTGATTTCTCCTAAAAGGTAGTCTGAATCCAGTAGTTTAGGTCCGCTCCTAGATGATGTGATGTCTTAATTTGTATCACTAGCTTTTCATTTTATCTTTTTACATCCGTCATCTATCCATTAGATTGATTGCAAATCGTGTGCCTTATTTTGAGTAGGGATAATACCAGTGCTTGTAATATTGGTTTGTAGGGGTTACTCTTTAGATAAGTAAATTTACAATCATTATTGCTTTACTATCATTCCCTAAACAATATCTCTAGATCATTGACATTTCCACACTATTTCAGTTTCTCTTCTAGTTATTTGTTCTTTTCTATTCCATAGATTATAGTTTCTTAGTGTTATTCCTTCAATTATATGATTATTGTTTCTTAAGTAGCAACTTAGAATTCGATAGATTTCCTTGATTTTTCTTGTAAAGAGTAATCAAAATTTGATGTTTTTGAATGATTTCCAGCATATATAGTTTTCCTAAGAGATAGATATTTTGAATGTGTGTTTCAAGTTAAGAGTTGATTCTTTCATTATAGACACTTTTCTTGTTGTTAGAGAATTGGTTACTATTAGTTTCAACACTATCCCTTGCAAATACTTTGCAGACAACCTTAAAATAACTAGACAAAACCTTGGGTTGACAAATTAATATCTGGTAGCTAGTTGCTTCTTTGGAAGAATTAATTGTCCCAACATTTTGGTGTCATTACTAGGGAGGTTTTCAAAAGAGAGTGTTGTTATCATATGGAAATCATACACTCATCTATATGCATTAAAATACATTCAAATTCAGTGATCAACACATACATGGGTGATATTTTCAGTTGGAAACACCATGAAGATAAAGAAAAAAAGAAGCTTTCTTAAGGTTCAAGTTAAAAAATTGAACTACATGAGTGCACCACTACCCGAAATTAGTGGTCATGTGACTGTTTCTTTGATAGCCATGCAGTCACATAAATGTCTAGTCAACACCTCATGCCACAAACTTGTTTGAGAAACACTCCAAATATTGATATGATGGGCTAACAAATTTGAGCATTGAGCCCTAAGAAGCCTTTAATACAAGGATTTGGTAGCTCTCATCTCATTTATGATGTGAACCACCAAATTAATGAGCCAAGGGGAGGAGGAGTGTCTAAAAACTCTATAAATACAAGTTCTAGAGAGCCAAAAACAAGAAGAAGCATTGCTATGCTACAAAAATGACTCCCTAACAATCAAACATTTCATTTAGATAGTATTTCACCATTGAGAGAGTCTTCATACTTCTTTGAGAGAGAGAGGAAGATTACAAAGAGATTGAGGAAAGGAACTTCCTTTTTGGGGATTTATGGGAAACATTGCTCAGAAAATTCTCTCCAAGTGTCTTTTATTCATCTATTGTATCTCTTCTACATTTAGCAGTCAATAAAGGGAACCCTTTTCCATTACTTTGTTGATGTGTTTGCTTCATGAAGCATTATTCTTGTGATTGTTTCTTAGTTTTTATTTTATGCTTATTTATTCATTTCTTTCATTGCTTAGAGTTCTTTGTTTACCCATGTTTTTCCATTAATAACAACCAATTGCTTGTATTTTCCTTGTAGGAAACAATCAACTCCAAGGAAGGTGTCTTTGGTACTCTATAAAAACAAACACACCATTACAAGATGGTGACTCCACTAGTTTCCTTTCTTTGATCTAACAATTTTTTTTGTAGGACCTCCTCTTGCATTTTCAGTTCATTGTGCTTCTATCACCTCTTTGGAAGTTTTGCGAGACCTGTTGGACTTGTTTTCAGTCAAGAAACTTGAATTTTCAATTTTTTCTATAGGTTGTGCAACTTTTGTCAATGAAATATGCACAGTCTATGCACTCGTGCATAGGAAAGCTTGTGCGGTTTACATATAGCACAAAAAACCATTTTAATTTTTCTTTCTTGTGATTGGAAGCCTTTAGTGAATTGCCTTCAACTCTACACATTTTTTCTAGTTAGGTCAAATTTCCTAGTTACTTTACCAATCATTATTAGTGGAGTAATTACATTATCTTTACTTTTCATTTGCATTTCTCACATAGTTTAATTAAGAGGAAAAGTAAGTGGCCAAATTCCACATATATTTTTAAATTTTAAATTTTATTTTATTAATTTTTAACCTTAGATTATACTGAGGCAAATAAACATCCAAAGTTATGTTTTCTTTACAAAATAAGGCCATTTCAAAACATTTCGATTTGATGGAAATTTTTCTTACTCATTGGTCGATGAACTGAGGGCTTGTAGGGAGAATACAAGTTTTCATAAAAACTAAGGATCGTTGGCTTAGATCATTAGATAAATGGATTGTAAGTGGATGGATGTTTGGATGTTTGGATGAAGAGGAAAACCATTCAAGAAGGCAAGAAATTCTAGGTATGAATCTAAGACTGTTAACAATAAGCAAGATGAATATTATCTACTAGCATCTCTATCTACTACTGCTCCCCCGGACTTGCTGGGAAATTTTATTATTGATAGTGGTGCCTCAAGGCACTTCACTGGTTACAAAGAAGCTCTCTATAATTTGATAGAGAAGGAAACCAACCTGGAAATTGTTCTTGGAGATAATTCAAAATATCCCATGAAAGGCGTAGGAAATGTCACTCTTCAATTGAATCAGGGTAATACCATCCACTTACAAGATGTATTATATGTACATGTTCTCAAAAATAACCTGGTGTCCATTTTGACAATGGAAGACAAAGGCTACAATGTGGCCTTTAGCGATGGCAAGGTACGTGTATGGAAAAAGAACATTAAAGATGCTTTTACTCTTTAACTTCGAGTTGATTCATTATATCACATTGGTGGAAGTCTGTTGGGTGTCATGTCTTGTGAGACATCTCTTTAGTTTGAACTATGGCATCAAAGGTTTGCTCACCTTTATTATAAAGCTCTACCCAATGTAAGAAAAATGGTGACCAGGATGCTTGAGTTCAGATTAGAGAAAGAAGGTGTATATCCACGATGTGCTGAAGGGAAGCTCAAAAGGGAACCATTACCCTCAAGCCAAAGCAAGATCTCCGATATATTGCATTTGATTCACTCAAACATATCCGATATGATGCCTATGAACTCCTTGGGAGGATATTTATATTACCTTACTTTTACAAATGATTATTCTCTCAAGACTTGGATATACTTCTTGAAAAAGAAGGATGAAGTGTTCTCTTGGTTTTAGCACTTCAAAGCCTTGATCGAGAATCAAACCAAAAAGAAGATCAATATCTTAAGGAATGATAATGGGACTGAATATGAATGCAATGAGTTTCATGACTTTTGCAAAGAGGCTGGCATTAAGAGGGAGACTACTACACCATACACTCCTAAACAGAATGGTGTGGCGGAAAGGAAGAATTGTACAATTGTGGAAGCTGTCCGTGCTATGCTCCATGATCAAAGACTTCCGAAGTTTCTATGGGCCAAAGTTGCAAATACTGCCATATATGTACAAAACCGATGCCCTCATCAAGCATTGGGTTGCAAGACTGCTGAAGAAATGTTCACCAGTAAGAAACCTGACATTCTCATTTTAGAATTTTTGGAAGCCCTGTATATTTTCATGTGCCTAAAGAAAAAACGAATAAATTGGGTGCATCTGGAAAGAAAGGAATCTTCGTGGGCTATAGCGAAAATACTAAGGGCTATAGAATCTATGTAGCTGGTAAAAGGGAAGTCGAGATTAGTCATGATGTCACCTTTGACGAAGATATGGCTCTTAGCAAGGTAGACAATCTTCCTACTTTAAGGGGATCTAAAGAAGCTGACACCAGGGAACCGAAGGAAAAAGAAGATGAGACGATGCCCGATGTGGAAGAACCTATGGATCCTATTGATCGTCCTCCGCAAGAGCCTTCCTCTTCTAGGAAGAGGCCTTCATGGCTTAGGGGGACACTTGATGATGCTGAAGGACACATTTCACCCCGAGGAATCTTCCGTGAAAGTAAGAAGCCGAACAGGTATCAGGGACACTTGACCATCATGAGCACGATCATCCAAAATGAGCCTTCTTCATTCACAGATGTCGTCAAGCATAAAGTATGGAAGGATGCTATGACCGAGGAGTATGAGTCCATTATGAAAAATGATGTTTGGGATGTGGTCCCCAGACCCCAGGACAAAGCAGTTATCACTTCAAAATGGACTTACAAGATAAAGCATGTAGTTGATGGAAGTGCGGAAAAGTGTAAGGCTCATTTTGTCACTCGTGGCTTCTCCCAGAAGGAAGTTATAGACTATGACAAGATATTTGCACCTGTTGTTCAATATACCACCATCCACTCGATCATAGCCCTTGCTGCTTTGCAAGGATGGAACCTACATCAGATGGATGTCAAGACTGCGTTCTTACATGGTTCGATCAAAGAGGAGGTCTATGTGGAGCAACCCGAAGGATTTAAGATTTATGATCAAGAATCTTATGTGTGTAGGTTGAGAAAGGCCCTCTATGGGCTAAAGCAAGCACCCCGAGCATGGTATGAGAGGATCGATAGCTACTTGATGAAGCTGGGACTCATTAGGAGTGAAGGCGACCCTAACCATTACTTTAAGGTTATAGATGACAAACCTCTCATACTAGTGCTATATGTTGATGACCGCTTTCTAACAAGTATAGACCCTCTCATTCATGATGTAAGAGGTAGTTGGCTTCTGAGTTCGAGATGAAAGACCTAGGACTTATGCACTATTTCCTAGGACTGGAAGGCCAGTAGAAACCAGGGGAGATTTTCCTATATCAAGGAAAATATGTGGTGAAGATATTGGAGAGATTCGACATGGTGGAATGCAAGCCTATAACTACCCCGATGGAGCTTGACTTCAAGAAGTTAAGCGGTAGTGCTTCCGGACCTGTTTTACGAAATGATACTGAGTATCTTCAACTCGCTGGAGCATTAATGTTCTTGGTGAACTCCTGTCTGGACATATGCTTTGCAGTCAACACATTGAGTCAACATATCGTTGAGCCTCACCACTCACATTGGATTAGTGCCAAGAATCTGTTGAGATATCTTCGTGGCACAATCACTCATGGGTTGAGATGCACTGCCAGAGATGTGGGACTACTTGGGTATATTGATGCTGATTGGGCAGGCAATGTGGTGGACCGAAGGAGCACTTTCAGGTGTTTTTTCTCTTTGGGATCTGCCTCAATATCCTGGATGAGTAGGAAGCAAAAGTCAGTGGCTTTGAGCACCATTGAGGCAGAGTACATTGCTACTAGCATGGCCTCCTGTGAGGCAGTCTGGTTGTGAAAGCCCTTCAGTGAGCTGTTTAGATTTACATTGGATACCACCGTGATTCTATGTGACAATCAGAACGGGATCCGTTTATCAGAGAATCCCTTATTTCATGATTGCTCCAATCATATCGATATCAGGTACCACTATATTTGAGATATGGTGCAACGAGGAGCAATAAGGCTCCAACATATCGGTATAGATGAACAGGTCGTTGATATTTTGATAAAGCCCCTAGGAAAGGTCAAATTCCTGACTTTCCAAGAATGTCTTGGTGTCGTTCAGAGATGCTCTTATGAGGGTTGAGTATGATGTATTGAGCTCTAGAGTTCCAGGGGGGTGCAGGGTACTTCTTGGAGTGAAATGTGACCACAGGGTGACTCACCATCCCCTGGTGGTGCACTATGTATAAGGTAAAGGTTCAA
The DNA here is from genome assembly GCA_031772625.1 of Pinus tabuliformis. Classification (NCBI taxonomy): domain Eukaryota; kingdom Viridiplantae; phylum Streptophyta; class Pinopsida; order Pinales; family Pinaceae; genus Pinus; species Pinus tabuliformis. Next base: position 221,376,090 of record CM062811.1, on the reverse strand, counting down.
CCTTCCCCTGTGACACCCCATGGCATCTGTGGAACAAGATGATTAGTTCTCCTGTGGGCCAGGATGATTTTTTCTACGTGGCGACTATGGAGCAGGATTATTAGTTCTCATGTAGGCCAGGATGATTAGTTCTTTGTGGCATCCACTGGATAAGATGATTCATTATCTTGTGGACAGGATGATTAGTTCTCCTATCAAGGAATCCTAACCATGTAGTCTGGGACTCATGGGAAGTACCTCTCATCTGATCAATGAGTAGGGAAATGAGGATAGGGACCATAGTAGTACTATCGATGGATGCATCGTTGTATCTATCGTACTCCCTATGCTAGGATGACCTCCATTGATCTGGGATCAATGAGAGTGGTTCACACTCTGAGACTGACTTTGGGTTAGTGGAGGATGGTATGATACATCCTTAATCATTTCTTCTTATTCATAGTTCAAGAAGAGCATAGAAAACTAGAGAAAACTAGAGCAGAGAAGAGTGGGGTCAAGTTGTACAGGACAATGCCTTTGATGGATGGATAACAACGACAGTTTAACGGATTGCAGATGAAGTTCTCCCTAGTTGAGAGGGAGTGTTAAAATTGGAAACTAGGGCCAAAATCCATGTGGATCACCTTATTTATGGCTCCTGATATTTTTCCTAGATTCCTCTCATTGAGAGGTGTAGGACTGATCTAAAGATCATCCGATTCCGATAAGTATTTATGGAGATATGAATTTATTTTGATTATGGACAAATTGTCAAGGTTGGCCAAGAAACTTATGTAGGCTTAGAAGCCCAACAATCATGTCTATTCCACCTCAACGTTTGCATATAAATACAAGGAGCATTCTCCTCATTTGGACAATTCAATTCACTCATCTTCTCTCTCTCTCTCTCTCCTACGCATAAAAGGAGCCTCTCTCTCTCTCACATGTGTGGCTGAAAAGAAGATGTCCTAGGGCAAGGAAGACACATAAAGAAGGACTCTAGGGCAGCAGGTCATCTCTTTGACCAGCATTGACCAAATGTTGACCTTCCAAAAGTGCGATTTGGGTGTGTTTGCCTCTCCTGGGTAGGCCACAATTTTTGGAATGAAAATCGAGGTGATGTGACCTCTCGTTTGACCGATGTTGACTGCCCTAGTTTAGGGATGGAAGTTGACTTCAGAAATATGAAAATTGACTGAAATTTTGGGGCTGTTCAAGGGTTGTGTTTGCAGGCTGTTCGAGGACAAGTTGACGAGAAATTGACCAAGTATTTTAGAGGTCAATTTCAGCTAGTTTGACCAAGTTTGACTTTTCTGATCTAGGGTTTGCTGTTGCTGATATAAAATTACAGAATTCAGATTTTATACTATTTCTCTCCACTGAACTATTGAAGATATTCTTTGATCTAAGGGTTTACCCGCATTAGGGTTTGTCCTTGGCTAGCCGCCACATCTTGTGTCTCTTGTCTTAGCTTGTTTTCTATTGATCATTTAATGTTATATCTGCACTTTACTTAATGTATATGTGATTGCTAATCTATGACTAATAAGAAGAAAAATAAGTAAATTGCTCTAAGCATAGAACATACCATAATTTAACACACTTCTAGTGATGATCTTTTATTGACCATCACCAATGATATTTTTGGTTAATTTTGGTGACGGTAAATAAATGTTCATCATCATTTATCATTCCAATGAGTTTTTGATGACACTTCATGCCTATGACGGACCTTTAAGGTCCATCACCGATGTCACATATGATGACGATCTTTAAAAAATAGTTGTTGTAAGTGTATATAGTGATGGTCCTTTAAGGTTTGTCAACAAAGCCATTTTCAATGACACTTTTGGTGAGGGTCGTTAATTTCCCATCACTAATTCTCTCTTTGGTGACACTTTTGGTGAGGGTCGTTAAAGGCCCATCACTAATTATCTCTTTGGTGACACTTCGAGTGACGATCTTTTATTGACCCTCACTAATGCTATTTTTGGTTACTTTTGGTGACGGTCAAAAAAATTTCATCATCATTGATCATTCCAATGAGTTTTTGATGATGCTATGTACCTGTTACTATATTTTTTGTCAAAATACAATGATTTAAGACCATTGTTGTGGAGTCTTTTTCATTATGTGTCCAAGGTCATAGTGGTTATAATAGCCAATCAATTTTTTAAGAAGTTATTAGTGTGTATAATTTCCCTCAAGTCATAAGAATATAATATTCCTATGAGTCAACACATGATTCATCTCTATTAGGTTTATTATCTAGCAAATTGCCTTTAAATAAAGTTCCACTAGTGCATGTAGGAACTATATTATTTAACACATAATCAATCTTTGTCAATTCTATTAATGAGAGATACCTAGCACTCCTCAACACTCATGGCACACCTTAACACGATTTGGAACAATACACTAACATTCCTTGGCACCTCACATGTCTTGGAACATCTTTGTACCTGGAACATCTTTGTACCTAGAACATCTTGCCATGAGTAGGATTCCAAAGAACATGTTGGCATGCCATAACATAGCATAGCACTCCCCTATCATGTGTTGGCATTCCCTGTAGTCACCAGCATGCCCTGGAACTCCTTGGCATAATATTGCATTAACAAAAATTAGTACTTGGAACACATTGGCACTTGGCATGTATTGGAACATATTATTAGTGTGCCTAGCATGCCCCTTTTGAAAAATATAAAGTCCTGACCTATTAACCCTCTTATGTGTTCATTTCCTTTCATTTTAGCTTGGTTATTCCTTTTGTTGCCTTGAAACTCCTTGATGCATATTGGCATAATCTAGCACCCTGCACATCCTAGCATGTCTTAGCACTTGGAATGCCTTGGCATTATTTGGCACATGTTAGCACACCCCAGAACTACCTAGCACACTCTAGCACTTCTTGAAATTCCCTAATATTCCTTGGCATGCCTTACCCATTCTTAGCATACCTTGTCACTCCCCCTTGGCATGAAAATTAGCATTGATTGACACTCCCCAACACACCCTCATATTCATTCACTTCCATGCATTTTGACCTAGTGCTCCCTTGTGTTGTCCTAGTACTCCCTAACACTCCTCAACATGCATTGGCACTCTCTAGCATACCTTAGCAATCATAAGTGAAGAATGAAACTTGTAACCAATGTTACTGAACTCGGAATAGACAATAAATCGGCGAGCAAAAGAGCTAAGAGTTTTGATCAGATTGGGGAAAATTTGGAAAAAGTTGGGAAAAAAATCAGCGAATTCAATAAATAAAAATATACACATATATTGAATTAAAAAAAAAAAAACATTTTTCATTGATATTCAGTAAAGCCATGTCCAAACAATTCATAATATCAATAGATGTACAAAATATCATGAATGAATAAGCATCTCATATATGTTATGATTCCAAACATGATCCAAAGTACTGAGTCATGACTGCTAACTAGTGACTACATAGAACTAGAAGCAACTGCTTCTAAAAGTTTACAAACAATTGCATACTAATTAGAAAAAATCAGTAACTAAGAGTCTAAGACTCTTAAGAGTGAGAACTAGAAGTGATTCCTCCCACTCCTCCACTTGCTTGACTCTCAAAGTTCTTCAAGTCATGTAGGCTTAAAAGATGACCCTCCTCTAATTGGATCCAATCTGTTGCATTTGTAGTTTGCAAATCTATCTCTTCAAGGTATAATGGTGAATGATCCAAACCTATCATTATCATGAGACATTATAATGTGAATTTAAGTTTGACTTTGAACTTTAAAGTTTAAACTTTAAATTCCAAATCCGATTATGAAACCTTCAAATTCAAGCTCTCACCTAGTATTTTCTTGTTGTGAAGTTGTATATTGTAATGGAAAAATACAAGGTCAAATAAGCACTTTTGTGTCAACCAGTTGTGCTTCTTAGAATGTATTTTATAAAAAATGCTCTAGTTGCACTCACAACCTGAAGCAATGCATGCTTGGTTTAAGCTCTGAATGGCAAATCTCTTCAAATCTGGATTATCACTATAAAAGTTTTTCCACCAAAGACCTAGCAAGTGGCAAGGTTTCATGAGTAGAAGTACTAAATACTAAATAGTAAAAACTTAAAAAGACAAAAAAATTTAATAAAACATTTAACATACAAAATAAATTTTAAACAAATTTAATGAACTGATAAAGCCTTCAAGCCTCAAAGGGTACCTGGCAACACCTTAGACCTTTCTCGTATAACACTGGTATAGAAAAATAATTTATGTGGTGCTCTATAATCCTATAGTTGGGAAAAGATACGACTTTGAATTTTTGGATCAGGGAAGCACCTTTCCATGCATGTCATAAGTCCTCTGTGAACCTCCCCATCCTCATTAAATTTGCTCTTATCATAAAAATACTATGGGTTTAAGAAGTACCTAGCAGCATGTAAGGGGGAATGCAATTTCCTATCCCAATGTGCATCAATAATGTCCCAAAGAGGCATATAATTTTCCTCCTCATCCCCATATCTTCTTTTGATGGCCTCCTTTGTGAGATCCATTGCCTCATAAATGTAACCCATAGTGGGTTTGTCACCATCAACCATATTGAAAGTTCAAGCTTTCAAATTTAAATTAATATGAAACATTGAAAATAAAAATAATCTTGAAATGAAATTTAAAACATGAAAAGTTAAAAGACTTGGAGTACTTGAGAACTAACTCCATCACAACAATAATCTCTTCGACATCTTTCCAGAAACTGTCATTAAACACAAGTGCACAAAATTTAATGCCTTCAAGGGTCTTGGAATGTTTAGATGCCATCCACTTAGGTCCCAAGGACATCCTCTTCAGATTTATCTTTTACTCAACCACAAATTGCAAAGATATGAAATTTGTTGCAAATCTAGTCACCGCAGGTCAAACAATTTCTTCACCTTCAGTGTATTTTCTCATGGTGTTTACGAAAATAATGTGGTTGTATAGGTATTTGGTTATGGATTTTTCCCTCTCCACGACCTCATGTATCCAATGAAGCTTACCAATGTCCTCAAGCATTAAATCTATATAATGGGCAACACAATAGGTCCAAAAAATAGTGGGGTGCCTAATCTCAAAAAGTCTACCAGTAGCCATATAATTAGTTGCATTTTTGGTGACAATTTGTACAACATGTTCCTCTCCCACTTCTTGAACGACTTCGTCCATCATTTCACAAATAAGTTGTGCAGTCTTAACCTTGTCTGAGGCATCCACTGATTTTAGAAACATTGTACCTAATGGAAAAGATACAAGGAGATATATTAAAGCTCTATTCCTCTGATCTGTCCATTCATCACTCATGATCATGCACCCTATTTCTACCCATGATGAACGAAACTCGGATAGCACAAGCATGGAACCTTCAACACTTTCTAATAGAAAATTTGTCCTAATTCTCTCTAATGAAGGAGCTTTGAACCTTGGACCTGCAACATCAACTGCATCAATCATAGCTTGCCAATAAGGACTTATGGCACAGTGGAAAGGTATGTTAGAATAGTACCAAAAGTTAGCAATGGCCTTCCTTGCCTGGATATGGATATTTTTTTTCCAACCAGTGGTATCCAAGGTAGGTTGGGAATCGGGTTTTATGCAGGGAGAAAAAAAGGTGTTTATGTTTCCACCTCCAATGTTGAATATAGGAGGATTCATTTGGCCTTGAGTTTAACTTCGACTTGGAGGCATGTGTGGGAAACTTGGGAACTGCATTGAGGATTCAACAGAGGGATATGACAATGGGGTAGTGGAAGAAAAATTGTCAACTCCAAGAGTTCCTATTTCTTTTTTTTGCTTTTCTTTCTTTGCATTGACCTATATCATGGTCGAGTATTTATGCAAGGTAGTACTTGAATCTATAAATGCCTCCACTACATTTCACTTTGAAAAATTTGCAAAGGAGCTTAGGGTCTCCAAGAATCTTGTCAAAATAAGCCGAAGCAAAGTCCTTCTCCCTCGGCATTGTTGTTGTTTTGGACTTGTGTTTAAATTATGGCTTCTGTTTAGATTTGGAGTTCTGCCTTCTATTTAATTTGGCTCTTGTAAAATACAATAAAAAATTAAAATTAAAAATGCCATATATAACTTCACAAAAAATAGGGTTGGTTTAAGGGATATAAGGTTTTGTTAAGGATCAAAGAGGAGTCTGTCTAGCAAAACAAGCATATTTCGACCTAATATATCATTATGACCTTGAAACACAATTAGGTATATATGAGGAAATGCTTCCTAAAGGAAATATTATCAACATATATTGCATTGTAATATTGAATTTGCAAGTTCATTTAACATAAGACAACTGAACCAATACATCAATCACAGATTCTTGAAGAACAAAAATATCCAAAGTTATGAATGCATGGTTAAAAGCCTTTGAAGTCGGTAATACATCGACCAAGGAAGGAATGCTTGATGACTTGGTCGATGGTTGGTATGAAACCATTTCTTAGTGCATTTAAAAAATCTATTTAAGCCCCATTTATAAGGTTGAAAAGTCATAACCAAAGGAATATGCCGAACATTCGATTGCTGAACAATGAAACTTGAAACTTTCCATTGCAAATGACATTGAAAATTCAATATAGCAATATACCTATTATTTAAGCCAAGTGCCAATGTACCTTGATTGTTGAATAGTGAAGCGGCTAAGCCTAAAGGTAACACATGCTGAAGGTGGAGCGCGACTGCCCAAGGGTCGATATGGAGTATGGATAGAGCACACATTGACGATTGCTCAATATGGAGTCTGGACTTAGGCTCACCTTGCCGTTTCCCTGATATTGAGTTTGGACCATGTAATAGTGAGCAATGATTGATTAATGAAGGTCTCGACGTATGAGTTTTGGGCCTGAGAAATGAGAAATAAATTTTGGAATGAATGACGCTTAGTTTTTAGCAATGTGGCATACCTAAACTTGAAAAACTCGTTCTCGTCGAGTCAAGGCTAAAAATCGAATAAATTAGAATCAATCGCAGGCATATTCTTTAATCGGCAAGTCTCAAGTCAAACTTGCAATGACCATGAGTTAAACTTGGTCAACGTGAGTTAGACTTGCAAATGTTTAGATCGGATCGTTTGGAGAGCAAGGAGATTCCAACTCATGATTAATCGCGATTGATCAGGGAGTCCTGTTTCACTGCTTGTAATTGAAATCTGATCTGAAAATAGGAGATCTTACAATTGAAACTAATTGTGAATTTTATAAACTAAAATTTGCCCATCGGCATCGTTTCTATTTGCGGCTGGGCCCGTCAATGGAAGATATTCATTTTAAATAAGGTTCATGGAGAAAATATTTTATGGAAGATGTTTCTTTTATGTTGAGGAAGACATAGTAATATTTTTTTATTAAATTTGAATAACAATAGTATCTACTCTGTATCTCCCATATCTCATTATTTTTATCTCCTATGACTCATACAGAAAGCGCAGTAATAGTGGACATGTAGCAACAAGCTCCACTCCTTTTACTCCAAAGTTCCACATGAAAACCTTTGTGTCACTTGCGCCGCAAAGCCTTCGCTGTAGAGTGTGGAGTTAACACCTACCTCTGCATGACAAAAGCTACACACACCTTTTGACTTGGTTTTTTCACCTTTTGTTAATTCTTTGTTTGGAGTCTGGGACAACAAGCTCCACATACTTTTTTTCCATACCTCTATGTGAGTGTAACTTTTCACATTTTCTTTGCTTCAACCAATATCAAAAGCATTTGTGAGCTTCTTTCAAGGCATGAATACATGCTTCAATCATGGAAATTAGTAAAGTTTCTAAAGCAAAAAATAACGATGGAGTTATCCTTTTCCATTTCAAATATGTTAGGATTCTATTGAGAGTTTTTTAGAGATAATTATTAACTGGCACTCTACTTTTCCCTTTTCCTTAATATAAACTACATCTCTTATTACATTTCTAATCAAGAGATTTACATCAAATACTAGATCAAAGGGCCAAGGACTTTTCATAAATGCTTCCTTGTCCAGTGGAAGAATAAATGGTCAACATGTCAGCTTGGCTCCAATTTCTTAGGAATTAATAATTGTTTTGAAAAATGACTACTCTTGTTTGAATCTAGAATGTTGTTTAAGCTTTGAAAATGGATTTTCCTCCAAATTGATCTTGGAAAGGTCCTTATTAAAGGCTTCTCTATATCTCATCCACTAAAATGAATGGCTTGTATGTTGAAAAGTATAGCAGATCTCCCTTCTGAAAAGCCCGATCATCCAATTGTCACCAAGAGCTCCTCCTTTCCCCAAATTGGACCCAAAACAACATTGATTACTTAATTATGATCCAACCTGAGAAATTTTGTTTGACACTGCAAATCAAGAGCTATTAATTTTAAAGTGTGCTAATATGATTCATCATTCTTTTATTGAATAAGTATATCGTTTTTGAATTTGTAATTTGTGCTTGTAGTATGTGGTACTGACCTTGTTTCACTTGAAAGGGTTTTTATTCTTGGACTATGAAAATTCTAGTAAGATTTAGGCCTTTTGTAGTACTTGTACCCCATGATCATTTTTGCAAGATGTATGTCCTATGTGGAAATAAAAAAGCATTTAGTTCTTACCTTTGTTTCTTTTATTAGGTGCCACGTAACATCCTCTACAAATTTAGTACGAATGGGATGTAATATCCTATCCATCCCCGTAGAATATAGTCCTCCATAAAGGGGAAAAAACCCCAAAATACCCATTGTTGGGCAATTTTTGCAGAAACTAGGCTTAAAAAATCTAAATTTGGGGTTTGGAGTAAGGTTTACTTAATCACTTAATAATATGAAACCCCTCTGCAAAATATATAAATAAAGAAAGATTGAATTCATTTTGGATCACCAAGTGTGGATTAATTCATTTGTTCTTGAGCATTAAGTATGATAGCTTTTGACCCCTTCTATCTCTTGTCAATTTCGGTGGTGAAATATTCCACCCTAGTTGACATTCCCTTATTATCTCATTGTTTGAGCACAAGGGTCTCTGGTTGGTCAGGGAATTCTGTTGGATATTGGTCTCCTGTCTTTTTCTGGGCACAATATTTTTGTTAAAGGTGAATGAATTTGGAGGATAGTGCATGATAGCTTAGTTCTGTTTGGCATACACCTCTCTTGAAGGAAGCAACAAAGTTTCGGAGTCCTTAATATCTTGTTTTGGGAAAAGCACTTACCTCAAGCATTGGATTCATTTCTGGTGCTTGGAGTAGCGAAACTCTTTTCTTTATTTAGTTTTTGCATGCACAGTTAAAAGGAGCACTTCCCTAGTTATTAATTCTTAGCCTTAGCCAAGGAAGCATGTTTGCATATCTCATATCATATTCACTAGCGGAAAACTTTAATTGTCTTATCTATCCATGCAAGGAAGGTGCATTAGGATTAGGCGTTAAGAAAGTTGAGACAGTGTTGTACATGTTTCCAGATTCATTGTACCTTCTAGACTAGAGGAAAAGTGAATAGTAGTGTTTGAAATTTTTAGTTATTTCTTGCTTCAAAGATTAATAAATAGTGATGTGATTTGAGTTTCAAATCTGTGTACTTGCTGTTACTTTCTTTAGTGGCATGTGATTCCCTGTTTAGAACAAGGTATTTTTCTGCAGTATCTAGCCTCCAAAGCTTCTTTAATGCAAACTAAATATCAAATCATGCCATCATACTCCAAATCATCTAAGGCATCACCCTAGAGAAGTTTCAAAGCAGACCAATGCGCTTTGACAGGCCAACTCCAACCCCATGTCACTATATAAGTGTTGACATCACTGCTACAAAAATCATTCTGAAGTGTTGCATCCTACACCAATTCCTAAGATGGATGCCCAAAGGGGTTCTAGAATGAGGCTCAACCTTCATTACCACATTTAAGACTTTTCAAAGGGATCAGTCCCTTTAAACCATACCAATGTTTACACTTTCACAATTTGGCCATGTTCTAATCAATTTATATTTTGTATTGAAAAGTCAGTCCTATTTTACATGTTTATTAAATTTAGGAACAATTATAGGTCAGCTCCAGCAAAATGTCAACAAATTTGTGGGTTAGGTTGGAATTTCTCCAAATACTATCACACATGCATATATAATCACACATTTTCCTTTTTAGATCTTGATTGGTTGAACAAAAAGGTTCACTCCCTGTGTAATTTTGTCCCATACCTCCACATCAACACTCATAGATAACAATATTCTTAATTCTTCATTTGTGTGCATAGTAAGGTCCCTTTTGGTTGCTATTTTTGATGGATCAACCTCTGACAGTACACTTTTTACCACAGAGATGTTGTTGTTGGATAGAAATCTCTAGAGGAGTCTTACACCAGGCATTTAAATGGCTATTGTATATCACAACAATAAGCATTAACATATGAAGATGTGTAGACCCTAAACTATGTGCATTCAATCCATTACTTTTTCTTTCATGGAAGATTTCATTCTGCATAGTAGATGTGTTGTGGCACTTGAATGTGTTCACATAAAAAATTCTAAGGCCAAACCCGAATTCTCGTGTGTCATGGAAATTCAACATATGCCTTGTTCACCTAAGAACTACTTGTAACTCATCTTAGGGTACTCATGTACAATCTCACTCATCCCATTTAACAAGTTACCAAGACAAGGCTCATCACATCGAATCTTGGTCTAAACAATTAAGCAACACAATTTACATCTTGACATTCCATCGCACCAACATGCCTTAAAATGCCTTGGCACTATGTGGCATGCATTAACATCCCCTACATTCCTTGGCATGATTTGACACTCCCTAGCACACCATGGCACTTCCTGACATGCCTTGGTAGTTTAGCATACCTTGGCATTGCCTAGCATATAACCTTGTCACTCCCTCCTTAACACACCTAGAACTCATTGAAACTCCCTCTCACACACTCTTATTTGTTAATTTCCATGCATTTTTAACTAGTGCTTCCGTATGTTTCCTTGGAACCTCCTAACACTCCCTAGCTCACCCTAGCACTTGACACATCTTGGCCTACCGCCTTAACACTCTAACATTCCTTAGCACTATATAGTATACCTTGTCACTCTTTCCTTAGCACACCTAGACATCACTGACACTCTTGGTCACAAAATCCTATTCATTCATTTCCATGCATAGTTACCTAATTCTCCCTTGTGTTTCCCTAGCACTCCTTATCACTCCTTGACATGTGTTTTTACACCCTAGCACCTATGACATACTGGCATGTCGCCCTAGCCTCTAACATACCTTGTCAATTTGTCCTAGCACACCTAGGACTCATTGAAACTTCTAATCAAAAGCTCTTATTTGTTCATTTCCATTCATTTTGACATAGCTCTCCCTTGTGTTTCCCTAGCACTCCCATCTAACACTTCCTTACACGCGTTGGCACATCTTGGCCGCATGTCGCCCTAGAACTCTAGCATTCCTTAGCATTACCAAGCATCCCTTGTAACTCCTCCTTAACACACTTGGAACTCACTAACACTCCATGCCACACACTCTTATGCCTTCATTTCCATGCATTATGACCTAGTTCTCCCTTTTGTTTCCCTAACACTCCCTAACACTCCTTGGCACACATTAGCACACCATGGAACTTGTCACACCTTAATAGGATTTCCTAGCACTCTATCATCTATTGGCATTGCTTATCATACATTGTCACTCCCTCCTTAGCACACCTATAACTTGTTAACACTCCCTATCACACATGCACATTTATTCATTTGCATGTAATTGAAATGAGTCCTCCCTTGTGTTCCCTTGGCAATCCCTAGCATGTGTTGGCACCACATCCTAGAACCTAGCACACATTGGCATGCCTTATCACTTGGCATGTCTTGACATGCCTAACATTCCATGGAACTTTATAACATGTGTTAGCACTTCCTGAAATTCCCTGCACACCTTGGTACTCCCTAGTTTTCATGCCCTCATAGATAACCTTAATTTTTTTGTGACTTGGGAACCCAACCAAGTCATTGAAAAAATAGTGTTGTGCCTAGACCAAAGTTGCCCTTTGTCTTAAGCTACTTTTTCCATCCTCTTATCAAAATCATAGGCTTTCCTCCTACAAGTCCAAATATGAAATTCTCCTAACACACTTCGTCCATGGGACACCTAGAATTCACTGACACTCCCTGACATAATCTCTTATTCATTCATTTCCATGCACTTTGACCTAGTTCTCCCTTATGATTCCCTGACAGTCCCAAACACTCCTTGACATGCATTGACACTATTTGGCATATGTCAGCACTCCTTTTCATTCCTTGGCATGCCATGGCACTCCTTAATTATCATTCCCTCATAACTACCCTTATTTTCTTTTAGACTTAGGAACCCAATCAAGTCCTGCCTCGACTACAACAACTCTAACAAGTTACATTTACTACAACTAGACTATGCCTTGTTCCCCAAATGGACTATAAATCATCTTAGGATTTTCATGTCCAATATTAACTCATCCCACTTAACAAGTTACCAAGTCAAGGCTCACATCCAACAATGCCCATAAAACAACTAAGCAACATAGTTTACACCTTCACATGCCATAACATCTGGCACGTATAACAATCTGTTATCACTACATGGCACACATTATCATCCCATGCATTCCTTGGCATGATTTTCCACTCCCTAATATACCCTACCACTCCCTAGCAATCCCTGACACTCTAGCATGCCTTGGCACTACTTATCATATACCCTTATCACTTCCTCCTTAACACAATTGGAACTTGCTGACACTCCCTATCACACACTCTTATCTATTCATTTACATGCAATTTGAACTAGTTCTCCCTTGCGTTCTCATGGAACTCCCTGACACACATTAGCACACCCTAGGACTTGGCACATCTTGGCATGTCACCCTGGCAATCTAGCATTCCTTGGAATTACCTAGCATACCTTGTCACTCCCTCCTTAGCACACCTAAAATTCACTGACAATCCCTGTCACACACTCTTATTCATTCATTTCCATGCATTTGAAACTAGTGCTCCCTTGTTTTCCCCTGACACTCCATAACTCACCCTGGCATGCATTGGTGCACCTTAGCACCTAGCACAGCTTGTCATGTTTCCCTGGCCTCTAGAATGCCTTAGCACTGCCTAGCATACCTTGTCACTCCCTCCTTAGCACACCCTGAAGTCATTGACACTTCCTGTCACAAACTCTTAATTGTTCATTTGCATGCATTATTTTCACCTAGTGCTCCCTTGTGTTTCCCTAACACTCCCTAACACTTCCTAGCACTATTTGGCACACATTGGCACCTAGCACATATTGGTTGCATGTCACTCTGGCATGCTAGAATGACTTAGCGCTGCTTAGAATACCATGTCACTCCCCTCTTACCACACCTGGAACTCATTGACACTCCCTATCACACACTCTTATTCATTCATTTCCATGCATTTTTACCTAGTGCTCCCTTATGTTTCCCTAGCACTCACTAATACTCACCACACATTGGCACACCTAACTGCAATGAGTTTCATTAACAGTTAATCCAAAAACCCTTCCAGAGTCTAGCTAGTTACTCTTTCTTCACTAATATATTAGGGTTAAGTTTATTGTATAGTGTTCAGTGTGAAAATATTTCTAGGTGTTGTCATCACATAGATTAATTATGATCTTCCCCATGTACACAAGGATAACTGAGAAGTGTTTCCCATAATCATGCAAGTGGAACTTCAACATGTACATCAGGGTAACCACAAAATATTTATCATATTTACACAATGCAAGGTGATAGGAAAATATTTACATTATATACGTGAATGTACTAAGATCAGGACCATTAGCATCATATCTACATATTTACCACAAGACAAGGGTCATTACAACCCCTTAAAATTATCCATAAGGCCTTCCTCTTTTGCAGCTCCTTGACCACAAGGGTTTAATTGAAAAACACATAGTTCCTTTAAAGATTTGTAGGTTGAGGCAGCCACTTCAAGCCCTTGAACTTAAAGATAATCAAATATTTGCAATTTGTTACAATAATAAGTCCATTATGCACACTCCTCATCTTAGAGTTGGGTAGAGAGGGAGAATACTTGATTGATGCCAACCTTGTAAATGAAAAAATTTTCCTACTCATTGGCTAGACACTCCACCACTAGTTGAGACCACTAACACACACCAAAAGTCCAAGATACCCATAATATGTGTCCTACACCCAAGGGCGTAGACTACACCTCCATAAAATGTACCTTCAACTTTAGATGTCCCAAAACAGTAATATCCTAACCGTAGCCTATTTGTTATATTTTTGAACTTTTTCCTTAACTAACATTTTTTTTAACTATTTAATCCACTTACCATATACTCTCTCTTGTTTGCACCCACCTCGTATACAAGAACACTTATGTTTTTAATACAACCAAGTTAAGAGGGCATGTTTCTTTCTTACGCTTAAATGTTTTCAATACAACCAAGTTAAGAGCACGTGTTTCCTTTTCAAATTCCAAAAGTATAACATGTCTATCTCTATAAACTAACAACATAATTATTGCATAAAAAAGGTAAGCTTAAAATTAAATTAAAATTAGATTCTTATTATTATGATAAATACACCACATATGGAAAAATTGTTTTCAAACACAACCATAAAAAAAAGTGTTAGTTTATCAAATATAACTACAAACTTATTAAGCCAGCGTAGATCCATCTTAACCAGATCTATCAAGCACTGAGAGGGATCCAATATCTCGATGTGAAAACCTCTTTTTTGGCGCTTGGTAGATCCAGGTTAAGATGAATCTAGGCTGGTTATATAATACTATATAATATCTATATTTGTATCTATTTGTCTCTTTCTTATTCCCTCTCTCTATCTCACCCCCCAAACATACACACTCTCTCTCCATATATATCTCTCTCTCTCCCTCTTCCTTTCTGCCTCTCTCTCTTCCCTCTATCTCTCCTCTCTCCATCTCTCCCTTGTCACTCCCTCTCTCTCTCTACCTTTCTCCCTCCATGTATTTCTTTTTCCTTCCCTCTCTCCCCCTCTAACTTCATCTCTCTCTCCTCTCGCTTAGTCCTCTCTCCCTTTCTCTCTCACCTCCCTCTGTCCCACCCATCACTCTCTCTCTCTCTCTCTCCCCCCTCCATATTTGTGCCTCCCTCTCTCTCTCTTTCCCTTCTCTCCCTATCTTTATCCCCACCTATTCTCTCTCTCCCCTCCTCTCTTCTCTCCTTCTCTCTCTATCCATCTATCCCTTGTCACTCCCTCTCTCTCTCCGCCTCTATCTCCCTATGCCTTAGTTCTTTCCTCCCTCTCTCTCCACCTCTATCTCCCTATGCCTTAGTTCTTTCCTCCCTCTCTCTCTCCCTCCAACTCCATATCTCTCTCCCCCACTCTCTTCTTCTCTCTCTCCCCTCTCTCTCTTCCTACCTCCTTCTCTCTGTCTCCCCCCATCTCTCTCTCTCTCTCTCTCTCTCCATCTTTGTCACTATCTCCCTCCCCCTCTCTTCCCTTTACTTTTCTTGCTATCATCACTTGGATCCTTAGTTAATATAGATCTATGTTGGTTCATACTAATATTTGTATTATATAAATTTCACATATTTAAATACAAAAGTATTCTCGTTTTTAATTTTATTAAAACCTTAATTTAATTTAATTTATATGTGAATAATTTTAGTAGTCGTGAGGATAGAGGGTTTATATATATCTCAAAACTAATTACAACCCTTTTCCTATTAGCTTCAAATAAAAAATGTTATAAAATTAAATTAAATTAAAATATTTTTTATTGTGAAATAATTTATGGTTTTTGGGCATGTGGTATTGATAAGGCATGATATTGGCCCATGGTATTGTAAAAAATCCTATTTACAAGTCAATACTATCCATGGTAAAGTGGGGGTGAATATCGATGGTTTTCATATTGTTATAAAATATTTAGATTGTGAAATAAGATATGATTTTTTGGCATGTGGTATTGATAAGCCATGGTATTAGCCCATGTTATTGTAACAAGGCCTATTCACAAGTTCATAATATCAATGACAAAGCGGGGGTAAATATCCATGACTAAGAATCCTGTCATATTCTTATAAAATATTTTGATTTTGAAATAAGTTATATTTTTTGGGCATGTGATATTGATAAGCCATGGTATTGGCCCATGGTATTGTAACAAAGTTTATTTCCATGGTTAAGAATCTTGTCATATTGTTATAAAATATTTTGGTTGTGAAATAAGTTATGGTTTTTGGGCTTGAGGTATTGATAAGCCATGGTATTGGCTGATGGTATTGTAGCAAAACCTATTCACAAGTTAATAACAAAATCAAAATATAAAAATTTGAATTTTATTAATTTTTATTATTATTTGAGCCAACATTTAGATTTTTGCACTCATCCCTATACTTTTGAATTTTATTATTATTATTACTATTATTCTTTAACTAAGCCCATATCTAGAATTATTTACATACTTACATTACACCTACACATCTACTCTATACTCTATAAATATTGTATTTATTGTTTTTTAGGGAGGGAAATTTTAACATTTTTGAAAAAATTCAGCCTTAATTTTGATGTAACAAAGCCCTCCTAATTCCAATCTTCATTTACTTTCTAAAACAAGTAGTATATTTTCACTTTTCATAGGCCGGAGGGAAAACTAGTACATATTTTCACTTTTCACACGGCACGGGGGAAAACGAGATTGAAGAGAGTTGTGAATTAAATTTTCACTTTTCATAAGGCAGAGGGAGGGAAAACTAGTAGCATATTTTCACTTTTCACAGGGTGGGAGGGAAAATGAGATTGAAGAGAGTTGTGAATTAAGGTTTTACCAGTAGTAGATTGATATCGAACCCCACCATTAGATATTCAATCCATTAATGGCGCACATGTATGTTTCATTTCTAACCTCATTGCATTTACACTCCACTTTTAGTCTTCTTCCACACAGGGAGGAGTACACACATCTCAGATCTCTTATTCAAAATTCACTATTTTTTTCATCCTTGCTTTTAAGTTTACGAGTAGAATATTTTCACTTTTCATAGGGTGAGAGGGAAAATGAGATTGAAGAGAGTTGTGAATTGAGATTTTACCAGTAGCAGACTAATATCGAACCCCACCATTGGATCTTCAATCCATTAATGGCTCATAGGTATGTTTCATTTCTAACCTCGCTGTATTTCCACCCCACTTTTAGTCTTCTTCCACACAAGGAGGACTAGTTCAAAATTCACTACTTTTTTCATCCTTTCTTTTAAGTTTAATAGTAGCATATTTTCACTTTTCACAAGGCGGGAGGGAAAACGAGATTGAAGAGTGTTGTGAATTAAGGTTTTACCAGTAGCAGGCTGATATCGAACCCCACCATTGGATCTTCAATCTATTAATGGCGCCCATGTATGTTTCATTTCTAACCTTGCTGCATTTCCACCCCACTTTTAGTCTTCTTAGACACAGGGATGAGTACACACACTTCAGATCCCCCACCATTGGATCTTCAATCCATTAATGGTGCCCAAGTATGTTTCATTTCTAACCTTGCTGCATTTCCACCCCACTTTTAGTCTTCTTCCACACAAGGAGGACTGGTTCAAAATTCACTATTTTTTTCATCCTTTCTTTTAAGTTTAAGAGTAGCTTATTTTCACTTTTCAAAGGGCAGGAGGGAAAACGAGATTGAAGAGTGTTGTGAATTAAGGTTTTACCGATAGCAGACTGATATTGAACCCCGACATTGGATCTTCAATCCGTTAATGGCACCCAGGTATGTTTCATTTCTAACCTCGCTACATTTCCACCCCACTTTTAGTCTTCTTCCACATAGGGAGGAGTACACACTCCCTATATTCCCCACCATTGGATCTTCAATCAATTAATGGTGCCCAGGCATGTTTCATTTCTAACCTCACTGCATTTACACCCCACTTTTAGTCTTCCTCTACACAGGGAGGAGTACACACACCTCAGATATCTGGTTCAAAATTCACTATTTCTTTCATCTTTACTTTTAAGTTTATGAGTACCATATTTTCACTTTTCACAGGGTAGGAGGGAAAACAAGATTGAAGAGAGTTGTGAGTTAAGGTTTTACCTCTTCAATCCATTAATGGTGCCCAGGTATGTTTCATTTATAACCTCATTTCATTTCCACCCCACTTTTAGTCTTCTTCCACACAAGGAGGATTGGTTCAAAATTCACTATTTTTTTCATCCTTTCTTTTAAGTTTAATAGTAGCATATTTTCACTTTTCATAGGGCAGGAGGGAAAACGAGGGAACATAGGTAAAAGCATATGTATTTTTCTTTCTTTTATGGTTTGTCTCTATAGAGTTGATTTTATTGGATGTACATTGTATGCATCTCAAAATTTCTCTTTAGGAAATCCTATTTTTATTCTTTCTAAGAAAAACTCTCTGGGAAATCCCAATGTATGTTTCCCCACATTCATGGATGGCATCCATGGTAAACCCATTGGCATTGAATAGTGCACCTCACCCAAGGGATTTCAAACAGGCACCTTCCAGAACAGAACTAGACAAATACCTAACATTAATGACATTCGTTTGGGCTACCCCTTGGGCTCAATAAATCATAATCAACTACACTATTTTCCATATTAACATATTGTTCCTATTTAACATTTTGTTAGAGTAACCATAACAATCCAAGATTGTTCCTATTTTTATTTTGGTTTTTAATTCCTTCTTGGGTGTGGTGACAACTTTATATGATTGTATAGATGATTATTTTTGTCAGAGTATATGTTGAAAAGTAGATGCTCTCTTACATTCTACCTTGTCTGTTATGCATTGATGGAGTTCACTTTCATTAGTTGTGACTAATGAACTGTGTCAGGCATGTATACAAGGATTCTTGTATCACTATTTATAAACTGAACATTGTCCTTAAATAAGCAAAGTAGATCCTTAATGCTACATATTTGTATCTCAGGTAACTTCTAATCCTAATAAATGAGGTGAAATTTAAGTGTTTCCAGAATCCAAATCTCATGTTTTGTGAATTCACTCATATATGGTCCTGGAAAATTGAAGTGAAATTTAATTATTTCCAAATCTTAAGTTCTGTGAATTCACTCATATTTGGTGCTGGAATCTTTTGAGAAAACGGGAAGAATTTCTTTTTGCATTCAAATTTTCTAAAAATAATACTAAATTTCTCCCTCACTAAAATTCTCCCTGAAATGGCTTTAGGATTGAAAATTTTGTAAATATTTTTAGGGAAACAACCCAAAATACTTTTTCTAGAATAGATTTTTATAACACTAGGTACTAAAACAGTCTTCTATTTTCTACTGCAAATGTCTGATAGAGTCTTCCCAACAACTGATCAGAAAATTAGGTAGATGCGCTGGAT
This sequence comes from Pinus tabuliformis, assembly GCA_031772625.1. NCBI lineage: Eukaryota > Viridiplantae > Streptophyta > Pinopsida > Pinales > Pinaceae > Pinus > Pinus tabuliformis. The sequence goes on along the minus strand of CM062811.1, from coordinate 221,356,768 downwards.
GGAATAAATAATTTTTAATGAATAATCACTTAAGATAAATGATATATTAGGTTGCATAAATATATAACTTAGAAGCATGAAATGAAGAAGAAATCTCAACGAGATTGACATATTCTTAATTGAGTTGAATGAGGCCAGGAATAACTTTGACTAGAGGGTGTTGAAAATGGCATCATTTTTTTCTAGTTGGATAGATTTAGAACTAAAAATTAGCAATTTTCTTGCCTTCATAACTTGGGAAGATTTTTGTATCTCAAGTATCAAACTTATTGAATAATATGATTTATGCCTTGCAATTTTGAGATATGCTGTGATACCACTTAATAGTACATAAACACTTTGGATGAAAATTTAATTGTGAATTTTACTTGCAAAAGATATAAGTGAAAATATAGATTAATTGTCCCTTGTGTAGAATTTCCTTGAAATTATGCTACTGCTTGAGTGAATAAATCTGAAACTAATTGTTGCATGAAGACAAAAAATATCTCTACCAATTTGTAGTCGAATAGAACAGAAATAAAACACAGTCACACTATAGCAAAAAAAAAAAAAATTCTAGGGAACCCAACTGGGAAAACCATTTGCTAGCTGTAGAAATTTAAAATACTATCCATATTAGACTTTAATACACCTTCTTCAAGACCAGGTTCATCGATGCTTATTTCTTTCCGTATTCATTTTCACAAGCATTAGGGTTGTTGTCCGTCAAATCAGTGTAGCTATAAAGTGTCTCTTTAATTTCATAAAGAAAATCAGGATCAACTTCATCCAAGAATCCCCTAGAAGGCTCATCAGTAGCAATAAGAAAGGTATTTTTTTATTTTATTTCATCACATGCATCCATCATAATCACTATTTGTCTTCATTTCTTCCACAGTCATTTTCAATGTTAGATGCAAAAGGTAGTTCAGTATGATATAATCCTTAGGTAACCAACCTCAGACATATTGTTGGTTAATTGATGTTGTTTGAAGTTTATTGAGTTTGAGTTTTATCATGAAACTACTAGAAGTGTACTGGAATGGGTGAGTTGATTATCTTGATAACAATGTTATGGTTTGATCTAGTCCTTGAAAGGAACCTATAGTTGATGGTCAAAATTTCACATTCCTTTCATTTTTTTACCTTCACATATAAAAAATATCTTTATGTTATAGCATCTATCTAGATATATACAATAAGTTCCACTCAGAAGTTGGATGCCATCATTTTGGAGCTTGAGCTTACTCAACTTACCTTTGTTTGAGTTGAAAATGTCATTAGATATCATTATATCATCTATTATAGAGCATGAATCCAATTTACCTTTGTTTCAGTTAAAAATGTAATTAGATATTGCTATCTCATCTTTTGTAGATAATGAATCCAATTTCTCATAGTCCATTTTCTTGAGGTATAACAAAGCTACTTTAATTCATTAAACTTACTTTTCATACTCTATTTGTTGATTGTGATTCTGTAGGCCACATTTTCATTGAAAAAGGGGCATATTTAATGAAGTGTGGAAGGAGAGGAAGCTTCAGTTATGTCCTTTCAACCTTTCTAAGGTATGTAATAAAATTTTAAAAAATTTCTCCTTAGAATGTTGTGCTTTAACTTTTTCTTTTGATAATGGATTATTTATGTGACCTCCCCTCTCTTACCACAACCATATTCCAGACATACATGGTTTTTTGGGATATGTGGGCAATGGATAGATTTACGCTAACCATTTATCTAGAAATTTACATTGTATAAGATCAAGAATTTATAGTTGAATATTTCCTTGCCACTAAATTAGAGTTGAAGAGTCAGACTCCTATTTTTTAGGCATATACCTCACTTTTAAATCAATTTATTGCTGACTTTGTATAGACCTTCCATGGGAGGGAAAAGAGTGATCACTACCTTTATTTAATCTTTTTGTGGATCAAGTAAAGAATCCAAATGTGTATAAATTAGTGGCTCCTTAGAGAATCCCAAGAGTGGAACTATTGTAGCAATAAGAAATTCGTTTATTTTGAGTTCTTCATTAGTGCATTGATAGTATATTGTTTATTCCATACAATACCTCAACAGTGTATGATCAAATTACAGTTAATCCTATCATAATATTTTGACTTACCCTCTTTTAGAGGGAAACTAGAGTGTGTGTCAAGCTTGCACATCACAATTGTATCATGTAAAGTTAACCTGGGACAAGTTTTGAGGATCTAAGCAACAATATACCTACTGGAATTCAAGAGGCAACAATACTACAAAGTGGGAAAGAGGTTTCACAATTAACTTGGATTTCACATTATGGTTGGACTCGGTTTGTTAGCAATATGCTGGATACCCCAACTTCCTTTTTATGATTGAGTGCAAGATTGAATCCTTCGACATATTCCTCACTCAATTGTCATTAAGTGATGGGTTTTCTCAGAAGTGTTGGACAACTATAAACCTTACTAGAGTTGTTCTTGAGTCTTCGAAGGTGGTTAGCTTTTCAAAGCAGACAGGTATAAGAAGAGGAGAAATATATACCCGACTAATTTGAAGTTATCTACCTGTGAATAGGGTGTTCCCATTCATAAACCTGATGACTCGCTCTACTTCTTTCTAGTGAACAACTTTGGGACTTGCCATGAATCATGAGACAATTCCAACCCCATAACTATAAATTTCTTATTTAAATCTATACCCAATAGATTAGAATCTACACAAGGAGAAATCCATTCTTGTTTCGAAAGGACCTACAATCGACTTGTGCCATGCTATTCAATATTTTTTGTATTTATTCGCATCCTTGGTTTGTGACATAAATATGCAATAGGCTACCTTGAATTTTCTATACTAACACTCCTAAAAAATAATAAAGTATGCCCAAATATATCATTTCAAATGATCTATGTAGCTCACCTTTTGGTTTTTCAATTATCGAAGTTGTTGCCTATATTGATGAGAACTTCTACAACCGATACCAGAGTGACAATATATGTTATAGTTTTATCTATGTTTCTCTGAAGGTGTTTCTCCTTGAGTAGAGTATCAATACACTGTAGTTTTCATTTTGGGGAGAAGTGTACCCAGTAGCAACCTTGACCTGTGTGCAGATGGGTTGAATGCACATTAGACTTTATCTGTTGTTTGAAGGTGTTTCTCCTTTAACAATACTTCATCTTAGTAGATACTTTCGGTCTGCACCTTTAGTAGATGCATGTAGCCTTGGGATACATGTTGTAGATTATAGTTTTCCTATGAGGTTGTAGCAATGATGAAAGAAGTGCATCGATTTTAGGCATATTTAGTATGATTTTATAGTTTGACTTAGATGCTCACTTTTCTTAATTTAGTTGTTTTTCTTAGTTTTGTTTTATGCACATATTTATATTTAAGAAAAGTTCATAGTAGAGAAGGGTTATATATTTTGAGTAGGGGACACACTTCCAGGTAGGAGGTACTCTATTCTAGGAAGCTTTTGCCATGCAGGTTAGGTGCTTTATCCGAGAATCCCAAGAGGCGCTATTGTAGCAATAAGAAATTGATTTATTTTGAGTTCTTTATTAGTGCATTGATAGTATATTGTTTATTCCGTGCAATAATTCAATATTGTATACAACCATATTTAGTATGCTTTTATAGTTTGACTTATATGCTCACTTTTCTTAATTTAGGTGTTTTTCTTAGTTTTGTTTTATGCATAGATTTATCTTTAAGAAAAGTGCACAGTAGAGAAGGGTTGTATATTTTGAGTAGGGGACACACTTCTAGGTAGGAGGTACTCTATTCTAGGAAGCTTTTGCCATAAAGGTTATGTTCTTTATCTGAGAATCCCAAGAGGCACTATTGTAGCAATAAGAAATTTGTTTATTTTGAGTTCTTCATTAGTGCATTGATAGTATATTGTTTATTCCATGCAATACCTCAATATTGTATGATCAAATTACAATTAAGATTGTCATAATATTTTTACTTACCCTCTTTTAGAGGGAAACTAGAGTGTGTGTCAATCTTGCACGTCACAATTGTATCATGCAGAGTTTACGTGGCATGAGTTTTGTGGATATAAGCAGCCATATACTTGTTGGAATTCAAGGGGGAACAATACTACAAAGTGGGAAAGAGGTTTCCCAGTTAACCTGCCTTTCACATTATGGTTGGAGTCGATTTGTTGGCAAGATGCTGGATACCCCAACTTCCTTTTTATGGTTGAGTGCAAGATTGAATCCTTCGACATATTCCTCACTCAATTTTCATTAAGCGATGGGTTTTCTCAGAAGTGTTTCACATCTATAAAATTTACCAGAGTTGTTATTGAGTCTTTGGATGTGGTTATCTTTTCAAAGCACACACGTACAAGAAGACGAGAAATAATATACCCAACTAATTTCAAGTTATCCTCCTGCGAATAGGGTGTTCCCTTCCATAAACCTTATGACTCGCTCTACTTCTTTCTGGTGAAAAAATTTGGGACTTTTCATGAATTGTGACACAATTTCAACCCCATAACTATCAGTTTCTTATTTAAAGTTATACCCACTAGATTAGAAACTGCACAAGGAAAATTTCGTTCCTGTTTCAAAATAACTTGCAATTGACTTATACCATGCTATTTAATATTTTATGTATTTCTTCGCATCCTTGGCCTGTGACATAAATAACAAGTTACGTTGCATTTTCTAAACTAACACTCCTAAACAATAATAAAGTATGCCCAAATCTGTCATTTCAAATTATCTATGCATCTCACGTTTTGGTTTTTCAATTATCGAAGTTGTTACCTATATTGATGAGATCATTGACAACCGAGGCCACATTGACAATATCTATTAGAGTTTTATCTGTGTTGCACTAAAGGTGTTTTTCCTTCAACAGCACTACAATACATTGTACTTTCCATTCAGTGGAGAAGTGTACCCAGTAGTAGCCTTGGTCTGTGTGCAAATGGCTTGAATTCACAATAGACTTTATCTATTATTTTGAAGGTGTTTCTCCTTCAATAGTACTTCATCTCAGTAGATCTTTTCAATCTACACCTTCAACAAATGCATACAGCCTTGGGGTACATGATATAGATTCCGGTTCTGATGTGAGGGTATAGCAACAATGAAAGAATCACATCGATTTTAGGCATCTTATTGTTGTTGTATGAAAACATGCTTGTCTAGTGTTTCCCAAACTTATATAGAGACACATTTATTATACTTTTATAGTTTGACTTAGGTGCTCACTTTTCTTAATTTAGGTGTTTTTATTAGTACTATTTTATGCACAGATTTATCTTTAAGAAAAGTGCACAATAGAGAAGGGTTCTATATTTCGAGCAGGGGACACTCCTCTATGTAGCAGATACTCTATTCTAGGGAGATTCTGTCATGCATGTTAGGTGCTTTATCCTAGACAGAGTTCCAAGTCCTTTCCTCCTTGAAAAAGTCCCTGCAAAACAAGACACTAGTGGATAGAGTTCCAAGTCCCTAAATTTTCCAAAAACCCACCTGACCCTAGCTATCTAGCCTAAAATCCTTTACATTCCAGTCATCTCTTAGCTGTGATTTCATAGAGAGAGACGTCTCTGGTTTGCTAGGGCTAGATACCAAACTAAAAGCTTGGTCTGCGGTTACCTCTGTCGATCTCTTCATTAGCCTGGGACATTATGGAGGATAACAAAGGGCATGACAACTAGGGAGTGCCAAGGTGTTCTAGTGAATGTAAGGTTCCAAAGTCATGGAAAAATGTAATGCTAGTTGTGAGGTCATGATTGCCAAGGTGTGTTAGGGAATGCTAGGGCATGCTGAGATGTGCCACATAGTACGAAGACATGTCAAACAAGCTAAGATGTGCCAAGTGTTAAGGTATGCCAAGATGTACAAGGGTTCCAAGTCCTTGCCTCCTCTTCTTCCATATGATATCCACTTCTGAAATTTCCTTTACAATATTTGGTGCATTTGATAGTTATAGTTCATTTATAGGTTATAAATGTCTTCAAAGTTTCACTTCTAATTGAGTATTCAACTGAACATATTGATTCTCTTATACATAACTATTTTTCCCTCCACCCAATTTTCATAACTTCAATAACCATTAGGTAGGGACCTACATCTTCGATGTTGCTTTGCTTGTTTAGTAAAATATTGCTAAGACTTTAATTTATTGAGAGTTGTAGAATTTACAATTTATGAAGTTTCAAGGTATAATTTTAAAAAATATAATTCTTTAAAGGGTGCTAGCTCAATGTAATAGCACCTGCTTTACAAGCAGGAGGTTGGTGGTTCGATTCCATCAGCCCTGACATCCATATGGAATGGCGGCGATAAATTTTTGGTGACAGAGACTTTTTTTACCATCACCAATGTGCTATGGTGACATTTTTCGACCCTCACAAAAATATGAAATGGTGACAGTCAATGAACGCCACCATATATACGCATCAATAGTGACAACCCTCAAAGGTCCGTAACCATAAATTGTTGTTGTTGATATGAAATGGTGACGGTCATTATCATTATTTGTGATGGACATTGAATGTCACCACAACACCTATACTTCTAGCAATGTGCTTTTGGTGACGGTCAATGAACGTCACCATATATATGCACCAATATTGACAGCCATTAAACATCCATCACAATAAATCATTATTGTTCATATGAAATGGTGACAGTCACTATCCGTCATTATAATCAATATTCATGATGGACCTTGAATGTCACCAGAACACTTATACTTTTGGCGACGCCACCTTTGGTGACATTCAGTTTTTGGTGATCGAGGCTATGGTTCATCACCATTGCTCATATGCAATGGTGATGGTCACTATCCATAATTATAAATCATTATTGCTGACGAACTTTGAATGTTACTACAACACCTATACTTTTGGCGACACCACCTTTGGTGATGTTCAGTTTTTGGTGACGGAGGGTATGGTCCATCACCATTGCTCATATGAAATGGTGACGACCGTTATTCGTCATTATAAACCATTATTGGTGATAGACTTTGTATGTCACTACAACACCTATACTTTTGGTGACGTTCAGTTTTTGGTGATGAATGCTCTTTTGACCGTCACCAATGAGCTTATGGTGACATTTTTCGCCCCTCACCAATTTCCCTTTTTCTTGTAGTACCAATATGCATCTGTATATGGATAAAGAGTAAGATCTGCATCTATAGGATACCATAAACCAAAGTCCTGAGTTCCTTTAAGATATTTGAAAATTCTTTTGACTACCTGAAGGTGTGATTCCTTTGGATTTGCTTGGAATCTTCCAAGTATTCCTACTGCATGCTTGATGTCAAGTCGGGTACCTGTTAGATAAAGTAGACTGCCAATCATGGATCTGTAAGTTGGTTGACCTACTGCTACTGATTCATCATTTGAGCTGAGACTACATCCTGTTACCATTGGGGTACATACAGGTTTAGAATCTTCCATTCCATACCTTTTCAAGATCTGTTTGAGATATTTGGTTTGTGAAAAAAAATACCATCTTTATTTTGTTGAACTTGTAGATTAAGAAAATAGGTAAGTTCACCAAGCAAGGACATTTCAAATTCTTATTGCATTACTGAAGAAAAATTCTGACTCATGGATTCTTCATTTCTACCAAAAATGATATCATCAACATAAACAATAATAATTAGCAATTTATCATTTTCAATCTTTGTATATAGATTGTTATCTGTTGAACCTTTTGTAAAACCTTTTTCATGGAGATATTTGTCAAGGTGGTAATACCAGGCCCTTAGAGCCTGTTTTAGACCACAGAGAACCTTTTTGAGTCTGCATACAATTTTTGCATCATTTCCAAGAATGAATCCTTCTGGCTGTTCAATATAAACTTCTTCCTCTAAATCTCCATTAAGGAAGGCTGATTTTACATCCACTTGGTATACTTTGAATTTCTAAAAGCTAGAAAGAGAAAGAAACATCCTTATGGCTTCAAGTCTGGCAACAGGTGAAAAGGTTAATTCAAAATCTATACCTTCTTGTTGAGCATATCATTTACAAACAATTCTTGCCTTGTTTCTAATGACTTCTCCATTTTCATTCAGCTTGTTTTTGAATATCCATTTAGTTCCTATAATATTTTTATCATGAGGTCTAGGAACTAATTCCCAAGTATCATTCTTTTCAATTTGCTCAAGTTCTTCATCCATGGCCTTTACCCAAAATTCATCTTTTCATGCTTCATTTACATTTTGAGGTTCGGTGGAAGATAGTAATGCTAGATAGCTTGAGGTCCCTGTAATAGTTCTTCTTGTCTGTACACCTACCTCTTTTTCTCCTAAAATTTGAGTTTCTAGATGATTTTTTTGAACATACCTGGACGAAGTCTTTTCTTCTACCATTGTCTCTTTTTCTGGTGCTTCATTGGTTTCTTATTCAATATAATTTTAATTTGATGTGGTAAAATAATCCCCATCTTCTTCATTGTCATAATCTTCTGTTGATTTTATCTATTTTGGATTTTTGCATGCTTCATCAACTACAACATCAATGCTTTCAACAATTTTCCCATGTCTTTTATTATAACATTTATATCTTTTACTTCTGGAGGAATAACCAAGAAGAATACCTTCATCTACTTTAGGTTCAAACTTACCAAGTTTTTCATCATTCCTTTTGATAAAGCATTTGTTTCCAAAAACTTTAAAGTATTTTACTGTAGGAGTCTTTCCATACCAAAGTTCATGTGGAGCTTGAGTTCTATTTACTCGAAGATTTTCTTTGTTGAGAATAGTTACGGCAACGAATGTTGCTTCACCCCAGAAGGTTGCAGGAGTTCCAGATTCATATAGCATAGCTTGAGCCATTTGTTGAATTATTCTATTCATTCTTTCTACCACACCATTTTGTTGAGGAGTCCTTGCGGTGGAGAATTGCCTTTTTATTCTATGTTGTTCACAAAAGTCAAAGAATTCATCTAATGTAAATTCCCCTGGATCAGATCTAAGGCATTTGATTTTTCGATTTGATTCATTTTCAACCAAATATTTGAAGGCTTGGAACTTTTCAAATGCTTCATATTTATGCTTTAGAAGACCTATCCAACACATTCTAGAAAAATCATCAATGAATAAAATAAAATATTCTTCTCTGCGAGGTGACTTTTTCCTTGATGGTCCACATAGATCAGTATGGACAAGTTCAAGAGGCTTACTTGCTGACCCTTCTTTTTCCATGAAGTGAACTTTGGTTTTCTTACCGATTTGACATGGTTTGCATATTGTATTTTCTGGGATGTTGATATCTGGAAGATCACGAACAACCTTGAATTTGCATGCTTTTCTTATTTGAGAAAAGCTTAGATGTCCCAATCTTCTATGCCACAACTAGTTTTCATCATTTTTTCTTAGATAGCATTTTTGTTGTCCTCCCTTGAGTATGTATAAGTTGTTTGGAGTTCTTGTACCTTTGATCATGATCTCTCCTGTATCAAGGTCACGAACAACACATCTGTTTGATCGAAACACCGCTTCATTTCCTTGATCACACATTTGACTGACACTCAACAAGTTATGCTTTAAACCTTCTACATACATAGCATTTCTAGCTTTAACCTTTTCTTTCAAGAAAATAAAGCCTTTACCTTTTATGATAGCAAGAGTGTCATTTCCAAATGAGACATTCTTTTCCTTTTCTAAGGCATTATATGAGTAAATTTTTTGTTTGTCACCTGTCATGTGTTTTGAGCATCCACTGTCGATGTACCACTGATTTTATTGTCCTTCTGCATACAAGGTTATACCACATATTTCTGTTAGATATTCTTTCCTTCTCCATAATGAATTTTGCTCCTTTTGAGATGTTTGCCGAAATTTGCTCCTGCATTCAGATTCTTCATGACCAAAGTTGTTACAGATTGAGCATTCTATTTCATTTTCAAGAGGAGAAAAGTTATTATAGGAATTTCTCTTGATTCCTGTTACATTCCTTTGATTACATGCTTCTCTAGTCATGATGGTTTTGTAAGAAATGCGTTGAGAAGCTTTGTGCCCAAAATTATGACATGAAAAACATTTCCCATTAAAGAAGTTCTTGCGACTATCGAATCTATTTACCTAGTGATTGTAGTTTCCATTGATATTCATCTTTGGAGAAAATTGAGTATGATTTGCCTGAGGTTGGTTGTGGCTTCTATTCATCCTTGGAGTAAAGTGAGTATGATTTATCTGGTGATCTGCTTTATGCCTTTGCTGACAATTGTCAGATTATTCACTGGTCTTTTCCACATCAAGATAGCTTTTGGTGGAGGTTGATAGTTTCTGTGATTGAGATGCTCCTTCAGTATATCCAAGACCTGTATTTATCATAGAACAATGCTGAACTTTGATAATTTCATTTAAAGTTTATGATCCTTTAGCAAATCTAAGACTGAGAGATTTTTTTTTCTCACGATCCTTTCTTATACCCACCATTTCACATTCTAGTTTTTCATCATTTTTTCCTTTTCAGCAAGTTGGTACGTCAAGGTATTTGTAATCATATTCTTTTTTTCTAAACAGATTTTGATTTTAGGTAATTCTTCATGAAGGTCTTCCTCTTCTAAAGCATCCAAAAAATTATCATCATCAAAGCCATGAGAAGTCTATAATCATTACTATTAGATAAACCATCACTATCCTCTTCTAAAGTATCCCAAAAATCGTTGCTATCATAAGCCATGAGAATTTTGTAGTCTTGTCCAGTTTCTTCTTCATCACTATTAGATAAACCATTGCTATCTTCATGAGTATAGTAACTCCTTTTATTCACAAATTGTTTTCTATTCCCTTTTGAATATTCCTTTCCTTTTTCATATTTATCTTTACGAGTACATCTAGCAGCATAATGACTGACTCTACCACAAGAAAAGCATTTGAAGGGTAGCTTACCTCTAAACCTTCCAGAACCCCATTGACGCTTCTTGAAAAAGTTTACCTCATATTCTTCTTCTGAAATATGTCCTGATTCAATATGTTCTTACTTTCCTTTTGCTGAAACTTTAAATGCAGCTTCTCTCATATCTAATGGTCCTCCTTTTCTCATCTCGAAGGCAGTTAAGATTCCGTGAAGCTGTGTCATAGTGATATTCTGCAAATCCTATTGTTATTCTATGGTAGATGCTTTTGATTCAAATTTAGCAGACAAGGATCTCTAAACTTTCTCAATTAAGGTAACTTCCTTTATTTCTTCACCCAGATTCTTCATACAATTAACAACTTCATCTGTACGTAAGAAGTAACTAGATATACTTTCATCACTATTCATTTTAAGAGTTTCATATTGAATTCTTAGAGTTTGAAGCTTAGCACATTTTACCTGAGAGTCTCCTTCATAGCTCAGAAAGATTTTGTCCCATATTTCTTTAGCTGATTTGAGCTGCATGGCTTTGACAAACTATGATTGTGACAGACTTCCTAATAAAGTATTGACAACTTTGGCATTGGTTTCATATTGCTTTTTACCTGCTGCATCTGTAGGAATTATTGTTGGAAATGTATATCCTCCTTCCACAATTTCCTAGACATCCATTCCAAGTGATTGTAGATAGGTTGTTGTGTTGGCATTATGATACATATGTTGTACTTGATGGCAACTCACTCATCTCAGATGATAAATTATAGTGCAACAAAGTTCACGCACCTTCATGAAGATAAAAGTTTCTTTTATGTAGAGAAAAGTTCACGCACTTTTATGCAGAGAAAAGTTTATTTCATGTAGAGAAAAGTTCACGCACTTTTATGGAGAGAAAAGTTTATTTCATGTAGAGAAAAGTTCACGCACTTTTATGCAGAGAAAAGTTTATTTCATGTAGAGAAAAGTTCACGCACTTTTATGCAGAGAAAAGTTTATTTCATGTAGAGAAAAGTTCACGCACTTTTATGCAGAGAAAATTTTATTTCATGGAGAGAAAAGTTCACGCACTTTTATGCAGAGAAAAGTTTATTTCATGTAGAGAAAAAGTTCACGCACTTTCATGTAGAGAAAAGTTCCTTTCATGAAGAGAAAATTTCACGCACTTTCATGGTTGGTTCATGGTATTAGTTCGACAGTTTTTTATCCTATGGTTTTGGCCCGTGGTATTGCATCCAAAAGTGTTGATCTCACACACTTTCATGGTTGGTTCATGGTATTAGTTCGACAGTTTTTGATCCTATGGTTTTGGCCCGTGGCATTGCATCCAAAAGTGTTGATCTCACGCACTTTCATGGTTGGTTCATGGTATTAGTCCAACAGTTTTTTGATCCTATGGTTTTGGACCGTGGTATTGTGGAAGGCCTAAGACTATAAAAGAGGAAGGAGATCATTTGGCAAAGGATCATCGAATGAATTTAATATCTAATAAGTGCTAGATCTGAAATATTTGTGATTGGGTTATGGTGCAGATCTGGATCTGAATGGAGGAACCTTAGCACATAAAGAAGGATAAGTTCTTTTGATGGGTCATAATCTTTATGCTTGAATAATAGTATCTTTGCATGATTCTGATCTCTTATATGAGGCACATGCTTGATCTATAAATCTGAAAATATGGGTTAATTAGTGTCTGAATATTTGAAAGAAGGAATTATCCTTTATAGATCTGCACGTAGGTTTCAGGTTGTTGAAGTAGCGTATATCTTTAAATTATGATCTAGCTACCTCTGTCTATTGCTGCAGTATTCTGGGTTTAGAATTTGGTGTGTGGTTACTGTTATTGTGTTCTGGGTACAGCTGTCAGAGAAGTGTTTACTTGATTCAGTGCTAATTGGGAAAAGGAGATTTTTTGATGCAGATATACTTGATGATTGATTGATGTTCATGGATCCAGTCTAAAAATTTATGAAACGTGGTCCCTGGAAGAAAGAGAAGGTTGTAGCCTTCAGTAGGCCAGAACCTACGTACTAGTATCTTGGCTAGTACAAGAGCTAAGAGGGTTGTAGCTCTCTGCAAGGTTGTAGCCTACGTACTGGTACAGGACCGCACCAGTACAAAATCATTGTAAAAGGAGTTTCTTATTAAAAGAAGATAGAGACATATTGCAGCAGGTGGTTTTCACCCACATTGGGTTTCCACCTTATATCTGGTGTTCTTTTGTGTGACTATTTACTTTTCTTGTTCCTGCTCATTATTTTATGATACTGACATACAAAGTAATGATCAATGTTTGAAGAATTATTCAAAGTATAAATAAGGAAGATATATTGAAAAGAATTTGATAATACTGATTCACCCCCCCTCTCAGTATTATTTCCAACAATTGGTATCAGAGGAGGTCCTTCTGAAGAAGCTTGATCGCTTGAAGGAAGATCTAACATCATGAGCAACTACGAGAGGGAAGCATCAATCAGGCCACCGATTTTTGATGGGACAAACTTCGTATATTGGAAGGTAAGAGTTACTGCCTATCTTCAATCTTTGGGTACAAAAGTATGGGACATTATAGACACAGGGTATACTTTTCCATCAGCTACTCCTACAGATTCAACTGAGAAGAAGAAATATGAAACAAATGCAAAGGCGGTTAATACTCTTCTAGGATGTCTATCTCAATCTGAATTTGTGAAGGTTATGCAATATAAATCTGCAAAAGAAATATGGGACAATATTGTTTTGAGCTACGAAGGAGATGAACAGGCAAAACGTGCAAAACTTCAAACCCTCAGGATTCAGTATGAGAATCTCAGAATGTATAATGATGAAAGTGTGGCTAACTATTTCCTTCGGGTAGATGAGATTGTTAATTGTATGAAAAACTTGGGTGAAGAAATAAAAGAGGTTGTTGCGGTTGAAAAAGTTCTAAGATCATTGTCCCAAAAGTTTGAATCTAAAGTATCTGCAATAGAAGAAAAGGAAAATCTACGAACTCTTACTATGTATCAGCTACATGGAATTCTAACTGCTTATGAAATGAGAAAAGGAGGTCCATCAGACAGGAGAGAAGCTGCTTTTAAGGCTTCAGGCAAAGGAGACTACTATGAATCAAGTCACGTGCCAGAAGAAGAAGAAGAATCAAATTCTGTCAGAAATCTTCAGCGGGGTACTGGAAGGTTCAGAGGTAAGCTACCTTTTAAATGTTTTGCTTGTGGAAGAGTAGGTCATTATGCTACCAAATGTCCTCATAAGGATAAGATTGACAAAGGAAAGGAACCTGCTAGATGGAACAAGAAACAGAATGCAAATAAGAAAAGCTACTACACTCATGAAGACAGTGATGGTCTATCAAATAGTGATGAAGATGAACGAGGTAATGACTATAAACTTTTAATGGCATTTGAAGATGATGATTACATGGATGGTATAGATGTGGATAGTTTTTTTGATGAGATTTCTAGACTTAAGACATGTATAGAAGAAAAGAATATGATCATTGATACTCTACAATTTCAAATATCTTGAAAAAGAAAAATATCTTGAAAAGTTAGAAGGTGAAATTGTTGGCCTTAGAAAAGAGATTGAGAAAACAAAGGCTATTAATCTTAAGTTTGTCCAAGGATCTGAAACTCTGGATGAGATCATCAATGTACAACGTTCTCCGCTAAACAAGACAGGTCTGGGGTATAACGGAGAAACATCTCAAGCATCCACCTCAAAGAGTTATCTTGATGCAGCAAGAAGGAATGAGCAAAAGCACAATGGAGATCACCAGGTAAAGCAGGGACGAATTACATCAAGAACAAACAAAGACTATCAGGTAAACCAGGGGCAATCTGTCTTAAGGATGAACAAAAGCTACAACCAGCCACAGGTAAAATCTTCTCAATTTGCTTCAAGAATGGATGACAATAGAAATTACAATCATTTGGACGGTAGATTTGATAATCGCAGGAGTTTCTCAATGGGCAATGTTTCTCTTTCCATAACTTTGGTCACAAAGCAGCTCAATGTGTTGCATATAAAAAAATCATGACTAGAGAAGCTCAAAAACAAAGAAGTATGATCGGGATTACAAAAAGGACCTATAACAACTTTTCGGCTCTTGAAAATGAAGTTGAATGTTCTATTTGCAATAACTTTGGTCATGAAGATTCTGAATGCAGGAGCAGGTTTCAGCAGACAAAGGAACAAGCCTCAAGCACCAGAACATGGAGAATAAAGGAACCAAAAACAGAAAGATGTGGGATAGCATTTTATGCAGAAGGACAAGAAAATCTACGGTACATTGACAGTGGATGTTCGAAACATATGACAGGTGATAAAGAAAAACTTGAATCATATTCTGATTTAGAAAAGGGAAAGAAAGTTTCTTTTGGAAATGATACTCCTGCAACTATAAAAGGAAAAGGCACTGCTCAGTTAAAAGAAAAGGTCAAAGCTGGAAATGTTTTGTATGTTGATGGATTGAAGCATAATCTTCTAAGTGTCAGCCAGATGTGTGATCAAGGAACCGAGGTGATATTTAGATCAAACGGATGTCGTGTTCGTGATCTTGATACAGGTGAAACAGTGATCAAAGGTAGAAGAACTCCAAATAATCTATACATATTTGAAGAAGGACAATAACAATGCTATTTGAGCAAGGATGATGAACACTGGTTATGGCACCGGAGGTTGGGGCATCTAAGATTTTCACAAATAAGGAAAGCATGCAAATATCAGGCTGTTCGTGGTCTTCCAGACATCAAAATACCAGACAACACCATATGCAAATCATGTCAGTTTGGAAAGCAAACCAGAACTAACTTTCCAGAGAAGGAAGGATTAGCTAGCATGCCTCTTGAGCTAGTCCATACAGATGTATGTGGTCCATTTAAGAAAAGGACACCTCGAGGAGAAGAATACTTGATATTATTCATTGACGATTTCTCCAGGTTTGTTTGGTTAGGACTTATGAAGCACAAAGACGAAGCATTCTAGAAATTCAAATCCTTCAAAGCCTTGGTTGAAAATGAATCAGGTTACAAAATTAAGTGCCTCAGGTCTGACAGAGGTGGGGAGTTTACCTCAAATGAATTTTTCGATTTCTGTGAAGAACATGGGATAAGAAGAGAATTCTCTACAGCTAGAACTCCTCAGCAAAATGGAGTGGTGGAAAGGATGAACAGAACAGTCCAACAAATGGCTCGTGCTATGCTAGATGAGTCTGGAACTCCCGCAACTTTCTGGGGTGAAGCCACATATGCTGTAGTTGTTATTCTCAATAAAACAAATGTCCGAGTGAACAGCACTCAAACTCCTCATGAGCTCTGGTATGGTGAGACTCCTTCAGTAAATCACTTCAAAATCTTTGGGAGCAAATGCTATATTAAGAATACTGATGAGCAACTTGGCAAACTTGAACCTAGAGTAGATGAAGGCATTCTTCTTGGTTATTCTCCACACAGCAAAGCATATAAGTGCTACAATAAAAGACTTGGAAGAATTGTTGACAGCATTGATGTAGTGGTTGATGAAAAGGGATACATTCCTAGGCAAGTAAATCATGAAAATATTGAAGAAGATGAAGACTACCCTCAAAGACAGAATGATGAAGAAGAAGAACCTCAAGAAGCACCAAAGGAATAGATAAGAATAGAAGAGAAGACTCCATCCCAGTACGTTCAGAAGAATCATCCAGAATCTCAGATTTTGGGGCAGAAAGAAGCAGGTGTACAAACAAGAAGAACAATTGTAGAAGCTTCAAGCTATTTGGCATTACTCTCCTCCACTGAACCACAAAATGTAAAAGAGGCATGCAAAGATGAATGTTGGGTCAAAGCAATGGATGAAGAACTTGAGCAGATCGAAAAGAACAACACTTGGGAGTTGGTTCCTAGACCAAAGGATAAAAATGTTATAGGGACAAAATGGGTCTTCAAAAATAAGTTGAATGAAAATGGGGAAGTAATTAGAAACAAGGCCAGACTTGTTTGTAAAGGGTATGCGCAGCAAGAAGGAATAGATTTTGAAGAAACTTTTGCTCCTATTGCAAGACTTGAGGCCATCTGAATGTTCCTTGCTCTCTCAAGCTTTCAAAAGTTCAAAGTATTTCAAATGGACACAGCCTTTCTGAATGGAGACTTAGAAGAAGAAGTATACATTGAGCAGCCAGATGGTTTCATTCTTGGAAATGATCCAAATCTTGTATGCAGATTGAAAAAGGCTCTCTATGGTCTTAAACAAGCTCCAAGGGCTTGGTACTATCGTTTGGACAAATATCTTCATCAACAAGGTTTTTCAAAAGGATCAACAGATAGCAATCTTTATATAAAAATTGAAAATGACAAATTGCTGATACTTGTTGTGTATGTAGATGACATTATCTTTGGCAGAAATGAAGAATATATGAGTCAAAGCTTTGCCTTGGTGATGCAGAAAGAATTCGAAATGTCCTTGCTTGGAGAATTGATATATTTTCTTGGCCTGCAAATCCAACAAAAGGAAGGAGGGATCTTCTTGTCTCAAACCAAGTATCTCAAGCAGATTTAGAAGAAATATGGCATGGAAGATGCAAAACCAGTATGTACACCCATGGTCACAGGATGTAGCCTCAGTGCAAATGATGAATCAGTAGTAGTACATCAACCAACCTACAGATCTATGATTGGAAGTCTACTTTATTTGATAGGTACCCGACCAGACATCATGCATGCAGTGGGAATAGTTGGAAGATTTCAGGCAAATCCAAAGGAAACTCATCTTCAGGCAGTAAAGAGAATCTTCAAATATCTTCAAGGGACTCAAAATTATGGCTTATGGTATCCTAGAGTGTTGTTGGGAAAAGTATCCAATATGGAATGACCCTATCCCACTCTAAGGGTGATAGTACCTCAACAACAACTGAATGCAAAGCTATTCAAGATTACTTCTTTATGAGATGAGAGAGAGAAGATAAAGAGGATCCACTAACCATTATCTTCCGCTAATGGTTGATCCAATCTTCCCTCTTTGCTGCTTGCTCCTAGCTCCTTGCTCTTTCACTGGCCCATCTACACAAAGATCCTGTAAAAGCACAAGAAAAGGAAACTACAAGAAGCATACATCCATAATCGATTCAGGGATTAGAATAAATCAAATATAAAAGCATCAATTCACCATTGAGACACATGCATATAGAAGAACCTCAAATGCTTTATTAATAGAAGAAGTAAAGTTCTGAGAATGTTACAACCATAATAGGCCCAATCCAGCAACACCTCCCAACAGAAAGAAATCTCCTCTTCACCTCCTTCAAACAAATCACCCAATAGTTCTATACTCAAACCAACAACACTTCCTTACTTGCACAAAATTCCAGCCCCCTATAGACCTCATGAGAGAGCTCTATATATAGAAGTTTTGGAGAAAGCATGAGTCAGCTTGAGACTGACATGAAGCTGACTAGTGTCCTCTCCTACTTCAGTTAATCTTCAGTTCTTGAGTCCACTTGGAGTCTCTTGCTTCCACTTGGAGATCTAGATCCTCTTACTCATCACAAGGCGAATTCCTTGATCCAAGTGTCATTTTGGAAGCTTCCTGGGCATTTGACACCTTGCAGAATGACTGTGCCACTTGGCCAATCTCGCCCAGCGCAGGTAGCCTTCATTGATTTTGACATTCAGTACAGGTACAGAGTGGAGCAGTTGACATTCAGCGCAGATGCTCAGTGGAGCAGCTGACATGATCCAGAAATAGCTTGTTTTTGAGTGTTTTCAGGTGGAGAACTGATTTTTAGTGCTGTGGTTTGCTGACCTTGTTCCTCTAGGGGTAAGAACAACATGTTTAGGGACTTTGGATCCCTCAGATTATTGACATTTCATGCTTCATGCTGTTAGGCACAAAAATGTCTATAACAGTTTCCCCCTAAAGTATGAGGTCGTTTATCAGGTGAAATGCTTTATCAGGAGGATCCAAAGTTCATTCAATCGCTGAGCGGTGCCCTGTAATAAAATACAATACAATACATTATTTTTCATTCTGCTTTCATGATCTAGCTGAGGCGGGCATTCCCATGCTCAGCTTTATAAATTCATTTTGGTACATATAACAGACGACCGTCTGATGATAGATTGATAATTCTCTGCTGAAATTATCATCCTTTGAGTAGGATGATCATCTGCTGCAATGATGTATATATCAAATGCCTTTATATTTCCTGAATATATATCGCAGCCCGGATGGATGAAACTAGATCCGGGGTCTTCAAACTCGTTCGATCTTCACTCTAAGTACAAGTCGATCCATGTGAGAAATGCGCTGAAGTCGAACATGGAAAGACATCGCTTGATTACCGGTCAATAATGTAAACCGTTAACAAGCACGAGAGGAATCACCGATAATGATGATGACCCTCAAGGTACTACAGTACAATTCACGTGGTGTGAATATAGGACTTGGCGTCGAACACCACGCAAAATCTTCTGGTCGAAGGTCATTGATGTATACCTGTCGCCGGAAGTGAGAAACTTGCCATTGAGGTATGCAAGCTTCAAAGTACTGGGGGGGTGTTCCTAGATCAACTTCTTGGATAATGAGCTGAAGTCGACAAGAAGCGATCTGTCAAAGGAGGGCCTTAATGAATCCCACATCAGTGACACGGAACGGAGCTAATGATTTTAGTGGAGGTGAAAACAATCTGTGAGATATGATTCAGGGTGGCGATCATGGGTGGATGAAGGATAATGTATGGCAGTGGATGGGACACGGTTGACTCTTTCTGAACAACATCTCTTGAACATATAACGACACTGATGTGATGGATCAGTAGCATTACCCCAAATACGGATGGTTTGGCGAAGACCATGGTGATGAGACCGGTGAATGAAACAACCCAACCCGATGTGATACGGAGGACAAAGTGTCATGTTCAAGAGCGACTTGCTACCATTAAAGCTTTGAGGTTCTCCCAATTTTTCCCCAGTCATTTCTGACCAGTACCTCTTTACTTTTGTCAAGCTTGAGGAGGATAACATATGCTTGTTCTATAACCTACCCTTCGGGCAAGCCCATCGCTATGTTTTAACGAGCCTAGCGATAGGGAAACTCGTTCTCGTCTAAAGACAAGTTTGTCGTTATTTAATCATTTTAACGAGTCTAGCGACAAAGACAACTCGGTCCTTTTCATTTTTAGAGAGTCTGAAAAGGTACAGAAAGTTAACTCCAAAATTCCTTTTTCGTCATCTAATCCCTTAAGTCCGAAAAAGTATAAAACAATACCGAAGGGATGAATTTTCGATAACTTTAACGAGCCGAATAAAACAAGCGCTCGACCTTTTTGTGCAATAATCCCTCAGGTCCAAAAAGAATAAAATCTAGAGGAGGGATAGCTCTTCCGGTCCTTTTAACGAGCTGGAAGGCCAAAACTCAGCAAACTTTTCATATTTTACGAGTCAATTGAAAAGAGCTCAAAGAAGACTCGTCTTTTGAGGAACGAGTGATAAACAGGGATAGCAGCAGATTCCAGGTACAGGTTGGAAATTTCCAATCATGGCAGTGTCACAAGGATGGCTAAGTGAAATCACTCTTCGCAGCTGTTCCTCAAAATGGGTAAACAATCATATGGGGGTGAACGATCGGCCAAATGGAATGGAGGTGGCAGGTGCAAACACGACCAAGGCTTTTTATGGCTAATAAATTTACGATCACAATGGTTATTTACCGAAATAGGTTCAATTTTTAATGAGCTTGAACTCTGGGGGAAACTCTTGCTCACGCTTTTCTATTTTTTAACGAGCATAAATTCCATGGTAAAACTGCTCGAATCTTGCTTTTATTTTTTAATGAGCATGAACTTTATGCTAAAACTGCTCGATTCTATGGTCAAATTTTGATTTTTTACCATTACTAGCTTTTCTCTTTTCAAATATAGTACTGCATTTTCAATTGCTGCAACAAACTTTGTTAGAAATGAATAATATTTGCCTGAAAATGAGATTATAACCCTAATATTTCACTTTGTACTACGTAAAAAGCCATTAAAAGGTGTTTTTACCTCTCATTTACCATTTCATTTGCATTTGGTTTGTTGGAGCTCTGGAGGTGCCTCTTCCCCCTTGATTTTCACCAGATGATTCCGGGAGATTCTGCGGACGATTTTCGGCGCCGTCTGGACCAGGTAGGAGCTAAACCCTAGCTCTTTCTTTTCACGGTTTCATTTCCCTATTTTTTTCCTGTTTTCCGGTCTTTCTGAGCCCCTGGGGTTTTGCCAGGGCGCCCTAGGTTCAGCGCAGGTTCCCCATTTGAAACCTGCACTGAAGGTCAATCTGCCTTAAGGCAGTCTGACCCTCAGCGCAGGTAGAGGACCTTCTGCCTGCGCTGGGCTCAAAAGGACTGAGTTTCTAGGTCATTTTTGATGATTTTTTCGCCAGTTTTTCACCAAAACAGGAATTCACTCTTTCTCTTGTTTGCTTTGCAGGGAACCTTGAACAAAATGTCCCTTACATGGCGAGAACGAGAACATGAAGAGAAGGACATGATTGCCCTCCATGACCCGGTCACGGTGAATGCGCTGCGGAACTGTGGCCTGCTGAAGTTCTTCCGTATCTCTAGTATGAGAGCACAAATTTCTTTACTGCAGTATATGCTTGATGCTTGGGATCCTGTTAACCAAGTATTCCAGATTAGGGGGAAGACCATCCCCTTGACCATAGAGGACATGTACTTCTTGACTGGATTGTCAAGGCGAGGTGCCCCCATTTCCTTATCAGGTACAGCCCGGGGGACTGATTCCACCAGAGATTATGTCCGCTAGTATTACAAGGAAGGTTCTCAGCCGAGCAGAGACGACAAGATTGTTATCCGTGAGATTACTGATCGGGCTCTCAGGTCCATTCTGTTCACTATTGGTAGGATGGCCGGCAGCGCAACTCTACATGTTGCCAACAGGTCTTATATGCAGCACGCCTTGGAGCATCTCCAACCGAAAGTATTCAACTGGTGTGATGCAGTACTTGTTCAGATGAAAAGTCAATTGACCAAGGTAAAGGACGGGAAGCTGAAGAACTTTGGATTTGGTTCTATTCTGACTGCCTTCGCCTTGGAGAAAATCCCACTGATGCAGCCTCAGTACATCATACTTGACCTGCCTTCTCCGACCGAGCCACGCATGCAGAGGTGGGTTGACCACATGTCTAGGCATGCAGGTCAACCTCAGATTACTTTTACTGAGGCCTTCCTTAGGTGGTTCGAGCGCCAGGAGATGGTGTTTTCTGAGTATCCATATGTGGGTATGGATTTCCGAGGTGATCCGGATTTGGTGCTACCGGATGGCGAGCAGTGGGGTGCCATCGGTAAACTCTTTGACCATATTATTGTTTATTGTTCTTACTCATAATGTTGCTGTGCTTTATTCTATCAAGACTTTTAATTGTACTCTTGGGTGCATGCAGATATTGGTCCTGTTCGTCCAGCAATTCGTCCGAGATCGCCAGTTGCTGCCCCGGCAGGGGAGCCTGCTAGGAGAGTTGTCATCCGCGATCTTGACGACACTGAGACCCTTACAGCTGTGCAGGAGCAGGTTGAGAGCCTTACTCGTGGCCTTTCGGATGTACAGATTGACGAGTTACCTTTACAGCTGCAGCGGCATACCATTGGGGTGCCTAGACGATGGACTCGTCTCTTGCGCATGATCGCACAGGCCGTGACGTACTATCATGAGCACCACTAGGCTAGGGTGCCCCCTAGCATCTTTTTGAGTTTCTAGGTCATACGACCAATTTTGTCTTGGTTACAGAACATTATGTATGAACTTATATAAACAGCTTATATATTTTGATTTTCGGGTTTTATTCTGGTTGATTTATGTGATCCATATGTACAATCCTTGATGATGTGTCCTTTTTATAAATGTTGCAAATGTCTATCTAACACATAGTTTGCTAATGAGTCGGTTAATGTATTTAAATTTCTTGAAATATGTTGATATTGAATTGAATCAAATCGTCTTTCCAAGATCTTAACCCTTAGGAACATGCGATAAATAGCTGGATTGCGAACAGAATATACACCATTGAGTTGTAGTATTACGAGCTGTGAGTCTAGCCTGACAATTAGTCGGCGTATGCCACGTGTGATGGCATCAGAGAGTAGTTCTATCAACGCGCTATACTCAGCGATGTTATTCGTTGATTGCCCAATACATACACCTCTGAAACTTACTAACTCGCCGCTTGGATCAAAAATGGCCCAGGCCGCGGAAGACAGGTTCCGCGAACTACGACTCGCTCCGTCGGCATATCCAACACATGTCTCCATAAGGTTCGACATCTGCCACAAATGAAAAAGGTGGATCATTCGACCAGAACAAATACTTTAGCGAAAACAAAATACAACAAAAGCATGCAGGTTACTATTTAAGCATAGTAACGCTTGAGGTACAACCCGTTGCGGGGCTGCGCCAGTGGAATTCCATCGTAATCCATTAACTCGTAGGCTCCTTTTGCTAACACCCTTTTAACAATATAGGGGCCCATCCATAAGGACTTGAATTTACCTGCTCCCAATTTATCGGATTCTTGGTCATAAAGCAAGACCAAATCACCTTCTGAGAAGACACGGGGTTTGACATTTTTGTCGAACTGAGCCTTGACTCGTTTCTTATGAGCCTCGTTAGCCAAAGCGGCGTCACGACGGGTTTCATCCAACTGGATTAATTCTAAGAAATGAGCCTCTTCCTCTGAAGTTCTGGGGAGGAGATCGATTGCGAGTTTAAGCGACGAAATTTCGCACTGGATTGGCAAGACTGCTTCCAGGCCATACACCAGTTGAAAAGGTGTGAACCCAGTTGCGTTCTTTACCGAGGTCCAGTAAGCCCACAAAGCTGAGTACAGGATTAGGTGCCATCTTCTTTTATGAACCCCGATCATCCTTTGCAACATACGCTTCAGGACCTTGTTGATTGCCTCAACTTGTCCGTTGGCTTGCGGGTAATATGGGGTAGAGTTGTCATGAGATAGCCCTAGCTTGGCAGCTAATTCGACCATCATGTGATTTCGAAAATGCGATCCATGATCTGTAACTATAGCCTGTGGTACGCCGAACCTGGCGACTACATGATTGAAAAAGAAAAGGGCAGCTGTTTCACCAGTGTTATCCAATGTAGGCATCGCCTCGGCCCATTTGGTAAAATAGTCAACAACGACTATTATATACCCATGCCCCCCGGTCGAGGTGGGGTTACATTGCATGAAATTGATGCCCCACTTGGCGAAGGGCCCAACAGCAACTATCGGCTGTAAAGGTGCGGGTGGTCGTTTGGTTTTGCTATCAAAGACTTGACAAGCATGGCAACTTCTGACTGCGGTTATGCAATCTTTAAACATGGTTGGCCAGAAGTATCCTGCTCGTAAGATTCTTTGTGCTGTTGCATATCCAGATTGATGCCCCCCACACGCGCCTGAATGACAATCATTCAGGGCTTTTTTGCCCTCCTCATGGGTAAGGCACCTCCTCAGAACCGTATCGACACCACGACGGTAAAGTGAATCACCGACGATCATGTAGTCTTTCGCTTGGTATCGTATACGTTTTTGTTCTGAGTGAGAGGTGTTAGGCCTGAACTTTTGGGTTTGGAGATAAACTATGATATCTCCATACCACTCATCGCTTGTAGATATGAGAAACAAACCTTCGTCCACGATTGACTCTTCCGATGTTTCATCGTTGGACGACGATGGGAAATCACATAATAATTCTGCGAAAACTAGAGCTTTCTTTGATTTGGATTTTACAAATTCCAGATCAAACTCTTGAAGGATCGCTATCCATTTTGAATATTTGCCCCCCAGCAACTGTCGCGACAGTATATAAGTCATGGGGTTGCAATCTGACAAGACAGTAGTTTTCCGAAAGAGGACATAATGTCGAAACCTTTGAATCGCTTGTACAGCTGCAAGCGCTAGCTTTTCAACATAAGAATATTTACTTTCTGTATAGTTTAAGTTTTTACTTAAATAATAGATAGGATGTTCGATTCCATCGACTTCTTGAACTAATACCATTGCAATGGTCGTATCCGCTGCAGCCAGATACAGGTTAAAATCTCTTTGATAGTCTGGGGCGTAC
This sequence comes from Pinus tabuliformis, assembly GCA_031772625.1. NCBI lineage: Eukaryota > Viridiplantae > Streptophyta > Pinopsida > Pinales > Pinaceae > Pinus > Pinus tabuliformis. The sequence goes on along the minus strand of CM062811.1, from coordinate 221,331,876 downwards.
ATTAATGATGCTTTTACTAGACAATCTTTCAGAGCATCAAAGGAAGCTTGCGCCACCTAGTCCCAGACAAAAGGTACATCCTTTTTCAAAAGACGAGTATAACCTTTAGCAAGTTCTGCGTAATTTGGAATGAACCTCCTCAGAAAATTTGCTTTCCCTTGGAGTTTCTGAATCTAAAGCAAATTTGAAGGTGGAGGCAAATTAATGATTGCCTGAACCTTACAGGGGTCGAGACGAATCCCATCCTTAGAGACTACAAAGCCAAGTAAACGACCAGAACCGACGCAAAACACACATTTGTGTGGGTTGAGTCTTATCTTGTAGTGTCGGCAACGTAGAAATATCGCTCTTAAATGCTGCGGATGATCAGTCCGCTTTCGCGAATGAGCCGGAAGATCGTCGAGATAAGGTTGAACAATGTTCTTGATGTCATGGAAGGCATAATTCATCGCTCTCTTGAAACGTCGCCCCTGCGTTCTTTAAACCAAAGGGTAATTTTCTATACGCGAATGTGCCCCACGGACAAATAAATGCAGTCTTTGACTGGTCCTGTGGGCGGATATTTATTTGATTATACCCGGAGAATCCATCCATAAATGAAAAGATTTCACACCCGGCGCATTCATCAATTATCTGGTCGATGAAGGGTGTAGGGTAGTTGTCTTTCGGACAAGCTTGGTTTACATCCCTATAATCAACACACACTCTAATCGTCCCTTGTTTCTTCATAACAGGGACAATATTCGATACCCAATCGGTTAGAGGAACCGGGTAGATGAATCCAGCATGGAGAAGCTTTTCGACTTCCGCCTTAATGGCAGCGGCTTTCTTCGGGTGCACCTGCCGAAGCCGTTGTCTTACTGGTTTGACATCAGGATACATTTTAATTTCATGCTCAACTATACTCGAGTCAATGCCTGGCATTTCATCATTTCATCAAAGACATCTCTAAATTCGTGAAAAAGAGCGTTATATATTTCTAGTTCTGAAGGGGAACAACCTTTGCCGACATAAATATTCTCTACAACATCCGTTTTGGTCGAGATATTTATGGTTATAGTCTCTTCAATGTTGGATAGGTTTCGCTCGGAATCCACCGTATTTACAGTATTTGTAGGAATTCAAATACTGAAGGGTGATAAAGGTCAGTCTGAGTATCTTCTTCATATTCCGGAAGAAGGGAACGATGGTGGTGATCATTCCATGGTGCCCCCTCAATCATCATTGATCGTAAGATTCCTTCGTCAGTCCCATGTACTTTCGACCAAGGATCTAATGGGGTTCGATATTCTCTAGACCTATCTACCCAAATGCTTGACGAGCGTTGATTTGGGCTCGCCTCCCATGCCTGAAACATTGATTGCTACAATATTTCCAAAGGGCTTGGGGACAACACCATTGCTTGATCCATGTTGACCTTCGTAGAAGATATCATGTTGCAGGTCGCTACAAACGGTACATTTCCTGTATAAATAGGAGGTGGTAGCGCGAAAGTTCCCATCAATATGGGGTCTTTCAATAATCCTACTCCGATATCTTGAATTGAATGGTTACTTTCATGGATCATGGGAATGCTTCCTGTAACTTGTGAACCATTTGGGAGGAAATTCTGTTGGTCGACGATCGTAATCCCTCCTTCAAACGGGAATGCAATCTTCCTAAAATAAGTCGACACGACAGCTGCCATGGCATAAATCCATGGTCTACCTAGTAGGATGTTATAGTCAAGATTTCCATCAATGACCTCAACATCAATTTCTACTGTCTTTCCTCCGAGTTCAACTTTCAAGTTATTAAGGATACCGTAAGGAGTATAAGTCCTTCCGTCGAAAGCCTTTAATGTCGTCGATGATCGAGACAAGGTTGGAGATCCTAAAGTTTTCCAGCAGCTCATCGACATAATACATGTCGATGCCCCCTCATCAATAATCGTTCTGTGAACAGTTTTGTTGAGGGCTTTCACTTGAATAAGGAAAGCTAGTTGAGCCGGTAACTGAGGATCATATCCCTTGTGATCAAAGGATACAAGATTGGAATCCTTAGGATCTATCCCACCAATTGCTGATAACAATGCCTGCCTTTGGGTTGGACAATTTTGTAGCACCTCAAGAGTCGACATAGCGGATGGCGATTGAGCCAAATCTTCCACTATGTTATAATGCTGCGCCGCTCTGGCACGAGGATTAAATGTCGACTTGTGTACTACACCCTTTGGCGGTTTTATTGTTAATTCAAGGATGATGGGTGGTACAACTTCTGTCGAAGTTGTTGTCGAACTACTTGGTTGATCTTTACCTTTTTCGTTCGACATCTGAGGATTCCCATAATCTTTGTTCCTTGTCGAAATCAAAGCATCATTCTGCTGTTTCGAAACCGACAACATAAGTACTTGCGACGGGGAAGCATTTCCACTATCAACCAGATTTTGACCTGGGTTGGGAAATGGATCAGTTAACACAACTGATGTTTGGGAACTTTTAAAGAACCTCTTTAACTCAGCTTTGAATGGGCAATTCCTTGTGTAATGATCCTCATCATCACATATCTGACATGGATAAATTTGTTTCCTTTTCCCAGGAGGGTTAGAAGAATTTTCCTTAGGCGATGATTCACCTTGTTTTTTCTTCTTCCCTTTGTTTTGTTTTTTCTTCTTGCTTCCTGGTTGATTGGTTTCTTTGCCTTTATCTTCTGATACGGCATTTACTTCCGAAGCAAGAATTTCTCCTTTTGCATTTTGATCCGAATTCTTACGGGCTTTCTTTGCGGAAGCCTTTATCGATTTCGTGTTTGCGGTGCCAATCACGCCATCACCGGCATGAGAGTCACTATTTGATTTAGGAGGGGGAGGAATTGAAAATTCCGGTCTAGGGGCGTCAGGTATTTTGTCATAGAGCATGCCGGACTGGGTATAAACTAAGTCCAAATACTGTGCACGAGCAATGACTTGCTCCTCTGTTACGACTCCCCCCTTGGCCACATCTTCCGTAATAGCCGGAAGTAACGACTTTATAAACCATTCAGCTAATAGCTGATCGGGAACATATGTTTTCACCATCCTACGACGACGACGCCACTCATGTATATGATCAGATATATGGGTAGCAGTTGTCTGTTTGAAGTTGGTTAATATTTCTGTTCCCGTTTCATACCTTATCGGTAATTGAAAATGGGTTAAGAAGGTCGTGGCTAGGGAACTAAAGTTGTCGAAAGAGGCTCTTGGCAATTCAATATACCATTTAGCCGCTGGACCTGTCAATGTCCTCTGAAAAAGGCGAAGTCTTATCGAATCGTCGTTAAGGGTGTTCGACGAACACCACAGATGAAAGGTCATCACGTGATTCGATGGGTCTTCACCTGGATTTCCATTGAATTTAGGAATGTCAGATGGAAGTTTATGAGGAATCGCTGGCCACCAAGGGGCATAAGCAATCAGATCGTTGGTTAACCGGTGTAGATCGGGTAACTCTAAAGTTGCCACGAATGGTAACTGTTGATTCAGGTTAGGCGAAGCATAACCAGGGTACGATGGAATCGCTTGAGCAGTGGGTCTTTGCATACCAGCATAATGTAATTGATGTTGGTATGATTGATACGGTTGGTGGACTTGGCCACTGTAAAGTGGTTGATTTTGACCGTTTTGGATATACGGTTGTCCACTGTTCGCAAAGATCTGCTGTTCAGAACCTTGGTACACTTGCTGGAATTGTGGTTGTTGGTATTGTACAAGCCATGGTTGTGACGCCATGTTCTGCTGTGCCATGCTACCCATTGGACCAAGGTGTGGGGTAATTGTACCCGTTTGTACTTGTGTCGACCCACCAGTTGGCGATTGTGGTTGTGACCCATGGTCAAGCGATTGTTGCATTACAACCTGAGAAATCTGAGGTTGACATGTAACAGGTATCGCTTGAACTTGCGACACAGTTACAATAGCCGGTGTGGTTGGGATGTTTGTCACAGGTACACACTGTTGCATAGAATATACAATCCTTGGTTGTTGAGGTAGCATAGGTACCCAACTACTTGATGCAATTCCAGTATAACCTGAACATTGTTGTGAACTCACGTATGGGTACCCTCCCGGAGGGGGTAATGAAAGGGCATATTGCCCCCCATACGGTAGCAATCCGGAACTAAAAGGGATTGATGGCCCAGATTGACCTCCAAATGGATCAATTTAGCGAGTTTCAACATAAGAGTTACTGGGCATTACTCCGGATGAACAAACTGGAATAGACCACACTGTCGAAATAGTCCCTTGGTGGACTCCTTCTAGCTGTTGAGAACTAGTTGGGACAGCTGGTATGCCGGCAAACATCGTCGGAGTGACGGCAGGGGCTTCTGCTGTCGCTGTGTCATTTGACACAGTCCTAGATGATGACGGTTGTTCAGACATTTTAAGTCTATCCAATAGATTGCCTAGCGATTCTACAGGAACTTCCACTTGTGGTGGATTAACTTCTGATGAAGGAAATAGAGTGACCCCGACTCCAAAATGAGTTGGAGTACTTGCTTGCGGATCCTCTGCAATTTCCTCTATCGCAATCAAACCCGGTGGAAGAGGAAGACCGTCAGGTCCGTAAAATATTTCTGGTGCCGAAGAAGTGGTTGTTTCGACAGTGACAGTTGTTTGAGGAATAAAACTCTCTGGACCGGTTACAGATGGAACTGGTTCAGTTACACAAGTATTTGCCCCCAGACTAGGATCAATATTACTATCCTTCTGTGGCTGTTGAACTTCTTCTAGAGAGGCAGGGTTTCCAGAAATGTTAGGAGTAACCGGAACCTCAGATGTAGTCGGAACACTTGTTCTAACTTTCAAAGGAGATTTTGAACCGGTTAAACGAGTTTGCTTTGCCCGTACTGTTTTCGATTCTGGAGACAAAGACGGTTGACTCGTAAGCCTCCGCGAACGACGGGGTTTCAATTGACTTTCTTCCACGATTGCGGATTACTCGATCAACCAAAATATTAAAAGGGGAAATTTGTGTTTCCAAATTGAATGAATTTTATTAGACGCCTTTAGACACAACTTGCTTTTTCACTTTTTAAGAGTCGAGAAAAAGCTAAAGATGACTCTAGTCTCCTTCGATGTATTAACGAGCCCGAAGTGACAAATGCTCAGTTGGACTTTTTCAGTTATAGAGTTTGAAAAAGGCCAAAAGAAACTGCTCTGGAGATCTAGGCAGAGGGTGTGCCAAACCTTTCGCAAAACCACAGAACACGTTTTACGGTACGAGTGGTCGATCTTCGTGAATGCTGTGTTCACTGCATTGCGATCAGTAGGGCGGCCGACACGGTTTCCTATGGATAAAGGCTTTGATCCTATAGGGGTCTCCCAATATATACGCGACGGTACGTGGGAGCACAAGTCCGTATTAGTGCCACCGACTCTCAGGAGGAATCACCCACCTTCGTCGAGATCGACAGTCACTACGTTTAACGACGCCGGAACACGTCTCTAGCTTAGACCTCTAGATGTTTGCGTTATGTTTCAAAGCATTGTTAGGTTCATTCAATATATTTTAAGTTGATCTTTTTAAAGTTTGCCTTTCAAGGTTCACCACGAGATGTTTTGATACAAATTCCTAAATGCAGTCTAAGATGAGAAGCAAGCTTTTTCAATCTTTTCGACTTATGAAAATTTTAACTACTGAGGGAAAAGAGAGACAAAAATCTTTTCACACAGATCAAAGAGCACTCGCTAATGCACTTTTTCCCTAAATCAACATACAAACTTATATGCAAAATGCAAAATGCAGGTATTTCTTTTCTCTTTCTTAATGTTGGTGCAACACAAAAAGAAAGTTGTTGTATAATTTCGAATTCAATTTCAAGTGAAAGCAAACAAGCTTGTCCAAAATCAAAGACACCTTAAGATTTACTTGTTTCGACACTAGAAATATATAAATTCAAACCATATGACGAAAGCCAAAAGCTCAATCAGCTATGAACAGCAAACAAACTAACTCTTAAGATCAAAACGACACTTAATCACAGGTCTAGATCTAAGAGGCCACAGCAAGACTAGTTCACTTTCGTTATGGGAAACTGTAAATGCACAAGAAATACACAAAGAACAAACACAGTTTCTTTATACAACCGAGGCGGAATAGTGACAAGGAAAGATGGTTTCAGATAGGCACATTGACTGGCAACAAACAGCAAAAACAAGAGTGAAAACAGGGCAAGAAACAACAGGAAACCCCAGTAGCACAAGGCAAGACTGGTCCAGCGCAGGTGGGACACTGTCTGTTTGACCTTCAGCACAGGTAGCCCCTTCGGGAATTGCGCTGAAATGCAGACAACCTTTGTACAGCCTGCACTGAAGAACGAAACTTTCGTTTCTCTTGGTTTCCGGGTCACAGATTGCTCAAAAATTCACAGTTTTTGCTCAAATCAGAAGCTATCAGTCAAGGACACACTAAGGGATGGAAAGGAGGATGAAAAGCTATCACTAAGAGCTTATTAGAGTCCTTGTGGATCAGCTCTTCAAATCATAAACTTGCCTAGAAACTGAGCTAGAGTAGCTGCCCTCTACTTTGTATTTGAAAGATCCAAATACAGTTCGATTCGGTACTCCCTTTGTTTATGAAATGAATAGCAAAAACACAAACAACCAACAAGATGCTTCCCCAGCGGAGTCGCCAATTTGTTGTTGGGAAAAGTATCCAATATGGAATGACCCTATCCCACTCTAAGGGTGATAGTACCTCAGCAACAACTGAATGCAAAGCTATTCAAGATTACTTCTTTATGAGATGAGAGAGAGAAGAGAAAGAGGATCCACTAACCGTTATCTTCCGCTAATGGTTGATCCAATCTTCCCTCTTTGCTGCTTGCTCCTAGCTCCTTGCTCTTTCACTGGCCCAGCTACACAAAGATCCTGTAAAAGCACAAGAAAAGGAAACTACAAGAAGCATACATCCATAATCGATTCAGGGATTAGAATAAATCAAATATACAAGCATCAATTCACCATTGAGACACATGCATATAGAAGAACCTCAAATGCTTTATTAATAGAAGAAGTAAAGTTATGAGAGTGTTACAACCATAATAGGCCCAATCCAGCAACACCTCCCAGTAGAAAGAAATCTCCTCTTCACCTCCTTCAAACAAATCACCCAATAGTTCTATACTCAAACCAACAGCACTTCCTTACTTGCACAAAATTCCAGCCCCCTATAGACCTCATGAGAGAGCTCTATATATAGAAGTTTTGGAGAAAGCATGAGTCAGCTTGAGACTAACATGAAGCTGATTAGTGTCCTCTCCTACTTCAGTTAATCTTCAGTTCTTGAGTCCACTTGGAGTCTCTTGCTTCCACTTGGAGATCTAGATCCTCTTACTCATCACAAGGCGAATTCCTTGATCCAAGTGTCATTTTGGAAGCTTCCTGGGCATTTGACACCTTGCAGAATGACTGTGCCACTTGGCCAATCTCGCCCAGCGCAGGTAGCCTTCATTGATTTTGACATTCAACGCAGGTACAGAGTGGAGCAGTTGACATTCAGCGCAGATGCTCAGTGGAGCAGCTGACATGATCCAGAAATAGCTTGTTTTTGAGTGTTTTCAGGTGGAGAACTGATTTTCAGTGCTGTGGTTTGCTGACCTTGTTCCTCTAGGGGTAAGAACAACATGTTTAGGGACTTTGGATCCCTCAGATTATTGACATTTCATGCTTCATGCTGTTAGGCACAAAAATGTCTATAACATAGAGATATAGATCTCACACTTCATGCTTATACTGATGCAGATTGGGCCGGAAGCGTGGATGACAGGAAGAGCACAAGTGGCGGTGCATTCTTTATGGGTTCCAGATTAGTATCTTGGTTCAACAAGAAACAGAGTTCGATTGCCTTGTCTACAGCTGAAGCAGAATATGTTGCTGCTGCATCTTGCTGCACTTAACTCCTTTGGATGATGCAGACCTTGCAGGATTTTCAAATCACTTGTACACCACCCATCTCCATCTTATGTGATAATACAAGTGCAATCAACATTTCAAAGAACCCAGTCATGCATTCAAAAGCCAAGGACATACCAATCAAGTATCACTTTCTCCGGGAACAAGTGCTTGAAAAAAAGGTCAAGTTGGAGTATGTTCCTTCTAAGGAACATGTTGTTGATATACTCACCAAACCATTGCCTAGGGAGACCTTTGAATACCTCAGGCAAAAGCTGGTGGTTGTTGATGCATCATCTTGTTGTTAAATCTCTTCTGATTGTTGGTTGTACGCAAGGTTCATCTGAAGTATATGCGTACATGTGCTAGGTTGCAGATTGGTCAAAGATCGAATGGCATAGGTTCAGGGGGAGCATATCATGCATTGTTGGCATTATGGAGGAAGTACAAAAGGAGATCATGGATGTTGGTCTGAATATTGCTGCAATACGTCTCTATCTCTTTCATGGTCATTTATGGTGTTTGATGGATTATGGTTCTTCTTTGTAGATCTGGTTTATAGTCAGGGGGAGCATGTTCTTAGGGGGAGCATAGCCCTTTGCCCTTGATGTTAAAGGGGGAGAGTGATTGTTTGTTGTTGCCATCAAGTCCAAAGGGGGAGATTCTTGGCATTATGATATATATGTTGTACTTGATGGCAACCCACTCATCTCAGATGATGAATTATAGTGCAGCAAAGTTCATGCACCTTCATGAAGATAAAAGTTTCTTTCATGTAGAGAAACGTTCACGCAATTTTATGCAGAGAAAAGTTTATTTCATGTAGAGAAAAGTTCACGCACTTTTATGTAGAGAAAAGTTTATTTCATGTAGAGAAAAGTTCATGCACTTTTATGCAGAGAAAAGTTTATTTCATGTAGAGAAAATTTCACGCACTTTTATGCAGAGAAAATTTTATTTCATGGAGAGAAAATTTCATGCACTTTTATGCAGAGAAATTTTATTTCATGTAGAGAAAAAGTTCACGCACTTTCATGCAGAGAAAAGTTCCTTTCATGAAGAGAAAATTTCACGCACTTTCATGGTTGGTTCATGGTATTAGTTTGACAGTTTTTGATCCTATGGTTTTGGCCCGTGGTATTGCATCCAAAAGTGTTGATCTCATGAACTTTCATGGTTGGTTCATGGTATTAGTTCGACAGTTTTTTATCCTATGGTTTTGGCCCGTGGTATTGCATCCAAAAGTGTTGATCTCATGCACTTTCATGGTTGGTTCATGGTATTAGTCCAAGATTTTTTTGATCCTATGGTTTTGGACCGTGGTATTGTGGAAGGCCTAAGACTATAAAAGAGGAAGGAGATCATTTGGCAAAGGATCATCGAATGAATTGAATATCTAATAAGTGCTAGATCTGAAATATTTGTGATTGGGTTATGGTGCATATCTGGATCTGAATGAAGGAGGAACCTTAGCGCATAAAGAAGGATAAGTTCTTTTGATGGGTCATAATCTTTATGCTTGAATAAAAGTATCTTTGCATGATTTTAATCTGTTATATTAAGCGCATGCTTGATCTATAAATCTGACAATCTGGGTTAATTAGTGTCTGAATATTTGAAAGAAGGAATTATCCTTTATAGATCTGCATGCAGGTTTCAGGTTGTTGAAGTAGCGTATATATTTAAATTATGATCTAGCTGCCTCTGTCTATTGCTGCATTATTCTGGGTTCAGAATTTGGTGTGTGGTTACTATTACTGTGTTCTGGGTACAGCTGTCAGAGAAGTGTTTACTTGATTCAGTGCTAATTGGGAAAAGGAGATTGTTTGATGCAGATATACTTGATGATTGATTGATGTTCATGGATCCAGTCTGAAAATTTATGAAACGTGGTCCCTGGAAGAAAGAGAAGGTTGTAGCCTTCAGTAGGCCAGCACCTATGTACTAGTATCTTGGCTAGTACAAGAGCTAGGAGGGTTGTAGCTCTCTGCAGGTTGTAGCCGGCATACTGGTAAAGGACTGCACCAGTACAAAATCATTGTAAAAGGAGTTTCTTATTAAGAGAAGATAGAGACATATTGCAGCAGGTGGTTTTCACCCACATTGGGTTTCCACCTTATATCTGGTGTTCTTTTGTGTGACTATTTGCTTTTCTTGTTCCTGCTCATTATTTTATGATACTGATATACAAAGTAATGATCAATGTTTGAAGAATTATTCAAAGTATAAATAAGGAAGATATATTGAAAAGAATTTGATAATACTGATTCACCCCCCCTCTCAGTATTATTTCCAACATGTTGTTCTTATTTTCCAATAAAAAAAGTTTCTCCCATCTAAGATCGACGGTCTGATGGATCCCATGCTTTCTTGATTATTCATGTTGATGGATCACCCTTCAAGCGATCAATCTTCTTCTGAAGGACCTGCGCTAAAACCAATTATTGGAAATAATACTGAGAGGGGGGTGAATCGATATTATTAAATCAATAATTTTATTTTCCAAACAGATTTATATACGCTACTTCAGTGAAGTGAACTAGCGTGTACACGCGATTGTGCTTAAAGAAACCAACATATACACAAAGAACTTATGATTTAGACAATTATCATGTGTTGAGATTAAACCAGTATATCAGAGATTTATTAGACAATGTAGTAAAAGCGGAATAAAGAATCACACATAAGAAACACACATGAACACCAAGATTTAAGGTGGAAACCCAATGTGGGTAAAAACCATCTGTTGTTGTCATCTATGTCTTCTTTTAATAATAAGAAAATATGTTTACAATCTTTTACTGGTGCAGACTCATACTAGTACGCAAGCTTCTACCTACAGAAGGTTATAATCTTCTCTCATTCTCTAGCTTCTACTGGAAGGGAGCTACAACCCCCTAGCTCTTGTACTAGCCAATATGTTTACTAGTAAGTAGGTGCCAACCTACAGAAAACTCCACTTTTCCAACAGGGACCACGTTTCATGAATTTTCAGACTGGATACTCCTGGATCACAACACCACCATTTTAAGGCCACGTTTCATCAAATTTTCATAATGGATGCATCAAAGCTTTTAAAATTAAACTGCATCAACCCATATATTAAAACTAGAACATTGTACTAAACCTAGAACCCTGCATCATCATTCAAAACCAGCTGTAACCTCAAAAATCATGCATTAGAATGTATACGCTACTTGGCTGGACCCAAACTGTGTGTGTACGCTACTTCCATTAATTGAACCTATGTATACCTTCAAAACTACTTCAAACATAAAATTTTGAATCAAGTCTTTACCAACTATCAATATAATGAATATCTACTGTCAACTTTTAGAACTTTACACAGGAAGGGACAAAGTTAAAAATGTAATTAGATCTTGCTATATCATCTTTTGTAGAGAATGAATCCAATTTCTCATAGTCCATTTTCTTGAGGTATAAAAAAGCTACTTTAATTCATTAAACTTACTTTTCATATTCTATTTGCTGATTCTGATTCTGCAAGCCACATCTGCATTGAAAAAGGGCCATATTTAATGAAGTGAGGAAGGAGAGGGAAGCTTCAGTTATGCCCTTTCAACCTTTCTAAGGTGTAATAAAATTTTAAAAAAATTCTCCATAGAATGTTGTGCTTTAACATTTTCTTTTGATAATGGATTATTTATGTGATCTCCCCTCTCTTACACACAACCAGAGTCTAGATATACATGGTTTTTTGGGATATGTGGACAATGGATAGATTTATGCTAATCATTTATCTAGAAATTTACACTGTAGAAGATCAAGCATTTATATTTGAATATTTCCTTGACACTAAATTAGAGTTGAAGATTCAAACTCCTATTTTTCAGGCATATACCTCACTTTTAAATTAATTTATTGTTGACTCTGTATAGACCTTCCATGGGAGGGAAAAGAGTGATCACTACCATTGCTTAATCTTTTGCAGACTAAGTAAAGATTCCAAATGTGTATAAATTAGTGGCTCCTTGGAGAATCCCAAAAGTGGCACTATTGTAGCAACAAGAAATTCGTTTATTTTGAGTTCTTCATTAGTGAATTGATAGTATATTGTTTATTCCATACAATACCTCAACAATGTATGATCAAATTACAGTTAAGCTTGTCATAATATTTTGACTTACCCTCTTTTAGAGGGAAACTAGAGTGTGTGTCAAGCTTGCACATAACAATTGTATCATGTAAAGTTAACCTGGGACAAGTTTTTTGGATCTAAGCAGCAATATACATATTAGAATTCAAGAGGCAACAATCCTACAAAGTGGGAAATAGGTTTCACAATTAACCTGGATTTCACATTATGGTTGGTGTCAGTTTGTTAGCAATATGCTGGATACCCCAACTTCATTTTTATGACTGAGTGCAAGATTGAATCCTTCGACATATTCCTCGCTCAATTGTCATTAAGTGATGGGTTTTCTCAAAAGTGTTGGACACATATAAACTTTACTAGAGTTGTTCTTGAGTCTTCGAAGGTGGTTAGATTTTCAAAGCACACACGTACAAGAAGAGGAGAAATAATATGCCTGGCTAATTTGAAGTTATCTACCTGTGAATAGGGTGTTCCCATTCATAAACCTGACGACTCACTCTACTTCTTTCTAGTGAACAACTTTGGGACTTGCCATGAATCGTGAGACAATTCCAACCCCATAACTATAAATTTCTTATTTAAATCTATACCCAATAGATTAGAATCTACACAAGGAGAACTCTATTCTTGTTTCGAAATAACCTGCAATCGACTCATGCCATGCTATTTAATATTTTCTATATTTATTCGCATCCTTCGTCTGTGACATAAAGATGCAATAGGCTACCTTGCATTTTCTATACTAACAGTCCTAAAAAATAATAAAGTATGCCCAAATATATCATTTCAAATTATCTATGTAGCTCACCTTTTGGTTTTTCAATTATCAAAGTTGTTACCTATATTGATGAGAACTTCTACAACCGATACCACAGTGACAATATATGTTATATTTTTATCTGTGTTTCTCTGAATGTGTTTCTCCTTCATTAGAGTAGCAATAAACTGTAGTTTCCATTTAGGGGAGAAGTGTACCCAGTACCAACCTTGGCTTGTGTGCAGATGTGTTGAATGCACATTAGACTCTATCTATTGTTTTGAAGGTGTTTCTCCTTTAACAATACTTCATCTTAGTAGATACTTTCATTATGCACCTTTATAGATGCATGCAGCCTTGGGATGCATGTTGTAGATTATAGTTTTCCTATGAGGTTGTAGCAATGACGAAAGAAGTGCATCGATTTTAGGCATATTTAGTATGCTTTTATAGTTTGACTTAGATGCTCACTTTTATTAATTTAGTTGTTTTTCTTAGTTTTTTTTTTATGCACAGATTTGTCTTTAAGAAAAGTGCGTAGTAGAGAAGGGTTCTATATTTTGAGTAGGGGACACACTTCTACGTAGGAGGTACTCTATTCTAGGAAGCTTTTGCCATGTAGGTTAGGTGCTTTATCTGAGAATCCCAAGAGGCACTATTGTAGCAATAACAAAATCATTTATTTTGAGTTCTTCATTAGTGCATTGACAATATATTGTTTATTATGTGCAATAACTCAATATTATATACAACCATATTTAGTATGCTTTTATAGTTTGACTTAGATGCTCAGTTTTCTTAATTTAGGTGTTTTTCTTAGTTTTGTTTTATGCATAGATTTATCTTTAATAAAAGTGCACATTAGAGAAGGGTTGTATATTTTGAGTAGGGGACACACTTCTAGGTAGGAGGTACTCTATTCTAGAAGCTTTTGCCATGCAGGTTATGTGCTTTATCCAAGAATCCCAAGAGGCACTATTGTAGCAATAAGAAATTCGTTTATTTTGAGTTCGTCATTAGTGCATCGATAGTACATTGTTTATTCCATGCAATACCTCAATATTGTATGATCAAATTACAATTAATATTGTCATAATATTTTTACTTACCCTCTTTTAGAGGGAAACTAGAGTGTGTGTCAAGCTTGCACGCGAAAATTGTATCATGCAGAGTTTTCCTAACATGAGTTTTGTGGATCTAAGTAGCCAGATACCTATTGGAATTCAAGAGGGAACAATACTACAAAGTGGGAAAGAGGTTTTGCAGTTAACGTGCCTTTCACATTATGGTTGGAGTCGGTTTGTTGGCAAGACACTAGATACCCCAACTTCCTTTTTATGGCTGAGTGCAAGATTGAATCCTTCGACATATTCCTTGCTTAATTGTCATTAAGCAATGGGTTTTCTCAGAAGTGTTTCACATATATAAACTTTGCTAGAGTTGTTATTGAGTCTTTGGATGTGGTTATCTTTTCAAAGCACACACATACAAGAAAAAGATAAATAATATGCCTGACTAATTTCAAGTTATCCTCTTGCGAATAGGGTGTTCCCTTCCATAAACCTGACAAATCACTCTACTTCTTTCTAGTGAACAAATTTGGGACTTTTCATGAATTGTGAGACAATTTCAACCCCATGACTATCAATTTCTTATTTAAAGTTATACCCACTAGATTGGAAACTGCACAAGGATAATTCCATTCCTGTTTCAAAATAACATGCAATCGATTTATACCATGCTATTTAATATTTTATGTATTTCTTCGCATCCTTGGCCTGTGAATAAATAACAAGTTACCTTGCATTTTCTATACTAACACTTCTAAATAATAATAAAGTATGCCCAAATCTGTCATTTCAAATTATCTATGCATCTCACCTTTTGGTTTTTTAATTATCGAAGTTGTTACCTATATTGATGAGATCATCGAAAATCAAGGCCACAATGACAATATCTGTTAGAGTTTTATTCGTGTTGCACTAAAGGTGTTATTCCTTCATCAACACTACAATACGTTGTACTTTCCATTCAGTGGAGAAGTGTACCCAGTAGCAGCCTTGGTCTATGTGCAAATGGGTTGAATTCGATAGACTTTATCTATTGTTTTGAAGGTGTTTCTCCTTCAATAGTACTTCATCTTAGTATATCCTTTCAATCTACACCTTCAACAAATGCATACAGCCTTGGGGTACATGCTATAGATTCCAGTTTTGCTGTGAGGGTATAACAACGATGAAATAATCACATCGATTTTAGGCATCTTATTATTGTTGTATGAAAGCATGCTTGTCTAGTGTTTCCCAAACTTATATGACACATATTTATTATACTTTTATAGTTTGACTTATATGCTCGCTTTTCTTAATTTAGGTGTTTTTCTTAGTACTATTTTATGCAGATATTTATCTTTAAGAAAAGTGCACAGTAGAAAAGGGTTCTATATTTTGAGCAGGGGACACTCTTCTATGTAGTAGATACTCTATTCTAGGGAGCTTCTGTCATGCATGTTAGGTGATTTATCCTAGACAGAGTTCCAAGTCCTTGCCTCCTTTATAAAGTCCCTGCAAGACAAGACACCAGTGGATAGAGTTCCAAGTCCCTAAATTTTCCAAAAACCCACCTGACCCTAGCTATCTAGCCTAAAATCCTTTACATTCCAGTCATCTCTTAGTTGTGATTTCATAGAGAGAGATGTCTCTGGTTTGGTAGGGCTAGCTACCAAACTAAAAGCTTGGTCTGTGGTTACCTTTGTTGATCTCTTCATTAGCCTAGGACGTTATGGAGGATAACAGAGGGCATGAAAACTAGGGAGTGCCAAGGTTTTCTAGTGAATGTAAGGTTCCCAAGTCATGGAAAAATGCAATGCTAGTTGTGAGGTCATGACTGCCAAGGTGTGTTAGGGAATGCTAGGGCATGCTAGGATATGTCAGATAGTACGAAGACATGTCAAACAAGATAATATGTGTCAAATGTTAAGGCATTCCAAGATGTACAAGGGTTCCAAGTCCTTTCCTCCTGTTCTTCCATATGATATCCACTTATGAAATTTCCTTTGCAATATTTGATGCATTTGATAGTTATAGGTCATTTATAGGTTATAAATGTCTTCAGAGTTTCACTTCTAATTGAGTATTCAACTGAACATATTGATTCTCTTATACACAACTATTTTTCCCTCCACCCAATTTTCATAACTTCAATAACCATTAGGTAGGGACCTACATCTTCGATGTTGCTTTGCTTGTCTAGTAAAATATTGTTAAGACTTTAATTTATTGAAAATTGTAGAATTTATAATTTATGAAGTTTCAAGGTCTATTGTTAAAAAATATAATTATTTAAAGAGCGCTAGCTCAATGGAAGAGCACCTGCTTTACAAGCAGGAGGTTTGGTGATGGAGGATTTTTTTACCATCACCAATGAGCTTTGGTGACATTTTTCGACCCTCACAAAAAATATGAAATGGTGACGGTCAACGAACTCCACCATATATACGCATCAATAGTGACAACCCTCAAAGGTCCATAACCATAAATCATTGTTGTTGATATGAAATGGTGACGGTTGTTATCATTATTTGTGATGGACATTGAATGTCACCACAACACCTATACTTCTAGCAATGCGGCTTTTGGTGACGGTCAATGAACGTCACCATATATATGCACCAATAGTGACGGCCATTAAATATCCATCATAATATATCATTATTGTTCATATGAAATGGTGATAGTCGCTATCCATCATTATAATCAATATTCGTGATGGACCTTGAATGTCACCATAACACCTATAATTTTGGCGACGCCACCTTTGGAGATGTTCAATTTTTGGTGACCGAGGCTATGGTTTGTCACCATTTCTCATATGCAATGGTGATGGTCGCTATCCGTCATTATAAATCATTATTGGTGACGAACTTTGAATGTCACTGCAAAACCTATACTTTTGGCGACGCCACCTTTGGTGATGTTCAGTTTTTGGTGATGGAGGCTATGGTCCATCACCATTGCTCATATGAAATGATGACTACTGTTATCCGTCATTATAAATCATTATTGGTGATGAACTTTGTATGTCACTACAACACCTATACTTTTGGTCACACCACCTTTGGTGACGTTCAGTTTTTGGTGACGAATGCTCTTTTGACCATCACCAATGAGCTTATGGTGACATTTTTCACCCCTCACCAATGTACTTTTTTCTTGTAGTGCCAATCTGCATCTGTATATGCATAAAGAGTAATATTTGCATCTATAGGATACCATAAACCAAAGTCTTGAGTTCCTTGAAGATATTTGAAAATTCTCTTGACTACCTGAAGGTGTGATTCCTTTGGATTTGCTTGGAATCTTCCAACTATTCCTACTGCATGCATGATGTCAGGTCGGGTACCTGTTAGATAAACTAGACTTCCAATCATGGATTTGTAAGTTGGTTGATGTACTATTGCTAATTCATCATTTGAGCTGAGATTACATCATGTTACCATTGGGGTACATACAGGTTTAGAATCTTCTATTACATACCTTTTCAAGATCTATTTGAGATATTTGGTTTGTGACAAAAAAATACCATCTTTATTTTGTTGAACTTGTAGACCAAGAAAATAGGTAAGTTCACCAAGCAAGGACATTTCAAATTCTTGTTGCATTACTGAAGCAAAATTCTAACTCATGGATTCTTCATCTCTACCAAAAATGATATTAGCAACATAAACAATAATAATTAGCAATTTATCAGTTTCAATCTTTGTATATAGATTGCTATCTGCTGAACCTTTTGTAAAACCTTGTTGGTGGAGATATTTGTCAAGGCGGTAATATCAGGCCCTTGGAGCCTGTTTCAGACCATAGAGAACCTTTTCGAGTCTGCATACAAGTTTTGCATCGTCTCCAAGAATGAATCCTTCTGGTTGTTCAATATAAACTTCTTCCTCTAAATCTCCATTAAGAAAGGTTGATTTTACATCCATTTGGTATAATTTTAATTTCTGAAAGCTAGAAAGAGTAAGAAACATCCTTATGGCTTAAAGTTTGGCAACAAGTGAAAAGGTTTCTTCAAAATCTATACCTTCTTTTTGGGCATATCCTTTACAAACAAATCTTGCCTTGTTTCTAATGACTTCTCCATTTTCATTCAGCTTGTTTTTGAATATCCATTTAGTTCCTATAATATTTTTATCATGAGGTCTAGGAACTAATTCCCAAGTATCATTCTTTTCAATTTGCTCAAGCTCTTCATCCATGGCCTTTACCCAAAATTCATCTTTGCATGCTTCATTTACATTTTGAGGCTTGGTGGAAGATAGTAATTCTAGATAGCTTGAAGTCCCTGTAATAGTTCTTATTTTCTGTACACCTACCTCTTTTTCCCCTAAAATTTGAGTTTCTGGATGATTTTTTTTAACATACCTGGACGAAGTCTTTTCTTCTACCATTGTCTCTTTTTTTGGTGCTTCATTGGTTTCTTATTCAATATCATTTTAATTTGATGTGGTAAAATAATCCCCATATTCTTCATTGTCATAATCTTCTGTTGATTTTATCTGTTTTAGATTTTTGCATGCTTCATCAACTACAACATCAATGCTTTCAAAAAATTTCCCCTATCTTTTATTATAACATTTATATCCTTTACTTCTGGAGGAATAACCAAGAAGAATACCTTCATCTGCTATGGGTTCAAACTTACCAAGTTTTTCATCAGTCCTTTTGATAAAAAAATTGTTTCCAAAAACTTTAAAGTATTTTACAGTAAAAGTCTTGCCATACCAAAGTTCATGTGGAGTTTGAGTGCTATTTACCCGAACATTTGATTTTTTGAGAATAGTTCTAGCAAAGAATGTTGCTTCACCCCAGAAGTTTGCAGGAGTTCTAGATTCAACTAGCATAGCTCAAGCCATTTGTTGAATTGTTCTGTTCATTCTTTCTACCACACCATTTTGTGAGGAGTCCTTGCGGTAGAGAATTTCCTTTTTATTCCATGTTGTTCACAAAAGTCAAAGAATTCATCTAATGTAAATCCCCTCCTCGACCAGATCTGAGGCATTTTATTTTTCGATCTGATTCATTTTCAACCAAAGCTTTGAAGGCTTGTAACTTTTAAAATGCTTCATATTTATGCTTTAGAAGACCTATCCAACACATTATGGAAAAATCATCAATGAATAAAATAAAATATTCTTCTCTACGAACTGACTTTTTCCATGATGATCCACATAGATCAGTATGGGCAAGTTCAAGAGGCTTACTTGTTGACCCTTCCTTTTCCATGAAGTGAACTCTGTTTTTCTTACCGATTTGACATGGTTTGCATATTGTATTTTTTGGGATGTTGATATCTAGAAGATCACGAACAACCTTGAGTTTGCATTGTTTTCTTATTTGAGAAAAGCTTAGATGTCCCAATATTCTATGCCACAACCAGTTTTCATCATTTTTTCTTAGATAGCATTGTTGTTGTCCTCCCTTGAGTATGTATAAATTGTTTGGAGTTCTTGTACTTTTCATCACGATCTCTCCTGTATCAAGCTCATGAACAACACATCCATTTGATCGAAACACCACTTCATTTCCTTGATCACACATTTGACTGACACTCAACAGGTTATGCTTTAAACCATTTACATACATAGCATTTCCAGCTTTAACCTTTTCTTTCAAGAAAATATAGCCTTTACCTTTTATGATAGCAGGAGTGTCATTTCCAAATGAGACATTCTTTTCCTTTTCTAAGGCATTATATGAGTAAAGTTTTTCTTTGTCACCTGTCATGCGTATTGAGCATCCATTGTCGATGTACCACTAATTTTCTTGTCCTTCTGCATACAAGGCTATACCACATATTTCTATTGGATATTCTTTCCTTCTCCATAATGGAATTTGCTCCGTTTGAGATGTTCGCCGAAATTTTCTCCTACATTCAGATTCTTCATGACCAAAGTTGTTACAGATTGAGCATTCTATTTCATTTTCAAGAGGAGAAAAGTTATTATAGGAACTTCTCTTGATTCCTATTACATTCCTTGATTATGTGCTTCTCTAGTCATGATGGTTTTGTAAGCAACGCACTGAGAATCTTTGTGCCCAAAATTATGATATGAAAAAAATTTCCCATTAAAGTTCCTCCGACTAGGAATCTATTTACCTATTGATTGTAGTTTCTATTGATATTCATCTTTGGAGAAAATTGAGTATGATTCGCCTGAGGTTGGTTGTGCCTTCTATTCATCCTTGGAGTAAATTAAGTATGATTTACCTGGTGATCTACTTTATGCCTTTGCTGACGATTGTCAGACTATTCACATCTTTGCGACATCAAGATAGCTTTTGGTGGAGTTGACAGCTTCTGTGATTGAGATGCTTCTTTAGTATATCTAATACCTGTCTTTATCAGAGGAGAATGTTGAACTTTGATAATTTCATTTAAATTTTATGATCCTTTAGCAAATCTAAGATTGAGAGATTTCATTTTCTCACGATCCTTTCTTATACCCACAATTTCACATTCTAGTTTTTCATTATGTTTTTCCTTTTCAGCAAGTTGGTATGTCAAGGTATCTGTAATCATATACTTTTCTTCTAAATAGATTTTGAGTTTAGATATTTCTTCATGAAGGTCTTCCTCTTCTAAAGCATCCCAAAGATTATCATCGTCATAAGCCATGAGAAGTCTATAATCATTACTATTAGATAAACCATCACTATCCTCTTCTAAACTATCCGAAAAATCGTTGCTATCTCAAGCCATGAGAAGTTTGTAATCTTGTCCGATTTCATCTTAATCACTATTAGGTAAACCATCACTATCTTCAAGAGTATAGTAACACCTTTTATTCAGAAATTATTTTCTATTCCCTTTTTCATATTCCTTTCCTTTTTCATATTTATCTTTATGAGGACATCTAGCAACATAATGACTGACTCTACCACAAGCAAAGCATTTGAAGGGTAGCTTACCTCTAAACCTTCCAGAACCCCGTTGAAGCTTCTTGATAAATTTTACCTCATCTTCTTCTTCTGAAATATGTCTTGATTCAATGTGTTCTTACTTTCCTTTTGCTGAAGCTTTAAATGCGGCTTCTCTCATATCTGATGGTCCTCCTTTTCTCATCTCGAAGGCAGTTAAGATTCTGTGAAGCTGTGTCATAGTGATATTCTGCAAATCCTATTTTTCTTCTATGGCAGATGCTTTGGAGTCAAATTTAGCAGACAAGGATCTAAAAACCTTCTCAATTAAGGTAATTTCTTTTATTTCTTCACCCAGATTCTTCATACAATTAACAACCTCATCTATATGTAAGAATTAACTAGATATACTTTAATTATTATGCATTTTAAGAGTTTCATACTAAATTCTAAGAGTTTTAAGCTTAACACGTTTTACCTGAGAGTCTTCTTCGTAGCTGAGAATGATTTTGTCCCATATTTCTTTGGCTAATTTGAGCTGCATGACTTTGACAAACTCTGACTGTGACAGACTTCTTAATAAAGTATTGACAACTTTGGCATTGGTTTCATATTGCTTTTTACCTACTGCATTTGTAGGAATTGTCGTTGGAAATGTATATCCTCCTTCCACAATTTCCTAGACATCCATTCCAAGCGATTGTAGATAGGCTGTGGTTCTAATTTTCCAATAAACAAAGTTTCTCCCATCGAACATCGGCGGTTTGATGGATCCCATGATTTCTTGATTATTCATGTTGATGGATCTCCCTTCAAGCGATCAAGCTTCTTCTGAAGGACCTGCTCTGAAACCAATTTTTGGAAATAATACTGAGAGGGGTGTGAATTAGTATTATCAGATCAATAATTTTATTTCCCAAACAGATTTATATACGCTACTTCAGTGAAGTGAACTAGTGTGTACACATGATTGTGCTTAAAGAAACCAGTGTACATGCAGAGAACTTGTGATTTATACAATTATCATGTGTTGAGCTTAAACCAGTCTATCAGAGATTTATTAGACAATGCAATAAAAGGAGAATAAATAATCACACATTAGCAACACACATGAACACCAAGATTTAAGGTGGAAACCTAATGTGGGTAAAAACCACCTGATGTCGTCGTCTCTTTCTTCTTTTAGTAATAAGAAAATATGTTTACAATCTTTTACTGGTGCAGACTCATACCAGTACGCAGGCTTCTATCCACAGAAGGTTACAATCTTCTCTCATTCTCCAGCTTATATTGGAAGGGAGCTACAAACCCCTAGCTCTTGTACTAGCCAATATGTTTACTAGTAAGTAGGTGCCAGCCTACCGAAAACTCCACATTTCCACTAGGGACCACGTTTCATGAATTTTCAGACTTGATACTCCTGGATCACAACACCACCATCTAAAGGCCACGTTTCATCAAATTTTCACACTGGATCCATCAAATCTTTTAAAATTAAATTGCATCAACCAATATACTGACACTAGAACTCTGTACTGAACCTAGAACCCTGCATTGTCATTTAGAACTAGTTGTAACCTCAAAAATCATGCATTAGAATGTATACACTACTTGGCTGCACCCAAATCACGTGTATACACTACTTTCATTAATTGAACCTACATATACCTTCAAAACTACTGCAAACATAAACTTTTGAATCAAGTCTTTACCAACTATCAATATACTGAATATCTACTGTCAACTTTCAGAACTTTACACAGGCAGGGACAGAGATCACTTATTCTCACTTATACAATCAATCAATCGAATTCCATCCTCCTTATGTATTTAGTTTTTACATTCATATCTAAGAAGAATTCATTGACAAAAAACAGTAAAATAACCGAATTTTTCAGATACTTTAGTCAGATCTGAAAAATAAGCTTTTCCTTTTTATACGCTACTTACAAGAACCAAACCTACATGCATATGCTCTTTAGCTGAGATGAAGCTGCGTACAGATCTACAAATATTGACATAGGATTTTGCTGCAATTCGAGACTTCAAACAAACCCAGATCTTGATGGATAACGAGTAAAACAAGCGTAAAACATCAGATATAGTTTCAACCAATATCATATCATTCAAGAATAAGTTATTTCATGTCTCATGATCCTGATCCAACATTGAACTCAAGGTGCACATAAAAATTTCAGATCCGGTCCCAAACACATAAAATATACTTCAGACATAAGTATTCCTTAGAATCTTATTACTTGCCCTTCTTTGCCTAATGATCTTCTCCTCCTTATATACTCTTAGGACTTTTTCAATACCTTGGACCAAAACCACTTCGGATCAATACCTTGGATCAAGATACCTTGGACCAAAAACTCAGTTTTCCAACATGTATGTGCTTTTCCTTTTGTGAAAGTGCATATATACATTATACACTCCTTTTTTTCTATTAACCTGTGTGTATATGCTTCTTGGAAAAAGGGAACCAACGTATACATCTCTTTCTTCATTCTTTGGAGTCTGATTTGTAATCCTTTGTTGTTGACTTGTTGCACTGTGAACTATCATCTGAGTTAGTTGCCATCAAGGACAACACCTATATTATAATGCCAACATTTAATTTAAGGGATAACTCTTGCATGACTTTAGAAAGACTTCTAACTTGAATTTCTCCAACTAATTAATTTAAAATGAATTAATCAATTATTTCCAAGTAGATGTTAAGACTAAATTCGATTTTAATTCATAATTTAATTCAAGGACAAATTAAATTGGAATATTCTTATTGCCACATTTCAACACTCCCTATCAACAAGAAAGGGATTATCTGCCACCCAGATCCTGTCTCTATGGAACTTGAATTTACACTTTGACAATGCCTTTGTCAAAATGTCAGCATATTGCTCCTCTGTCGAAATATATTGCAGCAGCATGATCCTCTCATGATCAGCAACTTGCTTTACCTTGTAAAGCCAACAAGAACTCACAACTAACTTGTTCTCCAGTCTCAGAACCACGTCCCAAACACTATTACGAACTATGGAGTCATACTCCTCCACCATAGCATCAACCCAAATCAGCTGCTGCACTGCTTCCACAAAGGAAGATGGCTCGGTCTCAACACATTCCCCAGCAAGGGCCATGTATCCAGTGTACTTCTCAGATGAACTCCTCTGTCTACGCTGAGAAGATGGTTCTCCCACATTCTCTTTCACATCCTTCAACAGTCTGTTAGCTTCTCTTGTTTGCTTACGTCCATCTCTAGAAGACTCTGCTTGAGTGGATGTCTCCACTCCTGGAACCTTTGCATGCAACATCTTTGCATCAGTATGAGGCTCCTCCTCCTTAGGAACCAATAGTTCCTCCACATCTTGTAGTTGGAGCTCCCTCTCAAGGGAAACTCGCATGGCCTTCTTCTCATCAAACTTGAGATCTCTACAAACCAAAACCCTCTAACTGGTAGGCAAGTACACCCGATAGTTGTGAGGTGTATCAATGTACCCCACAAGTATCCCAAACTTTGCTATTGGCTCAAGCTTCTTTCGTGCATCCTTTGTCACATGGAAATATACCGATGAGCCAAATATCTTGAAGTGACCCACATCTGGTCTCTTACCAAAGAAAGCTTCCTTTGGTGCCTTCATCCTAAGTATGTGATGCGGGCTTCTATTCTTCAAATAGACCGCTGTGTTGCATGCCTCAGCCCACAAGTGAAGTGGTAGGCCTTGGTCACGCAACATTGCCCGTGCTACCCCTATAATAGTTTTGTTCTTCCTCTCATCCACCCCATTCTACTGTGGGTTATGAGGTGTCGTCAACTCTCGTTTAATTCCTTCCACTGCATAGAAGTCCTTAAACTCTTGAGAGACATATTCTCCATCGTTATCGCTTCTCAAGGCCTTGATATTCTTCCCTGACTCTTTCTTGACCAAAGATTTGAACTCACAAAAATTTGTGAAGGTTTGGTCCTTCTTCTGCATGAAATAAGTCCAGCATTTGTGAGAATAGTCATAAATGAAAATCAAATAATACCTTTGCTTCACTGTGGATGCCTTTGAGAATGGGCCACACACATCAGTATGAACTTGCTCTAAGACAACCTTTGCTGGGCTATCTCGATCATGAAAGGAAGACTTGGTGTACCTTCCCAAGGTACAACCTTTTCATGTGTCAACTTGCTCAAGTTTACCTTTGGGAAGTCCTGTAGATATATGTTGCATTATCTTCAAAGCCCCATGATGCAAATGGCCCAACCACTTGTGCCACAACTCGCCAATGTCTTGGCTTTGCAACAATTTTTCTTTCGTACTCAATGCTACACAATCATCTACCTCTAGTTTATAGAGATTCTTCACCCAAACCCCTATCCTCTTGGTCTGACCCATGGCTATGTGTCTTAGGAACGCCTTTCCTTTACTGAAGACAACATCATAGCCTTTGTCCTCCAACATCGTGACTGATACCAAATTCTTCTTCAGTCTAGGCACATACTTCACATCTGTCAAGGTGATAGGAGATCCATGCTCCCTCTGAAAAGCAACCATGCCCACTCTTGAAACACTATACCTTCCATCATCACACATATCTATGTGCATCTTGAGGTCTTTCCCCTCCAAGGTACTAAATAAAATTTTATCACCAGTCATGTGGAATGAGGCTTCATTGTCAAGATACCAGACACAACCCATCATCAATGACACCATGCATGCAATGAGGGTAAAGTCCATTTCAAACTGAGAGGCTAATGCCTCACCTTACAATCCTTTCGAGGATCCCTTCTTGGACTTCTTCGATGGAAATTTAGTTGCATAATATCCCCTCTCGTGACAATTAAAGCATGTCACTTTAGACATGTCACCCTTCTTCCCTCCATGAGAAGAATTCGATTTGGAATGAGAAGCCTTCCCCTTCCCTTTCCTTGCCTTACTTGCTAAGGCCAGATTTTCTTCATCATCATCCTTGGATGAAGAACCATCTCGTGTGCTCCTCCTGATATCCTCTTGTATAAGATCTGATCACAGTCGTTCCCAATCTGATAATTTCTCCCTTCCATTCACAGAGTCCTAGTAGCTATTCCAACTCTTTGGAAGTCCAAGGAGAGCGAGGCTCACCATATATTCATCGGCAATTGTTATTCCCACACTGCCAAACTCATCTCTGTAGGTGGTGAGCTTTTTTAGATATGTGGAAATAGTATTTCCCTTCTCCATCTTGATTCTTCGAAGCTTATCCTTGAGCACTAATTTCCTCTGGTCGCTACTATTTTGGTAGAGGTCCTTCAATGTGCATTGAAAATGGAGTATCCTTCCCATGGAGACTCGAGACAATATGGTCTCGAAATCCCTCAAGGATGATTTATCTCGCCTTCGCAAAATACTTCTTCCACTCAGCCAACTCTTTTGCATTAGTTGAAGCTGGCTTTGGGATTTCTTGATCAATGAATTCCTTCAAGCCATTCTCTTCTAATACAACCTCCAGTCTATCTTTCCATGCTATGTAATTCGAGCTCCCTTCCAAGGCATACTCGAGTCTCAAGCCATAGAATGCCATTGGCGAACCTTGAAGTATGATATGAATTCGATTTGCACCTGCAACCCTAAACTTCAAACTTCGAATTCTCTTCTTAGTACAATGTTCACAACTCTGATACCATGTAGAAAATTTCTACAAATCCAACTCTGATACCATGTAGAAAATCTGTGTGTAGGTTAACTCGATAATGCAATATAAAATCAAAGTAGAATACTATAACCTAATTCTAATATCAATTTGCGGAAGCTTAAAGATCGAGTTGAACAATATAACCAAAAGAAGAAGAATCAATGCAAAATACACATGAAAATACTTTGGGGAAATTCTCAGCTAAAAACCCCACTATATGTATTATCATACAAGGTGGAAATACATAGGAATTATACAAAGCCTTAGCTCTCACAACTAGCTAGCTCTCAGTACAATCCTCACATATGCTCATAGGAAATATGGGCTTCTCTCAAGCCTTCCTCTCTACCCTCCAAGATCCTATTTCCTTGCATTGTTCCTCTGGGATGATTCACCTTCAACCAAGTGGAGCACTACTCTCACACACTGTCAAAACTGTGCAATCCACAAGGAATGATGCCTTGACTACATGCATGAGTTTTCTTTATAAAAAAACACATGAAACTGATAATACACTGTCCTTGACATTTAACCCAACTGGGTCTTTCTCGGAATAGACATCCATGAGTTTCTGATGAGAGAATCTTTAGTTATCTGGAGTACACTAGTTGAGTGTATGCATGCATCAACTGACTGTTAACTCACCAATAGTTCCTCAAATGGTTTGGAACTAATTTAACTGGACTTAACTTAACAAACTGAGTTAACTAATTACAACTCAAATATAACTCAATCCTATCTCCTTAATTTAAGGGATAACTCTTGCATGACTTTAGAAAGACTTCTAACTTGAATTTATCCAACTAATTAATTCAAAATGAATTAATCAAATATTTCCAAGTAGTTGTTAAGACTACATTCGATTTTAATTCACAATTTAATTCAAGGACAAATTAAATTGGAATATTCTTGTTGCCACATGTCAACATTAAAAATTGAATCTTTTTGTTATCATTGTTTGTAATGGTAAGACAATTTGAGAAAATTCGGGGACAAATCCCTTAACGAAATTGATTTGGCCAAGCAAAGACTACATTAGAATTTTGGTATGTGGTAATGGAATTTCAGAATTGGTTTTAATTCTTTCTGGATCAATACAAATTCCATGTTTGGATACAATAAAAGCAAGGAGTTTTCCTTCCCTTAGAGAAAAAAATGATTTCTTGGGGTTTAGAGAAATTCCATACCTTTTGCACCTTTCAAAGATCTTCTTTAAATCATGCAAATGATTATTTCTCTTCTTTTAGTATATGGTAATATCATCAAGATATACCACAACCGTTTTATTAATCAACCCTTTGAAATAAGTGCCTATATCTCTTTGGAATGTAGCTCATGCATTCAGTAATCCAAAAGGCATTTTCTAATATGCATATGTTCCCTACTTTGTTCTGAATATAGTTTTTAATCGGTTGTTTGGATGAACAAGGATTTGATTGTATCCTGAAAATCCATCTAAAAAGGACATTAATTCAAAACAAAAAACTGATTGCAGAACTTGTTCCATTTATGGGAGATGAAAATTATCCTTTTGACATGCCTTTTTTAGATTCCTGAAGTCAATACAAATGCAAATATTTCCATTTTTCTTTCTAACTGGTACAAGTTTGGAAACCCATTTACAATGTCTTACTGGAAAGATGAATTTAGCTTTCAAAAGTTTATTCAAATTGCTCTTAATCTGAGTTTCCAAATTCGGATGTATCTTCCTAAGTTTTTGCTGAATGGGTTTAACATCTGGTACCATCGGGACGATATGTTGAATGATGGAGGCATCATATGTTTACGGATCTTGATGATTATGAGCAAAGATATCTTTATATTTCTTTAATAGATGAATAAATTCATTTCTTTATTTAGATAAGAGACCAAGAACTAAGTTAATATTTTGGGGTTTTGTATCAAATCCTAGGTTAACTAATTCAAATCTCAAAGTTGAACTTTGAAGTTTGCAGTTGTTGACCTTTTTAAATATGTCTTTAAGATCATAAAGATCCTCGAGTTTAACTACAAGTTTCAGCAAATCATTTTTGTCTTTTGATTTATTCAATTGAGAATCATGTTCGTCCTCATCAATTACTTGGTCAAGACAAGATTCTTCGAATGTTAAAAAAGCTAGGATATCTCTAGCATCATTGAATACTCGCCAATTAGTGACATTATCGGGAATGGATGGGCAAAAAATCAATTCTATAGAAAATCAATCTAGACTAAAATATTAAGAAGGCATTAATTTCGACGCAACGTTGGCCAAAATATCAACTCGGGTGTTCTGTATTCTTTGTATTGGAGAAATATTGAATGCTACAAAATGTGAGGTAAGTTTTTGAATTAAGGATTGATAATGTCTAAGGTGGTTTGAAACACAATGAATATTGTTTCTGACTTGTTTTATAACAATTTTAGAATCACCAAAGACTTGAAGATATTCAACACCAATATTTATCGCTTTATACAATCCTTGTACTAATGCTTCATATTCTGCAATATTATTAGTACATTCAAATTCTAGTCTACATGCTAGCATTCTTTTTCACTAGTCGGGCTTATTAATATACATCCAGCTTCTGCACCTTCACTATATTTAGAACCATCAAAATAAAGAGTCCAAAATAAAGATTCATGTTTATTTATAACAGTATCTACAACATTAATACATCGAGTCAAATATATTTTCGAATAATTTTCAATTTGAGAAGAAACAGAGTTTGCTAAAACAGGAGATTTCTAGATGTAAAACTTCCAAAGAATAATTGTCGAGGATGTTATTGGTAAAAAACACATGCTCATTCTCTTCATCCAAATCAGTAATAGAGTGTTTCATATTATTTTCTCTATCTACCCAAATCTGATTTGGTTTGTCGTTATAAGGAAGCCAGATATGCGACCAATCTGTGGCAAAATAACCATGTAATTTATCAGAACAATCCCTGCTTAATATAAGACCATAAAATTTAGGAATATCAACAATCAATATATCAATAATTTTAAAAACCCTTGGATTTGAAGATAATCTTACTAAAACATAATTTAATTCTCCTAAGACCTTGACTTTGGTACTATCTAATTACACAATTTGTACAACAAACTTTTCCGGTGTTATGTTCAGTTTGGGACAAACTAAATATGGCATTATATTTGAAGAAGCACATGAGTCTATTAGGAAATTATGAACATTTTTATTGAAAATATAAAAGGTCAATAAGAAAGGAGAGGTATGAGAATTAGACTAATCTCCAATCAAAATTCCATTTGAGGCATCAATATTGTTAGGAGTATCATCTAGAGGCTTTCCTTTTCCTAATGAGGCTTTTGTAGTTGACAAAGGAGATGTAAGGAAATCATTTAATTATCTTAGAAAAAACTTTTGCTGCTACTTAAGTTTATTTACCTCGTACATGGAAATATTGTCTTTCACTTTCTTCATATCTTCCACGATATTATACTCGATATCTTTATCAGAAACAATAAGAGTTTTTTATGTAGATGGAGAATTGGAAGAGGATGGGATGGATTCAACAGATTTGGGAGGATACTTCTTTGTTGAGTTTTTATCCTTATTGACAGGAGTAATTGGTCTTTGTTTTGCATTGGAAGAAGGTGAATAGATAGATTCTTTACTTCTAGTCTCTGCAAGTAAGGCTTCTTCTTCTTCCTCATTTTCTGATGTAGTGAGGATGAAATCCTATAATCCATGTGCTTTGAGTAGCTCTTCTTCTTCCTCATTTTCTGATGTAGCGAGGATGACATCCCGTAATCCATGTGATTTGACTAACTCTTCTTCTTCGTAGAATTCATTAGCAGATAATGTTGTTTCTTCATCTTCCTCCTCTTGATTAGATTCAACATTTGTTATGCCATTAGGAGGTTGAGGGTTTATTGTTTGGGATCTCCTAAAAGATTGGAAAGGTTTTTTAGAACACTCAACTACTTGTTTTTTGATATCTACCATGTCATTTAACATAGTTTTAAGAACTTTTTTTAATCCTTCAAGATCAAAGGATCTTTAGGAGTTTTCTTCTTTCGTTCTTCCTTAAAAGTCATTGTCTTAGATTTCCTCTCTTCTTGAGCAGTTTTCTTCTCTAAAGCAAGAATCCTTTTTTCTACAACTATTGACTCTTTCATATTATCAACTAAATTGGATTTATTATCCCTATCTACAAAAATTTCAATGTTAGAAGTAGATCAGAAATATACCACTCAATTTGAACATCAACACCAGGTTTAGAGGTACTGGAATTTTATTTAACAATTTATTAAATCTGGAATTGAAACCTTTGATTTTCTCATTGGGGTTGGATTTAACATTGGATAGATCATTGATTAGAGTAGCAGTTGTGCGATCATCACCAAACTTGATAAAAAATTGTTCTTCAAATATATCCCAACTAGTGATAGATGTTGGTGGTAATGAGAAGTACCACGAACCTACAAATCCTTCAAGGGTATATGGGAATAATCTCACTACAAAATCTTGTTCTACTACTCCATTGATATTAATGGAGCGCATAAAATTATGGAGATGTTCTTCAACAGTAAGTCCATCATTAGGATTGAACTTTGGTAACCATATTTTAGGATGCTTAGGTAGGGGATGGATAAGTGTTACCATCTGAACAGCTCCAGGACTAGTCCATGGTCTAGCCGCTGGTGGGTTTTGTTTCCTACCTATCATTATAGGAATTTGAAAAGAAGAAGTTGTAGTGGTAGAAGAGGTTGACTGTGTGGAAGAAGTAGCCCCTGTGCTAGCACCACTTGAACTAGCACTTATTGATTTGGAATGAATGATAGGGATGAATGGATCAGTTGGATGGGAAGAAATGAATTAAGTAGAGTGAAATAATGGTGTTTTTGGTGGAGATGAAGATAAAAGCTCACCAGTGGATGATTGAAGTTCCAATTTGTGGGTTATTTTTGGTGCGAAGGTAAGGGAAACTCAAATGGAGTTTTCCAAATTTGTCACTTTGAGAATGAGTAAAATACGTGAAGTGGAAAAAGGTGAGGATATGCTACCTTCAGATAACTCAGAATGTTGAGTCTTTTCTTTGGAAATAGATATTCCCTCTAATTTCTTAATTAAAGTCTGAACTTCAAGTAACTCCTATAAAGGATGTTGATCGATCATCTTAGGGGTGTGTACTAGGAGATTTAGTTACAACTTCCAGTATAGGGGTTGGAGATTTTGAGTGAGATATGGAAGTTAGTGGAGATTTTGAGGGTGAATGACTCTTTTGATGACCTTTAGATTTGGGATTAGACTTTATTTCCATTCATAGGCAGGGGGGCTCCTTCTATCGCCAAAAATGTTGAGGTCTGGAACTTGATTGCCTCAACATTGGGGAACACCACCCGGTAGGGAGCTTAAATAAACTCCATTTTCATTGAAATTGGCAGGTCCGACTAGATATAAAGGGACTGATTTCCCGTTTTAAGGAGATTTAATATAATAATAGAATGAAAAACGGATGAAATGGTTTTATAGCTAATGGTAAAATTATTGAATAAGCTCATTCTACTTATTTCTAGGGATAGTACATCTTCACATGTGATTCAAAGAAAGATTTCACAAAGTAAGTAACAATATAGGTCATTCAATACTTTAATGAATGGAAAGAATATATGATAAACTAAATTAATTAAATAGATAATTAATTTAGTTGATTAAAACTAAAGCACATAAATATATCTCATTATCTCATACATAATCACAAATAATCCAATATTTCACATCAATAGTGATAATGACCGATTGTTTTCAAAACATTTATATAACGAAATAACACATAATAGATTCACTATCTAAATCAACCATACATAACAATATCACAAAGATAATAGTACCCGATGCATTACTCTGCTTATGAAAAAGATAGCTTTCAAGCTCAACTTCTTAATTAGATAACTATGAATCAAACAATAATTCAAGTTCAAAAGCTGTCTTCTCAAAATTCTGGATCCCTTTCTAAATGCATGAAAGGGGTTTAAATAACCTATTAGTATTAGAAAAATAGTAAATTTAAAATAAAAGTCTTCAAAAAATATTTAAGAAACTAAGATAAGATAAAGCACAACTAAATTTGTAATTTATTGCAACAAGAAATCATGATTGTGCTCTAGGTTGATTCTTCATCTGCTCTCTCAAATTGTATATGTAAGTGAGTGGCTTCAGTAGTGGGGGGGGGGGGGGGGGGGGGTGGGGGACGTATCCGTTGCATGCTCATTTTTCCCATAAACATTGCATCATTAAGTGCTGCAAGAAACTATATTGTTGTGTTTAAGAGACACCTTAGCATGCACCACTAAATATGAGGCTTCACCAGAAAATGTCAATAACCTTCAAGGTTCACTTGCGATAAACTCTGAATGTCTTGAACCTTCTTTTTAGATGTTTCTTGCCAAGATTGTTTCAAATCTGTGACATCTGGCAAGGTGTCCTTTGGGCATTCCTGAATTAGATTGGCTTGTAATAAGGTATCTGTGATGTATTTGGTGAAATTTGAGGCAAGATTTATGGCTCTAATAATAGCCATCTCTGCCCGTTTCATTTTGATATCCTAGTCACCAAATACGATATCCTTTTGTGATTCTTCAATTCGAGGAAGATCAGATGATCTTCCCTGAGCACTGTCTTGCCAATCTATATACTCAGAGATTTTCTCGTCGATATCTTCATAAAATTTCCTCAAGTCGGACAATTGATTTACTAAAGAATCACTGGTCTTTGATAAGTCATGAATTAAGGCCAATTTGTGACAAAAAATGGCCTGCTGCTTTGTTAAGAGTACATTCAGTTATGATGCTTCCTTGCAAAGTTCATTTATATCTAGATTTTCTCTTAGTTGGTCTATTCTTTTTTGTGACTACAGTATATATTTGTCCTTGTCCTTTACTTCAGCTTCAAATTGTATCTTTAAATCATTTAAGCCTTTTTTCATCTCGATAAGATTTGTTTGCCACTGTTGCTCTATCGCTTGCTTTTATATTTGAAAATTTTGTTCCAACTAGATAATCCTTTAATCCATTTCCTTCATTACCAATTGTATTTTTATAGATTTTTCGATGGTAGCACTAGTATAAGCTCCTGCAAACTGAGATAATCTGTTCAAATTTTTTTCCAGGGTTGTTTGAGTTCCTTTCCAAAGAACTTGAAAAGGAGTCTCATTTGTAACTAGCGCTTGCAACTGTTCTAGCTTTCTTTCTTCCTTGACCTACTCATTACTGCTTTATGCTTTAGACTGTAAAATACATCCAAAGGTGGGATTTATTAAATTTTGAGGACTATCTCGGCAGTAGGAAATGCAGGAATTATCTCCATATCATCAACAACATTTGATTGATTGACAATCTCAGCATTAATATTATTCTCGAGATTTTTAGGAATAGTATCCTCTTGGGAAGCCTCAACAGTAAATGAGGTTGTCCACGTAGTCTCTAGAGCCTGCTTTATCTCTCTACTAACTGCAACTTGTTCAACTTGTATATCGGTCAAGACATTTGTAGCCTAAGCTTCTTCTATTGTCCAAACACAGTTGAACTCCTCCCATACATTGTCTAATTTTTTCTCCTCTTTGATTTTTATTGTGTGCTCAACAACTATAGTAGCTATTTCAGAAACTTTGGAAGCAATTGGAGAATTTTAGGAGGAAGGTGATGCATCTGAAGTTTCTGAATTATGCCAGAATTTCTTTAACAGGGATTCAAGCAAATGGGTTATTCTTCACTAATGATATTGATTGAATCTAATGAATTTGTCAGGACTTAGACCCTCTGATACTAATTTCTCTACCATATAACATTCCAGAACCATTTCAAACAAATCATCAAATTTGTAAGGCTCATTTAAAAACATTTTGAGCTTAGTCTGTGTTGTAACATCTTTCTCTACACCATGCAGGACATATGGTCTGTTTACTATGGTTGGAAAATTAAAGGCTCTTAATTGGTCAATCTCAATTAAAGAATGCTCGAAATTTTCTAAGACATAGGTACCACAAGAAATAGGAAAACATGTCCAGGCGAATTTCTTGGCATCTTTAAGTAATTTAGTTAAGCCCTTACCTTGTTTGATAAACGACTTCTTTGGCCAGCAACTTATCTAGGACAAAAAGGGGAAAAACATGAGGATGGGTAAGGCTACCAAAAAAATGAACGTAGGTAAATGATTGTTCCCCAAAACATTTTCCTATAGGCTTTAGGTCGTTATTGGATTCTGTAGTAAGTCTAGGGGATTTTCTGCCAAAGACTTCTTAGTGGATGGGGAGCATGACCTCATGACCGATTTTGTAGAAGTGAGCATGGTATTTTGATTCCCAAAGGATATTGAGATAAACAGAAATGGGGATATGAAATTGGTCTATCCATTTCCATCCAAGAGAAGGAAAATCATGAGAAAACTAAATTTCATCTATGACATAGGCACTCATAAAGAAAGGAGGATTTGTTCTTTTGAGAACATTGCACTTTTGTCTATAATTGCAGATTGGGTGGTCAAATTTTTGGATAATATAGTCACCCAATCCATGATATAGCCATCAATAGAGGCTTCTATCAATGGCAACGATTCTTCAGAGAATTTATGCGTATTTGGATAACCATAGAGGCGACATAACATAGTAGCAATATGAGAGAAAGGGCCAAC
This sequence comes from Pinus tabuliformis, assembly GCA_031772625.1. Lineage (NCBI taxonomy): Eukaryota > Viridiplantae > Streptophyta > Pinopsida > Pinales > Pinaceae > Pinus > Pinus tabuliformis. The sequence goes on along the minus strand of CM062811.1, from coordinate 221,296,878 downwards.
AATGTAGGCTAATGAATACATACCCTTGTCCTCTCGATTGCGTTTGTTTGGGTCTCTTCTCCATTCTCTGATCAGGTTCGTAGGGTTCGAATTCTCTTACATGAATTTCTATACAAATTGTTTATCATACCTCTTATGAGCTCAAAGTAGATGATACATTTTCCTTAAATCCTCAACTTTTAAAGACCCAATAATTGTCTTCCTCGACATTATAAATGTTCTATTTGTAATGTCCAATTGGTCGACAACCCATCTCACCATATCTATATATGGTAGGATTTTAGGGTGAGCAACAATGCTGTGAAGAAATGAATTGGACACATCATTCCATCCGACACTGTTACTTGCAGGAGAATCATCAACAGTAGAAGTTTGTTTCACAATTACCCTCATATTTTCATCCTTGAATAGTTTTTATATCACCTCCCATGGGGTAGAACCTACGTCAGGAGTGCATGTAGTATTTGTAAACAATGGAGAAATTTCATACACTTCTTCAGGTGGCAAGATTGGTTCTTGTTATGTTACGAAGTTCCTCCAAGCCTTGATTGTTCTTGACATGTCCTTTAACTACTCTTTATTAGAATTTACCTGTAAAGAAACAAACCAAGATAAGCAGCAAGAACTTCGAATCAATTCAATGTGAGTTATATGGAAATCCCTTCACATTAACTAAAAATTATTACCTATCAATAAAAACCTTGAAACTAGAACTACACAGAGTGGTTATTAAATTTCCAAACATTTGTTCATGTGATATTGACACTTGTCATTATACTGGAAAATCTTTTATCAACATGTGGTATCGGGTGACATTACATAGCTTAGTGATTTTGTGATTTCTGAAAATTATATAGGCGCGAGATATCTATTAGTGATAGACTAGAATTTAATAGAACGTGATATGACCTGCATCCGTCAATTGATGGAATGTGATATCGGCTCAACATTTCGCAATTCAGCTTATCGTAATTTTTCATTTCACAATTTCGCAGTTTTGGAATTTCGCATTTCACAATTTGGCATTTGGCATTTTTATTTGGCTTATCTCACAATTTCGCAACTTCGCATTTCGGCTTTCGCAGTTTTAGCTTTGTGCTTGTCCTTGAAATTGTCGATACTATGTGTATTATTTAATAAGACCTACTCTTTTATATATTTTTCATTAATTTGGCGATTCATTTAGACTTGTAATTCATCTTTTAAGACTACAAAAGGATTCCTAAAAGATTTTATGACCTTATTCATAAACCTTTTTTTTTTTAATATTCAAAAATAAAAGAGTAAAACTAAAACTTATCCTATTTTATTTAATCAAAGAAGGATTATATCCTAAAAATTTTAAAGGGTCCCCATTATTCTTTCTCCTAAGTCTAAAGATAATGGGGGGTTGTTGAGTACCAAAAACACATTCCTATTTATTATTTGCATTGGTCTGATTAGTTTTCCACATTTCATATTATCTTGAAGATGAACCACAGTTGGGGGTTCGAAATGTTGATTATCTAACTAACATTATACGATGGATCAGGAAAAATATTTGAAAACAAGATTACAGTCACAGAAATATGAAATCTAAAATACGCATTTTTTTTTGCTATTTAGGAGCTAGATATTGCAAATGTTGTATCTTTAAAATTTCGAATCTCTCAGGTCTACAATGATACAAGTCAGACCAAATTATGATTCTTCAAGATAAAGTTATGTCCAATCGCCCATGATGCCCTGATTATGGACTCGTGCAGTAGAGCGAACTTGTATGGAGTGCCATGTGTCACTTTTTCAACCTTTAGCCCTAAAAATGACACACAAGATGCTAGAGTCCATGTACTTTTGGTTACTTTTTACAAAATTCAAATTTGATACCCATAGAGGAAGATATGACTATTATCGCATGATTTTGAGATGAAATTCTGGAGCATGCAAAAACCATAACTTCTTTGGACCATATATTCGAAAATATAGCAAACCAAGCTCTTAAATTTTTACACAAAGTTTATTAGAATTTTGGTTCCTTGTGGTAAATATTTCAGCTTCTGAACCTTTGTAGAACAAAAATTATATAAAAAATGCCACGATGACCTATTTGTAGCAGCGAAACCCTAAAATCCAAAGCTATGATACCAAAAGTTATGTAACCAACTCGCAAAAAGATAGATAAATGAATTAAAAGGTATCATCTTCAAGGAGGAAACCTCCTTTACATTACATAAATGAAAAATTATTAGATGATAAAAATGAAAATGCATCCTTGTATATATAGGAGTCTAAGGGGTCACAATATAATCAGAGCCTACATAACAATAATGTAAGGGCACAACAATAACAATAGTGGGCTTCTATGGGGCACAACAATAAAAATATGTGGGATACATGGGAACAAAAATAATGATAAGGGGGCTACACTAAAAATAACAATAAAGGGGCTACACTATTATTATAGGGACCTAACATAGTGAATCTGAACTTGCAGTAGTTATGCACTCTAAGTCTTCCAAGGAAGTGTGGGTCAAGCTCAATCAGAGTCATGAAGGAGATAACAAAGTCAAGCAGGCCAAACTTTCAAACATCAGAATGAGGTTTGAAATATTAAAGATGAGTGAAAAAGAAAGCATAGCAGAGTACTTCCTCAGATTTGATGAATTAACCAATATGATTAGAGGACTTGGTGAAGCTATCAAAGAAGATATAATTGTCCAGAAAGTTTCAAGATATTTTCCTATATTATTTAATGCCAAAATATTTTCCATTGAAGAGATGTTTGATCTAAAGCGTCTCACAATGGACCAACTTCTTGGTACTCTCATAGCCTATGAGATGAGAGTAGGAAAAGATAAGTTTTAACCAAAGGAGGCAGTGTTCAAGGTGTCCAAGAAGGCTAAGGAACACAAAATTCATTAGGATTTCTCCAGTTGTGAATATGCTTAGCGGCCGGCTCACTTTGCCGGGAAACTAAAGCGTGGCTCTAGAAAGTATAAAGGAAAATTTCCCTTAAAATGCTTTGATTGTGGAAGAGTTGGACATTTTTCATCCAAGTTCCCTTTCAAAGAAAGGATGGAAGAGGGAGATTATCAGAAGTTCAAAGGAAAAGTTCAAAAAAATCGAAATAAGAGGTTATCGAAGAAGAAGGGGCTCCTCTCCAAAGAGGATGGCTCAGTCCCAGAGTAAAAAAGTGAAAACCCCTCAGAGAATGAGTCAATTGAATGATTACTAATGGAATTTGGAGTAGACTCTAAGAAACAAAATATTACAGACTATGAAGAAGAAGAAGGAGTATTAGACCTTGAAGGAGAACTCAATAGTTCTCTTGATGAGTTAAAGAAGTATAGAAGAAAGAATAGTGTTATCGGGAAAACTAATGTCTATACAGAGCTGTTAGTCCCACTAAGGCTGGTAGCTACCTTAGAAAAAAAACACACTAAAAACTACTTTCGTTTTCCTTTTTGAGAAATAGATAAGAGAAGAATAAGGAGACCAACCTCTGTCTTGCGCTTGGTTCCTTGCTCGATTCCTCTCTCTTCTGGTAGGTCTTTTCCACTCGCTTCCTTGTCTACCCAGCTTCAAGGAGTACCTGTAGAATCAAAGCAGCATAACACTATCCAAAAACATAGATCTATTATCATAAACAATATAGGATCAGATGTACATTGACCACACAAATGCATAAATCATCAATCATATAAGAATGTGGAGGAAAACTTGAGTAGCTTTATTGATAATCAGGAAAGAGAAAAGAGGATTACAACCAATTGTTCTAACCCAGCATCATCCTCTCAGTAGGAAAACCCTTCTTCACCTCATGAAAAGCTTAGATCACCCAACACTATGATATTGCACCAAGAAACCAACAACACTTCCTTACAAGATACGAAATTCCAACCTCCGGATCTCTGGGATGAGGGATCCATATATAGATGTCTGCAAGGGAAGTGAGTCAGCTTTTGAGATTTGATTAGTGTCTTCTTTCTGATAGTTCTTGATTCCACTTGGAGATTGATGATCTCTTACTCATCCCTGGTCGAATTCAGAGAGGCAAGTGTCATAGGATAGGTTTCTGGAAGATTCCATGCTCCTCCACCTTGCGGATTGACCCTGCCATTTGTCCCTTCTCACCCATCGCACCCCATAGAAGGTTTTTTCGACATGCATCACACCTACTGTGTGTATTCAGGTGGGATGCAATGCACTTTGCCTATGGAGCAAGTGAAATGGTCCAGTTTTGACCAGTTCTGAGTAGTTTTTCATGGAGAACTTCTGGGAGATGTTGTAATCAGTTGACCTTGTTCTTTTAGGGGTTGGAACAACACCTTTAGGGACTTAGGAGCCCTTGGTTTATGGACATTTATGCTTGGGGTTGCAGTGACCAAAAATATCTATAACAATTGTCCCCTAAAGCATGAGGTCGTTAATCTTTTGATGTCGGGTGAAATGCTTTATCATGAGGATCCGAAGTTTTTTCGAGCTGGAAGGCGACCTGTAATAAGATACAATACAATACATTATCTTCATATTATTTTCATGATCTAGCTGAGGCGGGCATTCCCATGCTCAGCTTTATAAATTCATTTTCATGTACATAGGACAGACAATCGTCTGAGTGTAGACTGATGATTCTGGTAGAGCCATCATCCCTTAGATTGGATGATTATCTATGCAACAATGATGTACATTTGATGTCTTTATTTTCCTGAATATATATTGCAGCCCGGATGGATGAAACTAGATCCGGGGTCTTCAATCTCGTTCGATCTTCACTCAAAAGTACAAGTCGATCCATGTGAGAGATGTTCTGGAGTCGAACATGGAAAGACATCACCTGATTACCAGCCAATGATGTAAGTTGTTAACAGGTGCGAGAGGAATCACCGATAATGATGATGACCCTCAAGGTACTGCAGTACAATTCACGTGGTGTGAATAAGGGACTTGGCGTCGAACACCACGCAAAATATTTCGGTCGAAGGCCATTAATGTAAACCTGTCGCCAGAAGTGAGAAACTTGCCATTGAGGCATGCAAGCTTCAAAGTACTGAAAGGGTTGTTCCTAGATCGACTTCTTGGATAATGAGTTGATGTCGACAAGAAGCGATCTGTCATAGGAGGGCCTTAGTGAATCCCACATCAATGACATGGAACAGAGCAAATGATTTTAGTGGAGGTGAAAACGATCTGGTGATATACGGTTCAGGGTGGCGGTCATGAAAGAATGGAGCGAAAATGTATTATGGTGGGTGAGACATAGGTGAATTCTCTGAGCAACTTCTCTTGAACATATTGGTGACACTGACATGATGGATTGGTAGCATTAACCCAAAATGTGGATGGTGTGATGGAACCATGGTGATGTGACCAGTGAATGGAACAACCCAACTTGACTCGGATGCGGAGTGAAAGTGTCATGTTCAAGAGCAACTTGCAACCAACAAAGTTTCTTCAAGTTTTCTTCCCAATTTTTCCCCAGTCATTGCTGACCAGTACCTCTTTATTTTTGTCAAGATTGAGGAGGATAACATATGCTTGTTCTATAATTTTCCCTTCGGGAAAACCCATCGCTATGTTTTAACGAGCCTAGCGATAGTGAAACTCGTTCTTGTTTGTTATGGATAAGTTTGTCACTATTAGGTTTTAACGAGTTTAACGACAAAGATAACTCGGTCCTTTTAAATTTTAGAGAGTCTGAAAAGGGACATAAAGGAAACTCCAAAAATCATTTTTCGTCATCTAATCCCTTAAGTCCGAAATAGTATAAAATAATACAAAATAGATGAATTTTCGATAATTTTAATGAGCTGAACAAAACAAGCGCTCGATCTTTTTGTGCAATAATCCCTCAGGTCAAAAAGGATTAAAATCTAAAGGAGGGATAGCACTTCTGGTCATTTTAACGAGCTAGAGAGGCCAATGGCTCGACAATCTTTTCATATTTTACGAGTCAGTTTAAAAGAGCTTAAAGGAGACTCGTTTTTTGAGGAACGAGTGATAGATTCGGGTAGCAGCTGATTCCAGGTAAGGTTTGGAATTTTCCAATCACGAGAGTGTCACAAGGATGGCTAACAAGATCACTCTTTGCAGCTGTTCCTCAAAAGGGGTAAACAATCAAGTGGAGGTGAATGATCGGCCAATACAGAGTGGAGGTGATGATGAGAACACGACCAAGGCTTCAAAGGCTGAAGTAATACATTCACGATGGTTATTTACCAGAAATTGGTTCATTTTTTATTTTAAAATGAGCTTAAACATTGGGGGAAACACTTGCTCATTGCTTATGTTTATTTTTTAACGAGCTTGAATTCCGCGTTAAAACTGCTCGATCCAATCGTATAATAAGGATGTCTCATCTAAGATGCCATTTTTAAAAATCTTACACCTTACAAAGCTTTGCTTTGCATCCTTTCTTTATGCAAGTTAGGAAACGATCAATCCTACGAGTTTAAAGGGTTAGAGGACCTACAAATTTAAAAAATAAATGGTCACTCTTTGCTTGCATGCCAAAAGGTTTGCATGCCCCTAGGTATAGCGAAAAATTTCCAGGTTACCAAAGATTGTTCTATCCATGTCACAGACAAAACACTTCCTCGATGATGTCTACCGAAATAGACAAAGGTGAGTGGCGCAGACGCCTCCACTCACATAACTTTTACGAGGGAATCTTATTCTAGCCTAATCCCATTTTCCTAAACGGACGGGTGTGTCAGATTAGTCATATATCCTCCGCGGAAACCTACACTATACCCAAGGTTTTCCTGCCGAAACAGGCCAGGGTGCATGCCCCCTGGGTTTTAGTCATGCCCTCCGAATCACTCATGCTCATCAGGAGGACGGACTGGGGATTGATGAGACATTCCTTGCATGAAAATACCATTCAAGGTTGGTATATGACTATTTGCTATGTGTGTACCGGGGAACGAAAGCTGGTCTACGAGCTTGACCACTCTTCCTTCGTGCGGAAAACACATTACTCTAAAGAGTGAGGAGACAATGGCTCCCATGCAATAAATATAGTCTCATCCAAGGAGTAGATTATAATCCAGGGGTCCTTGGACTACCATTACGTTCATGTGAACGGTTTTCCTTCTCAATTTTATTGACACATCGGGAAGTATCCCTAATGGTTGACTGGTTCCTTTGTCAAAGCCTGTTAGATTTCTCATCTCAGGCAAAAGCGATGGCGAACCAAGCGCTTTCCAAGTAGTTGAGAAAAGGATACTCACAGAAGCCCCTTCATCTATGATGCTACCGGCCATAACCATTCTATATACTTGAGCAATGATTCAGAATGGTACACTAGCTGGTAAACGGGGTCTACCTAGTAGATTCCAGTCAAAGGAAACAACCAAGTTGCTTGGAGGTGGGACCGAATAGACGATCGGGTACGAATCTGACGAACTTCCTTCCTGCGGTAAAGGAACGAGTAGGCTGCCCCCATGTTCATTAGAGTCTTTGCTTACAAAGAGAATTTGAATGGTGTCATTCTTGTTCTCTTCGGTGACTGTATCATCTGAAGATGGACCTTCTGAAGGAAAGATCGGGTCAACTTCCTCCTCGACCTTTTGACTTTCATCTAGTATGGATTCAGATGGTTTATCTTCAATGATAGATGCTTTGGCCGACCACAAGGGCGTGTCAGCCAGATTTTCAACTAGTGATGGACTCGGCAAGAGTTTCTTGTATCCAAGAGGAAGCCGTAACGGTGAAACCAGACGGTTTTCCAAAACTCTTTTAGCTTCATCTAAGAAGGGACAACGGTGGATGGCGTGATCGCCTTCACACAATTTACAAGGAAATTTATATTTTCCTTTTTGTCCAAGGTCTTCACTTTCACTAGTTGACGGTGTATGCTCAACATGATCGTGAGAGGTTGATGACACCGGATTATGCAAACGAGGAGACCACTCCCTTAAGATCCGAGGGATGCAAGGACAATCTCGATGATAGTGGTCTCCTTTGCAAATGACACATGGCGATTTAGGCCTGGTCAGTGCAGTGTGTGGATTTTCGCTAGACGATGTTTGGTTACCCCTTTTCGCCTTTCGCTCCTTCTTCTTCTTCTCTTTCTTCTTCTTCTCCTTCTTCTTCTCAGTTACTTGATTTTGGGCTTTACCAGCTTCATCAAGCGAAGAGGAAGGAAGAGAGGAAGAATTGGATGAAGTAGAGCGTTGGGGGGTAACTCTAGTATCCTTTAGTTGCTAACTTGATTCTTCAGGAATTACGGTGTTCTGAACGACAGAAGTTGAGAAGAGCCATACGGGCAAGCCAATTGTCAATCCTGGAAGAGACAATGTGGCCATATGGGGTGCACCAACATCTCCCCAAGAGGAGAAGGGACTAGGATTTCCTCCAAGGGGAACTCCTTGGTTGGTGGACTCCATTTTTCTCAACTTAAGATCAACATAGGAAAGGTGATGATTATTCTGTTTAAAATAAAATTTAGACACTTTGACACAACTTGTTTTTTCAATTTTAAAGAATCGAGAAAAAACAAAAGATGACTCTAGTTGCCTTCGATTTTTAATGAGCCTGAAGTGACAAGTGCTCAGATGGACCTTTTCTGTTAAGGAGTCTGAAAAGGAACGAAAGGGACTGCTCTGGAAATCTAGACAGAGGGATTACCAAACCAATCGCAAAACTGTAGAATACTTTTTATGGTACAACAATCAATCTTCCCGAATGCTGTGTTCAGTGCATTGCGATCGATAGGGCGGCAGACACGGCTTCCTATGGATAAAGGATAAATCCTATTGTGGTTTCCCAAAATATACTCGACGGTACGTGGGAGCACAAGTCCGTACTGGCACTTATCGTCTCAAAGTGGAGGAATCACCCAACCAATAGTGAAAACAACAGTTACCAGGCTTTACGACGCCGGAATACGTCTCTAGTCTAGACTTCTAGATGTTGTGCGTTAGGTTCCATAGCGTTTTTAGATTCATTAAATTTATTTTATGGTTGATCTTGCTTAATAAATTTTCCTTTCAGGTTCACTGCGTGATGTAGATGTACAATTCCTAAAATGCAATCTAAGATGATAAACAGTCGTTTAATCTTCTTTTTGCAATGAAAATCCTAGCTACTAAGGAAAGAGAGATGACATTCTTTCAACAAAGAGCAGAGAGCACACACTATATGCATTGTCCTAAATCAAACCAACAAACAGTATAAATGAAAATGCACATGCATGTATTTGTTTTCAGCCTTCTAAATGTGTGAATGATAAAAAGAAAGCTAAGCGCAAATCTGAATTATTTTCCAAAGCGACAATTACTAACAAGTTTCTTTTCAAAGCAAAATGAGGACAATGACGACACTTTGTTATTTGGAATTGAAAACTTGCTTTCGACACTTGAAAAACTACTAACTCAAATAAAATACAAGAGTAACAGTGTAATTGACTATTAAGAACAATCAGATTCTCTTCTATGACTGAAAATGACACTTGCGACACTTTCAAATCAAGAAACGACAATACAATTACACTACTTCTTTGTAAAGGAGAACTGAAAATGACTCAAAAATACATAAAAACATTTACAGTTCTTTGCACAATGGAGGTAGAATAATAGCAAGGAAAGGGGTTTCAACAGAGGTGTACTGACTACAGGCAGCAAAAATCCTGAATAGAGTTGAAAAGAGTGAACACAGAAACCAAAATTTAGGAACAAGTCCTTGTCTGATCAGCGCACCTGTAACACATTGAAACTGAAATGCAATGCACCTACTACAATCGGGAATTGTGATGCATTTGAAGTTCATAGAAAAGACAGTGTGCTGGACTAGGGATGAGACTTTGATTGGGTTTCGGGTCACAGTTTGCAGTTCAGTTCAGGGATTTAGGCCGAGAAAGTGGTAATCAGTAAATCAATCACATGGGTAGATCTAAAGAGGTTACTAGAGCCACCATGAGGGCAATTAGAGAGCTTTTAAATCAATCGTTTAATTCATAAACAGAACCTGGAGATAGACTGAAGCAGTGTTGATCTACTTTGCACTTGCATAGCAATTCAGTTCGAAGGCTAGCTGGCTTGACTTCAGGCTCTGTCTGTAAGTTTATAAAGTAAACAAATGTAGATAAACAAACAATATATTCGCTCCCCAGCGGAGTGGCCATTTTGTTATCAGGAAAACTAGTGTCTATACAAAGCTACTAGTCCCACTAAGGCTGGTAGCTACCTTAGAAACAAACACACTAAAAACTACTTTCATTTTCCTTTATGAGAAATAGATAAGAGAAGAATAAGGAGACCAACCTCTGTCTTGCACTTGGTTCCTTGTTCGATTCCTCTCTCTTCTGGTAGGTCTTTGCCACTCGCTTCCTTGTCTACCCAGCTTCAAGGAGTACCTGTAGAATCAAAGCAGCATAACACTATCCAAGAACATAGATCTATTATCATAAACAATATAGGATCAGATGTACATTGACCATACAAATGCATAAATCATCAATCATACAAGAATGTGGAGGAAAACTTGAGTAGCTTTATTGATAATCAAGAAAGAGCAAAGAGGATTACAACCAATTGTTCTGACCCAGCATCATCCTCTCAGCAAGAAAGCCCTTCTTCACCTCATGAAAAGCTTATATCACCCAACACTATGATATTGCACCAAGAAACCAAAAACACTTCCTTACAAGATACAAAATTCCAGCCTCCGGATCTCTGGGATGAGGGATCCATATATAGATGTTTGCAAGGGAGGTGAGTAAGCTTTTGAGATTTGATTAGTGTCTATTTGAGAAATACTAATGAAACTCTATTATGGCATAGCATACTCAGTCACATGAATTTTTACAGTCAGATAAAAGTCAACAAGATAGGAGTTGTGAGGCGATTGCCAATATTGTCAAAGGCCGATAATTCAATTTGTAAGTCTTTTCAATTTGGTAAGAAGACCAAGACTCATTTTAAGACAGGATTTCTCTTCATCTAGACCACTAGAGCTGATTCACACAAATATTTGTGGCCCAAATAGAACAAGAAACCCAAAAGGAGAGAGATAATATATGCTTCTTATTGATGATTTTACCAAAGAAACATGGATAATGCTCTTAAAAGAGAAAACAAAAGTGCTTAAAAACTTTAAGATATTTAAATCTTGGGTAAAAAATGAGAAGGATATAAAGATAAGATGCTTAATATAAGAGAAAGGAGGAGAATACACTTCAGGAAATTTTGGAGAATTATGTGAAGAGCATTGCATAACAATCAGTATTTTGTGGCCAATACTCCACAAAAAAATGGAGTAGTTGAGAGAAAGAACCGAACAATCTAGGAGATGGCCAGAGCTATGTTGCATGAAGTAGATGTACCTCAAACCTTTTGGGGAGAAGCAACACAAGTAGCAGTTTACCTATCAAACAAAACACAAATCTAACCTAATAGTGATAAAAATCCCTACGAGTTGTGGAAGGGGAGACTCGCGTCAGTAAAACACTACAATGTGTTTGGAGAAAATGTTTTATCAAGAAAAATGATAAAAGTCATGGAAAATTTGATTCTCGTGTTGAAAATGGTATATTTGTTGGGTACTCTACCCAAAGTAAAGGATACAAGTGTTAAAAATAAATAAAAAAGAGATTTGAGGACTACATTGATATAATAGTGGATGAAATAATTCTAAAATCCAAGTCTTCCAAGGGAGACATGAACTCAAATGGAGAAAAAAGCTCACCCACTGGACTCTTAGATCAAGAAGAAACAAAGGTAGAGGATGAAGATGAAGAAATAAGTACAACACCAAGGTCCAAAACTCCCTCAAGCTATGTACAAAAACAACATCCAGATAGTCAAATTATTGGTGATCAAAGACTTGGGGTTCAAACTAGGAGAAGGTTCCTTGAAATCCCAAGTGTGCATATGTAGCTCTGTTATCTCAAATTGAGCCCAAGATTATTAGTCAGGAAAATGAGGATAAATCTTGGAATAAGACAATGAATGAGGAGTTGGATCAAATCAAGAAGAATGACACTTGGAAGATTGTTCCAAGACCTAAAGGGAAAAATTTCATAGGCACCAAATGGGTCTTCAAAATCAAGCTAAATGAACAAGGTCAAGTGGTTAGGAACAAGGCCTGCTTAGTCTGAAAAGGATATGCCCATGTAGAGGGAGTAGATTTTGTAGAAAACTTTGCACCTGTAGCAAGACTAGAAGCTATCAGAATGTTTCTTGCTTTTGTCAGTCATAAAAACATCAAGGTCTATCAGACAGATGTGAAGTCAACATTTCTTGTTGGAGATCTAGAAGAAAAAGTTTATAGTTAGCATCTAGAGGGGTTCATGATTATTGAAAATGAAGGGTTTGTGTTCAAACTAAATAATTCCCTATATGTACTCAATTAATCCCCCAAAGCCTAGTATTTAAGACTGGATAGATACCTTCAGCAACAAGGGTTCAATAGGGGCACTATAAACAACAATCTGTATTTAAAATCTGAAATTAACCACCAATTAATTGTAGTAGTGTGTGTGGATGACATCATATTTGGAAGCCATCTGGAGTAGTTGGGACATCATTTTGAAAACTATATGTATATAGACTTTTAGATGTCCATGATAGGATAACTTCCCTTTTTCTTAGGATTGAGAATTTCTCAATAAAAAATTGGATATTTTTATCTCCCAATCCAAATAATTGCGAGAAACCCTAAAGAAATTTGTATAGGAAGATTGTAATATGGTTAGAACCCCCATGGTTATAGGATGTAAGTTATGAAAAGAAGATGAGAGACCATTGGTTAATCAGTCTATCTACAGATCGATGATACAAAGCTTGTTATATCTCACAACATCTAGACCAGATATCATGCTAGCGGTCAACCATTCTGAGCAACCATTTCAGGCTAGAATTCAAACCATTGCCCATAACTCAATGATACTTTCCATAATGATAAATAACATCAAAACAAACCCATTCATTCAAAACTTGATCAAGGACTTGACCTAACTACGCAGAACCATGACAACTATTTCATCAAACATATGGTGAACATGTAAACTACAGGTCATGAATGCATATCTAAACATAGGAGCTTGAAACTTACCTAGGATTCACCAAGAAGGTCTAATTCCCTCTCTTAATAATTACAATAACATTTTTTAGCTCATATATTCATTAACCATTCATCAACTAACCAAAACATATCAAGAGCCACAGCTAGGATTTTTTATGTAACCATGCTTATAACCTACATATAACTAGAATAATAATCATGATAGAACAACCATCAAAGCCACATAATAACAAGTACAAATACTAAAAAATAACAATAGGAAAATAGATCTTAATAAAATATGGATATTCCAACCAATTCAGGGACTTCCACGTACAACCTATCCATAGATGGGCTGAACCAAATATTTATTTCATCCAATCACCCTTGTGCCATATTCCAGGCATGAATGTGGGACTCAAGACATAAACAATTGGGGCTTCTCGGAGATTAAACCAACTCCACCCTCATGCTCCCAAAACATAACCAAAACCGGCCAATAGATCACATAGGGAAACCGATACATAAACAACCAGGGCTTCTCGGAGATTAAACCACCTCCACCCTTAGGCTATTGCGATCATGCCAAAATCGATCAAGAGATCATTAAGCCCAAAACAAGCTTGGATGCTTTAGACTTTCTTCACCATTACCTTAAGGAATTTTCCTATCTCCACCCACCTGTCAAGGACTTCCCAAAGATTAAACCACCTCCACCCCCAACCCTTGGGAATCTTCCTGAGACCACCTCACACAATTCCAAAATCTTCCAACAATCCAAAGCTCAACAAAATAATAGAACCCCATCACACCATGGCTATCTGGAAATGGAAAGGAAAGGTTGAAACCGTTGTCGCACCCAAAAAATCCCATGCTAATGACAGAAAAAAAAAAAAAAAAAAAAAAAAAAAAAAAAAAAAAAAAAAAAAAAAAACACACAAATTCATGTACCATGCATTCACAAACCAGCTAGAAAATCACACAAGCAACCTGTTATCTGTAAGTCTTCTTGTTGAAGCTTCTTGATCCACCCTTCCTTGCTTGTCCTTTATTTTCCTTCATTTTCTTACTTGCTTGCTAACTCCTCTTGGTGCTCTTCTCTTTCTAAAACTAATTCCAATGCTATAGTGACAAAAGGTTGTGAACTGATCCTCAAAAGCCTTTTTATCATTGAGGCCTCTATTTTCTTCAATTTCCTCTATTTTTCCTTCAATTTTCCACTCATGGAACCCTGTGACCTTTCATCTCCATTTTCTCATATTTTCCTTTATTTTCATAATTGAATGTCAATTAATTCCTATTTACCTTTCCCAATTTACTTAGTTATAATAAACTGAGAGTGACACCCACTAGGATGTTTTTCCCAACACCCATCTTGGAATATGTGTCCCATGACCTTGGTCTTATTTTTCCTTTATTACATGAACTTTTAACTAGGGTTTATTACAAACCCCTCCCCCTTAGGGGAATACTATCCTCGATGATCTATGACAACTATAACCAACAAAACCATTAAAAAAAAACGCACTACCTATGGAGATTTATAACCCAACTCGATGTAGTATTTACATTGAACAACCTACTGAAAAGAAAAACCAACATGACAAACATGACAACATTAAAACCATACCACTTATTGGAGCTTTATAACATAGTTCATTGTGGTATTTACAATAAAAAATAGACATAAATATGTACATATACCAAAACCCTATTTCCTCAACTAGAAAATAATGAAGGATACATAGCCTGCATCTAATCCACCATCTGCAATGTAGCTTCATCACGTCTAAATTGATTCCACTGCACTTTAACTTGCTCGATTGCTCGGTTCCAGAGCATGAGCTCTTTTCTCTACATTATTGTTGAAAATGCAACAAGAAAATACTAATTTAATTTTGTCCCTAAATTAAATTAGGAATAAAATTGTAATTCCGCATCACAAGACAACTTATACGAGTTAACTAAGTTAAATTGACTTATTTGGTTAAGTTAAATTCAAGTTAAGGGTATAAATTGAGTCATGTGGAGTGTATCTGCTATAGGGTTTAATGCACATGTGGTTATAGTTGGAATACCCTCAAGGATCTTCCTGGGATCCAAGGAAGACCATTTAGATTAACTGCAACCGACACAAAGAAGCATATACATATCCATATTAATGCATGATATTCACAGCAAGAAGGAAGAGATTACCTTAAATCTTGATGCAGTTTTTCTAGAGAACCTAATTTAGTAGAGTGGAAGATCCCTTTGCTAGATCCTAGATCAACACCAACATACAAATAAGATGGAGAGTAATACTACAAAATATAAACTCTAATAATCAAAGCATCAATACATAAATATATGAAAACGACATGCATCTAAGCTACTCATAAAACAATGATAGTAAATCAACATGTAAGAAATCATGACATCAACACCATCGAGTAGACAACACAACAATAGGTCTATATTATTAGGTAAGAAAGAATGATTACAACCATCTGGTGAATCAAGATTCCCTTAATCCTCCATCTCCTTTCTCTCTCTCTCTCTCTCTCTCTTCTTAACCTCTTGGAAGTGAAGCAACTATCTCACACAAAGCTTCAACAATTAGTTGACAATCCTTCAACCTCTTTCACAATGCCCAAGCCTCCAATATATAGATTATGAGAGGCTTATCCTTGCTAACTCTCTCATGAGTTCCCTTTGGAAACAGCTAGGATGTTTCATTGTTTTATTTCTCTTTCCCCATCCATTAGACTCCGTTAGAAATGGAAATATCCTTAGATAGGTCAAAGGTAGGTAATTCTTGCTTTTTGGGATGACATTTGAGTAAAAGGTGGGATACTAGTCAATCAACCTGCTCTTTTGACTTCCAGAATCTCACAAAACTTGGCTAACATTGTCCCTTAGACAGCACAATGAGTTAACCTAAGGACTAATTCCCCTGGCTCATGCATGGGGAGCGTTCTAACACTTCCTGCTAGTTCCTGGGGAGCATTACCTTCACAAATAGACCTATGAACTTGGTCATGTCTTCAACCAAACTGTATTTCTCCTATGAGCTGACGAGGAGATCATTTTGTTGTATAATAGATGCCCCGTAAAGTGTGAGGTTAGATACAAATATGATGGCTGAAGTACTTTAGAATTTTTTTTGAAAAGAGAGAGAGAGGATCGAAGCTTCGGGACTACAGGAAACCTGATACAACCACATATGTTAAAAATCTAAAATCATGTCCTGAGTCGAGCATTCCCATGCTCAGTAGATCTATCAGAGTGATTTCTCCAAAACAATAGGTACGATGTTCATGTCCACCAATAAGCATAATGTGGAATTGTGTCATAATATGATCATCCTGACGAGCTGTCTCTGAAAAAAATATACACAGCTTCAGAGAGGAAATAAGGTTGAGTGATGTAAGTCTCTACCCAAGGTCTTGATTGTTGCTTTATCTCAACAACGTATTTCGACACATGTGAATAAAGGCGTTGAGGTTAAACATGTACGAAATTGTCTAATTACCAGTCAATAATGAAAATTGTTAACAGACATGAGGATGGCCACCGATAATGGTGATGGTATCCAAAATGTGCAGTACAATCTAACGAGTGTGAATAATGATGTTGTCATCGAACACTCATAGACTCATTCAAATGGGAGCCAATAATGAAAAACCCAAATTAAACACAAGGTAACCTACCACTAATGATTGCAAGTTCCAGGGTATTGATATGTTTCTGGATTTGCTTCCTAGATCTAGTGTTGAAGTCGATAGGAAGAGACCTGACAAATGGTAGGCAATAATGTGTCCTACATCAGTTGACATGAAACATGACAAGAATGATTTCTTTTGAAGACAAATTTTGATCAACGGGTCAAACAGATGGAGGGCATGATGGAAGTATATGAGAGATAGTTGACACAGGAAGTAGGGGATAAAGGAATCCCTTAAACAATAGAACGCACGATGCAAAGGTTTACTAGGCATCTTTAGACTCATGAACATGAAAGAGTGTTAAGATACAGGGATGTAGGAACATTGAAGTATATAGGCAAAACTTATAGGATGGTAAGGTTCATATGAGAGGCTAAGAAAAAGGATGTTTTTCTGAGGAAGTGCCATGTTCAAGGGAACGACTGTTTCCAAAGAATATTTCGAAATATAGACATAGAGCCATTGTGTTGCCCAAAGTCTCCCAATATGATTAAGTTTAACGAGTCTAGATGGGTAAAATTGGTAAAGAGCAACTCTGGGGGGGTCCCTTTGTCATAGTTGATAACCAGATGCGACAAAGGTTTAATAGTATACCCGACACAGTTCCTTTTCTGCAAGTTAGTCTATTGAGTCTAGATAAAGTGATAAACCTATGCTCAATAGATGTTTGCCTCATTTTGTTACAAGTACAAGGGGATAGAGTAAACCCGATATTCTTCGTGAAATTTTAATGATTCAAGCGAAGAAAAACTCAATATATCTTCATCAAATTTTAACGAGTCAAATGAAGAAAACTCGATATATATTTTTCAGTTTAATGAGAGAGGAGAAAGAGATAAAAGAACTACTCATGCCTTCTTTGTAGATTTAATGAGCCCGAAGATGGGAAAAACTCAATGATTTTTCAGTTTAAGAGTGAGAAAAGTTCCCAAAAATATGGTGCTCATATCGTCTTCATAGGAGTTTTACGAGATCAAAGACAGTAACTCGGGGATTTTTTACAATTTTACGAGCAAGAAAAAGTTCCTAAAAATATTGCTTGGAGCTTCTTCATAAGTTTTTAACGAGCCTGATCAAGTAGCTCGAGGTTTTTTCAATTTTACGAGCAAGAAAAAGTCCCTAAAAATAATGCTCATATATTCTTTGTTGTAGTTTAACAAGACCAAAGAAGGAGACTCGAGGTTTTTCAGATTAGCGAGAAAGAAAAATACCATAAAAAGAATTCTCTAAAATAGTTGATCTCATGCTCATCAATAGAAGGTTCTATGTCAAGAATTTACTCGTAATACCAAGGGAAAACATCACAAAATTCCTTGAAAATGCAAGTGAATATTGAAATTTCCTCAGGATTGCAATCAACTCCAATCTGAATATTTTCCACGATACCTGTTTTGACTAAGATATCAATGAGTATTGTCTTCGAAATATTTCCCATGTTCCCTTCTGAATCCAAAGCTTAGATAGTTGTATAACTCAAGGGAACAACCTCAGGTGGTTCAAAGGACATGATTTGTATAGGGGTCGTGTTTGAATCAGATATCAAAACGCGATGGAGAGAGTCTTCCCAAGGTTGCTCCTCTAAAATCATGATCTCTCGAATAGCTTCGTCCGAAGGTAGTACTTGATTGAGGATATCATTAGAGGGACTAGTTGTGGTAGAGGAGATGGTACCATTGGTCGTGACGAAAGTGACAGGAGAATATGATGTAGATTGAATGGCTTGATATGCCATTTTGACTGGTGACAATGGCATTTTTTCTCCATAACAGTAAATTCCTGAAGGGGTCAGGAGGATCCATGGATCGGTTGAGTCATGAGGAATAGTGGAGATCATAGAAATCATCTGTGGAACCTTGGGTGGCTGGAGAGGAATGCAATCCATTAGGGAAGAACCCTTCAAAATATCGGTACCAATAATGACATAATAGTCATGTATGCCACCCACTAAAGGTATGGTGTTGCTAGGCAATGTGGAGTAATCTAGGGTTCAGAAGGATAGTTGGTCCACTGTGACTATTCTTCCATCCAATGGAAATAAGATGATATAGGAAACCATAGACATGATGGTAGTCATGGCATAAGTCCAACTATAGTCCAAAACCAAATTACAGTAGAGTTTTCGATCTACAACTTCAATGTCCACCGTTACCATTTTCCCACTTGAGTGATGGTGTAGTTGACAAGGTAACATTTGAGATGAATGTATGAAAATTGAATGCTTTAAGGGAATTCGATGGTGGAGAGAGGGTTGGAGAACCCAAGGTGAGCCAATATGAAGTAGACGTGACGTAGGTCGAAGCGTCTTCATCAATGACAGTTCTATGTACACCTCGATCTTTTGAAAAACTTTACACCTGAAATGCAAGTTGGTGGGAAAGATGGGGTTTACATTTCTCCATGTTGAATATTTCTAGCATGAAATCCTAAGGGTCAACACACCGATAGTCGAAAGAAAATATTTCCATTGTGTTGGACAAGTTTTCAATACTTTGAGCATAGACGTAGCTGACGGTGCTTGTGCCAAGTCTTCTATAATACTATAGTCCTAGGCAACATGTGCAGATGTATTATGTGTTTTGTGGCAAACTGACCCTTTTAGGGGGTGAATTACAAGATCAAAAACAGGCATTTCAATATGAAGATCGTTGGGCAGTGGTGGGTTGTAACTTGAGGCAATGACTTGAGCATTAGTGACTAGAGCTCCATAAGTTCTGGCTCGCATTTGAAGATCAACTGTTTGAAAGGTGTAAATGATCGATGATCCTTCACTAGAGGAAGGCTAATTTGAACTGTCGTTGCCCCCTTGAAGGGGTTTAAGTGGGTTCACAATAAGATGTTGTTGTTGTTGAGTAAGGAAAGGGTTGTGTAGGACCAACGGGGTCCAACCAGTGTCCTTTTGATCAAGAAGATCTGTGCATTCTTGGATACGTGGACATCGATGTTTCATATGGTATTCCACACATATTTTGAAAGGGAATGGGAAATCTTTGTCCTTTCCATTGTCAGGTGGTACAAAAACTTTCTGCTTCGGGTTGGATTGATTGGTTGGCTGCTCTTCAGAAGGAGAGGTATTTTTCTTATTCTTCCTTTTCTTATCATTGGGTTTTTGCATAGACTACATAGATTTTATCGCATTGGTAGGAAGAGTAGCTAATTGGGTAGATGTAGTGGGATCAAAAACAACTGGGAAATGTGTATGCTAAGTTGTTTTATAGCAGACCTAGAGGTAGCGACGATGATGCCATCAACATGCGCTCTGGGTTGCTGAGTACCAAGAGCATTGGAATTTCTGGGGGCATTGCGAATTATGATACATAATGTGCCAAACTGTAAATAAATCATATCTAAGTGCTAGGCACGTCAAATGGATTGGTCTTTAGTGACTGCACCACCTAAGGCAGCGTCCTTAACGATTTTGGGAAGAAGAGATTTACAAAACCAATTTGCTAATAGATAATTCGGAATGGGGGCTTTGACTAGCCTCTACCTACGTCTCCATTCATGAATTTGATTAGAGATGTGGGTGGAGGTGTCTTGGCATACGGTAGTAAGAAGTTTCGTCCTGGTTTGGTAGCAGATGGGCAACTGAAAGTGACTTAAAAATTCCATCACCAAGGTGCCAAAGGTATTAACTGATGCATGTGGTAACTCAATGTACCACTTGGTGACATTTCCAGTAAGGGTGCAAGGGAAGAGTCAAATCCAGATACTTTCATCTTCCATGGAGTTTGATACACACCATAGATAATAGGTAGTGACATGTGTACCTAGATCATCCCCTTATTTTCCTTCAAACTTCGAGATGTCAACAAGTATTTTTTATGGGATTATGGGCCAATGTAAGTTATGGTAGATGGGGTCATTGGTCAGTTTGTAAAATCAGGGATGTTGAGTGTTTCCAAAAAACGAAAAGTATTTGGTGCCCCCGAGTCTAACCAGGGTGATGAAAAATGACTTGAGGGACCTTGGGGTCCACCCATCATATTTTTCCCAATAGTATACATAGGGTTTGCTGGATAATAGTTTCCTTGTAGTGGAGGAACAATCATATAGGGTGGTTGTCCATATGGGATGTTAGGTTGGGGAATATAAGCTTGATTTCCCCTAGGATACAAATTACCCCCTTGACTCAATTGAGGTTGAGAAGGGGGTGCTCAAATGGATTGAGAAAGTCTGGGTTCACAGATCCCGCCATCCATGTAGTTGGCCATAGGCACATGACTGACACTCGGGTACTATAAATTTAGAGGATTGATCTCAATTAATGATGGTCCAACTTGTCCTATAGGTAGGGGGGAATGGTAATTCCCCCTACTGGTATGTTCATGTTGGGAACATTTCCCCTTGGAATTTGAGATTAGCATTTTGAACTAAATAGCGAATTCAAACCAAAGGGATTAATGAAGGGACTCGTGCTAACAACACTATTTAGAGCGCCAGCCGAAGGTCTAGGAGCAGACTTGGCATAGTTTGGATGGAAGGGTTACCAATAAGTTGTGTATTACTAACTATTACATGGGGAAGTGAGGGTGGACCAAAGTTGTCCACTAAAGCCCACAACCCATTAGTCACCAAGGTAATGGTGGATGCAGGTTTAGTTGAAGACATGCTAGGTACAGGTGCTACCTGAATCAATATTGGTCCCAAGGAATCAGTGAGAGGAGGATTATACAGAGGTACGAATCCTTCAGTGAACAATTCCTCTGGTTGTATAGTGTCTTGGGATGTATTATTTGATTCGGTGTTAGAAACTAGACATTGATTACCTGAAGAGGGGTAATCCAAATCACAGAGGCTTGATGGATCCTCCACAGTTAGTAGAGGAAGACCTTGTTGTTGCCAAGATTGACGACGATGGTTGTATGTAGCCACGGTGACCAATATATTTTATCAAAAAATGTTATATTGATATTTATTATAGTCTCGGTGATAACAAACCAACACCTAAAAAATAAAAAATACTTTAAAAGTCAATCAAAAAGTAGTTAGGCGATATGACTTTGTCTGATAACCACCGTTTGTTGGAGATGAAATCCAGCATCACAATTTCTAAAAGAGAGAGCTGGAAAAATATACAGTTACGATTACTCTTGAGCTTTTCCTGAACCTCATATTAAGGGGCCAAGTACTCTCGTGAAGATGAGAACCCTCCCAAAAACCGAAGAAGGAGTTGGTTCATCTGTTTAGGTACTAGGGTAGCCCACCCCAGTCACCTTATGTTCATCCATAAAAAAATTCTGGCCACTATGGTTAACTCAAATCACAAAGTACCAAGGGGGACATGGTCACACAATATGTTGTGTGGGTAGGATACTTGGAGTCCCTCACTCAGCTCCGATACCCTCGAAGAGATCCCCAATATGCAGAATAACCAATGGAGATGCAATCGAAGGTGGGCTACATTCTCTCACATTCCAATGTTGTCTCACATTTAACTCCACATTGATTGGAGCAGTCCCAAATAATATGAGTGCATAAGTATTTTCCCTCTTTAACGACTCTAGTCTCACTTTTATGACCTTGGAAAGTTAACTCACAATTGCCTAGCCCAAGATCCTAGCCTTAACTAATATGTGTGTATACTCAAAAGCGTTGCTAATTATTTTTATTACGAGATAGATTTTAGAGGTACTTTATGAATGTCTTCAGAAGGGATGTTGACGTATGGAGTTTTGTGAGACTCTGACACGAACCATGAAAAAATTGCTTTTCAATTTCAATTAAATGAATGAATTATTTCTACAAGGAGAGAATCATTTATACATCAATCAACACCATGCATCCAATGTAATAAACACTAGCACAACTTGCAAGCATGCAACACTGTCTAACAACTAACTCAATATATAGATGCAAAATCTAACCAACTTAAGACAGAAAAAATTTTAAACAAAATTTTCTTTTATTTTCATGAAAAACATAAGCACTTAAGCTATTTTCCTAAGAATTAAAAAAATTCTCATGAAATAGGAAACCAAACACGAGTGCACAACTGTAGATCATTAAACAGACTATAGGCGACTTCCCCAACCTAGGAATTCATAGAATAGGTTGTTGATCAAGATTTTGGCTACCTAACGCACTTTAGGAGAGGCTACATAGAATTAATGGCAGGACCAATTCTCTTTTTGTAAGCTAGCAAAGCGTTTTAACTCATTAGTTTTCACTACTGGGGTGTATTAGGGGGGGAGAAGCTATAAAAATAGTCTTTCAAGGTTAGATCAAAGGATGAGCACAACACAGAAGGTTATGAATAGTCTTGAGTGATTAGAAAGGGAACAAAGAATAACATGAGGGCCTGGAAAGAAAGAGAGATCCAAGAACTTGGAAGGAGAAAACAAGGAACTAAGTGTAATCCCTTGCCGAGTCGTCAATTCTGCTATAGGGATTAACTCATGGGTGCTTGTGGTTGGAATACCCTCGAGGAAGTCCTTGAGATCCAAGGCATACCATTTAGATTAACTGTAGTTGGCACAAAGAAGCATATACATATCCATATTAATGCATGATATTCAAATAAGGAAGGATGATATTACCTCATATCTTGATGTAGTTTTGTTGGAGAACCCAATGTAGCATAGTAGAAGACCCCTTTGCTAGCTCCTAGATCAACACTTGCATATAAAAAAGATGGAGAGTAATACTACAACATATAAACTCTTATAGTCAAAGCATCAATACATAAATATATGAAAATGACATGCATCTAATCTACTCATAAAACAATAGTACTAAATCAACATGTAAGCAATCACGACATTGGCTCCATCGAGTAGAAAACACAACAACAAGTCTATATTATTAAGTAGGAAAGAATGATTACAACCATTTGGTGAACCAAGCTTCCCTTAATCCTCCAACTCCTTTCTCTCTCTATCTCTTCTTAACCTCTTGGTATTAAAGCAACTATCTCACACAAAGCTTCAGCAATTAGTTGACAATCCTTCGACCTCTTTCACAATGCCCAAGCCTCAAATATATAGATGATGAGAGGATTATCCTTGCCAACTCTCTCATGAGTTCCCTGTAGGAAAATCTAGGATGTTTCCTTGCTTTATTTCTATTTCCCCTTCCATTAGGCTCCATTACAAATGGCAATATCCTTATAGAGGTTGAAGGTAGATGTTTCCTGCTTTTCGGGCTAACATTTGATTAAAACGTGGGATAATAGTCAATCAACCCGCTCTTTTGACCTCTAGAATATCACAAAACTTGGCCAATGCTATCCCTTAGGCAACAAAGTGAGTTACCCTAGGGACTAATGGCATTGTTTCATGCATGAGGAGCATTCTAACTCTTCTTGCTAGTTCTAGGGGAGCATTAGCTTGAAAAATACGACTATGAACTTGGTCATCTCTTCAACCAAACTCTCTTTCTCCTCTGAGCTGATGAGGAGGGAATTTTATTATATAATATTATCTTACATTATAGGAGCCCTGGTTGAGTTTATTTTAAGTTGTAATTAATTAATTCAGTTTAACTGAGATAAAGTCAGTTAAACTAGTTCCAATTGATGGAGGAACTAGTAGGAGCTCAAATAGTGGGGTGTTGCTTAATGTGTTCAAGAAGTTAACTAATGATTGACTCATAACAGCTCATGCATGTCATATCTGATAGTTACCTACTTGAGATTGGAGTTCAGGGAAAATGTACCATCATTTGTATAATCATCTAAATTGTACAAGTGGTGCATGTAGTCAGAGGAAGGCCTATGAGGATTGTGAAATTCCAATTGAGGAATTTCCCTAATTAATAGGGGCTAATTCCCAAGGAAACAATGTAAGGAAATAGAGACTTTTGCAAGAATAAATTTGGTGAAGTGTTGGCTTGGGATTGTCGAGGAAGCAATGAGATAGATAGAGATAGTGCATAGGTTTCTCAGGCTTGAGAAAAGCATTGTAATCTTCTCATATTTATTGACTAATGCAATATACATATAGCAGGGGTTTTTAGTTTTGGATTTTCTCGGGAAATCATTGTGTAATGCATTGATTGAATTATTTCTCTTGTATGCTTCGTGATTTCTCGATCGATTTATTGTTTCTGCTGATGAGTAGAGTAGATTAAAGTCTATGGTTTTAGTAAATTAGAATTAGTACTTTGAATCTACAAGGTATTTCTACATGGTATCAAAGAAGAAATCACTCTAGAAGAGGAGAAAATGAGTTTGTATTTTGCAGCTGAAATTGAATTTGCAGTATCATTATATAGAATCAGCAGGATGTCATTTTATGGATTGAGACTCAAATATGCCCTTGACGGTATTTCAAACTATATTTCTTGGAAGGACAGGATGGAGGAAGTGTTGGACGAAAATGGGCTGAAGGAATTCATAAACACTAATATTCCTAAGCCTCCAAAAATAGATGCTTAAGATCTGGAAAAGTGGAATCAATTTGTTGCAAAGGTGAGGAGGATCATACTAGAAGGAGTTTGAGATCATATTGTCTCGAACCTCCACGGGAAGGAGACCCCATATGCAATGTGGAAGACCTTGAAAGACTTATTTCAGAACAACAGTGACCACTAGAAGCTGGAACTAAAGGGAAAGCTAAGGAAAATCAAGTTGGAGAAGGGTGAAAGAATACCAAAGTACTTGACCAAGTTCACACAATGTCAGGATGAGATTGGAAGTGTTGGTTTTACAGTTTTTGGAGATGATCTGGTCAACCTAGAACTTCTAAGCCTTCCCAAGAGCTGGAAAAATACCAAGACTAGGTAAATGGGAGGGAGAAGCTACCAGAGTGGGAGCGTTTGTTCGACTTGGTGCAAGAAGAGATTTGGTGGAACACCAGAGATGGATCCTCATCCAAGCATAATGATGAGGAGAATTTTTCCTTAGCTGGAAAGGTGAAGAAAAGAAAAGAGAAGTCATCCGATTCCAAATCATATTCAAGGCTGGGTGGAAAGAAGGACTTGTCAAATATTAAATGTTTCCACTGTCATGAGTTGTGACACTATTCCATGAAGCGTCTACACAAGAAGGTCGACAAGAAGCCCTCAGGAGGAGCGGTAGGTGAAGCTGTTGCTTCACAATTTGAGTTGGATTTCACCCTCATTTCTTACATGGTGACATCGATGATGGGTAGTGCATGGTATCTGGATAGTGGAGCCTCATTCCATATGACTGGAAACAAAGAATTATTCAATGAATTGGAGGAGAAGGACCTCCAGATGCACATAAAAATGGGATATGATGGAAGGTATAGCGCGATCGACATCCGTACTCTTAATTTTCAGAGGGAGTTTGGCTCTCCTCTCACATTAAAATATGTCATGTATGTTACGGGTTTGAAGAAGAATTTGGTTTCAGTTTCTATGTTGGAGGATTGTGACTATGATATGATATTTAGAAAAGGAAAGGCTTTCCTTCATCACATAGCCTCAGAATAGGTGAAGTGGATCAAGGTTTAGGTGAAGAAACTCTACAAATTGGATGCATATGACTATGCTACTTTGAGCACAAAAGTAGAGAAGGTGTAGAGCTGAGACATCGATGAATTGTTCCATAGAATATTGGGCCACTTGCGCCACAGAGATTTGAATATCATGCAAAAGATTTATACAAGACTTTCTAAGAATGCACTAGTGCAAAGAGATACATGCAAAGGGTGTACAATAGGGAAGTACACCAAAGCCACCTTTCATGATAGGGACAGTCAAGTGCAAGTGATCCTTGAAAGAATTCACTTAGATGTGTGGATCGTTCTCGATAGCCTCCATGACCAAGAAAATGTATTATGTAATATTTGTAGAATATTTCTCACATAAGTGGCAGATGTTCTCCATGCAGAAGAAAGATTTGATGTCCTCTAAATTTTGTGAATTTAAAGCACTTTTTGAGAAAGACATTGGCAGGAAAGTGAAAGCCCTTAAGAGTGATAATGGTGGAGAATATAAGTCGAATGAATTCAAGAATGTTTGTGCATCAGAAGGCATTTGGCGGGAGTTAATAACACTCCATAACCCACAACATAATGGGGTGGTTGAAAGGAAGAACAAAATTATTGTGGGAGTTGTATGGGTGATGTTACATGATCAGGGCCTACCATTTCACTTGTGGGCGAAAGCATGCAACATAGTTTTATATGTGCAGGAAAAGAGTCCTCATCGGATTCTCGGGATGAGTACACAAAAGGAAGTGTTGGCTTGTTGGGGTCTGAACCATGTTGAAAGGTGATTTAGCCAAACAAATCCCGTTACTACTAGCCCTTTCGGTAATAGTTCGCGGAGTGCAGAATGAGGTCTCACTCAAAGTAGTATGTGAGGGTGCTAGAACCAAGTTTTCGTACCCTAGAGATGTCTGATGAGTTCAACTGGTTTGCAGTTCGACCTTGTGCGCATGTTGCTACATGCACTTACCCATACCTTGCAACCTGAGATGCTGCCTTCGCACTGCCCTACTCGGGGGTCGAACACTGTTATTATCCAAGCCTTTACTAGCATTCTGTTGTTAGTTGATTAACTTGGCTTACTTGAATACATAAAGTATACTTAGCAATATAAATCATTCATATAGGTGCACGGAGTAAACAAATAGTACATTTGCAATTTATAACATGTAATAACACAAGAACAGATACACATAATTAAGATAAAACTTCTCTTTATTATTTTCTTCCTTTGTTACAGACTCGATTCCACCTTGCGCACTCAGTTGCAGGGGTTCGTGCACTCAGCTGCGAACTACTAGGCCTCTGTGCACTCAGCGGCAGAGCCTTATCCTACTCTACGACCTAAGACACACTTAGAATCTTGCTCTTTTCTTCTACTTCACTATCTATTACTTAGTTTGTTCTCTTTTACACTTAGAGCCTCACTCTATTTATACAATCCCATGGTCTGCGGACCATGGGTAGGCCGACATTACATTACAAGACTAGGGCTGACAACCCTGTGACTCTATCATACATTTCACACTCCATGCCTGCAATTCACAGAGTCTTTACAAAAAGATTAGATAAAAAACTGGGCTTTGAGCCCCAAAAAATGCCTTGGAAGGATTCTATGCTTGATAGGCCCCCAACACAAACATCGTGAATCACCCTTGAGTCAATCTGTCGGTGCGACGAACTTGGCACGAAGGCTATCCAACTGTTCTCGACTGTACTGAGGTCTGCAGCGCACTGAGCTTCTACTTGTTGTATCTGCTGCATCCGCTTTATGAGACCTTTGTGTCTGAATTATTTCCATACATCTATACCAGTATCTTTTGCATATGTTTATAGTCTTGCACCTTTGTCTGGCTCCTCAGAGCACAAAGACTGTGCTTTGGCCAGCTAGTCAGATAGCCGACCCACTTGTGTAGGGCTTCAAGCAGCTGCCATTCACTTTTCCTGGGAAGGGTTCTCCATTTAGTTTAACCAGCTGGACTGCACCTCCATCTGTGACCTCCTTAACCACATATGGTCCCATCCAATGCATTCTAAAGTTTCCCAGAAAATTTTCAAACTTATTGTCGTACATAAGTGTTGGATAGGTAAATCCCCTCTGCGGACAGAGGCGATCCCACTAGTCCAAAACAGAACTAGCCACAATCAAACCACGCTGCCACGCAAGTTCCTAGTTGTACATTAAAGGTGAATTAAAAAGACCAACCTGGAATCCAACGCTGTAGTCGAAGCAGAGTTGATATTCCCGCTCCCTCGCTCCAGCAGATCATAAACGGGCACCTGCACATGCAAAGGAAGAAACAGATACTAGCATAAAATCCACCAAGGCACAACTATATTTCAGTCAGAAAGG
The DNA here is from genome assembly GCA_031772625.1 of Pinus tabuliformis. Classification (NCBI taxonomy): domain Eukaryota; kingdom Viridiplantae; phylum Streptophyta; class Pinopsida; order Pinales; family Pinaceae; genus Pinus; species Pinus tabuliformis. Next base: position 221,268,442 of record CM062811.1, on the reverse strand, counting down.
AAATAAATCACACATCACTATAATAGACAATGAGATTGGAACTATAATAGCAGTCACTCATTAATTAATAATAGACAGGAAAAGTTACAACCAAGGTTCTGATGTTGAACCTCTCCTCTGGCTGGGTGAGCAACTATATGTGTCTTGCAATGTATCTCCTCTCCGGCAGCATAACCTCTCTATGCTTCATTATCACTCATGATAATCACAACTAGCATTCCTCCAAGAACTCAAGAACTCAACAACTAGCACTAGCTTGTCTAATGCATGAGGACAAATATTTATAGATGGAGAAGGTAGAAAGATTCGATGAACCAGGACACCCATTGTGGATTGGCATTATCTTGGAAAAGCTACTGTGGATAGTTGTCAAGGATAGATGATGACTCTCGACCTCTATCCACTGGATTTTTCCCTTAAAAGGCTTCGTGATCTGAAGGGAAAAAATCATATGGGCATGCTTTTGGCAAAAATCATTACTAAACTAGGCTGGCGCGGGTGTTGTTCTGTGACAGAGCGCCAGTGGTCGCGCCCTCTTTTGAGGATCTCAGTTATTGGCGCGGGTAAGATACTGTGGACCTACGCCAATGGAAAAAGAGCACTTTTCAGGGATAATTTGCAGAAGGTGTCTTCAGGGAACATGAAGTACATACTCAGGGGAACATAATGCAAGTGTTTTTGGGTTATGTCACTGCTCACAGGTCCCGGAATGTGTCCTCCAATGTATGGAAACGAGGCGATAGGGACGGTGACCAACGGTGACAAATTACTGTGTAACAGATGCCCCCTAAAGCATGAAGTCCGAGAGGTAGAGAGAGGGGTGAAATGCTTTACAAGAACACACAAGAACACATATATAGAGTTGCCGCCGAGAATCTGTGTTAAGAAACATGACTGATAGTTCAATTACATGATGTACGTGGTATGGTCGCAGCCATCCATAAGAGAGTACATAAATAATCTAGATCCATAGTATGGACGCAACCATCTGGTTAGGATCAATGAATTGACTCAGGTATGGTCGCAGCCATCCAGTGAATGAGTCAAGTATCAAGAATCACGCCTGGATTACAACAGACACAATCCACGGTCTTGTGCTCCATCTCGACCCGAACAAGAGTACAAGTTCAAGCATGTGAATATATGAGCTAAATTCAAACATGCATGAACATCGTCTGATTACCAGTCAATAGTGGAAATTGTTAACAGACGCGAGAGGTACCACCAATAATGACAATGGCCCTCAAGGTACTATAGGTACAATCTACGGTGTGTGAATTAATGATCTGAAGTCGAACACCCGTAGAATCATTCGATCGGAGGCCAATGATGAAAACCTCACGTCGAACACGAAGGACCTACCATTGAGGCATGCAGGCTTCAAGGCACCGGAAAGGAGTCTCTAGATCAACTTCCTGGATAATGAGTTGAAGTCGACAGGAAGTGACCTTGATCAAAGGTGGGCCATAATGTTTCCCACATCATCGACACGAGACAGAGAGATAATGTTGTGAATCAAGATTATACGAACTATCAGAGGGAGGTTGTTTCTTTGCAGAGGTCAACTTCTCTTGAACATATCGGCGACACATTAATGGAATCGGCAGTTTTTGACATCAATGTATCAAAGGTCATGATGACGAGGCAATGAGTGGATGAGAGGTAAAATAAGGTACCCAAGTCCATGGAAGCAAGTGAAAGATATGAGATGACATATCCCCACCCTGGACACGAAAGCAGAAAAGTGCCATGTTCAAGAGCGACATACTGCCGTCACGATAATAATTATGGTTCAAAAAATTTCTTTTCCCCCCCGCCATTTCTGGCGAGTACCCCAGTTATTTTTAACAAGCTTGATGGGGATAGCATATGCTTGTGGTGTGACAAAATCCGATGTCATCAAGTTTTAACGAGTCTGACAAAGGAAGAACTCAGCGTCTTTTCATGTTTAGAGAGTTTGAAAAGACAGCAGAAAAGGAAACTCCAGGGATGTCCTTTTTCGTAAAGTTGTGTCTTTCGGGCCCGAAAAAGTATAAAATAATACCCGAAAGAACTGCCCGATCATTACGATCGAGGAGTACTTTTCATAATTAGTGATTTCGACCTGAAAAAGTAAAAAAGCGATCAAAACCAGGTCGTTTCGTAACCATTAACGAGTTTGAAACGACAAAACTCGGTAATCTTTTTATGTTTTAACGGTCGACAAAAAGAACTTAAAATGACCGCCCCTTATTAACATTTAACGAGTCAAGAGGAGCGACTCGGCAATCTTTTCCTCTTTAAATGGTCAGAAAAGAGCTGAAAGCAGACCTCCATTTTTATTTTCTTTAACGAGTCAAAAAGGAAAAATACTCGGCAATCTTTTCATATTTTACGAGTCAGAAAAGAGCGTAAAGGCGACTCGTCCTGAAGGAACGAGTGGTATAAAGGGTAGCAACTGGTTCCAGTAATGGTGGAACTTGCTCGAAACATGTAAAGGTCAAGAGGCTGGCTAATAGAACCACTCATCGCTGCAGTTCCTCAGGAAAGGATAAACAACCAGGTGAAAGCATATGATCGGCCAAAGAGATGGTGGCGATGGAATGAAACAACCAAGGATCATCTAGCAGAATTTAGCAGATAAAAGGCAATCACGGGATGTAAATCAGGTATGGGTTCATTTTTACACAAGCTTGAACCATGGAGAACTTTGCTTGGATTCGTTTCATGTTTACACAAGCTTGTTTATTCACATGTTTAGCTTGAAATGAAAAACTATGCTTATTAAATTTTTGCATGCCCCCAACATGATAATGCAAATCGAGGTACATGCCCCCCAAGCTTCATGGCATTCACGGAGTGGATGGAATGAAGGTTTACTTGGAAAGACTCGATTTTGAAGGAGGATGCATGCCCCCCGGGCCTCAGTCATGTGCCCGGGTCAGCTGCCGTCATCAGAATGACGGAGTGGATGTTGAGGCATTTCCTGTGGAAAGAAGACCATTTAGGAATGGTAGATGACTATATGTGAAGTGTGAACCGGGGAACGAAAGTTGGTCTACGATCCTAATCGTCCTTCCTTTGTGCGGAAAACACATCACTCTGAAGAGTGAGGACACAATTTCACGTATGCGATAAATATAGTCTCGTCCAAGGAGTAAATTGTAATCTAACGGACCTTGGACTACCATGACGCCCATTTGAACAGTCTTCCCTTCTAATGTGATAGGTACATTGGGAAGAATTCCTAAAGGTCGAGTGGTTTCTCGATGGAAACCTGTAAGGTTTCTCATCTCAGGCAGAAGCAGTGGCGAACCAAGTGCTTCCCAAGCTGTTGAAGAAAGGATAGTCACAGGAGATCCCTCATCAATAATTGTACCGGACATAACCATTCGGTAAACTTGGACTATAATTCGAAATGGTATGGAGGCTGGTAACCGATGATTGCCTAGTTGATCCCAATTGAAGGAAACAACTAGGTTGCTTGGAGGTGGGACTGGATAAACGGCCGGATATGATTCTGATGGACTTTCTTCCTGTTGCGAAGGAATGAGAGGGATGCTCACTTGATCATTAGAGTCTATGTTGATGAATAGAATTTGGACGGTGGGGTCTTCATTCTTTGCAGTGATAATATCATCTGAGGAGGGAACTTCTGAAGGCAAAACCGGGTCACTTGTAAGCTGGACCTTTTGACTTTTGTCTGGTTTGGATTCAGATGTAAGATCATCTAAGGATGGAACCTCTGAAGGCAAAACTGGGTCACTTGTAAGCTGGACCTTTTGACTTTTGTCTGGTTTGGATTCAGATGTAATATCATCTAAGGATGGAACCTCTGAAGGCAAAACCGGGTCACTTGTAAGCTGGACCTTTTGAAAGACCGGGTCAACTGTCATCTGGAACTGTGGACTTTCGTTTGGTTTGGACTCGGATGGTTCATCCTTGATGATAAAGTGGTGCATAGATGATGAATGTAAATCAACACTCGTTCCGACTAGGGACTGCTCTGGAACAAGCGGAGCACAGCTAGGTTCGGGAAGAGAAGGCTGGACCAAAGAGGAATCATGCTTGATCACTTGGTTAACGGAGAGATGATCTGCAGTTGCAAAAAGACGCTGATATCCAGTGGGTAGTTGGGGCAAGGGAACTGACAGACTTTCCAAAAGACGGGAGGCTTCATCCATAAGTGGAAAAAGGCGAAGGAGATGATTATCTTCACAAAGTCGACAAGGGAAACGAACCTTCCCTTTTCTCTTACCAACTGATAAGGTATCGTCGATCTGCGATGACAAGGGGCGAGTCGGGTCACGGGACCATATATCTAGAATCCTGGGAATACCAGGACAATCAGAAAGAAAATGGTCCTCCTTGCATAATCGACAAGGAGACTTAGCCTTCCGCGGAGGAGCAGAAGGTGGTTCTACTTCAGATATTTTCGTGGTAGATGCGACCTTTCCCTTAGGAGACTTCTTCTTTTTGGTCTTCTTCTTCTTTTTCTTAGCCACCTGGTTACTGAAATCCAAAGTTTCACCAGGCGAAGTAGAAGATGAGGACGCAACAATGGGCGAAGAAGGGGAGGGGTCCACCTTAGAATCAACATGGTGTTGTTCGGGTGGAGGAGGTGGTGGCGGAACAGGAGTTATCACACTCGAGACCACCGAGTTTGAAAACAACCATACGGGCAAACCAATGGTTAATCCAGGCAAAGACAATGTTGCGATATACTGAACACCGACATTTCCAACAGAAGGAAATGGACGAGGGTTCCCATCAGGAGGAATACCTTGGCCAGTGGGCACCGGGAAGGCTGCCATTGAACGAGAAATAATCCTACTCAGGCTAACGCAAATAAAATCTAATTGGGTAGATGTTATCGTGGCCAATAAATTTTAAGACACTGAACTTGACCTTTTCATTTTTTAAGAGTCGAGAAAAGGATAAAAGATGACTCTAGTCTCCTTTGAATATTTAATGAGCACGAAGTGACAAGACGCTCACAGGCACCTTTTCTTTTAGGGAGTCCGAAAAGGATCAAAAGTGAATACTCTGGAGACTCTAGGTAAAAGGTTTACCAAACAATCCGTAAAACTGCTTATACACCTTGGCAATCAGATGAAAACCAAGGACTTCCCGTACTGCAGTCAATCTTCCCGAATGCTGTGTTCAGTGCATTACGGCTTGTAAGGCGGCAGACTCGGCTTCCTATGGATAAAGGATAATAGCCTAGTGGGGTCTCCCGTATATACGCGATGGTACGTGGGAGCTCAGTCCGTATTGGCACCTATCGTTTCACCGTGGATGAATCACCCAACCACTCGACGATAAACTACCAGGTTTAAAGACGCCGGAACACGTCTCTAACCTAGACCTATAGAGTATTTGCATTATGTTCCAATGCGTTGTTATGTTCATTGAGTTTATTTTAAAGTTTATCTTCGATTATGTTTCAGTTTTTTGGTCCTACCGTATGTGATATCTCAAAAACTTCTTAAATGCAAACTATATGCCAAAACTATATCATTTGATTCGATGAATTCTATCTACAGAAGGGTTGAGATCTTTACACAAACAAAATGATCACTCAGCAAACAACAAAGATCCTAATGCGGCTAATAACAAGAAATGAAATTTTTTCCTTTTCTTTTTAATAGCAACAAATAACAATAAACGCTAACTAATATGATGCAAAAGATATTTTGTTTTTCTTTCCTTTAAGATGGCATGATGCATTTAAAAATCTTAAGAGATATGCACAATCCAAGTTCACTCAATGAAATAGAACCAATTCTGAAACACCAAAATGAACTATGCAAGCAAGGAAAAACACAAAGACTTTCAATGAACCATGTAATCTAAGTTCGAATGAAGTCAAGTAAAATCCAAAGAGGCTAGAAGTGAATCACTCAGAGCATAGAAGATCAAGCTTTAACAAATCACTGGATAGGTGCGGAACACAACCAACCAGTTGACTGGATAATCTAGAGACCGAAACTTCCCACAGAAGGCTAGACATGCAAAGTCGCTAGATGTTCTAGGGCTGAGACGAAAATCAATAGAAATAAGCAAACAACTGAAGGATAAAGGCTAAAACCAGTCAAACAAAGGTTCAACACACTTCCAGAGGCTGTAAGAGATATAAAAAGAGGCTGAAAGAGCTTTCCACCCACACACAGGAAAAATTTACAGGGCTGGCGCGACTGTCAGCTTGCAACTTGCGCTACCAAAGGATTGGAGCGAGCTGCTTTTGAGCAACATGCGCCAACTGGCGCAACTGTCAGAGTAATAACTGCGCCAATTAAGCTTGCCGGCTAGAAAAATAAATAACACGACCTTAGGTTGGGCTGACAGTGCTCAGATGGATCAAACAGTAAAGAATAAACTCAAAACTGACCCAGGAAGCTCATTCACTCAAGCAAGCAAGAGAAAATTAACATGCAAGACAAACTCCAAATAGTTTCTCCCCAGCGGAGTCGCCAAATTGTTGGATAGGTAAATCCCCTCTGTGGACAGAGGCGATCCCACTACTCTAAAACAGAACTAGCCACAATCAAACCACGCTACCACGCAAGTTCCTAGTTGTACATTAAAGGTGAATTAAAAAGACCAACCTGGAATCCAATGTTGTAGTCGAAGCAGAGTTGATATTCCCGCTCCCTCGCTCCAGCAGATCATAAACGGACACCTGCACATGCAAAGGAAGAAACAGATACCAGCATAAAATCCACCAAGGCACAACTATATTTCAGTCAGAAAGGAAATAAATCACACATCACTATAATAGACAATGAGATTGGAACTATAATAGCAGTTGCTCATTAATTAATAATAGACAGGAAAAGTTACAACCAAGGTTCTGACGTTGAACCTCTCCTCTGGCTGGGCGAGCAACTATATGTGTCTTGCAATGTATCTCCTCTCCGGCAGCATAACCTCTCTATGCTTCATTGTCACTCATGATAATCACAACTAGCATTCCTCCAAGAACTCAAGAACTCAACAACTAGCACTAGCTTGTCTAATGCATGAGGACAAATATTTATAGATGGAGAAGATAGAAAGATTCGATGAACCAGGACACCCATTGTGGATTGGCATTATCTCGGAAAATCTACTGTGGATAGTTGTCAAGGATAGATGATGACTCTCGACCTCTATCCACTGGATTTTTCCCTCAAAAGGCTTCGTGATCTGAAGGGAAAAAATCATATGGGCATGCTTTTGGCAAAAATCATTACTAAACTGGGCTGGCGCGGGTGTTTTTCTGTGACAGAGCGCCAGTGGTCGCGCCCTCTTTTGAGGATCTCAGTTATTGGCGCAGGTAAGATACTGTGGACCTGTGCCAATGGAAAAAGAGCACTTTACAGGGATAATTTTCAGAAGGTGTCTTCAGGGAACATGAAGTACATACTCAGGGGAACATAATGCAAGTGTTTTTGGGTTATGTCACTGCTCACAGGTCCCGTAATGCGTCCTCCAATGTATGGAAACGGGGCGATATGGATGGTGACCAACGGTGACAAATTACTGTGTAACAATAAGCACTAATTCATTTACCTTGAAGGTGTGAAAATTAATATGGCGATCATGCCAGGCCTTTTCACGCTGCTTTTGTACCTACTGATGAAAACCAACCAAGAACCATTCCTCATCAAGTTCTTCCAATTGTGCGAGCCTTTCTTCCAGAGCTTCGCGGTCAGTCATCCCTGTGAGCACTGCTATGCACAGACTAGGTACGATATATTCCATCAGCATGATAGCTTCCATGCCATAAACTAACTGGAAATGTGTTTTCCCATCAATTTCTTGCACATTGTCTTGTAAGCCCATAACATTGTAGGTACGCGGAGGTCCTAATTGCTTCGCTCCGCGTTGCACACTTTGGTCAGTGCAGTCTCCAATATTTTGTTGAATGATTTTACAATCCTATTGGCTTGTGGGTGATATGGTGTACTTTTCTGATGATACACTTGGAACTCTTCTGTAAGCGCGTTGATGGTTTCATTTAGGAAATGTGTTCCACGATCACTCATTAAGATTTTCGGACAGCCAAATCAAGTCAAAATGTATTCGCTACGTAGTAGCTGTGCAGTCTTTGACTGGCTACACTTCTCCCCATAGCATCAGATACTCCGTTGCGGTGATGATGTAGAGCGCACTCGTCTTTCCCTGAGGTTTGATAGGTCCCACAAAGTCAATTGCCCATTTCTCGAATGGTTGCAGTGTTATTTGTTGATTCAATGACATCTCATCCCTTCGAAATGGTTTTCTGGTCCTTTGACATATATTGTAGGCCTTACATTGTGCTTTTGAATCTTGGTGAAGGGTTGGCCACCACAACCCTGTGCCAAGAATCTTTTGTGCAGTCACGCGTCTTGCATAGTGTCCTTCTGCAGTGCCCCCATGTGCTTCCACGAGGATCTGAATTTGTTCAAATTCAGGTATGTACCTTTGCAATATCTCATCATTTCCCATTTTATATGGGTGCCCCACAATAACAAAAAATTCTACCGCGTGCACAACCAATTCCTTCTTCTGTTGGATGGAGTATTCCTTTTGCACGATCCCTGCTATCAGAAAGTGGATTATATCTTTGAAGTGTTCGTCCACGACGTGTACAACAAAGAGTTGTGCGTCAGGTAATCCTTCTTCCAAACTAGTAGGTTCCTCACCCGTCTCAATACACAACAAGTGATCCGGTCCTGCATTCAGGTGTCCAGGGTTTACCACGACCTCAAAGTTATATTCTTGCAACAATAAGAGCCACCTACATATGTGCCCCCCCAACATAGGCTTATTGACCAAGTACATTAGCGGGGAATGGTATGTATACATTTTGAAATGTCCTCCTAAAAAATAGTGCCGGTATTTTTGGAGCACATACACCATCGCCAACCCCTTATGCTTAGCTGTGGAATAGTTCTTCTCGACTTTAGACAATCTACAACTTGAAAATGCAATAGGATGATCCAAGCCCTCTCCACCCTCTTGTGTGAGAACTGCTCCCAGTGCAATACACGACGCATCAACATGGACATAAAACTCCACCTCCCATTTTGGGAAGACCAAGATTGGAGCAGAGGCCAATTTCCCCTTTAGGACATCCAGGTTCTTCATGCAATCGTCATTCCAGCAAGATGTGACATCCTTTTTCAATATTTTTTCCATTGGCGCGGTGATGTCAAGATCTTCTATCAATGATCCTCAAATCTCACAATATCCTTCAGTTTCTGGAATGTTAATTTTTCATGGATCCTCATCATCCTCTTCAATATTTACATTGTAACACTCCAGCGCGTAACTCAGCTGGGTTGCCCATTCCGGCTAAAGCACTTCCATTGGTTCCTTGGGTATTTTGAAGATAGCTTCTTTTACTGCTTGTAGCGCATCATCAAAAGTATCCCACCAACTATATTCAAATGTGAATTTTAACAAGAATCCTTCACGCAAGATATCCCATTCGATCGTGCCATGGCGAAGCTCTGTCTTAGCATACCAATTCATGGGTATGACATCCAGGGTATGACAGAACAAATGCACCCATTTAGGTTGTGGCTCTTCCTCTTAGACCTTGGCCCATTTCGCGAGGTGTGCATGTGGATCATCCCGTCTATCATATTTTTCTGTTAGCCACATCTACGGCTTCCCAAATCATAGGCACATCATCCTTTTGCATCCCTACCAATCCTTAAAATTCCGCTGGTGCATACCCCACCACCTTGTGGGCATAGCGTGCAGTACCCATTTAAGAGCACCAAACAACTGCTGTTATGGCACCTCTCTTTCAAATTTGTCCAGGAAATCATCCGTCGCTATCAAACCATCATACATAGGAAGATCTCTTATCTCAGTTGTCACGCAACGTAGTGATCTTTCCATCATGTTGAAATTGAGCATTGTTACCTCATGTAACCGGTTCTGCCATTGTTCTATTTCCTCGTCCGAATCTGATGTGTAGGAGATTTCGTGCTCCCATGAAATCCTACCATCCACTGTTGGATTCACCCAGTCCTGCTCCCACGTAGTTATCTTGTAGATATAGTCCAGATCTTGGTCGCACACTGGCTCTATGTAGTGCGATCCTTCCGCAGGGTCTAAATGTACCACTACGCGTAGTGAATTTTTCTCAAAAATCATCTTGCGCTTCTTTAGATTTATCACTCCATTCATGTCAGTGGCCCAATCTATTCCTAGTAGCACGGGATAGGGATTGATGTCATCGACAATCTCTATCACTTTGAAATCTACAAGCATGCTCGCACCTTTGATATCTACCATTATTCCCTACAATCTTCCCATTGGTAGGATTTTTTGCTGGTTCGCCATTCACAATTGAATAGGAGACCATTGCAATGCAGGCCTACCCATGTGCTCCCAAGTCTACTTTGGCAGGACGTTCGCGTCTGATCCTAAATCCAAAATCACTTGATCGATTTCATATCCCTCGATTTGCGTAGTAAATCTCATCTCCCTTCCCATTCGCGTTGTGTGCTTCCTGAGCTTCTGGACTACGCGCGGTTCTCTTGACCTAGTGCACCTAGTGATGAGTTCTTATAGTCCCTTCAGAGCCTTGCTGTCATGCAGCAGCTTCATGCATGTCTTCAAAAAGGTAGTGAGCATTGATGGGTCCATCTCTAGTTCTAGTTTGTCTTTACTACCTGAAGTGGAGGCCTCCGTGAAGCTCTTCTTAGCTTCCATGAATGTCTCCTTTGCACGCTCCAAATCAAACTCTAGTTCCTTTGTTGGAGCCTTGCAAACCCAAGCACTCTCTTCGGCCTACTTTCCCTTGACATCTCTTGTCGTGATACCGCTTCGAAGAATGATGTTTACATTCAGGTCCTCTTCGTGCGGTTCAGATCTCATCATTTGCAGGTTCTGAGTTAGTGGAGGTTGGAGTGTTCCTTTATCACGCAACCTCACTATCAGTGTGGGGCAATCCTCCATCTCATGATCAAAATGGGTATACTATAAACATGATTCTCTCGTCGGATTTGTACAATCATGGGCATAATGCCCTGGCCCTCTACAATTGTAACAAATCATCTATTTGCGCCCCCTTCCCAGTCCCATTCCACCTTGACCACGTCTCTGCCCTTGAAATCCAATGTGTGCCATCCTTGTATTTTGATCGAGGGCTCTTGTTTTGGCCTGAAATCTATAGGTAGGGGTTTGATCTATCATCAGTTCATAATTTCTACAGGTGTTCTCATCTTGGCCTATTGATCTGCAAAAATTACAGAACAACTACTGGGATGTTTGTTATACTTCTGTAATAGATGGTAGTTATCTGTGGCATGCTTTCCTCCTATATGACAAATCACGCACCATAATGCAGGTGCCACGCTCGGTGTTTCTTGTGCCTATGGTCTGAATGGTATTGTCCCTCCTCCTGCCAGGTAGTTCGTGAAAACTGGACAATGGTCCTTGTCATGTCCCTGGCCTTTGCACTTTATGCACCATACCTTCTTGCATGCTTCTAAGTGAGTTGTCTTGTCCTGTTTGAAACTCTGCATCTCCAGACATAGGTTTTTCAACTGTGCGTGGATCTGTTGGACTCCCAAACTAGGATATTGTATTGGGGTCTTGTGCAGTCTCATTTCAATCTCCAAAGCTTCGGCTTGGGTGGATAACTTTTGTTGTGACAGTGTTGTCCTTAGATGCGCCGTTAGTAATGCTACAAAACATGCACGGTGCTGCCCATCCGTCAAGGTCATGTTGGCTTCACGAATCATACCCTTCAGTCTCTGATCCAGCTCCCAGGGGGTCTCACCTAGAAGCATCGCGATTTCCTTAAACTCGATAATCGACTATGTCTCCAATTTTGGCCTTCTAAATTCCCTATTTAGCGCAGCTTTGGATATCCACGATCCTTGCATGTGGATCATCATTGGAATGCTTAATTTACCACGTCAGTGCATGATCCTGCAACACACTTATCAGTGTTGCCTTCTTTATATTGTCATCCATGACTCCTTGTGCTTCACATACAGGCTTTACCATGAACCAAAATTGAGTTGGATCTTCGTCCCCTACTCCTTTCAACACTGACAAATTTATTACGCTCGCCATATTGAATTGTGGTGGTGGCGAAGGTGGTGTGGGCGGAGATGGGGGTGAAGATGATGAAACTAGTGGTGATGTAGGTAGGGGTGGTATGCGCAAGATTCGCTGCCTTATCGGACTGATCGCACTTCTTGGTGAAACTTTCATGAGCTCTTCCTCAATTTCTTGCCGAGGCGAAATCAAGGGGCTAGTTTCTATTTCTATGCTACCTTCATTTCTATATATCCTCCCACTTTGCGTAGCCCCAAACATCAATTTATTCGCATAACCCGCTTTTCACACAGTAGCATTTTAATCCGAGTTTTCAAATATTTAACATACTTACCTCGTGGTCCTTTGAGGAAGTGTCATTCCACCTCGTTGTATCTGACAGAAGTATCTATTGTGAACTCGTTAATAAACACTCCTATAATTTGATAGAGCCGATCGTCCACAGTGTGTGCGATATTATATTCTGATGCTTCTAGTCTGTGCACCAACTCTGGAGTCCACACAATAGGTTTTTCGAGCCTACACCTTCCTTAACTATCTGCTAGCTTTGCAATCCACTCACACAACTCAGAGGGGAAGGATGCAAAGAAAATTTCATCAATTTCTGTATATAAGTAGCGCTCTAACCACTGTTCTTTTGATACTCATAGATTCCTATTTTCCTGTGCCATGAATTTGTGAATCTTTCTATCCAACCACCCTTCAATTTATCTCTCTTTGTCGGATTCCAGTGACACGACATCAGACATCTCTTATGCAGATCTTGATCCTGGCAATGGAACCATTTGTTGGCTTGTTGGGGCCTGACCTAGGTTCAGAGGTGATTTAGCCAAACAAATCCCGGTACTATTGGCCCTTTTGGAAACAGTCTGCGAAGCGCGGACTGAGGTCTCACCCGAAGTAGTATGGGAGGGTGCTAGAAATAGGTTTCTACACCTTGGAGATGTCTGATGAGTTCAAGTGGTCTGTGGTTCAACCCTGCACGCACATTGCTATGCGCACTTACCCATATCTCACAACTTGAGATGTTGCCTTTGGTGCTGCCCTACTCGGGGGGCGAACGCTAATATTATCAAAGGCTTTACTAGTATTCCATTGTTAGTTGATTAACTTAGCTTACTTGCATGCGTAAAGTATACTTAGCAATATAAATCATTCATATAGGTGCGCAAACTAAATAAATAGTAAATTTGAAATTTATAACGAACATTCAATACCCAAGAACAAATACACAAAATTAAGATAAAACTTCTCTTTATTATTTTCTTCCTCGGTTATAGACTTGACTCCACCTTGCGCACTTAGCTACGGACTACTAGGCCTCTGCGCACTCAGCTGCAGAGCCTTCTCCAACTCTACGTGTTGGAAATAATACTGAGAGGGGGGGGGGGTGAATCAATATTATCACATCAATAAAACTTTTTCATTTCCATATTCAGATTCATATATGCTACTTCCACAACTTCTTATGATTCAGTTAGTTGATCCTTAATGAGTGCATTAGAACATTATCAACCATATTATCAGTAAACAGGTGCAGTAAAATAGAACAGATCATCACACATAAGCCACACACATGAACACCATGATATAAGGTGGAAACCCAATGTGGGAGAAAACAACCTGCTGCAAGTCATCTTAATCTTCTTCTTAATAAGAAAATCCTTTTACAATATTTATGTACTGGTGCAGTCTTATACCAGTACATAGGCTTCTACCTGCAGAGAGCTACAACCCTCTCTCGTTCTCCAGTCTCTCCTAGAAGGGAGCTACAGCCCCCATAGTTCTTGTACTAGCCGATCCATTTACTAGTACGCAGGCTGCTACCTGCTACAATGCTCCAAAGTTTTCAACTGCTACTGGAAGGGAGCTACTACCCCCTTAGCTCTTGTACTAGCTAAGATACTAGTACGTAGGCACCGACCTACAATCTTCTCTCCTCCAGGTACGACGTTTCATAAATTTTCAGACTGGATATTCCTGAAGCACAACACATAATCTGAAAGGCCACGTTTCATCCAATTTTCATACTGGACCCATTAATATCATTGAAGCACATAATCAATCAATCTTCTGAATCACCCAAACACTAGATCAATACGGATAATATATGTGTTAGCACCCAGATCTAGTCCATCAGATCACACAAATATGAGTCATTATGATCCTGATCCAATATTAGTTCTCATCCATCAATACTGAAGCTAAACACAATCAACCAAACAGGATATGCAGAATACTGACACCTTTAAACTGTCATCAGAACCCATCAACAACCAGAACCACCCGTGACTTCAAATATCATAGCTCAAATTGTATACGCTACTACAATGAACCAAACCTGCATATATACGCGCTCACACCAAAGCCAACCCACGTACAGATCTATAAATATTCAAACATGACTTGCAGCGATTTCAAACTTAAGTTATACCCAGTTCAGATTATTTTTCAATATACAGATCTAGAATAAGCATAATCAAATATATAGAGATAGTTCATTTCAAACCATTTGATCTCGATCTATCCTTAGATCTTGTTCTCCATCAACCGGTGGGATCCCTCTTTAGCTCAGATCCAGATCTGCACCATAACCCAATCAGAGTATTCCAGATCTAGCACTTTATCAGATATTCAATAATTCAGATGATACTTTGCCAAATGATCTCCTTCCTCTTTTATAGCCTTAGTCCTTTCTCAATACCACGGTCCAAAACCATAGGATCAAAAAAACTGTTGGACTAATACCATGAACCAACCATGAAAGTGCGTGAGATCAACACTTTTGGATGCAATACCACGGACCAAAACCATAGGATCAAAAACTGTCGGACTAATACCATGAACCAACCATGAAAGTGAGTGAGATCAACACTTTTGGATGCAATACCACGGGCCAAAACCATAGGATCAAAAACTGTCGGACTAATACCATGAACCAACCATGAAAGTGCGTGAACTTTTCTCTTGCATGAAGGGAACTTTTCTCTACATGAAAGTGCGTAAACTTTTCTCTACATGAAATAAAAATTTCTCTACATAAAAGTGCATGAACTTTTATCTACATGAAATAAACTCTTCTCTTCATAAAAGTGCGTGAACTTTTCTCTACATGAAATAAACTTTTCTTTGCATAAAAGTGCGTGAAATTTTCTCTACATGAAATAAACTTTTCTCTGCATAAAAGTGCGTGAACTTTTCTCTACATGAAATAAACTTTTCTTTGCATAAAAGTGCGTGAACTTTTCTCTACATGGAATAAACTTTTCTCTGCATAAAAGTGCGTGAACTTTTCTCTACATGGAATAAACTTTTCTCTGCATAAAAGTGCGTGAACTTTTCTATACATGGAATAAACTTTGTTGCACTATAATTTATCAAATAAATTTGTTGCACTATAATTTATCATTTGTGTGATTTTCCATCAAGGACAACACTTGTCTCATAATGCCAACAATCTCCCCCTTTGGACTTGTCATACTGAGAATTGTCATCTGATATCTCTTCCGTAGATTCATCTAGATATATATAAGTGAGTTGATCTTCTATGAGTTGTTTGCCATCAAGTACAACACATGCATCATAATGCCAACAATCTCCCCCTTTAGACTTGATGGCAACAACACCAAATCACTCTCCCCCTTTGACATCAAGGGCAAAGGGCGAACCAAGATATTCTCTTTCCTAGATAAACATTCCGTTGTCCATACTCCCCCTGAGTACCTACTGAAATCTCTGAATGAGCTCCCCCTTTGTATATGCCAAGGTGTACCAATCGGTCCATGCCACATGCTGAAAGCTCTGATCTTGCTGAATTGTGTTGTTCATGCTCCCCCTGTCTGTAAGCAAAGTTTGCAAAAAGGTGTTCTACAAGAACATGACTCTATACATCATACGTGACCTTCCTAGCACCAAATACTCATACATACATCCATCTCCCAACCAAGTGGGGAAACCAACATAGGCCATTACATGACCTTGATATGACTGAAATATTTCATCAAATGACTACAATAGATAGAGACACACTATTACATCATGAGTCTTGATATGACCTTTACATCTAATGATATACATGACATTTATAACAGAGACCAAACACCTAAATAAGATCATGATAAACATCAGCAACGACACTGTATGATCTGCTCCATAGCATATGTCAACAACAACTAGACCAGTAACTTGTATTAGTGCATGAATCATCAAGGTATGTCTGTATCAACTCATCCTTTTGAACAGAATTCTGTATATACAGAATCATTCTATCATATGTGTGAAACACCATAGCCATCCAGATCTGCGTGGACCAAGTATCATCAATTGGGAATATCAATCAACATATGTACGAAACAACCTATCATCATAAAGGTAAGAACTCATCATCATCAAGTCTCCAACAATGCAACTTTGAATAATCATCCATGTATCCAGCCAACAATCCTCATCCATATATGTGCCAAGAGCAATAGGAATCCTGCATCATAACTGTAATATATGATCTTTATGCATATGACGACAACAGCATATGAGTGACTCATCATCAAGTAAAGAAGATGTGAATTCAAGCTAAGTACTTCTCCTTATCCTTATGAAGATCACCATGTAAGCACCATTAGAGGATCAACCACAAATCTGATCTAAATATCAACTATGTAACCCCAAGAATCATCTAAACAACTCATAACCATATCATAGCAAGATGAATCATTTATCCATATAAGCATCATCACCAAGGACTATTAACCATAATGCCAACAATGCATTAAAAGCATATGCTCCCCCTAAACCTATGCCATCTTGTTTACTGTCAGATCTGATCATTCATATCAGCAAGAAGTATCAATACATCATCATTATCAAGTTAGAAACAAAACACTTCTAACCATCAAGTCATTTCCACACATCATCAGCAAATTGTAACCATTATCAAACAGCGCAAATAATAAACCGAACCATGACTGATCCTTTTCCTGAACCTGTCCCTACTGCCTTTCCTCAAACAATCATATACGCGACTATGCCATAACCAACTCACGTATATACGTGACTTCTCTTTAAGAAACTTGCGTATGAGATTCAGGACACTGAAGTTTTACACTTCCAACTCCCTCTAATTCTGTTATGTCTATATGTTGTGTTGTGCCGCCTCTTTCTGACTGTACTTCTTTCTTCTTCCACATCTTCAAGTGTGATGATGATGTTTTCTCCTTTTGGTACGGTGCCCATACTTTGTTCCTGCATTCCTTAGCTATATGTCCAAGCTTGTTACATGCATAACATCTTGCATGTTTCATATTCCTCCTGTAGCAATCAGCAGCTTTGTGACCAAACAAATTGCAAGAAAAACAATATCCATTGAAGTACCTAGAATGTGATGATCTTTCGGTGTGATAATCTTGAACCATCCTTCTTCTGCATCTAGCTGCAACATGTCCAAGATTATGACATTCATAACATTCAGTATTATTCATCTGCGTAAATGGCCGACCATAGTTAGGAGTAAGATATTTTCTTTGATGAGTCTCTTTCCTTGATTGTTGATGGGGTTGACCTTTCATCTCCTTGTTGATCATTTTAGATTTCTCTTTAGAGTTCTTTGCCTCACCTTGTGAACTAGATTCACCTTCAACAGATTCATGAAAACCAAGACCAGTCTTGATAGCAGGAGACCTTTGACTACTAATAATATCATCCAAGGATTTAGTACTATCTTGAAATCGTAATAGTTTATCCTTTTCTTCTAATTTACCTTTCAAGATATTTACCTCAACTTGAAGTTGTTCCTCCTTTTCTAGACATTGCTTCTTCATGTTTTCTTCAACTTTCCTTCCTTCTTCCAACTGATGCCTTAGTTTGAGAATCTCCTTTTCTTGTTCTTCATTCAGATCCTGCTGCATTTGACGAGTTCTGAAGGCACATTCCAGTTGAGATTTTAAGCTGATATCTTTGTTTACCTGTTTTTCAATAGCTTGGAGTAGATCTTTATTCTGCTTCTTTGATTCTTCAAGATCTTCCTTTAGCGAGCAGATCGTGGCTTCAAGACTTTCATAGTAACTAGATCTATCTCTGAGTTTCTTGATGGTTGTGCTTCTTTCATTGACTTCATCTCTTAATGATGTCACTTCACCCTGCAACTTTTGACATTGATTTTCCTTGTCCTTGAGTAACTTTCTTACCTTGTTTCCTTCCTCTGATTGAGCTTTTAGTTTGGTAACTTCTTCTTTGAAAGAACATTCCCTTTTGTTCAATAGATCTTGTTGATCTTTAATTTTGTCTGTAAGCCTTCTAAATACTTCCTCTATTTGATACTTTTCTTGCTCACCCATAAAAGCAAATTCAGTTGCTTCACTATCACTTTCATCTTTTCCAAATGGATAGATAGCTGGAACATCAGAGGATAGAAAATTCATACCTGATAGTTCATCTTCATTCTGAAATGATTCTGAATCTGAAGAGCTTCTTATACCTAATCCCCAATCGATTCTCCCACTGTCATAGTTCTTCTGAGATATCTTCTTCTTCTTAGGTGCTTTCTTCTTAAGCTTCTTTCCCATAGTTCCACGGATCTCCTTCAAGCAATCAAGCTTCTACCAAAGGACCTTCTCTGATTCCAATTGTTGGAAATAATACTGAGAGGGGGGGGGGGGTGAATCAGTATTATCACATCAATAAAACTTTTTCATTTCCATATTCAGATTCATATATGCTACTTCCACAACTTCTTATGATTCAGTTAGCTGATCCTTAATGAGTGCATTAGAACATTATCAACCATATTATCAGTAAACAGGTGCAGTAAAATAGAACAGATCATCACACACAAGCCACACACATGAACACCATGATATAAGGTGGAAACCCAATGTGGGAGAAAACCACCTGCTGCAAGTCATCTCAATCTTCTTCTTAATAAGAAAATCCTTTTACAATATTTATGTACTAGTGCAGTCTTATACCAGTACGCAGGCTTCTACCTGCAGAGAGCTACAACCCTCTCTCGTTCTCCAGTCTCTCCTGGAAGGGAGCTACAACCCCCATAGTTCTTGTACTAGCCGATCCATTTACTAGTACGCAGGCTGCTACCTGCTACAATGCTCCAAAGTTTTCAACTGCTACTGGAAGGGAGCTACTACCCCCTTAGCTCTTGTACTAGCTAAGATACTAGTACGTAGGCACCGGCCTACAATATTCTCTCCTCCAGGTACCACATTTCATAAATTTTCAGACTGGATATTCCTGAAGCACAACACATAATCTGAAAGGCCATGTTTCATCCAATTTTCATACTGGACCCATTAATATCATTGAAGCACATAATCAATCAATCTTCTGAATCACCCAAACACTAGATCAATACGGATAATATGTGTGTTAGCACCCAAATCTAGTCCATCAGATCACACAAATATGATTCATTATGATCCTGATCCAATATTAGTTCTCATCCATCAATACTGAAGCTAAACACAATCAACCAAATAGGATATGCAGAATACTGACACCTTTAAGCTGTCATCAGAACCCATCAACAACCAGAACCACCTGTGACTTCAAATATCATAGCTCAAATTGTATACGCTACTACAATGAACCAAACCTGCATATATACGTGCTCACACCAAAGCCAACCCACGTACAGATCTATAAATATTCAAACACGACTTGCAGCGATTTCAAACTTAAGTTATACCCAGTTCAGATCATTTTTCAATATACAGATCTATAATAAGCATAATCAATATATAAAGATAGTTCATTTCAAACCTTTTGATCCCGATCTATCCTTAGATCTTGTTCTCCATCAACCGTGAGATCCCTCTTTAGCTCAGATCCAGATCTGCACCATAACCCAATCACAGTATTCCAGAGCTAGCACTTTATCAGATATTCAATAATTCAGATGATACTTTGCCAAATGATCTCCTTCCTCTTTTATAGCCTTAGTCCTTTCTCAATACCACGGTCCAAAACCATAGGATCAAAAAAACTGTTGGACTAATACCATGAACCAACCATGAAAGTGCGTGAGATCAACACTTTTGGATGCAATAACACAGACCAAAACCATAGGATCAAAAACTGTCGGACTAATACCATGAACCAACCATGAAAGTGCGTGAGATCAACACTTTTGGATGCAATACCATGGGCCAAAACCATAGGATCAAAAACTGTCGGACTAATACCATGAACCAACCATGAAAGTGCGTGAACTTTTCTCTTGCATGAAGGGAACTTTTTTCTGCATGAAAGTGCGTAAACGTTTCTCTACATGAAATAAACTTTTCTCTGCATAAAAGTGCTTGAACATTTCTCTACATGAAATAAACTCTTCTCTGCATAAAAGTGCGTGAACTTTTCTCTACATGAAATAAACTTTTCTTTGCATAAAAGTGCGTGAACTTTTCTCTACATGAAATAAACTTTTCTCTGCATAAAAGTGCGTGAACTTTTCTCTACATGAAATAAAATTTTCTCTGCATAAAAGTGCGTGAACTTTTCTCTACATGGAATAAACTTTTCTCTGCATAAAAGTGCGTGAACTTTTCTCTACATGGAATAAACTTTTCTCTACATAAAAGTGCGTGAACTTTTCTCTACATGGAATAAACTTTGTTGCACTATAATTTATCAAATAAATTTGCTGCACTATAATTTATCATTTGTGTGATTTGCCATCAAGGACAACACTTGTCTCATAATGCCAACAATCTCCCCCTTTGGACTTGTCATACTGAGAATTTTCATCTGATATCTCTTCCGTAGATTCATCTAGATATATATAAGTGAGTTGATCTTCTATGAGTTGTTTGCCATCAAGTACAACACATGCATCATAATGCCAACACTACGACCCAAGACACACTTAGACTCTTACTCTTTTCTTCTACTTCGCTATCTATTACTTAGTTAGTTCTCTTTTACACTTAGAGCCTCGCTCTATTTATAGAATCCCATGGTCCGTGGACCATGGGTAGGCCAACATTACATTACAAGAATAGGGCGGACAACCTTGTGACTCTATCATACATTTCGTGTTCTGCGCCCGTAGTTCACGGAGTCTTTACAACAATATTAGATCAGAACTTGGGCTTTGAGCCCCAAAAAATGCATTAGGGGGATTCCATGCCCAACAAGAAGTTTTTTCAAGTAAGAAACTAGACATAGCAAACTTTAGGATTTTTGATTCATTAGCTTATAGTCATGTTACCAAGGATTCAAGGAAAAATCTAGAGCTAACAACTGAGTTAGGCATATTTGTGGGGTGCATTGATACACCTCACAACTATCGAGTGTACCTTCCATCTCACAAGATGACAGTTGTTCATAGAGATTTGAATTTCTATGAAGAGAAGGTCATGAGATGTTCCCTTGAGAGGGAGATTCAATTGCATGTAGATGACGAGCTTTTAGTTCCAAAGGAAGAGCCTCGGGATGATGTGGAGCGGCCACATGTAGATGAGTAGAGAGTGGAAACACCCACTCATGTAGAGACTTCTAGAGATGGAAGGAAGTGCACCAGAGAGGCTGAAAGATTGATACATGATGCTAGAGAGAATGTGGGAGCACCCAGATCATAGTGTAGGAAGAGGAGTTCACCATATCGGTACATTGACTTCATGGATCTGATGAGAAAGAGTGTAGAGATTGTGCCATCCTCATTTTAGGAAGTAGTGCAGCAACCATTATGGGTTAATGCCATAGTAGAGGAGTATGACTCCATTATCAGAAACAGTGTTTTGCAAGTGGTACCAAGACCAATAGACAAAGCAGTGGTGAGTTCTAGGTGGCTTTACAAGGTAAAGAAAGCATCAGATGGGAGTGTGGAGAAACACAAGGCCATATTTGTGGCCATATGGTTCTCTCAGATGGATGGAATTGATTAGGGGGAGACCTTTGCTCCATTATCAAGGCACTCTTCAATCAGATCTATTCTAGCACTTTCAACATAGGTGGGATGGAAGATACATCAGATGGATGGAAGATAGCCTTCCTTAATAGAGTGATTGACGAAGAGGTGTACATTGATCACCTGGAAGGATTTGAGACCTTCAACAGAGAGTCACATGTGTGTAGACTCAAGCAAGCGTTGTATGGAATGAAACAAGCACCCCATGCTTGGTAACCAAGATTGACAACTATTTCACTAGGTTGGGCTTCACCAAATGTGAAGCAAATGCAAACCTTTACCATATTGTCATTGAAGGTAAATGTTTTATTATAGTATTATATGTCGATGTTTTAATTCTAACATGTGATGAAAAGATGGTAAAATATTGCAAAGAGGATCTTGCAAGAGAATTCAAAATGGAGGACATGGGGCTCATGCATTATTTCCTTGGTGTGGAAGTATGGAAAGGACATGAGGAACTATTTTTCTCTCAAGGAAAGTATGCCAATGAGATATTGAAGAAGTTCCACATGGAGAGAAACAAACCCATGGAGACTCCTATAGCAGGGAATTGGAGGAAGGAAGGTGCTACTTCAGGTGAAGTAGTGGAGGTTACTATTTACAGGCAGATTGTAGGTTCACTTATGTATTTGGTGAACATGTGATTAGACATACGATTTATAGTTAACTAGATTAGTTAAGAAATGGTTAAGCCAATCAAAATCTATTGGAAGAAAGATGTGTTGAGATATATCAGAGACACCATTA
The DNA here is from genome assembly GCA_031772625.1 of Pinus tabuliformis. Taxonomy (NCBI): domain Eukaryota; kingdom Viridiplantae; phylum Streptophyta; class Pinopsida; order Pinales; family Pinaceae; genus Pinus; species Pinus tabuliformis. The sequence goes on along the minus strand of CM062811.1, from coordinate 221,245,749 downwards.
AGTTTGGTCTTTGGTACAGACAGACAAAGGGAGTGAAGATACAAGGATTCACAAATGCAAATTGGGTAGGGAGTCCATCTGACAGGAAGAGCACATTAGGGGGAACATTTAGTATTCGATCAGTAGCAGTTTCTTGGTACAGAAAGAATCAGAGATCAATTGCACTCAATTCAGTAGAAGAAGAGTACATGGTTGTTAGTCAAACAACTTGTGAGGATATCTACAATGATTTACTATGGCAATTGGAGTTGTATCAAACTGTTTGAGAATCCAATTTTTCATGATTGGTCCAAGAATATCGACATATGGTATCACCATCTATGATATTGTGTGCCGAGGAGAATGATGTTGTTGGAGTACATTCCTATAGAGGAGCAAGATGCAGGCATCTTGACTAAGGCATTGTCAAGAGGGAAATTTGATTTCTGTAGAGGAAGGATTAGGATATATGATAATCCATTTCTTCTTGAGAGGGAGTGTTGAAAATTCAAAAAGAAAATCCTAATTTAATTTTGTCCTTGAATTAAATTAGGAATAAAATTGTAATTCCACATCACAAGACAACTTATACGAGTTAACTAAGTTCAATTGACTTAGTTGGCTTAGTTAGTTCGAGCTAAGGGTCTAACTTGAGTTATGTAGAGTGTATCTTACATTATAGGAGCGCTGGTTTTGTTTATTTTGAGTTGTAATTAATTAATTCAATTTAACTGAGCTAAAGTCAGTTAAAATAGTTCCAACTCATGGAGGAACTAGTAGGAGGCTAGCTAGTGGGGTGTTACTTCATGTGTTCAAGCAGCTAAATGATGATTCACTCATAAATACATCATGCATGCCAGATATGATAATTACCCAGTTGAGATTGGAGTTCAGGGACAATGTCGTTGACAAGGTTAATCCTCTCTATGGACAGAGGCAATCCCTATAGCCCAATGAGTGGGTCTAGAAACTAAAGGAACAATCAACTAAACGTCTTCCTAGATTATGATTGAAAAATAGAACAAGAGAGAAGGCCTACCTTGCTATGATGCTAATCTATTTCCCTTTGTTGAGATCCTTGAACCACTTGTGTCATAACCTTGTTCCTGCTTCTTTCAATGCTTATGTACCTACAAAAATGACCAAGAGACAACAAAGAATGCCAAAACCAATAGCAAATACAATAATAATATATTTAGCTGATCAAGGAATGGAAAACAAATACATACATGAACATATATATTGGGAAGATGAACCAACATTTGTATTATTATTTAAAGAATAAAGGGGAAGCTTACAACCATAACCTTGATGTTGAAAGGCTCTCCTTGAGTGGTAATCCAAGTCCAAGCCAAGAAACTTTCCAACACTCCTTATCCAACTCTAATGAATAACCTCTAAGCACAAGCTCAACATAGGGGTGCAAATGGACATAGATCAACCATTTGGGAATGGTAGAGGGAAAATTTATGGGCTGGGAGAGGGAGTTAGACCTCCTCCAAATATAGGATTAGGCCCACATTAAGGAGGTAGCTCATAGGGATGAGACCAAGAGGTCAAATTAGGAGGATTCGACCTCAACTATATGAAACCACCTCCAGCTCGCAGCTCTGGAAGCTTCTAGATCACGAAGCTTCTGATCCTGTTTGGAAAATATTTGTTTTCAGACCATCACATGTATGAGAGAGAATAGAGTGATGCCATCGCTAGCTTAACAAGGTGCAATAAGCGATCATCGCGGTTTTGAGCTTCCTAAGGACGATGATTCTCATTTTAGGGTTTCATGGGCCATTTCTTTAGGGAAAGCTCTAGATATTTTCTAGGAAAAGTTAAAGGAGGGATATGAATTGTATACATTGATGAGTATATTATATAATGATCATGTTTTGGGCACTTTAGGGTATGTCAGAGGGAAGTGTAGAGGCGTGACAAATACTATGTAACAGATGCCCCCTAAAGAATGAAGGCAAAATGAGGAGTGATGGATGAAATGCTTTACGATCTCTCGGCAAGGACGAGGACACACAATGTTAGGAGACCTGCAAGTCAAGGACACATATACATATACATATTCATATCTAAGATCAATACATGAATCCACGACATGGACACAACCATCTGGATGATGAAGAATAAATAAAATATCCATGGTATGGGCGCAACAATCCAGATAACAAGGATCATCATGAATATTAAGTCTCACGGTATGGTAACAGCCATCTGTATAGTAGAAACATGTGTACAATCATGAACAACATAGAACTCCATGCAACCCGAGCCATAACAGACAAGACTCAGGGTCTTCTGCTCCATCCCACCCTGATCAACGCAAGAATCCTATCATGTAAATAAATGTGTTGAAGTCGAACATGCTATAAAACCACCTGATTACCAGCCAATGATCTGGATTGTTAAAAGGTACGAGCGAAACCACCAGTAAAGACAATGGCCCTCAAGGTACAACAGTACAATCTATGAATGTGATAATGAAGCTGAGATTGAACACTCGTGGAATCACCTGATCAAAAGCAAATAATGAAGACCTGTCATCGGATGCGAAGAATTGAACATTAAGGCATGACAACTCTAAGGTACTAAAAGGGAGTTCCTATTGGGTAGCGAAGGCCCCGCCCGCGTAAGGTTTTGGGGCTCAAAGCCCACAATTTTGGGTTAAGGTATGGTAAAGACTCCACGAAATGTGTGGAGTGCAAAGTGTAATGAGTCAAGTCAAAGGGTTGTCTACCCAAAAATAATGTAAAATGAGTTGGCCTACCCATGGTCCACGGATAATGGAAATGTATAAATAGAGCAAGGCTCTATGGTTGGAAGTTAGTTTTTTGGTATGTATTTTTGGATCTCGAATGTAATGGGTTTATGAAGAAAGAAGTCTTGGAGCATCTATAAGTTGGAGCCACGAGTGCTAGTAGATAGATAAAGGCTCTGCAGCTGTGTGCGCAGAGGCCTGGTAGATTCCACAGCTGTGTGCGCAGAGGCCTGGTAGAGTTCACAGCTGTGTGCGCGGACCCCTGCAACTGAGTGCGCAGGGTGGATCTGGTTGTACTAAAGAGAATATTAATAAAGATAAGAATTTCTGAATCATTGTGTATTTTCTCGCAAATCTGTTTATTGATTATGTTCTGAATTTATTACCTATTATAATTACGCGCACGGGGTTTTAAGTTTTAATGTTTTCTTAAAGACTATAATAAAAAGCTTAGATCTGTAATAATTTGATTAATAAGAAAGTGCATCTGTGCAGATCTACACAAAAGCCCAAGAGAAGTGTAGAGTGGTACAAGGCCGCGTATGGATCGCGACCCCTCCAGAACACATCAAGACATCCCAAGGGTATGAAACCTGGTTCCAACACCCTCCTCTTCTACCTCGGGTGAGACCTCAGTCCGGGCTTCGCGAGCTATTGTTGAAAGGGCCAGTAGCTGTGGGATTTATTTGGCTAATAACCTGGGTCAGGGTCCAATGAGCCAACAAATGGTTCCATTTTTGGGACTGGGATCTGCCTAAGGGGATGTCTGACGTCGAGACGCTGGAACCCTATGAAGAAAGAACTTGAAGAGTGGTTGGATCAAAAGCTTCATGATTTCATGGTTTAGGAAAAAAAATATATGTGAATATTAGAGGAGAGGTGGCTGGATCGTTACATATACACAGAGATCCATGAGATATTCTTCACGTCATTCCCAACAAAGTTGTACGAGTAGATCAAGAGGCTAGCTGACAGCGTGGGAAGGTGCAGACGAGATCAACCCATTGTGTGGACTCCAGAATTGGTGCGTAGGTTAGAAGCATCCAAAGATAAAATCGTACGCGTAGTAAATCACTGGTTGGATCGGGTAATAGGAGGGTTTATCAATGAATTCTTGATAGACACAACTGTGAGTTATAGTGAAGCAGAAAGGTGCTTTCTCCAAGGACCATGGGATAAGTACATCAAATCATTGAATACTTGGATTAAAATGTTGTTATGTGAAAAAAAAATTATGAGCATTCATTGATGTCTAGTTTAACGCAGAGCAGAAGAGGTTATCAAGGAACTGAAGGATTAGAAAATAGTCCTCTGATTGTTATTTCGGGAGAAAGCAAGGAAGAACTCGCAGGGTTCTCTCCTCGAAGCGCAGTCTGGTTGTTTAAGCAACACACTCCACTGATACCACCACCGTCCATGCCATCACCTACTTCACCTACATCAAATCCATCTTCACCCACACCACCTCCACCACTATCGAAGGTTGGGATGGCGAGTGCAGTAAAGTTTCCAGTATTTAAAGGCACATTAAATGAGGAACCAGATCAGTTCTGGTTTGTGGTGAAGGCTGTATGGGTAACACAAGGCATAATGGATGATAACATGAAAAAGGCTACTTTGGTTAGTGCATTGCAAGACCGCGCATTGACATGGTATATAAAGTACTCAAGTGACCACCCGAATGCGAGAATAGCGGTGATCCAAGATGCATTGAAGAAAGAATTTAGCTGGCCAAAATTAGAAACGTAGTCAATCAATGGGTTCAAGGAGATCGCGATGTTACCTGGAGAAACCCCATGAGATCTGGATCAATGATTGAAAAGTACGATCCGCGAGGCTAACATGACACTATCAGATGCACAAAATTGCATGTGGTTTGTGGTTTCTTTGACACCACATCTGAGGACGACACTATCACAACAAAAGATATTGACCCAAGCTGAAGCATTAGAGAAAACAATGAGGATGCACGAAACTCCAATACAGGATCTGAGGTTGGGAGTTTAGCAAATCCACGCACATCTACAAAACCTATGCTTAGAAATGCAAAGTTTGAAGCAAGAAAGGGCACCTTGACTGGAGGCACATACAAAGGTGGGGTGCATTAAGTGCAAAAGTCAAAGTCATGACATGGACCACTGCCCCGTCTTTGCAAACTATCTGGTGGGAGGGGGCCAATGCCATTAAGGCTGGAGGTACAAGCAAGGCCAAGTATGACACCCACGCTCTGGTGCATGATTTTTCAAGTAGGAGGCAAGTACACAACAAACAACTACCACCTGTTGCAGAAGTATACCCAGACCTCGTAGCAGTTGTATTGCAATTTTTGTAGATCAGTGGGTCACGACGAGCAAACGTATCGAAGTTATGATTTAATGATGGAAAGGACCCCAACCTATCGAATGTAGACTGAAGTGTGAGGGTTCGATCTAGCCGTAGGGCCATGCAGGGGATTCCAAGGACGCACACGAGGAAGAGAAATGGGGCCTGGGTGAGGGTGTGGACAATTGATCTATTATAACTACGGAGGGCTAGGACACTACACTCACGACTGTACTAACCCAACGATGATATCTTGTCCATACTGTGAGCAGTTTGACCATGAAATGGTAGATTGTCTAATGCTAATTGCCCAGATGCATGAAAAGGGAGTGTTACAGTGCACTCCAACTCAAAATGTCCAAATGATGAGGTCGGAACCACGTGAAGGAGACCCCAGCATAAACATGGTATTGAGGAGTGACACAACCATAGGAGGAGATGCGTAGAAATGTTGGAAATAACACTGAGAGGGGGGGGTGAATCAGTATTATCAAATCAATATAACTTTTTCATTTCCATATTAAGATTCATATGCGCTACTTCAGTTAAGGCAAACCGCATGTATACACAACTGTGTGTAATTCAACAAGCGTATATCCAGTAAACTTATGATTCAGTTAGTTGATCCTTAATGAGTGCATCAAAACATTATTAACCATATGAACAGTAAACAGGAACAGTAAAATAGAATAGATCATCACACATAAGCAACACACATGAACACCGAGATGTAAGGTGGAAACCTAATGTGGGTGAAAACCACCTGCTACAATTTGTCTCTATCTTCTTTTAATAAGAAACTTCTTTTTACAATATTTCTATACTGGTGCAGTCATATACCATTACGCAAGTTTCTACCTGCAGAAGGCTATAACCTTCTCTCGTTCTCCAGCTTTTCTTGGAAGGGAGTTGTAACCCCCTTAGCTCTTGTACTAGCCGATCCTTTTACTAGTACGTAGGTGCTGGCCTACCGAATGCTCCAACCTTCTCTCATTTTCCAGCTGCTGCTAGAAGGGAGCTACCACCCCCTTAGCTCTTGTACTAGATGTTGTACTAGTACGTAGGTGCCGACCTACAGAAGGCTACAACCTTCTCTTTCTTCCTCTAGGTACCACATTTCATAAATTTTCAAACTAGATACTCCTGAAGCACAACACCATAATCTGAAGGCCACATTTCATCCAATTTTCATACTAGACCCATCAATATCATTGAAGCACACAATCAACTAGCATCATTAATCTCTGAATCACCCAATACTAAATCACTAAAACCCTGTCAACAAACTGCAATCACCAAAACATAGAGCAGAACACAGAACTCTACAACAATGTTTAGATCTAACTGAATCATCAAAAATCATGCATCAGAGTGCATACGCTACTTGGAAGAGCCGAACCAGCGTGTATACGCAAGTTCACCAAAGTGAACTAGCATATATGTCAACAATTACTTATAACTTCATTTCACTTCCTGACTTTAGAACCGTGTCAACAAACTGCAATCACCAAAACACAGAGCAGAACACAGAACTCTGCAACAATGTTCAGATATAATTGAATCATCAAAAATAATGCATTAGAGTGCATATGCTATTTGGAAGAGTTAAACCACTGTGTATACGCAACTTCACCAAAGTGAACCAACGTATATGTCAACAATTACTTACTTATAACTTCACTGCACTTCCTGACTTCAGACATACCCAGATCATTACATATACAAGGATAATACGTGTGTTAGCAACCAGATCTTAGTCCATCAGATCACATAAAGATAGGTCATTATGATCTTGATCCATTGTTAGATTTCATCCATCAACATTGAAGCTAAACACAATCAACCAATCTGAATATAAAGAATATTGATACCAGTAAATAGTCACCAGAACTCATCAACAACCAGAACCACTTGTAACTTCAAACATCATAGTTCATATGGTATACGCTACTTAGATGCATCTAACCTGTGTATGTACGCGATTTTATCAAATTCAACCAGCGTATACATTTGTAAATATTCATTCATGATTTGCAGCTATTTCCAACTTAAGTTATACCCAGATTAGAACATTACATGCGTTAGTATACAGATTTAGAACAAGCATGATCAAACCATATAGAGATGATTCATTCCAAACCATTTGATCCCGATCTACCCTTAGATCTTGTTCTCCATCAACTGTTGAGATTCCTCCTTAGCTCAGATCAAGCAAAGTATCATGAACCCATAACTTGCTTACTGGATCTCATACTCCATCATATATTCAAGACTTTCTGAGTACCATTGCCTAATGATCGTCTTCTCCTTTTATAGTCTTAGGCCTTACTCAATACCATGGTCCAAAACCACGTAAAACCAATACTAGGGACCAAATACCTGGGTTCAACACTTCGGATGCAATACCAAGGACCAAATACCAAAATACCATGGACCAAATACCACGGACCCAAAACTTAGTTTTTCGACATGTACGCGCCTTTCCTTGCGTGAAAGTGCGTGTGTACGATATACGCACCTTTGTATATAGTGAAACTGTGTGTATACACTACTTGGTATATAGCGAACCTGCATATATACGCGACTTGGTATATAGTGAACCTACGTGTGTACACAACTTGGTATATAGTGAACCTGCGTATGTACATGACTTGGTATATATTGAACCTGTGTATATACTTTTCTTTCTTCATTCTTTGTAGTCTGATCATCAATTCTTTGCTACTGACCTGTTGCACTATGATCTGTCATCTGTGTGAGTTTCCATCAAGGACAACACTTGTATCATAATGCCAACAAGAAACAGTCAGCAGAAGATGAGAAGGATCGCGATGCCCCTACAAGGGAACTTGACTTTGAGGTGGAATAGGGGAAGAAGATGCCTAAGGAAGCTCAGAAGATCTTCATGGAAGTATCTACTCTAGGTAGAAGGGACCCAATTGAGCCGGGAATGGATCCCTCTATGCTTACTACCTTTTTAGATACATGTATGAAGTTGTTGCGCGACAATAGAGCTGTTAAAGGACTAAAAGAGCTGATCACTAAGTGCACAGGGTCGGGCGAGTTGCGCATAGTCTGGAAACTAGGACGACATGCTCTGTGCACCAGATCAGAGATGTGAATGATAGCGCAAATCAGCGAGTACGAGATGGACCAGGTCATTCTGGATTTAGGGATGGATGCGATGTGTAACCTAAGCAAACGTGGGAACGCATGGGTAGGCCTACACTGTAGTGGTCTCCTATTCAACTGAGGATGGCCAACCAGCAAAAGATCTTACCGATGGACCGACTGCGAGGGGTTATAGTGGACATTGAAGGTGTAAGTACGCAGATCAACTTCAAGGTAATAGTAATTGTTGATGATAGTAATCCATACCTTGCCTTGCTAGGAATAGATTGGGCCACGGACATGAATGAGGTAATCAACTTAAAAATACGGAAAATGACGATTCAAAAAATTTCACTATGGGTAATAGTTCCACTAGACCCAGATGAAGGAGAGCGCTACACCAAACCGGTGCACGACGAGGACAATGACGATGAACTGGACTGCATCTACTAGATAACAATGCAAGACTAGGATCGGGTGAATCCCATAGTGGAGGGAAGAATCTCAATGGAGCATGATAGTTCCTGCACCTCGAATTCAGACGAGGAGATCGAATGATGGTAGAACCGATTGCACAAAGTCACAACACTCAACTATAACATGATGATTAGATCGCTAAGATGCATGACAATGGAGGCACGAAAACAGCCAGTGGAAAACAATGCAACAAAAGAGGAGTATTTTATCACTCCTGGCGGAACTTTAATCATAATACTAAAGCCGGAGGGGGCGACGAAAGAGGCATTACGCACGGCAATCACACCAGGGTGGTGTGGACGACAGAAGTTGAGGAGGAAGGAGCGTGGAGGTAGAAGGTAGTTCTAGGTATGGAATGGAGGATGTGCGTGGCAACCACAGCCAGGGTAGCCACGATGGAGCAGGGAAGCCACCCATCTACAATGGAGGGCACAGTTGTATGCTGCACAACCATCGACCCAATTGAATCTGCGCGTCACAAAGGTTCGATGGGTCGACAAGACCATAAACCAGGAAGAAGGGGCCAAGGGAAATCTATCCACGGTCAGACGGGCCATTTCCCTTGCAGTCCGACCTAAACAAGAAGACTTGGGTGAAGGGATTCGACAGTTATGGGAAGCCATTCGGTGCGGAAAAATGAGACTTCGCAAGTTAGAGGAAGCTAGGGCTAGGCTAAGAAAGAAAAGTGCGAGGCTGGATGAAGAAACTAACAAAATAAAATTAGGAGTCACATAAACAGGCCGCGTGAAAGAGCCACTGAGGGGACCAGACCTAGTCGAATCTCCACCACTATTAGAACAAGTTGCGACCCTGCTATCATGGTTGTGACTGCACCATAGGGCACAAGGGAGCACAGACTGCAATATGCTACTGGACTCAACGGAATGCGCAGGGTGCCTACAGCTCGGGCTAGCAGGGAAGAGGAAGGCTCACATGAGGGGTGTGACCACCTGACTATCTGTAGGAGGCCCATTCTCAGTGCTCCACGTAGTTGAAATAGGCGCAGGACTATAAAACAATGTGCAGGATGGTTGTGCGATTTGGCTGTGGCGCACAAGGTCAGTAGAAAGCATAGTACGCACCTGCGTACCACGGGTTGTGCTGCCGCGTTGGGTGGATGGCAGATGATCGTTACAGTTACTGTTCATGATAAGATTTCCCATTTAAGACACCAAGGAGTGGGCGGCAGGCAATTAAGACATAAGGGTAATTGCCAAAGTCGCATTAATGAGCCGCAGAGAGGGAAAAAGGCTGAAACTGAATTTGAAATAGTATGTAAAAAACAGGTGAAGTGTCACAAAACAAAACTTGAGCTTTTGAAGAACCATTCGCCCTAGGTTCAAACTGAGAGGAGCATGATGAATGAAAATCTGATGAAAGAAAGCTCGTGGTTTTAGGAATTTCCGCAAGAATTGTGAGGGTCATTACTCAGGTCGATAGCCACCACCAAGGATGTTACACAGAATCCTACACTGTAGGAAATCGAAGTTCCTAAATTCCCCAAGACACCGCAATCTAAGAAGAATCCCCAAGTAGCAGGATAGGTCTGGACGTCTCCGCGAAATATGCGAGTTAGTAAATTGACGATGGAGGAAAAAGGAAAAACTATTACAATTGAGAGTGATGAAAAGGTTGAGGATTCTCTGACCTATATCAAAGAAGTTGAACTTGACAAAGAAAGAGAAGAAGACCTCCAACCAGTAAGATGTCCTAAGTATGTGCCTCCCAAGAAAGGGAAGGCCAAGATCCCTAATGATCTAGATGTCATGGATAACATACTCATCACCCCATCTCTCCCAAAAGGGGTTCCACTTGAAGGCATGGTGACTGGCTGCATTTCGACGATGAAATTTGAAGACTGGGACCTTGCAGATACAAAAAAAATTCTGCATTTGGTGACTACCGAACTGATGGAGCAAAGCGCAGAAGGGATGGTTACGACACTTTAGCCAAAGGAATGGTTGCGAAAGGTGGATACTTATGGATAGACCCCTATTACAATATTGGTCATCAGACAATTGCTATGTCTGGTACACGATGGATACTTATGGATAGACAAACCTGACCACATCATGGCAGAACTAATTCATAGGATCTCGCAACTTCCCTGTGAAGGAAGTGACCCCATGGAAATTGTTGATAAGAGTGGCAATATGATGATGATAGAAACCTTGAAAAAGAAATACACGTTGGAGAAAGGGAAGCGAGGGTATTCTATTGATAGTATTTTGGACAAAGTGGTTCACATTGCTACCCAGTTGCTAGCACGAAAAGTGATGCAGAAATGTCGTGCCAACGAGGTCCCAATTGTAGTCATTGCGCTAGCGGAGTGGTGCACAGCAGGGGAATGGTTCAATTGGGCGCAGTTCCTCTGTGATGAGTTCTTGACCAACTGTAGGGAGGTCTAAGAGGAGGACAAGACCTTCCACTATGTGTGGCTATTGTTTTCCATCGTGCTGGTTACCAACGAATTACCCGAAGACAGTCAGTTTCCCTCCTTGGACCAGGATTGGCAAGAAGCCACCAAATATGCGTCACTCTGGGCGACCAAGGACGCTGCCAGAATTTGGAACATCAATATTTTCTAGATACTCATGGATGCAAACGCCCACTAATGGATCAACCAGCAACGCCGTTTGTCCACTGAGGTATATGATAGTGTAAAGAATATAGCCGAGTTTAAGGTAGATAGGCACTTTGTCTACATCCAGGCACGTAAGGACCCTGACCAGACGTGGACCACACTTCTTAGCATTGCCATTGATGAAGCTATCTTTGTGGTATTGGATACCTAGCCACCAAAATAGCGTGGAATAGATGCGGTGGGGTGCGATGAGGCCGCCATCCAAAAACAGAAGGTTGAAGCTAAGCACGCAACACAACAAAAGTGGAACGAACAACATGCCGCCGATGTGCCGGGGTGCCCGGGAGGCGGCGCAGACTTCGACAGGCAAGGCACTAGCAGGAGGGGCTGCGACGAGAAAGGAGGAAAGTGGTTTGAATGTGTTCACATAGAAAACCATGGATATAGGGACGGAAGGAACACTGCTAACCACCACGGGTGTGCCCTTAAAACAGCCACATCTAATAGAACATATGAAGTTGCGGAAGAAGTCCAAGGCGTATAAATGGGACAGAGAATTGATCACATTAACTGAGGGTGACCTAGGTGACATAGGGGACATAGTTCGCAAAGTCACCTAGGAAGTAATTGATGAGGCCATGTCGGAGCAACAAATTATGTTGGGGGTGCTCCGTGCACAGATACAGGATCTTGGGACATAGGCCTCGCAGCCGGGAACCATCACTACTCGTGGCGTTACAGGTATGTTAGCCACTGAGTAGCTGCTAAAGGCCCAAATGGCTAATACTATCGCGATCCCAGCAGGAGCATTGATAACAAAAAATGCAGCAGACAGAGCTGTGGTGGGCCAACTTACGGGGCTTGGATTAAATTTGGCTATCCTCTTGCACGAAAGCTTGTACCAACTCCAGGACAGCGCAACAATGGGACTTCGCGCCAGGGAAGGATGCGTGGAAAAAGTACTCAACGAATATAGAATTAATATAGAACAATTGAGCCTCCAACAGGACGAAGCAGTCACATAGAGTCAACAGTTGGAGCAACTTGTAGGGGAAGCATGTTCGTGTGCCCCTGAGCTAGATATTGCGACCAAGTTGCCTGCTAGCATACGAATCCACAAGCTGGCTAGTGGGTTCTGTAAAGCAAAGGAGGAGTCTACGAGGATTCAGTTGGCTCTCAGCTTGCAGATTGCATAGCTAAAACTGTAAGTACAGCCTTCAACATCACCAGAGGTCACCAAGCAGCACAGAGACATCATTCAATCTGGGCAGGAAATGATCACACGTGCCATGAAGGAGTGTGCTGACTTGTTGGATTAGTTGCTTATTACACTCACTTCACTCCAGGAAGATCCAACCTTACAATGACTGGAAACAGAGGCAAGGGAGCTCCAACAAGCCTATGATAATGTCATAGGGACTGCGCAGACAGTTGCCATTATGCAGCGCTTGGCCAAGATGAGGGAGGCCTAGGCCCTGAAGATAACGTTGATGCTACTTGAAAGAAGGATGCAGTGATTAAAGAACGTCTCCAACCATGGCTTGATGAGGCATTCACGATTTCCACCACCATCGAGTGCAAGGTGGCACACATGCAGGCAGAATATGCACCCAGTGAAGCAGCTGAAACAAAGACTGATGTGTTGGTGGCCCACATCGAACAGGTATAGCGGATGGCGGAAGAGTTTGCTGCAAGTACAAGCAACACACAAAAGTTGTTGACCGACCTCTGTGCGAAGATTATTGCACCAACCGAGTAACTCTGGATGAGTCACGATGATTTTGTTGGGGGCCTCTTAGGTAGCGAAGGCCCCATGCAAGGGTTTTGGGGCTAAAAGCCTGAAAATTTGGGTAAAGGTATGGTAAAGACTTTGCAAGATGCGTGGAGCACGAAGTGTAATGAGTCAAGTCAAAGGGTTGTCCACCCAAAAATAATGTAAAATGAGTCGGCTTGCCCATGGTCCATGGACCATGGAAATGTATAAATAGAGCAAGGCTCTATGGTTGGAAGTCAGTTTTTTAGTATGTATTTTTGGATCTCAAATGTAATGGGTTTATGAAGAAAGAAGTCTTGGAGCGTGTGTAAGTCGGAGTCACGAGTGCTGGTAGATAGATAGAGGCTATGTAGCTATGTGCGTAGAGACCTGGTAGAGTCTGCAGTTGTGTGTGCGGACCCTGCAGTTGAGTGCGCAGGGCGGATCTGGTTGTACTAAGGAGAAGATCAATAAAGATAAGAATTTCTAAATCATTGTGTATTTTCTTGCAGATCTGTTTATTGATTATGTTCTAAATTTATTAACTATTATAATTACGTGCATGTGGTTTTAAGTTTCAATGTTTTCTTAAAGACTGTAATAAAAATCTCAAATCTGTAATAATTTGATTAATAAGAAAGTGCATTTGTGCGGATCTATGTGAAAGCCCGAGAGCAGTACAGAGTGGCGCGAGGCTGCATACGGATCGTGACCCCTTCAGATCACATCAAGACATCTTGAGGGTGTCGAAACTTGGTTCCGACACCCTCCCCTGCTACCTCAAGTGAGACCTCAGTCCGCGCTCCACGGTTTGTTGCCGAAAGGGCTGGTAGTTGCGGGATTTGTTTGGCTAATAACTCTTCCAAACTTGGGTTAGGGCCCAATAAGCCAACAGTTCCTAAGTCATATTCCTAGATAGTGAGCTTAAGTCAATAGGAAGTGACCTGTCGAAGGAGGGAAATGATGAGTCCCCCATCATCGACACAAAACAAGGAATAAAGTTTAATGATATTCACGACTGTAACAATGACTCAAACTATGTATATTTAAATAACTGCATATTGGACTTCTCTTGAACATATTGGTGACACGACTTTGGAGTGTGGCAGCATCTGACTCAACATGGTACTAAAGGTCATGATGACAGTGTGGAATAGTCAAATGAGGGGAAAATGGATCACCTAAACCCAGGAGGACAAGTGACTGAGTGAGGATATCCCAAACCCGACCCGAGAGTAAAAGAGTGTTATGTTCAAGAGCGACATGCTACCTATACAAAAGATGTCTCATCTTCATTTTCCCCTGCTATTTCTAGCATGTACCTTGGAAAATTTTAGGGGCTAATATTTGCTCAGTGGGCTAATTTTCTATGATTTTTCCACAAAAATTATTCACCAATTTCTGACTTTTATAAAAGATGATTTGCCCAAATTTTAGAATATAAAATTATTTTACCTTAATTGTCGCCAACATTATATAGAGACTATATATAAAATCATTATAAATTTCAATAATTTTATAAATGTATCAATAAAAATTTTATATTTTTCATATTAGGGATTAGTGAGATTTTCCAATGTCTTTAAACTTCAAGAAAATTTCCATTCTTAAAATTTTCCTTGGCGAGTACCCCAATTATTTTTATCACAAGCTTGAAGGGGATAGAATATGCTTGTTATATAAGTTCATTCTTAGAATTAATCCATCCTAGTAAGTTTTACGAGCCCTAGGAAGGAGAAGCTCGGTATTGTCATGGTGACAAGTCTTTCATCACAGAATTTTAATGAACGCGACATAAGAAGAACTCGGTATCTTTTTCATGTTTAGAAAGTTTTAAAAAGAAACAAAAAAGAAAACTCCATCATGTCCATTTTCGTAATTTGTCCCTCAAACCCCAAAAGGTAGAAAAGAATATCCGAGGGAACCTCTTGATCATGTCGACCAAGGTGTACCTTTTTTGTAAATAGGTAGTCTCAGCCCAAAAAAGGGGTAAACATATACTGAGGTGACGTCGATTCATTTAATTTAACGAGTTCGAAATGACAAGTACTCGTCAATATTTTCAATTTTTGAGAGTCTGAAAAGAGCTAAAATATGACTCTAGGGGGGTTCGTTTTTCATTTATTTAAGGAGTTTGAAAAAGAGATAAAATAAACTGCTAGAATCGGTCAATAATGATCACCGTTCACCTTAAAGGCACCTATAACTACACAAGAAACAAACCCATCACTGATATCGAGAAAATATTAAAATATTACAAAAATATTTGACAAAATGACTTTCAAAACTTATAAATAGGTAAAAGTAATTTCATTTTTTACCATTTTACCAAACTGAGCTCTGAAAGTGTTTTTTGTGCCCTAATTTCCTTTATTTTCTAGTGGTTGTTGCAGGAGATCTGGGGTACCATTTCACGATCCATCTGCGACAGGTAAGAGCCTCATCCCTACTCTTGCATTTCGTTACCTTTTTATGCAATTTTAATGGTGAATTTTAAGCTATAAAAGAGGATTTTTAAAGTTTATGTTGTCGACGACCATCGCGGGTATGTTCTGTTAGTTCCAGTCTTCGCAGCCTGTCACCAAGGATCAAAATGGGCTCTTACTATGTCTGGTTTTCAGAGATGTTTTGCACATGATATTCAGTGCAAATCATATCCTAAGTATTTCCATCAAAAGAAGCTCGGAAAAATATTTCCAACAGTATATCACACTCTCGTAACCAGTTTTTGGATCAGAAGATATGATTGAAATGAATGAGTGATTCTTGGTTATGCATGTTTTGAGGTCAGTTGTTGCACACAACGACAAGTTTACTACAAGATCAGTTTCTGAAATAATAGTAAGGAATTTTTCAAAAGTGAAAGAGGTTTTTGTCCATCACGTACCAAATAGAAAAAATATACTTCAGTTTATGCACAGGTGCTACTATATGGGAGATATGCAGTGATATTTGGAGCCTACATTAAAACAAAGCAAATTATTTATTTATTTTACTGTTTTAGTCATTTTAGTGCGGTGCCATTTTACAACATATGGAAAGTAATTTTGAAACCCCCAAGGAGGTTTTTGTTACCCATGAGCCATATAACGAAAACCTCTTTCAGTTTATTCACATGTGTCATGAATTTGGATATGTGACTAGATATTTACAGCTCATTTTCACAGATTTAAATTTTTAATGATTTTCTGTTTTAGAGATGATTTTGTGGCATAGATTCCGAGAAAATGGAAACGAATTTCCAAAATTTGAGAGAGATTTGTCTCCATAATGACCTTATATACAAAAGCCTCTTTCATTTTTGTAACAGGTGCTATGGTTTAGGAGATAAGAGTTCATCTTCAACACCTATTTTCATAAATTCGTTCCAAGTTTAATGTAACTGATTCTATTTTGAAGAAGATGGTTGAGGTCAATTCCCTTAATACATGGATCAGCTAAATGTATAAATTTTATGAATTTCATAGTGTATAGGTTTTATTTTTGCAACAGGAGGAAGCATTTGGACTGTGTAAAGTTTTATTGAATATCATAATAAAGCAGTTTTTGCCCTTTAGGCCTGGGATTCATCACGGTGTTGATATTTAGTATGTTTTTCCTGTAATTCATTTACACATTATGCTTTTTCTGCCTTGTTACAGCATTATCTAAGTGATATGTTAGGAATTCATCTGTAATGATTCTCCTTTCGTGATGATTTTGCTAGTAGTTATAATGGTTGTCTTAGTAGAATTCATCCTTGGCTAGATGCTCTGTCGAGCAACCTCGTGATTCTCTTTCATCTAAAGTTGCTGTTGCAGATTCATCCTTTGTCTAATGCCTATAGGGTAGTGGGATTTCTCCCTCATACTTCTCACATTTACAATATTCACTTAGCTGAACATGGCACTTAATTTGCCCCAGGTTTTCCAGCAAAAACTGACATCGATTCCATAGTCCAATCACCCTTTCTCTTGTTGTTTTCGACCCAAAACAATTCCAATCAAATCCTCTGAGCTACTATACCTAGCCTAAAATCTATATTTGATTCAGTCATCTCCACTAAGATTGAGAAGGAGAAAGCCCTCTCCTGACCTGGTAGGGCTAGCTACCAGCTTAAGCATGGTTTGTGGTTATCCTAGGATTGCCTCCCTTTAGCCTGAGGTCAATCTAGGCTCTAACATGTTCATTGGACTCAAAATGGTCATGCTCGAGCCCAAAGGCTCGCACGATGCCATCTCACTTTGTTGAAAAACAGGCGCGATGGCTCTGAGAGAGATTTTTGGAGATTAAAAACTCATTTTAAAGAAAAAAATGTTGAATTTTATCCATGGAAAAAGCATTAAAAAGTATTTAAATGTTGTTTGCAAGAGAAACATGGTCCTAGAGTGGAAAGAAATAGGCCATGAGGCTATGGATGACCAAGCATCTCAATATTCAATATGAATAAATGCTTTGAGGGATTGTGGCCTACTGAAATTCTTCTGGACCACAGGGTTGAGGGCACAGATGGAGTTGCTACCTTATTTGATCAGCCTTTGGGATGTAGATCGAGAGATCTTAATCATTAAAGGGAAAGAAATGTAATTGGAGGAAATGGACATCTATTTCATCATGGGATTATCCCATTGAGGAGAACCCATTCAACTCTTTGGATCTCACCAAGGAGGTGAGAGTACCAGGAGTCTTGTCTATAGATACTTTCTTGGAGTCTAGATAACTAATGAAGGTAAGGTGGAGATTGAAACAATCACCAATAACCTTGTTCTGAGAACAATATTATTCACCATGGAATGTGTATCTGGCATGTAAGCTCTTCATGAGGCTTCTACGTCTCATTTTTAGTATGCTATTGCTTGTTTGACCCACACCATCTTCAACTAGTGTGGAGGTCTTTTGGTGAACATGAAGCACCAACTGACCAAGGGTAAGCATGGACACCTGAAGCAGTTCAGGTTTGGTTCCATATTCGTGACCTTCTTCTTGGAGTGAATACCGCTCTTCTAGTATCAGTGGGCAGAAGTACCACATCCTGCCCCCAGCGATCTGAGGCTCATGAGATGGAGCCAGCTCATGCCTCAAGGAGGCACGAGCCAACATATTCACTACCCACCATAGTTCTTTTCTTGGCTTGAATGCCAATTACTTATGGTGGATTCCAATTCTTATTCCGGCACAAATTTCAGAGGGGATCAA
This sequence comes from Pinus tabuliformis, assembly GCA_031772625.1. NCBI lineage: Eukaryota > Viridiplantae > Streptophyta > Pinopsida > Pinales > Pinaceae > Pinus > Pinus tabuliformis. Next base: position 221,227,584 of record CM062811.1, on the reverse strand, counting down.
GATCTACCTCTGTCACCAGGCGAACAATGGACCAACGCAGGTAAAAACTTGTTTTTTGATTTTTTTTCAAGTTTTATGATTTTTATGAGAGTGTAAACTAAGACTTAACTCATGATAAATGTGTAGATGTGGGACCAGAGAGACTACCAGGCATGTGGCCAATAGCACGACAAGATTCCCATACGATAGTGGTTGTGGACTACGAGGAAGGGGCTAACCCCTTAGTTGATATGGAGCGCAATATGGAGGTCATCACTCGAGGGGTTCAAGATTATGCCACTATCAATGATGTTCCACTGCGATGGTAGAGACACACAATGGGAGTCTCTGCAAGACTACATTGGTAGCTACGTCGAGTGATCAGAGTACTCGCATGCTACCATGAGCAGTGTGCATTTTGATAGTTCTTCTAGTCTTTTACACATTTTGTAGGCTTTGAAAGCCAAGTGTCTCAGAACACTATTTTTTGACGTTTTGATGTAAACACTCTGGCAGACGCGATATATATATATATATATATATGTGTGTGTGTGTGTGTGTGTGTGTGTGTGTGTGTGTGTGTGTGTGTGTGTGTGTTTTATTTTTACTTATGTGTTCATAACATGATTCAGTTTTACAAAGGACACAAATATCTATCAAGAACAAAATTTGCTAATGCATCAGTTAATGTATTTAAATTACGTAGAATATGTTGATATGTTATGTAATCAAAATTTCTTTCTAGAAATCTAACACATAGATACATACGCAACATTTTTGGATTTTTTACTCAATAATAATTGTTTAATTGCAACACAATGAGCTGTGACAATGCATTTCACATAAGTACGTTGTGAATCCAACTTAACAACTAAATCCATAATGCCAAGAGAAACTTCTTCTAACAAGAGTTCGATAATTGTACTATACTTTGCAATATTATTAGTTGTTCAACCAAGGCAAATACCTTGTAAGTTAATCATCTTTCCATTAGGGTCATAGAGTACGACAAGAACCATCAACAAAACCAACATAATGACCTGATGACATCTGCAAACTGAGTGGAACACAGGGTAAGAACAAAAACATGTGTCTGAAAAGCAAACAAACACACCAGAAAATCAAAATGCACACTAATGAATTAACAAAGTAATGTACAAAAGTTATCATACAGTTTTCACGCGTAATACGTTTTGAGATACAACCCATTACGGGGCTGTGACAATGCATTTCCCTCATAATCACATATCTCATAGGCACCCTTCTGTAACACACGCTTGGAAGTGTAGGGCCCATGCCAGATAGGTTTGAACTTGCCTGCCCCCAACTTATCGTTGGCTTGATCATAGAGAAGGACCAAGTCGCCTTCTGTGAAAGTGCAAGGAGAAATAGTTTGGTCAAAACAAGCTTTAAATCATTTCTTTTAAGCTTCGATGACCATCATAGTGATGCGACGAGTCTCATTGAGTCTCTCAAGACATAGTAGTTGCTCCTCTTCAGGTGCGGTATTCAGAAGAAGTTCGATAGCTAGTTTAAGTGAAGGGATTTCACATTCGATTTGAAGAGTTTCCTCTAAACTGTACACCAAATGGAATGGAGTGAATCCAGTGGTCGTCTTGGCAGAGGTTTGGTAAGTCCAATGAGCTGAGAAAAACATTAAATTCCATTCTTTTTTGTGCTTCCCAATGGTACGTTGAAGCATAGTAATCAAAACCTTATTGACCGCTTCAACATGGCCATTGGCCTATGGATAATACGGAGTTGAGTTATCATGTCGAAGGCCCAACTAAGTAATTAACTCGGCCATCATGTGCTGATGAAAATTTGATCCATGGTCAGTCATGATAGCTTGAGGGACACCAAAGCATTCTATAACGTGGTTAAAAAGGAACTGTGCAACAGTAACACCATCAACATTGTATGTAGGCATCACCTCAACCCATTTCGTGAAGTAGTCGATGGTGATGATGATATAACCATGCCCCCCATCCGAGCGAGGGTTACATGTCATGAAATCAATGCCCCATTTGGACAATGGGCCAATGGTAATTACTGGGTGTAGGGGTGCGGGTGGGGCATGCCGCTTGTGGTTGAAAATTTGGCATTCATGGCATTTTTGGACAGCGAGAATGAAATCTTTGAAGATAGAAGGCCAAAAATAACCGACTCGAAGGATATCCTGTGTAGTGGCATATCCAAACATATGACCACCACAGGCACCAGAGTAGCAATCATTTATGACCTACTCAACCTCTTTAAGGGTGAGACATTTGTGAAGGACAGAGTCCACACCGACCTGATACAATGTATCAATGATGATCCAATAGGGTTGGGACTAATGCCAGATGCGGTGTCTATTAGATCGGGACAACTTAGATCAGAAGGTCTGGGTCTGGAGATAAACAATAATGTCTCCATACCAGCTGTCAAGAGTTTTGATCAGAAACAAAGTTTCATCGGGTATCTGCTCAATAAAATCAGTTGGGGTGCTTGCAGATGGAAGAGAACATATTAACTTGACAATATGAGCGATTTCTTTGATTTGGAAGCCTTGAATTCCAAATCAACCTCCTGCAGGATAACGATCCATTTGGAGTATTTTCCCCCAAGAAACTAACGGGTTAGTATATATGTCATGGGGTTGCAATAAAAAATTACGATGGTTTTTCATAAAAGGATATAGTGTTAAAACCTTTGTACGTCATGAACCACCGCCAAAGCAAGCGTCTTGACATAAGCATAGAGAGACTTAGTATCAAGAAGATTCTATATCAGATAATAAACCACATGCTCATTGTTGTCATCATCATCCTAAACTAACACCATAGCAATAGTGTTATCAGTTGCGGCCAAATATAGGAAATAGTCACGACGCTAATTGGGGGGATGTAGTAAAGGAGCACTAATCAGGGCTTTCTTTAAAGCATCGAAAGATTCTTGAGCAAATTATTCCTAAATAAAAGGGATCCCCTTCTTAAGTAAGAAAGTATATCCATTGGAAAGTTCGACGTAATTCGGGACAAATCGACCAAGAAAATTAGCTTTTCCCTACAAACTCTATAATTACAGCAGTGATGAAGGTGAGGGTAGATTGATTATGGACTCAACTTTTAAAGGATCAATCCTCATACCTTCAGGAGACACAACAAAACCTAAGAGTCAGCCATACTCGATGCAAAACACACACTTGTGTGGATTGAGATGGATATTGTAATGCTGACATTGTAAAATGATGGCTCTTAAGTGATTTGGATGGTCACAAAATTTAGCCAAATGAGTAGGCAAGTCATCGAGGTATGGTTGAACAATGTGTTGAATGTCATGGAATGCATAGGAAATTGCTCACTGAAAGGTAGTGCCAACATTCTTTAGAACGAAAGGACTATTTTTTTAAGTAAAAGTACCTTAGGAATAGATAAAGGTTGTTTTATGCTGATCTGTGGGTGAAATGTTAATCTGGTTATAGACAGAAAACCCATCCATAAAAGAAAAAATCTCACTCCCTGCACATTTTTTGATGATTTGGTCGATAAAGAGAGTAGGATAATTGTCCTTAGGATGTGATTGATATCGCGGTAATCAACAAAAACATGTATCGTACCCTAATTTTTTGCAACAAGGATGATATTGGATACCCAATCCATCAATGGAATAAGATAAATGAATCCTTCTTTCAAAAGCTTTTCTACTTCTGCTTTGATTGCAGTAGCCTTTCGAGGGTGCACAGGGCAAAGACGTTGCCAAATAGGCTTAGCACTAGGATAAGTCAAAATCTCATGCACCATTATGGCTGGATTAATACCAGGCATCTCCTCGTATGACCAAGCAAAAACATCGTAGAATTATTTAAAAAGGTGAGTATAAATCTTGATCTCATATCGAGAACAAGAAACCTAAATATGGATGTTCTCGACAATGCCTAGTTTAAGAGAAATGTTAAGAGGCATCGTAGCAATGATGTTTCCCATATTACCCTTCGACAAGACTTCATGCATCCGGATGGGTGTCTAAAGTGGAGGTGTAGAAGAATGAGAAACAGACGCTTCAAGACAAGAAGGCACCCATCAGGGCAAGGGAGAAAGGAAGAATGATGATGTATACCATTCCATGGAACTTCCTCCAAAGACATGACCTCCACGATACTCTCGTTAGTGGGGAATGTCTCGTTCAAGGGATCCAAAGAATCTGAATAACCAAGCCACGAGGATGGCATGTAAGTGTCCACGTTTAGACTGAAGACATTATGACTTTCTGAAGCAGCCGTTGAAGCTAACACAATTTCTTGATAATCTATCTCCAATGGACTTAAAGGCATAACATCGCCAAAAGAGTCAATTTTATCATCGGTAGGGATAATCCAAGGATCCGAAGAATCCTAGATCATATTGAATGAATGAACATTTGGAGGTGGGGGAGTAAAGTACTCATTAAAATAGAGTCTTTGAAGAGACCTGATGAAGCATAAAAACTGCCCCCACGCTCTCGTAAGGAATCTCAGTTTTTCCCACATAAGGACCATTACCATTTAATGAGCCAGAAGAAAAGAAAGACAGTTTATCAATCGTGACTATTTTTCCTTCATGAGGAGAATGAAGTACGTGGAACAAATAATACACCACACGAAACATGGCATGAGTCCAGCTTCACCCGAGAAGAAGGTTGTATTTGAGATTAGCATCTACAACTTCTACTTCTAACTAAATAGTATTTCCTTGTAATGTATTCGGTAAGTTCATGAGAATATTTTATGATCATGAACCTATGCCATCAAAGGCTTCCAAAGTGTTCAAATATTGGTTAAGAGGAGGAGAGGTAATGGTTTTCCAACACAAAACTAACATGATGCGAGTAGAGGCACCTTCATTAATAACTGTTCGATGAATCATCTTTCCTTTGATAAGGACCTAGATCGAAAAAGAAATTTGATGAGGAAGATGAGGTACATGATTCTCTAGATCGTAAGTAATTAGACTCGAATCATAAGGATTGATAACACCTATAACAGACAATAGTGACTTCACTGCATTGGATAGGATTGAAGAACCTCCAAAGAAAACATCGCCAAAGGTGCCTGAGCTAAATCCTCAACAATATTGTAATGTTACAAAACACTGGCATTCAAATTGAAAGATGACTTCCAAAGAACACCTTTAGGGGGTGGCCGGATGATGGACTCACTATTAGGGCGCTCGATATGGAGTGGACCAGAAGAGGATGGATTAGAAGTAGAAGGAGTATCATTGACTTCTTTCTCCATTGCATTCCTAGACGTAGCTTGATAGTCCTTGGTTTGAGTAGCGATCGAGATAGGTGATGAACCTTGTATCATGAACACTTGGGAACCTGAGGAAGGAGAAGAATAAGTCTGGTCTACCAATTGGGTCTATTGTGATAGAAAGGGTTCTTTTGAGACTATTAGAGTCCCTTTCAGTAAGTGACTAACCTCATATCGTTGGGAACAATCCTTAGTGTAATGATCCTCCTCACAGATGAGGCAAGGATACTTTGGCTTTCTTCGAGAAGCGTCATCAATAGAAGATTTAGGAGGGTCCTATTTTGGGGCATCGACTTTGGCCTTACCTTCACCCTTCTTCTTACCTTTAGAGTATTTATCTGCTTTAGTATACTGGACAACATGAAACTCAGAGTTTTTACCAAGACAGATGAATTCTTAGAGGGATTATTGGGACCATTTTTCGAGACCGATTTCTGTTTCGAAGAAGCTTTCGCAGGAGCTTGATACAGGAAACCAATCACATCGTCAACAGGTGGTGTGTCCAAAGACTTCGATGTTGTCAAATCTGATGATGGTCTCGGAGCATCAGGTAACATCTCATACAATGTGCCAGATTGTGAATAGTCCAGGTCTAAATACTAAGCATAGGCGATAGCTTACTCTTCTGTAACACATCCACCCATGGCTATGTCCTTAGAAATTTTTCTCACGAAGGATTTTTTGAACCATTTTGTCAACAAATCATTAACAATCTCAAACTTGATGAGGCGACACCGACGTCTCCATTCATGGATATGATTGGAAATTTAGGTTGTAGTGTCTTGATTAAGTGACGTAAGAAAATGGGTTCCAGTTTCATAGCGAACCAGTAGCTGGAAATGAGTCAGGAAATCCATAGCGAGAGAGTTGAAGTCACCAGAGATACCTTGAGGTAATTTGATGTACCACTTAGTGGCAAAACCTATGAGATTTATTTGAAATAGTCGAAGATGCATCGAATCATCGACGTACGAATTGGAGGAGCACTAGAGGTGATATCTCATTGTAGGGCTTGTGGATCGTCCTTTGATTTTCCCTTGAATTTGGTAAAATCACTCAAAATCTTCATTGGAACTAGAGGCCAGAACGACGAGTGAAGAATGGGATCATCTATGAGCCTCGAAACATTGGGGAGATCCAACGTAGCCAATAAAGGAAATTGCATGTTAAATGACATATAGGGTCTTTGAGGATACCCAAATTACGGAGTCCATCCTTATTGGTAAGGATTCTACCCCCATAGTGGAGGATTTTGTCCATATGGAATCTGGTTTTGTCCCCAATAAGGGTTACCTTTCCAATAAGGAGGATTCGGTCCTGGGTATATTTGATACTGCCTTGCTATGGGCTATTGATGGGCATTGTACCCGACATACGAGTTATAAGGTTGTTGAACCTGTGGACCCTGGACATAAGGATTTTGAACCTACTACTGCAAGGGTTGACCTTGACCTTGCAAAGGCTAATCTTGTTGATACACATATAAGGCTTGCTATTGCGAAAGTTGATCTTGTTGATGTAAAGGTTAGCCCTGCAATTGCAAAGGTTGGCCTTACGAGGACAAAGGTTGGGAAGACTGTTGAACAAACTATGTCGGTGGTTGTAAAGCTTGTTGTGATTGTTGCAAAGGTTTCCCTTGTGGTTGTAGTAGCTTTCCTTATTGTTGCGATGCTTTCCCTTGTTGCTGCAAAAATTTCCCTTGCTACTGCGAAGGTTTCCCTTGCTGCTACAAAGGTTTTCCTTATTGCTGCAAGGGTATTTGGACAGTTCCTGGGGTGATACCCTGAGGGTATTGACAGTTCCTGAATTGGATCTGCCATATCCAATAGGCACGGTGGATTGGCCAAGCTGAAATTAAGGCCCAACTTAAGAAATGTAAGGCAGATTTACCATAGCTTGTGAACCATATGGGACATAAGCCAGTTAGAATGGGACCTGAGCTATATATGGTTGTTGGTATTGGACATTACCTGAACTAGATGGACTTACAGGGTTAGGAATAGTGCCGTAAAAGGGTTGATTCATTCCAACCATGTGAGTTTGTAATCCACTCAAACTGGTTTTTCCAGATAATGGGGATATTCAAATATGTCCCCCCAGGTGGTGGTACAGTCTGTCCAATTTCTGGAGGGATAGAAGAACTTACCAACACCTGACCTAAGACTGTCGGTTGAACTGGAAGAGTCGGTCGAAACGACGAAACATGTTGAGACAGAATGGTAGGTTGAACCAGAACTGGAGTGACTGTAGTTTTCAAAATTGATCAAGAGGTCACGTTTTGAATGAATGGACCTGATGTAGGCATAGCGCCAAAAGACTAGATGGGGTTCTGATATAATGATGAGGCACTAGGAGTTCTTGAAACCAACTAAGCTAGAGCGGTATAGCCATGCAGAAATATGGGCTAACTAAATTTAGGATAAGAGAGAGACGAGACTCTTCCCATAAAAGGGAAGCCTTTTGGAGGGAACTCATATCCCTGCTCATCATCTACATGAGGAGTGTGGGTAGTGTTATCGGGAAATCTAGTGTCTATGCAGAGCTGCTAGTCCCACTAAGACTGGTAGCTATCTTAGAAACAAACAAACTAAAACTACTTTCGTTTTCCTTTATGAGAAGTAGATAAGAGGGGAACAAAGGAGACCAACCTCTGTCTTGCGCTTGGTTCCTTGCTTGATTCCTCTCCCTTCTGATAGATTTTTTGCCACTCGCTTCCTCATCTACCCAGCTTCAAAGAGCACCTGTGGAATCAAAGCAGCAGAACACTATCCAAGAACAGAGATCTACTATCATAAATAATATAGGACTAGATATATATTGACCACACAAATGCATATATCATCAATCATACAAGAATGTGGAGGAAAACTTGAATAGCTTTGTTAATATCAAGAATAGAAAAGAGGATTACAACCAATTATTCTGACCCAGTGTCATCCTCTCAGCAAGAAATCCCTTCTTCACCTCATGAAAAGCTTAGATCACCCAACACTATGATGTTACACCAAGAAACTAGCAACACTTCCTTACAAGATACAAAATTCCAGCCTTTGGATCTCTGGGATGAGGGATCCATATATAGATTATTGCAGGGAGGTGAGTCAGCTTTTGAGATTTGATTAGTGTCCTCTCTCTGGTAGTTCTTGATTCCACTTGGAGATTGATGATCTCTTACTCATCCCTGGGCGAATGCAGAGAGGCAAGTGTCACAGGAGAAGTTTCTAGAAGATTCCATGATCCTCCACCTCGCAAATTGACTCTGCCATTTGTCCACTCTCACCCATCGCATCCCATAGAAGGGATTTTCAGTATGCATCGCACCTCCCGTGTGCATTAGGTGGGATGCAGCACACTTTGACCATGGAGCAGGTGAGATGGTCCAGTTTTGACCAGTTCTGAGTAGTTTTTCATGGAGAACTTCTGGGAGATGATGTAATCAACTGAACTTGTTATTTTAGGGGATGGAAAAACCTCTTTTAGGGACTTAGGAACCCTTGGTTTATGGACATGTTTGATTGGGGTTGCAGTGCTCAAAAATGTCTATAACAATTTCCCCCTAAAGCATGAGGTCGTTAATCTTTTGATGTCGGGTGAAATGCTTTATCATGAGGATTCGAAGTTTTTTCAAACTGGAAGGCGACCTGTAATAAGATACAATACAATACATTATCTTCATAATATTTTCATGATCTAGTTGAGGCGGGCATTCCCATGCTCAGCTTTATAAATTCATTTTCATGTACATAAGACAGACAATCGTTTGTGTGCAGACTGATGATTCTGGTAGAGCCATCATCCCTTAGGTTGGATGATTATCTGTGCAACAATGTACATTTGATTTCTTTATTTTCCTGAATATATATCGTAGCCCGGATGGATGAAACTAGATCCGGGGTCTTCAATCTCATTCGATCTTCACCCAAAGTACAAGTCGATCCATGTGAGAGATGTTCTGGAGTTGAACATGGAAAGACATCGCCTGATTACCAGCCAATGATGTAAGATGTTAATAGGTACGAGAGGAATCACCGATAATGATGATGACCCTCAAGGTACTACAGTACAATTCACGTGGTGTGAATAAGGGACTTGGCATCGAACACCACGCAAAATATTTCAGTCGAAGGCCATTGAGGTAAACCTGTCGCCGGAAGTGAGAAACTTGCCATTGAGGCATGCAAGCTTCAAAGTACTGAAAGGGTTGTCCCTAAGTCGACTTCTTGGATAATGAGCTGATGTCAACAAGAAGTGACCCGCCGTAGGAGGGCCTTAATGAATCCCACATCTACGGCACGAAATAGAGTAAATGATTTTGGAGGTGAAAACAGTCTGATGATACAGGGTTCAGGGTGGCGGTCATGAAAGAATGGAGTGTGAATGTATTGCAGTGGATGAGACACAAGTGAATTCTCTAAGCAACTTCTCTTGAACATACTGGTGACACTAACATGATGGATTGGTAGCGTTAACCCCAAATATGGATGGTGTGATGGACCAATGGTGATATGACCAGTTAACGAAACAACCCAACCCGACTCAGATGCAGAGTGAAAGTGTCATGTTCAAGAGCGACTTGCTACCAATAAAGTTTTTTCAAGTTTCCTTCCCAATTTTTCCCCAGTCATTGCTTACCAGTACCTCTTTATTTTTTTCAAGCTTGAGGAGAATAACATATGCTTGTTCTATAATTTTCCCTTCGGGCAAACCCATCGCTATATTTTAACGAGCCTAGCAATAGTGAAACTCATTCTTTTCTGTATGGACAAGTTTTTTGCTATTCGGTTTTAACGAGTTTAATGACAAAGATAACTCGGTCCTTTTCAATTTTAGAGAGTCTGAAAAGGGACATAAAGAAAAATCCAACAATCCTTTTTCGTCATATAAGCCCTTAAGTCTGAAAAATTATAAAATAATACAAAAGGGATGAATTTTCAGTAATTTTAACGAGCCGAACAAAACAAGTGCTCGATCTTTTTGTGTAATAATCCCTCAGGTCCAAAAAGATTAAAATTTAAAGGAAGGATAGCACTTCTGGTCACTTTAATGAGCTGGAGAGGCCAATTACTCAGTAATCTTTTCATATTTTACGAGTCAGATGAAAAGAGCTTAAAGGAGACTCGTTTTTCAAGGAACGAGTGATAAATTCGGGTAGCAGCTGATTCCAGGTATGGTTTGGAATTTTCCAATCACGGAAGTGTCACAAGGACGGCTAACAGGATCACTCTTCATAGTTGTTCCTCAAAAATGGGTAAAAAATCAAATGGAGGTGAATGATCGGCCAAAATAGAGTGAAGGTGGTGATGAGAACATGACCAAGGCTTCAAAGGCTGATGATAATGCATTCACGATGGTTATTTACCAGAAATTGGTTCATTTTTTAATGAATGAGCTTAAACTCTGGGGGAAACATTTGCTCATTGCTTATGTTTAATTTTTAACGAGCTTGAACTCCACATAAAAACTTCTCAATATAATGGTCATTGATTACCTTGATTTTATCATTGACAACTTTGCTCCTTCAAAGGTTGTACTGCCTACTCAATTGCTTCATCAAACTAGTTAGAAATGAATAATATATGCTTGAAAAATGAGTCATTTGGTTTGTTGGAGCTTTGGAGGTGTTTTCCCCCTCAATTTTTACTAGCTGATTTCGGGAGATTCTGTGGACGTTTCTTGGCGCCGTCTAGACCAGGTAAGAGCTAAACCTGATCTCTTCAGTTTCATTCTTTCCTTTTTGAATTTTGAGAATGTTTCATGGTTTTTCTGAGCCCCTAGGGTTTGAAGAATTCGCCCTGGCTCCATCGCACCTTTCCTATATCGAAAGGTGCGATGCATGCTGGCTTAGTCATTGGCCAGTCAGCATGCATCCCACCCAGTACACTGCTCTTGTGCGATGGGCACAAGGAGGGAAACTTGTGCACAGTTTTTCATGGAATTTTTTGCCTGTTTTTTCACCAAATCAGGATCCTGACTCTTCTCTTGTTTGTTTTCAGAGATTCATCGGAGCAAAATGCTTGTTACATGGCGAGAACATGAGCATGAAGAAGAGGACATGCTTGCTTTACATGATCCGGTTACGGTAAATGCACTACGGAACTGTGGCCTGTTCAAGTTTTTCCGCATCTATATCATGAGGAAACAAATCAACTTGTTGCAATATTTTCTCGATGCATGGGATCCTACCGACCAGGTGTTCTAGATTATGGGCAAATCCATCCCCTTGACTATCGTGGACATCTATTTTTTGACCGGTTTATCGAGGCATGGTGCCCCTATCTCATTATCAGGTTCGGCCCGTGGGGGTGAATCCGTGAGAGATTACATTCGCCGGTATTGTAGAGAGGGATCTCAGCCGAGTAAAGACGGCAAGATCAATATCTGAGATGTCACTGGAAGGCCCTTGAGGACCATTCTGTTCACTTTTTCTAGACTGGCTGGTAGTGCGGCTCTTCATGTGGCCAACAGGTCTTATATGCAGTACGCCTTGGAATGCAATGAACCAAAGGTGTTCAACTGGTGTGATGCAGTACACTCTGTGATGAAAGAACAACTGACCAAGGTAAAAAGTGGAAGATTGAAGAACTTTGGTTATGGTTCCATTTTGACCACTTTCGCCTTGGAAAAGATCCCACTGATGCAGCCACAATATATTCCACTTGGTTTACCTCCACCGACCGAGCCACGGATGCATAGATGGGTTGACTTCATGGCCCGACATGCAGGTCAGTCCCGGATTTCTTTCTCTGATACCTTCTTTGAGTGGTTCAACCATTAGCAGATGGTTTTTGCCGAGTGTCCATATGCTGCTATGGATTTCCGGGGTGATCCAGATTTGGTACTGCCGGCTGGTGAGCAGTGGGGTGCCATATGTAAATTCTCTGACCATATTCCTGTTTATGCTTTTCATAATGTTCTTACATTTTCTTTACTCAAGACTAATCAAAACTTATGTGCTCATGCAAACATTTGACCAATCCGACCAGCAGTACGTCCGAGAGTGCCAGCTGTCACTCCGGCGGGAGAGGCTGTGGAGAGGGCTATCCTTCGCGACCTTGATGTGGTCGAGACTCTTTCAGCATTGCAGGATCAGGTCGAGGGTCTCACTCTTGGTATTCTAGATTTGAGGATCGACGAGCTGCCTCTTAGGCTGCAGTGACATACTACTTGTTGGCATTATGATTCAAGTGTTGTCCTTGATGGAAACTCACTCAGAGGTATGATACAAGTGTTGTCCTTGATGGCAACTTACTCAGATGACAAATCATAGTGCAGCAGGTCAAGAGAGAGGTATACGCAGGTTGACCGTGATGAAAGTGCGTATACACGCGGGTTAGCGGAGCAAAAAGCATGCACACATACACACACAGGTTCACAGAAGGAAAGACGCGTACATGTCGGAAACCATGGTTTTGGTCCATGGTATTTAGGTATTAGTCCATGGTATTTGGTTCAAAGTATCGACCCCAGGTATTGGTTCTACATGGTTTTGGACCATGGTATTGAGAGAAGCCTAAACCTATATAAGGAGAAGATCATTAGGCCAAGAGGAGAAGTATGCATGTGATGAATATCTGATGAAGTGTGAGATCTAGATGCTGGTTATGGGTTGGTGATGCCTTGCTTGATCTGAACCAAGGAGGCACTCATGTGAAGGATGATGAATAATGGATCAGGATCTTAAGGCTTGGAATGATTATCATTATATGGTTTGATTATGGATAGACTAGATCTATTGACGCATGTTTATTGTATGAATGTTATGATCTGGGTATGACTGATGTTTGGAACAGCTGCAATGTTATGAGTAAATATTTGCAGATCTGTACGCGGGTTGGCTTTGGTAAAAGTGCATATGTACACGGGTTTGGTTCATCATAGTAGCGTATACATTATGAGATATGTTCTGGTTATTGTTCAGAGTTCTGTTGTCTATTCTGGTGACTGTGTTGTTGACAGGATTTCAGGGTTTCAGTATTGGGTGATTCAGAGATCGGTGATGCAGGTGTAATTGATGGATGTCTTACAGTGGTGATTATTTTGTATTTATGGATCAAGTATGAAAATGTATGAAACGTGGTCCCTGGATGATCGTAGGCCAACGCCTACATACTGCTAAACATATTGGCCAGTACAAGAGCCTGGGGGTTGTAGCTCCCTTCCAGGAATAGCTGGAAAACGAGTGAAGGTTGGAGCCTTCAGTAGGCCGGCGCCTACGTACTAGTAAATGGATCGTCTAGTACAAGAGCTAAGAGGGTTGTAGCCCTCTGCAGGTTGCAGCCTGTGTGCTGGTAAAGGACTGCACCAGTACATTGTAAAATAAGTTTCTTATTAAAGGAAGATAGAAACAAATCGCGGCAGGTGGTTTTCACCCACATTGAGTTTCCACCTTATATCATGGTGTTCATGTGTGCTCTTTGTGTATGATGATTTGTTCTTTTTACTGCACCTATTGACTATCCATATGATTAATAATGTTCTGATGCACTCATTGAAGATCAACTAACTGAATCATAAGTTTACTGGATATACGCTAGTTGCATTAAACACAGTCGCGTATATACGCGGGTATCCTTAACTGAAGTAGCGTATATGAATCTTAATATCGAAATGAAAAAGTTTTATTGATTTGATAATACTGATTCACCCCCGCCTCTCAGTATTATTTCCAACACTACTGGTGTGCCAAGTCGATGGAATCGGCTTTTATGCATGATTGCACAGGCAGTGACTTGTTATCATCAGCACCATTAGACTAGGGTGCCCCCCAACATTTTTGAGTTTTGGGTCATCTGACCAATTTTGTCTTGGTTACAGAACATTATGTGTAAACCACAAACAATTTTATATATATATATATATATATATATATATATATATATATATATATATATATATATATATATATATATATATATATTTTATATTTTTTTTATTTTCGGAGCTTTATTTTGGTCAAGTTACATGATCCTGATGCAAATATTGATGAAATGATTTTTTTTTATAAATGTTGCAAATGTCTATCTAACACATAATTTTCCAATGAGTCTGTTAATGTGTTTAATTTTCTGGAAATATGTTGATATTGAATAGAATCAAACTGTCTTTCCAAAATCTTGACCCTTAGGAACATGCGATAGATAGTTGGATTTTGGACGGAGTAGATACCAGTGAGTTGTAGTATGACGAGTTGTGAATCTAGCCTGACGACAAGTCGGCGTATGCCATGGGTAATGGCATCAGAGAGGAGTTATATCAACGCGCTATATTCAGCGATGTTATTTGTTGACCGACCAATACATAACCCTCTGAAACTTATTAACTCGCCACTTGGATAAAAAATGGCCCAGGCCGCAGAAGATAGGTTCCGCGAACTAGGACTCGCTCCATCGGCATATCCAACAAATGATTCCAATAGGTTCGACATCTGAAACAAATGTAAAAAATGGATTACCTGACCAAAACAATTACCCTTAGCGAAAACAAAAATTTAACAAAAGCATAGGGGTTACTACACTGAATCATGCATAGTAACGCTTAAGGTACAACCCGTTACGGGGTTGCGCCAGTGGAATCCCATCATAATCTACTAACTCGTAGGCTCCTTTTGCTAATACACATTTAACAATATAGGGGTCCATCCATAAGGATTTGAATTTACCTGCTCCCAATTTATCGGATTCTTGGTTGTAAAGTAAGACCAAGTCACCTTCTGAGAAGACACGGGGTTTGAAATTCTTGTCGAACTATGCCTTGACTCGTTTCTTATGGGCTTCGTTAGCCAAAGAGGCATCATGACAAGTTTCATCCAATTGGATTAGTTCCAAGAAACGAGCCTCCTCTTCTGAAGTTCCGGGGAGAAGGTCGACTGCGAGATTGAGGGACGAGATTTCACACTGAACTAGTAAGATTGCTTCTAGGCCATACACAAATTGAAAGGGTGTAAACCCGGTTCCGTTCCTCACCGATGTCCAATATACCCACAAGGCTAAGTACAAGATCAGGTTCCAACTCCTTTTGTGGACTCCAATCATCCTTTATAGCATCCGCTTCAGGACCTTGTTGATTGTTTCAACTTATCCATTGGCTTGTGGGTAATATGGAGTAGAGCTATCATGGGACAACCCCAATTTGGTAGCCAATTCAACCATCACGTGATTGCGAAAATGCGATCCAGGATCTGTGACTATGGCCTGTGGAACACCGAATCTGGCAACTACATGATTGAAAAAGAAAAGGGCAGTTGTTTCGCCAGTGTTGTTTAATGTAGGCATCGCCTCAGCCCATTTGGTAAAATAGTTTACCGCGACTATGATATACCCATGGCCCCTGGTCAAGGTGGTGTTACATGTCATGAAATTTATGCCCCATTTGGTGAATGGCCCAACAGCAACTACTAGTTGCAGGGGTGTGGGTGGTCTTCTCGTTTTGCTATCGAAAATTTGACACGCATGGCAACTTCTTACTATGGTTATGCAATCTTTGAACATTATTGGCTAGAAGTATCCTGCTCGTAAAAATTTTTGCACCGTAGCGTAACCAGATTGATGCCCCCCACATGCGCCTGAATGGAAATCATTCAGGACTTTTTCAGCCTCCTCATGGGTGAGGCACCTCCTCAGAACTGTATCGACACCATGATGCTAAAGCGTATCACCGACGATCATGTAGTCTTTTGATTGGTATCGAATATGTCTTTGTTCCGAGCGAGAGGTATTAGACCTATATTTTTGGGTTTGGAAATGGATGATTATATCTCCATACCACGGATTGCTTGAAGATATCAGAAACAAAGATTCATCCATGATGGTTTCTTCAGATGTTTCATCATTGGATGACGATGGGAGATCGCATAGTAATTCCACGAAAACCAAGGATTTTTTCGATTTGGATTTTACAAATTCTAGATCAAACTCTTGAATAATTGCTATCCATTTTGAATATTTTCCCCCCAGCAACTGTTGCGACAATATATAAGTCATGGGGTTGCAATATGACAAAATGGTAGTCTTTCGAAAGAGGACATAGTGTCGAAATCTCTGTATCGCTTGAACAGCTACGAGAGCCAACTTTTCAACGTAGGAATACTTGCTTTCTATATCATTTAAGTTTCTACTCAAATAATATATAGGATGTTCAATTCTGTTGTCTTCTTGAACTAAAACCATTGCGATGGTTGTATCTGCTGTAGCTAGATACAGGTTAAAGTCTTTTTGATAATCGGGAGCGTACATTAATGATGCTTTCATTAGGGATTCCTTTAAAGCATCAAAGGAAGCTTGCGCGACCTGATCCCAGACGAAGGGTACTTCTTTTTTCAATAGAAGTGTATAACCTTTAGCAAGTTTGGCTTAATTTGGAATGAATCTCCTCAGAAAGTTTGCTTTCCCTTGGAGTTTCTGAATCTGAAGCAAATTTGAAGGTGGAGGCAAATTTATGATTGCCTGAACCTTACATGGGTCAAGACGAATCCCATCCTTTCAGACTACAAAGCCAAGAAAACGACCAGAACTAACATAGAGCACACATTTGTGTGGATTGAGTCATATCTTCTAGTGTCGGCAATGTAGAAATATCGCTCTCAAATGATGCGGATGATTGGTACGCTTTCGCAAATGAGCCAGAAGATCGTCAAGATATGGTTGAACGATGTTTTTGATGTCATGGAAGGCATAATTCATTGCCCTCTGAAATGTTGTCCCCTGCGTTCTTTAAACCTAAGGGTAACTTGCGATATGCAAATGTGCCCCACAGACAAATAAATGCAGTCTTTGACTGGTCCTGTGGGCGGATATTTATTTGATTATACCCAGAGAATCCATCCATAAATGAAAAGATTTCACATCCAGCGCATTCATCAATTATCTGGTCAATAAAGGGTGTAGGGTAGTTGTCTTTTGGACAAGCTTGATTTACATCCCTATAATTGACGCACACTCTAATTGTTCCTTGTTTTTTCATTACAGGAACAATGTTTTATACCCAATCGGTTAGAGGAACCGGGTAAATAAAACCAACATGGAGAAGTTTTTCAACTTCTGCCTTGATGGAAGCGACTTTCCTGGGGTGCACCTACCATAGTAGTTTTCGTACTGGTTTGTGGTGGGCTCCAGTATTGTAGCAATAATGCTACAACTCCTGGAGCTTCCTTCTCTAATTTTATCAACCCGATAGTTCGTAACAAACTTGGAAGCGACGGTGATGTATGCACAAGTACTAGCTCTTGTCGCAGTTGTCACTTGGTCAGCTGGCACAAGTCCGCTAGGGCTCAAGCCAACTTCTATATGTTCTCAGAAGAAGCTTTCTAAATGATGAACGAAGGCTATCTCAAAGGAAATTAACCTACTTTGCAAGAATGAACTGGAAGCCAAATAAACATGGAAACCCTAGTAAACCCTAATCTGACCAGCTTAATCCTTACAATGCAATGATGGGAATGCAACTCCTAACAAGGATGCCATTACTTTTAGTGATATGAGATGCATGAATCTAAACTACTTCCATGGAAGAGAACACGTTTTTATATTTTTGCTCAAGTGGTTGGAGTTATTATGATCGTGCTTCTTACTGGATATTGATTGTGCAGGGGTAGTTCAAAAGGGAGGAAGGCTTGGGAAAGGTCAGGAGGACTCTGAGAGGTTCCAGGGGATCCCTAACATCATTCCACAGAATTTCACAACGTTCAGGTGCTTGGCAACCGTGTTTGCAGGCTTCTACAGGATGTCTGCAGGGGATCCTACAGGAAGCTCGAGATTTCTACAGGAAGTCTGCTAACTTCTACAGGATGTTCTACAGTCGGGGTTTTGGGTGATGGAGGAGTGAAGGAGCTGCATGGGTGGATAAGTAGGATGAAATGGGAGCTTGTGATGGCTCAGGGACAGAGAGATGACCTGGGGAGAGAGTGTATAAATCTGGTTGGTCGATGGAAGGGTAAAGGCACTGGAAGGCCGAAAAGATGAGGCAACGTGGATAATAGAAGAGTTGGTGGGCGAAGGATCTGGTTGCGAGGTGAGAATATGGCTTAGGGACGACTGAGGAGGATAAGGAAGTGTTGAAGTGGTGTTGCGCAGTGTAAATGAAACAAATCACCTCTGTCTTGCATAAAACCGAGAATTCATCATCCTATTCTATCTGTTTCATTAAAAATCAAAGAACAGCAATGTAAGTTGAGAGAGGAATCGTGCATGGAGCTGAAACAAAGGGCTATTGCTCAAGATCTAACTGCATGGATGCTTCTACCAATGGAAATATGACTTTAAAGCTTGCATGAACATATAAGACTGCGTTTTTTGGTGGTTGGCACGGTCTACACTCCCAATCTCTAAACAGAGGTGGCAGTGAGCGCACAATCAACCTTTTCTTGGAACTCTGATGAATTCTAATCCTCCTACTCTAATCTAAGCTGCTGAAAGCACTTTATCCATAAACTAATCCTACTTACTCACATCAAGAAAATTGAATCAGCAGACTGTGTTTTCCAAATGCATGTCAAAGAAAAGAAATGAAGTGCTGAAAGGAAAGACAAGTAACAATACAAAGGAAAGGAAGTCTATTGCTCTCAGGTTGGGCCCTAACCTGAGAGCTATAGCTCCTCTAAAAACTCAGAATTGAATCAAAATCTGCCTGCCTTTTATTAAAAGATCATAATCATGAGTCTAACAATATGCCAAAATTGGCTTACAAAGAGCAAAAACAGAGCTACAGCTCGTGATTCAAAATCTACAACAAAGGTTCAAGAAGCTTTCGAAGGCTACAGCCTCAATATTTATACATGATGCGGGCCAAGGCCGGCCTCCTCAATTAGTGGGGCTTGGCTGTCCTACTAGAAGTAAACTGTTGTTCCTGTAGAATCCATTGGCTGCCTTCTAGCTCGGTGGTGATAGCTGTTGGAGCTCGGAGTTGGGGTGGAGATCACGAGGAAGGTTATTCAAGGCTGTGGACAACCTTCCTACAAACCCGCAATGCCACCTTGGTTGTCTCCTTGTCTCCATCTGTGTGGTCTTTGCTCCATTTAATGTCAAAAAACCTGAAATCATCATGTATTAGCCACATAGACATAATGCCTGCCCTTCTTCCTACAAATAACACGAATATACTAAGAAATGATACATAAGTGATAAAAAATGAAGGGTTGAGCAAGGTAAGTAGGCCAAATGAGCCCAAATTGTTACCAAAAATTGGGGCTCATCATCACCCCCCAGCTAAAATATTTTCTCATCCTTGAGCAACTAATCCAACTCTTCATCCTTCATTGCCTTTACTTCTACCCTTACATCCCAAGCCTCTGTAGTAGTGTCCTCCTTGTTGATATGAAACCCGACCCTTCTGTTTACCTCTTCCCACTGTTCATTATCATCTTTCTCTGTGCTGCCTTCCATTAATCCTAGCAGCAGTGGTGGGCTGAGTTTAAGGCCAATCCAGCTGGCCTGGAGGTTTTGCATGGATTTCTTATAGAGGGCTACCCGTACCAGAGCTTCCCTCATCCGAGTTGGGGTGTGGTACTCTCGGATTTTCAGACTGTGTGCCAATGTATTCCATCTGCGTGTGCATGCTTGGACAGTGTTGTCTCCTAGAAGTCTCTCCATGTCCTCAAAGTGAGCTATGGCTTGGGCCTGTTGATCCATATATCTTAATTAAGCTTGAGGGTCAGTGGACAAATGTTGGTGTGCCGAGATTAGTGCAACTAGGCCCCCTGGTTCTGGTCTGATGAGCAATGGCTCGTTCAGCTCTCGGTTCATGATTGCTTTGGCTTTTGCTGCTCTTTTGTCCTCATGGTTCAGCCATGAGGCAAAGGCCATTAATTGCATATCTCCCAAGGCCGTATTGGGATCCCATGAAACAACATTAGGCAGGGCCAGATTATGGAGGTAGAACTCCGCTAATTTGGCCCTATCCTCTGACGAACTAGTACTGCAAACTTCATTGAATTGCTGCGGGTCTTGGTGCTGAGAGATACCTCTTTGCGCCAAGGTATTAATTTGGAATTGCAGCCATTCGTCTTTCAAGTACAACCCATAGGATTTGGCCGGCTACCTACATTGGATAGCATCCATGGCCCAGCTGGCCATGCAAGCCAATTGTGCTTTTTTCTGCTGCAACTGTTCTCTGAGAGCTTGCACCTCAATTTGTGCTTACTGTTCTGCTTCTTGTAGAAGTGTGGTTGGCTCCCCAAGACCGGTGTTCAGTTCCTTTTTGCCTTGCTATTCTTCTGAGGTGTCCTTGGAGGATGTACCTGTCCCCGCCCTTAGCTCCTGTAGATGCAATCTCAGCTTCTGGTTTTCTTCCTGTAGGAACACGCGTTGGCAATTTGCCACGTGTTTAGCCATGGAAAATTCACTTCTGGCCTCCTTGAGCTGCTCCTGTAAGGGACCTATGTCTGCCACACCCTTTGAATTTCCTATTTTCATCCACGTGTGTGTACGGACTCTTTCTTCCTCCAATGCAAAAAACAGTGGCACAGTAAATTTCTGAAGTATAATTTTTCCAGCCTCTAAAAAGTGGTAATATGAACTCAGGCTTGGCTGAGGGCTGGGCTCTGGTATATGCTCTTTTTCCACTTCCTTTGGTGGCTCTACTTCATCCTCCCTTGGTGGTGATAAGGGTGCTTCTCCTTCCATTCTCCCAGTTTCTTTAAGCCTGGCTAAGGTTTCCTGTAGAGCATCTTCAGCATCCTCTAGCTGAGCTTTTTCAGTCAATTGGTCTAACTTTTCTTGCCACGTAGTTTTCTTCGGGCTCCCCCTCTCATAGGTGACTGATATCCTCGAGGGGGACCTTTCCTTGGGTGAAGTAGGGGCATCTTCAATAATGATCGGGCTGATGGATGGAGGTTGTGGCTTGCCTGTCTTTATCCTCACACTTCTTCAAGCTTTAAAATATAGAGGGGTCTCCCTCTTTCTCTTCTCCTTTGGCTTAGGAGGTGTGTTGAGGGCGGCCAGCACAGCTGCTGCCTCCCTTTCATGAATGTCAGCTTTCTTCTCCTTGGGTTTCACTTTTTCGGGGCTTCTTGTAGAAGACCCTGTTTTAGTCAATTTTGGGCTTCCTGTAGAAGACCCTTTTCCAGTCAATTTCGGGCTTCCTGTAGAAGACCCTTTTTCGGTTAATTTCGGGCTTCCTGTAGAATCCGGTTTCGGTTTTCCTATAGAAACAGGTGTCACCGCCTTGGTTTGATTTGCAGCATGAGATTTGCTTTTTGACTTGGTTGCGGTTGCTGTCGAGGCACTTTTGCTGATGTGGACCTTCTCAGCCTTGTCCACTCTGCCTTGCAATCTTTTCTCTCTTGCTATCAAGATGGGTGTGTCATCTTTCTCTTTGGCACCCTTTTTCTCTTGTTTCTTCTCTTGCTTTTTCTTTTGCTCTGTGGTCGTGGTCTTCTGGGCTATTTCTTTCTTTCCCGCGGGCACTGACTCTTTCTCCTCACTGCTAGATGAACCGAGCTCCTCGGTCAGCATCTTTATATCCCCGTCCTTTGTCAAATTTCTGAAGGCTTCCCATGAGAGAGGAACCTTGTATGTGTGGAGCGCATCCTCCACGAGGAGTTTGATCAGTCCATGGTGGGCTACCTGGTCTGGTGTGCCTTCTTTCAACTTGGTGGCACACTCAATCAATGACTGTAATAGAAAGTAGGGGAGACTGAGCTTGTTTTCTACGGGTAGATCCATCTGGTTCCTTAATTTAGTGAGTAACCGAAAGTGGTACCCGTATACAATGCTAAAACGACCTTCTTAGGTGATGTACTTCATAATCTGCAGGCTAACTTCATTCCACGGTGGCAGTAAACTGGTTCTACGGACCCCATTTTTGTCTTCTGAGAATTCCTCCTCTGGTGGAAAGAATTCTTTCTTAGCCTGTTGGTTCAATTTCCTTTCTTCTTTATCCCATGGTAATCCCATTGGGAGCTCAGTAACTCGACTGATGAATTGTGGGGTGAGTTGAGGCTTAAACCCCTGAAGTTAACGGTGGCCAACGTTTTGGATTTTGGCCTCAGAGCTTGCAAAAACTCTTCTGCCACTTCGTCGTCATAGCCCTGCAATTTGTCACAGAAGGATATCCATTGCGCTCGTGTGAAGAGCTCCACCACCTCAGGATTTTCTCTTAACTTCGTTGAATCAGTGGGTTCCCTTCTGATGAACCCACCCGGCATGGTGAAAAACTGCTGCTTTAGCTAGAGGTGGCGAATGCGAAAGTAGTTTGGCCTACTGAGAC
The DNA here is from genome assembly GCA_031772625.1 of Pinus tabuliformis. Lineage (NCBI taxonomy): Eukaryota > Viridiplantae > Streptophyta > Pinopsida > Pinales > Pinaceae > Pinus > Pinus tabuliformis. The sequence continues at coordinate 221,205,131 of CM062811.1, read as the reverse complement.
AGATCGTAGAATTACGCTTCTGTCATGCATATAATTCACGAAGCTTATCTCCTGAGGACCTTAACACGGCTTCATTACATTGACATCCTGTAGGACGACAATTCATGCGTGGCAGACAACATTTGCAAAACTTTTCTACGACCAGACTGTAGACGACGATTCTGCCACCCTCAAAAACCAATTGCATGGAGAGTTCAGGCTTACCTTTTTAATCTGCCACCTTTTGACGTGAGGAACCCGACTTCCTGTAGAAACAGCTTTCCTGTAGGAGCAGCGCGCGATTTCCGGGGGATACTGCAGTGGGTCTGTGCTCTTGGTGTTGCTTCACAGGCGTTCTGATGGCCAAAGACTCGGAGTATCGAGCTGCAGAGGGATCCGGATGATCACTCGAGTCTCAAACGGTGAATGATAAATGCATGGGGTGGCAATCTAGCCGATTAGATTTGAATCGGCGGAATCCGTGGCGCGGGGGTGAGCTGTCCCTGCTCGACCGTTGGACGACGTCATCCCATCATTTGCCTGCGAGTTCCCTTACTGCCGCATCATTCCCGGCAGATCCGCCACCGTATCTTCTGTTAAACTCGTTTTTTCCGACGAGATTGCTCTCACGTGTGTACTGCCCGTCTCTTTTGCCACGACTGCCACCCAAACATCCGACTAGACCATTAACTGATCGACATGGCCAGTCGAATGGCCATACAACCGCTCAACCCATTCACTTCACTCTTGCAAACATTTTCAAAGTAAAATTCATGCAATTCGATGGAATAAAGGGTCGAGACACTTACCTGTGCGGCCGCAACACGATTTTTCGGTTCTTGGATGATGATGAGTGGATTTATTTGCTGCAAGTGGATTTGCACAGGCTCGGAGGTTCATATTCACAGGCCACTGACGATGGATTTGATGCTTCGGCTGCATGCGCCCGCGTTTTCGTTGCATATGGCAAGCGCTGTGAATGGTGTGCACTCCAGCGGGCTTAACTGTTACGGGATTCCTGCAGGATGTCCTGTAACAGTTTCTTCCTCCTCAGGTGCATGCTGCACGACGAAGGCAATGGCTTCACGATCCCGCTCACAGAGCTCATGGTTGGCTGAGATGGATACGGTATGACATCTCAGTGTTGTTTTCATCTTAAAAATTTCTTTCTCTTGATAACTCACTGATCTGCTTTGATGGTGCAGGTAGCTTCATTGCATGTCGACAAGGATGGTAGGAAGAGGTGACAACAGTGTATAAGGGTGACAACAGTAGCTTTCATGCGTCCAAACCGATCCTTGGTCATTAGATCCCCTCATAAAATGAATTATGGGCCGTCCTGAACTTCTACAGGAAGTTTCCTGTAGAAATACAGAACTTCCTGTAGAAAGTTTGTGTTTCCTGTAGAAAGTCTGCACCTTCCTGTAGAAAGTCTGCATCTTCCTGTAGAAGACTCAAGCCGTGATGAAATTGTGCACATACCTTGGAGAAAATGAGTATTCTTGGAGGAGGTGTTGGTGAGGTCTCCTGGCAGCATGATAAGGATCCTTGGCTTTGAGTTGAGAGTTCTCCTCTCCTCCATAGAACACCTGCAATCTGCATGCATTTTCACATTATGAACTTGCCTTTTTTTGCTTATTGTTTTTTTTTTTTTTTTTTTTTTGAAAGATAGCAGGGGCGCCTCAATGAGGTTTTCACCCTTGCCATCTGCCTTAAGCGCCTCAGAGAGGTTTTCACTCAAGGATCTTGTTTCAAATCTCTTTTTTTTTTTTTTTTTTGGAAAGACAATAGGGGCGCCTCAATGAGGTTTTCACCCCTACCACCTGCCTTGGGAGCCTCAGAAAGGTTTTCACCCAAGGATCTTTATTATTTATTATATATATATATATATATATATATATATAGATCTTTCAGGGTATGCCCAAAGCAGAGGCAGAACCCTTCTCTATGACCAACACTGATTTCTCCATAGTTTTGATGAACTCTTGTCTTGAGAGAGGTTTCCTGTAGATCTTCAATCGATGCCCATTGACAAGCATGGGGATGTCTTCCTCATCAATGGTCCGGATAAGAACAGATCCATTGTCATGACATTTTTCCACTGCATATGGTCCCAGCCATCTGGTTCTCAACTTCCCCTTGAAATCTTTGTACCTGGAGTCATACAACAGTGCCCAATCTCCTGGTTGGAATTGCTTGTCATTGAGGTGTTGGTCATGTCACACCTTTCTCTGAAGTTGAACCACTTCCGAGTGAAGGAGGGCCTGCATTCGGTGCTCGTCCAGTCCATTCAGCTGCAATAACCTTTCTTGTTGTGCATGGCTGAGATCTAGGTCCAGCTGAGCTGCCATCCTCAAAGTGTTGTATTCAAATTCAATGGACAGCAAAGCTTTCTTCCCATAGACCAGCTCATAAGGTGTGAAGCCGGTGGTGGTCTTCCAGGTGGTGTTGTAAACCCATGTGGCCTCAACCAGGCGATCTGCCCAATCTTTCCTACTGCTGCTCACCACCTTAGTCAAAATCCCTTCCAATGCTCTGTTGGTGACTTCCACTTGCCCATTCGCCTGTGGATGATAGGGGGTGGAAGTCCTATGCTTGATTTTGTGATGAGCTAGTAGGTCCTCAATTAGGTTGGATGTGAACTGGCTCCCTTGATCGGTGACCAGCTCTCTTGGGTAGCCAAACTTGTAGAAGATGTTTTCTCTTAAGAACTCGACCACCTTTTCTTCTGTTGCTGCTTTGATTGCTTTAGTCTCTGCCCACTTTGTCAGGTAGTCAGTACACACAATGATGTAAGACCTTTGCCTCGAAGGAGGGTTGATTGGACCCACAAAATCCATACCCCACTTCTCAAATGGCTCAAGAGTCACTTGAGGTTGGAGAGGCATCTCATCCCTTTGAGTCGGTTTCCCCATTCTTTGGCATTGGTCACATTGGCTGATATATCTTCTGACATCTTGATGAAGTGTGGGCCAATAGTACCCCGCCTGCAAGATTTTGAAGGCAGTCCTCTTTGCTGCAAAATGTCCCCCACAAGGCCCATCATGACAGGTGAGGAGGATATCAAAGACTTCCTCCTCCCTTACACAATGCCTTAAGATCTGATCAGGGCCAAGCTTGAACAGATTGCCCCCGATCCAAGTAAATGAGGCACTTTTTCTGATGATTCTGCTCTTCTCTCTTGAAGATAGGTGCAGAGGGAACTGTGCTGAAACAAGGTAGTTTGCTATATCAGCAAACCATGGAGAGAGTACTGAGATAGCAAACAGATGTTCATCGGGCATCTGGTCATCCACTGTTCCATCCTCATCTGCAGACAAATCCAATCTAGATAAAAAGTCAGCAACAACATTTTCTTTACCTGGTTTGTCAACAATGGTCAAATCAAACTGCTACAACAAAAGTAACCATCTAATAATACGAGCATTCACATCTGGTTTATTCATTAAATATCTAATCGCAGCATGATCCGTATGTACAAAGGTTTGATAGCCAGTAATATAATGGCGGAACTTGTTCAGTGCATGGACCACAGCCAAGAATTCCTTCTCGGTTACAGTGTAATTTAGTTCAGCTTTGGACAAGTTTTTGCTAACAAAGTAAATGGCATATGGAACTTTTTGTTCGACTTGTCCTAAAGTTGCCCCTATGGCTTTGTTCGAGGCATCAGTGTGGATGTGGAAAGGTAGGGCCCAGTTTGGACCTCTCAAGATTGGGGCTGACACCAACTTGTCCTTTAATTCATTCAAAGCCCTCTGACAATCGTCAGTCCATTTAAACTCCACATCTTTTACCAATAGGCCAAACAATGGCGAGGCTAGCTTGCTGAAGTCTTTAATGAATCTCCTGTAATACCCTGCTAATCCTAAGAAACTCCGCACATCCCTTACCTTTTGGGGAGGTGGAACCTTCTTGATGAGAGCAATTTTGTTAGGATCCACTTGTAACCCTTGGCAGGAAATGGTATGACCTAGCATGATCCCTTCAGTCATCAGGAATTCACATTTTTCAGGACTAAGGGACAGGTTCATCTCAATGCATTTGGTTAGGACCTTTCCCAGATTGGACAATGCTTCCTGGAAGTTGGACCCATAAGGGGTGAAGTCATCCATATAGATTTCCACCGCATCATGGACCAGCTCCGAGAAGATGCTCAAGACAGCTCTCTGGAAGGTGGAAGGAGCATTGCATATCCCAAAGGGAAGAACTCGGTAGGCAAAGGTACCCCAAGGACAAGTGAAGGTGGTCTAATCTTGGTCTTCCAGGCTGATTTGGATTTGGTTGTACCCGCTAAACCTGTCCAGGAAAGAGAAGAACTTCTTTCCTGCCAGTCCATCCAACACTTGATCTATGAAAGGTAGAGGGAAATGGTCTTTCTTGGTAGCTTTGTTCAGTTCTCGGTAGTCCACACAGATTCTCCATTTCCCATTTTTCTTGGGAACCAACACTAGAGGGGACACCCATTCACTATCTGAGATGGGGTAAATGAATCCGGCATCCAACAATTTTTGCAATTCTTCCTTGACAATGTCCTTAAGGGTTGGATTCATTCTCCTCTGAGGTTGCCTAACCAGCTTACAATCCTCTTTGATGTATATGTGATGGGTACAGACTGAAGGATGGACTCCTTTCATCTCCTTACAGCTCCAAGCAAAAGCATCTAGATGGCTGGCCAACAGGCTACACAACTCCTTTTCCTGGGAAGGAGATAGGGAGGCGCTGATCTTTAACGTTCTCTCAGGGCCGAACTCCACATTCTTGACTCTGGGAGTGACAGGGTTGGTGGCACAAAGGTCCACTAAGGTGCTGGCTTGGGCATCCTCCACCAATTTCTCTAAGGATAGTGCACTGGAAGGTGGATTCTGGATCAAGGTCTCGATCAAGTCATCCTCGGTTGGGGGGTCTCTTCTAGTGGTATCTAGGGTGCACAAAGGTGCTGAGTACACCTCATCCTCTTCCCCTTCCTCCAACCATAGTGGTAAGTCATGCTCCAAGGAGGGTTGGGCAGGAGGGTATAGGACTAGCTGCTTGGACATGGGACCATTTTTGATGGTCATGTTTCCTGCACGACAACTTATGTAAGCATCTGCAGTGGCTAACCAAGGCCTTCCCAAAATAAGAGGATATCCAGTAAGCTTTGCCTTGGGTTGCAGAACCAAGAAATCTGCAGGGTATTCCCAAGAGTCGACAAAGACCAAGACATCCTCCACAATCCCTTCGGGAGTCACAGTGGAGCGATCTGCTAGTTGCAGGACTGTCGATGTCTTCCACAAGGAACCCTGAAGATTGAGTTTGAGCATGGTATCCCTGGTCATCACATTAATGGAAGCCCCTAAATCAATCAAGGTGTGAGGTATGATGGTGCCATTGATGTGGACATCTACTACAGGACTCCCAGGATCTAGATACTTTGGGCAGATGACTTGTCCTAACATAAGGTCAGACAGTTGTCCTAAGACATTGATGGTTGAAGCATCTCTCTTTCGCCTGCCTGGGTGTTTAAAACACTTTTCCTTAACCAGTTTGTTGTATATTGGCACATCCTTGATGGCTTGGAGAAGTGGTATTTTCACACACAACTGCTTGAGCTCTCCCAGAAGCTCATCCTCCTCTGGGTTGGGTTGTGTGGTGGCTGTTAGTCTCTCAGGAAAGGGTGGAATAGCCTTTGGTCCACTTTCCTGTTTGTCCTCCTCATCCTCTAGGGGAGGAGGTTGGCGATCCGGAAGAGTCTTTCCAGATCGAAGATTGATCTCCTGGATCTCCACAGCATAGGTAGGGCATGATGTTTCCCCAGTGTATACTTGCTAGGCCTGTCTATTGTTGGGGTTCGAGTTTGGTTGAGCAGGCATTTGAGGTTGCCTTGGACGAGCAGGAGGTAATGGTTGAGGTTGAACTGGTGGTGGAGGCAAAATGGCAGGAGGAGTGTTGTACTGGGGCTTCCACCCCGACTGAGGTGCATTCCACTGAGGCTGTGGTTGGGCATGTGAGTGATATGAATGAGTAGTGGGCTGAGTAGGGTACTGAGGTGGATAAGACCATGGAGGGGGTATAGACCAGGAAGAATGAGCAGGGGGACCCCAGGAAGGCATAGGAGTTGATTGGTTGGGGCTGTAATAAGCTTGGGGTGCCCCTTGCATCCCCTGCTGGTAAGGTCTAGGTCCTTGTGGCCTTCTTTGGTTGAGGAAATAGAGAGGTTCAGTGGGAGCTTCTGTCCCTTGGTACATGGCTTTAAGCCCAGGTAAGGTTGGACATTGATTTGTGGGATGGTCCTCCTCACAAAATAAACACACTTCAACCGAATGCAATGGGAATTCATTCTTAGGGTGTCTCCTTGTACATCTAGGGCAGAAGATAGCCAAGGCTCTCTCAGCTTCTTCCTTCTTCTGCTGGATCCTGAATGTGTCCAGTTGCATGGCAATGGTCTGTCTCACCTCACTCTTAAAATCTTCTAATTGATTTGCAAACTCATGCTTGGAGAAAGTGATACCAGCTGAGAGGAGGTTTCCTCTACCTCGTTTTCGGGCTGCCCTGGAGTGGTTTCTAAACACAGTCTTGATGTCCTCATAAGGCAGTTGGTAAATATCTCCCCCAGCTAACATGTGAAGGGTATCTAAGAGGTCTTTAGGGACTCCTCGGAGAAGGACCAACTTGAGGGATTCAGGGTCAAGTGTGCACCTGGCCCGCTTATAGCTAAGTTGGAACCTCTCCTCATAATCCTCTAAGGACTCATCATTTCCCATGGTCATCCGAAAGATCTCTCCCTTGGTTTCCTTGGACCTACAGTAGTCCCGGTACTTGGTATTGAAAGCTTGCTTCATCTGAGCCCAAGTGGTGATACTATTCCCAAGTAAGCCCATGAACCTGCGTAATGCTGCATCCTTAAGAGTTGAAGGAAAGAGTTTCAGCTTCTGCTCATCTTCAGTATAGTCATAGGTTCTACAAAGGACAGCAAACTCAAACAGGAAGGTATCAGGATCTTCAGTAGTCAGTCCATGGAAGTGAGGTAGAGCGAAGGGACTAATGTTTTTCATTTTTATGTCTCCATTGGTTTCTCGGATGGGGAAGGCACCTTCTATTCTCTCACCTTCTCCTCTGTTTTCAACCATAGCTTCAGATGGGATGGTCTCTAATTCTTCTTCTGCTATAGGATCTTCGTATATCTCAGGAGGTTCACCTATAGGTTCTTCTGGATCACTGTCATCGAAGAAGAGAGAAGGGTGACTCAGTGATGTGGTGGGGGTGTTGGGTAAGAATTTTCCTGTTTTATCTCGATTCCTACGAGGCATGAAATGGAAAGACTTTTTTGATTGCTTTTGTTTTTTCTTGGGTACCTGCAAAACTGAAACAGATTGATCTACAACTAACTATCTTGCTGAAACAAAATGCAGAATGGAATTGAAAGCAGGAAAGAACTAATCTACTTTGCTCAAATGAAATTGCAGGAATGAAAATGCTAGTCTACACTTGCAGAATTGAAAGGCTAATCTATGCTTGCAAAATTGAAATTACGGAATTGAAATGCTAATCTATGAAAGCAGGAAATGTCTATGCTACTTTTGCAGAATGGAAATGAAATAAACTACTTGGTAGAAGGCGAGAGTAAGAAAACAGAAGAAAAGCAACAATTACTAATACTCTGACGCTTCCCTGGCAACGGCGCCAAAAAGATGGTGGGCTCCAGTATTGTAGCAATAATGCTACAACTCCTGGAGCTTCCTTCTCTAATTTTATCAACCCAGTAGTTCGTAACAAACTTGGAAGCGACGGTGCTGTATGCACAAGTACTAGCTCTTGTCGCAGCTGTCACTTGGTCAGCTGGCACAAGTCCGCTAGGGCTCAAGCCAACTTCTATATGTTCTCAGAAGAAGCTTTCTAAATGATGAACGAAGGCTATCTCAAAGGAAATTAACCTACTTTGCAAGAATGAACTGGAAGCCAACTAAACATGGAAACCCTAGTAAACCCTAATCTGACCAGCTTAATCCTTACAATGCAACGATGGGAATGCAACTCCTAACAAGGATGCCATTACTTTTAGTGATATGAGATGCATGAATCTAAACTACTTCCATGGAAGAGAACACGTTTTTATATTTTTGCTCAAGTGGTTGGAGTTATTATGATCGTGCTTCTTACTGGATATTGACTGTGCAGGGGTAGTTCAAAAGGGAGGAAGGCTTGGGAAAGGTCAGGAGGACTCTGAGAGGTTCCAGGGGATCCCTAACATCATTCCACAAAAGTTCACAATGTTCAGGTGCTTGGCAACCGTGTTTGTAGGCTTCTACAGGATGTCTGCAGGGGATCCTACAGGAAGCTTGGGATTTCTACAGGAAGTCTGCTAACTTCTACAGGATGTTCTACAGTCGGGGTTTTGGGTGATGGAGGAGTGAAGGTGTTGCATGGGTGGATAGGTAGGATGAAAGGGGAGCTTGTGATGGCTCAGGGACAGAGAGATGACCTGGGGAGAGAGTGTATAAATCTGGTTGGTCGATGGAAGGGTAGAGGCACTGGAAGGCCGAAAAGATGAGGCAACGTGGATAATAGAAGAGTTGGTGGGCGAAGGATCTGGTTGCGAGGTGAGGAGATGGCTTAGGGATGACTGAGGAGGATAAGGAAGTGTTGAAGTGGTGTTGCGCAGTGTAAATGAAACAAATCACCTCTGTCTTGCATAAAACCGAGAATTCATCATCCTATTCTATCTGTTTCATTAAAAATCAAAGAACAACGATGTAAGTTGAGAGAGGAATCGTGCATGGAGCTGAAACAAAGGGCTATTGCTCAAGATCTAACTGCATGGATGCTTCTACCAATGGAAATATGACTTTAAAGCTTGCATGAACATATAAGACTGCGTTTTTTGGTGGTTGGAACGGTCTACACTCCCAATCTCTAAACAGAGGTGGCAGTGAGCGCACAATCAACCTTTTCTTGGAACTCTGATGAATTCTAATCCTCCTACTCTAATCTAAGCTGCTGAAAGCACTTTATCCATAAACTAATCCTACTTACTCACATCAAGAAAATTGAATCAGCAGACTGTGTTTTCCAAATGCATGTCAAAGCAAAGAAATGAAGTGCTGAAAGGAAAGACAAGTAACAATACAAAGGAAAGGAAGTCTATTGCTCTCAGGTTGGGCCCTAACCTAAGAGAAATAGCTCCTCTAAGAACTCAGAATTGAATCAAAATCTGCCTGCCTTTCATTAAAAGATCATAATCATGAGTCTAACAATATGCCAAAATTGGATTACAAAGAGCAAAAACAGAGCTACAGCTCGTGATTCAAAATCTACAACAAAGGTTCAAGAAGCTTTCGAAGGCTACAGCCTCAATATTTATACATGATGAGGGCCAAGGCTGGCCTCCTCAATTAGTGGGGCTTGGCTGTCCTACTAGAAGTAAACTGATGTTCCTGTAGAATCCGTTGGCTGCCTTCTAGCTCGGTGGTGATAGCTGTTGGAGCTCGGAGTTGGGGTGGAGATCATGAGGAAGGTTATTCAAGGCTGTGGACAACCTTCCTACAAACCCGCAATGCCACCTTGGTTGTCTCCTTGTCTCCATCTGCATGGTCTTTGCTCCATTTAATGTCAAAAAACTTGAAATCATCATGTATTAGCCACATAGACATAATGCCTGCCCTTCTTCCTACAAATAACACAAATATACTAAGAAATGATGCATAAGTGATAAAAAATGAAGGGTCGAGCAAGGTAAGTAGGCCAAATGAGCCCAAATTGTTACCAAAAATTGGGGCTCATCAGTTTGACATCTGGATACATATTTATTTCATGTTCAAATATACTCGAGTCAATGCTTGGCATTTCATCATATGACCAAGCAAAGACATCTCTGAATTCGCGAAAAATAACTTTGTATATTTCCAGTTCTAAAGGAGAACAACATTTTCCAACATAAATATTCTCTACAACATCTTTTTTGGTTGAGATATTTATGGCGGTAGTCTCTTCAATATTGGACAAGTTTCGCTCGGAATCCACCGTGTTTACAGTATTTGATAGGAAAATAAAAAACTGAAGGATAATGAAGGTCATCAGGAGTAACTTCTTGACAATCCGGAAGATGGGAACGATGGTGGTAATCTTCCCATGGCGCCCCGTCAATTATCATTGACTGAACAATTCCTTCATCTGTGTAATGTACTTGTGACCAAGGATCTAAAGTGGTGCCATATTCCTTAGACCTATCTATCCAAACGCTTGATGAGCGTTGATTTGGGTTTACCTCCCATGCCAAAAACATTGATTGCTACAATATTTCTATTGGGCTTGGAGGCAATACCTGCAGATGATCCATGCTAATATCATTTTTTGAGATCTTTTGAATAGAAGATACCATATTGCAGGTTCCTACCATCGCCACTTCTGCCAGATTGATTGGAGGTGGGAGGGAAAAAGTCCCCATTAATATAGGGTCTTTTAGTAGGCCTACTCCGATATTTTGAAGCGAATGGGGGCTTCCATGGATCATCAGAATGCTTCCTGTAACTTGGGAACTATTGGGGATAATTTTTGTTGGTCGACGATTGTAATTCCACCTTGAAAGGGAAATGCAATCTTCCTAAAGTAGGTCGACACAACCGCAGCCATAGCATATATCCAGGGCCTTCCTAGTAGGATGTTGTAATTGAGGTTTCCGTCGATTACTTCAACGTCTATTTCTACTGTTTTCCCCCCCAGTTTAGTTTGCAAGTTACTTAAAATCCCATATGGGGTATATGTTCATCCATCAAATCCTTTTAATGTCGTTGAAGATCGCGACAAGGTTGGAGATCCTAGAGTTTTCCAGCAACTCATCGACATAATACATGTAGATTCCCCCTCATCAATAATTGTTCGATGAACAGTTTTGTTGAGTGCTTTCACTTGAATGAGGAAAGCTAGTTGAGCTGGTAACTGAGGATCATATCCTTTGTGATTAAAGGACACAAGATTAGAATCCTTTGGGTCAATCCCACCTATTGCTGATAATAAAGCCTGCTTTTGGGAAGGGCAATTTTGTAGTACCTCAAGCGTCGACATAGCAGATGGAGATTGGGCCAGATCTTCCACTACATTATAATGTTGTGCTGCTCTGGCACGAGGATTAAATGTCGACTTGTGTACTACTCCCTTTGGTGGTTTTATCGTTAGCTTTGGAATGATGGGCGGCGCAACTTCTATCGAAGTTGTTGTCGAACTACTAGGTTGATCTTTATCCTTGTTGTTTGACAACTGTGGATTCCCGTAATCTTTATTCCTTGTCATTATCAAAGCATCATTTTGTTGTTTCGAAACCAACAACATCAGCACTTGGGACAGGCAAGCATTATCAATGGCAACCAGATTTGTTCCTAGATTTGGAAACGGATCAGTTAATACCACCAAGGTTTTTGAATTTGAATAATTTTTTAAGCTCAGCTTTATATGGACAATCTCTTACCCAATGATCCTCATCACATATAAGACATGGACGATTTGATTTCTTATCTCCATAAGGGTTTGCAGAAGATTTTTTAGGTGATGATTCCTCGTTTTTCTTCTTCTTCCCTTTGTTTTTATTCTTGCCTCATTGTTGCTTGGTTTCTTTGCCTTTGTCTGTTGAGACAGCATTTACTTCCGAGGCGAGAAGTTCTTCTTTTGCATTTTGACTAGAAATCTTACGGGCCTTTTTAGATGTAGCCTTTGTTGATTTTGTGTATGTTGTACCAATCACGCCATCACCGGCATGAGTGTCATTGTTTGATTTAGGAGGAGGAGGAACGGAAAATTCCGGTCTGGGAGCGTCAGGGATTTTATCGTAGAGCGTGCCAGACTGAGTATAAATCAAGTACAAATATTGCGCACGAGCAATAACTTGCTCTTTGGTGACTACTCCTCCCTTTGCCACATCTTCTGTAATGGAAGGTTATAATGACTTAATAAACCATTCAGCTAAAAGTTGATCAGGAACATACGTTTTTACCATTCTACGACGACGTTGCCACTCATGAATATGATCGGATATGTGAGTGGCCGTCGTTTGCTTGAAATTGGTAAGAAGTTCTGTTCCCATTTCGTACCTTATGGGTAACTGAAAATGGGTTAAAAATGTTGTGGCTAGGGTACTGATTATCAAACGAAGCTCTAGGTAATTCGATATACCATTTTGTTGCCGAACCAATTAACGTTCTCTGAAAAAGGTGAAGCCTAATCGAATCATTGTTTAGGGTGTTTGATGAACACCACAGATGAAAGGTCATCACATGATTCGATGGGTCTTCACCCGAATTTCCATTAAATTTAGGAATATCTGACGGAAGTTTATGCGGAATCATTGACCACCAAGGGGCGTAAGAAATTGGATCGTTCGTTAGCCGATTTAGATCTGGTAACTCTAAAGCTGCCACGAAGGGTAACTGTTGTTTCAGGTTTGGCAAAGCATACCCAGGATAAGATGGAATTGCCTGACTAGTTAGTCTTTGCACACCAGCATAATGCATTTGATGCTGGTAACTTTGGTAAGGTTGATGGCATAACCATTATAGAATGGTTGATTTTGACCGTTTTGAATATACGACTGCCCATTATTTGCAAAGATTTGTTGCTCAGACCCTTGGTAAACTTGTTGGAATTGTGGTTGTTGATATTGCACTAGCCATGGTTGTGAAGCCATGTGTTGTTGTCCAATACTGGCTGTTTGACCAAGATGAGGGGTAATTGTACCCATTTGGGCCTGTGTCATTCCACTAGTAGGCAATTGTGGTTGAGACGTAGGGATAAGAGGCTGTTGCATTACGACCTGAGAAACCTAAGGTTGACATACAACGGGAAATGCTTGTACTTGCGACACCGTCACAATAGCCGACGTAGTTGGTATATTTGACATAGGTAAACATTGTTGCATCGAGTATACAAGTCTTGGTTGTTGAGGCAGTATTGGCACCCAACTGCTAGATGTAATTCCAGCATAACCTGAATTTCGTTGTGAACTCTCGTATGGTTTTTCTCCCGAAGGAGACAATGAAAGGGTATATTGCCCCCCATACGGCGGTAATCCAGTACTCAAAGGAATGATTTTTCCTTGAGGACCGCACTACTGAAATTGACACCATGAAGGATCAATTTGTTGAGACTCAACATAAGAGCTTCCGAATATTACTTCGGATGAACAAACGGTAACGGACCATATTGTCGAAAGTGGGCCCCATCTAGCGATTGAGAGCTAGTTGGGACAGATGGTATGCCAGCGAACATTGTTGGAGTGACAGCAGGAAGTTATGTTGTCGCTATGTCAGATGACGCAGTCCTAGATGTCGACGGTTGTTCAGACATTGCTAGTCTATTCAAAATATTTCCTAGCGATTCTATAGGAGCTTCCAATAACAGTGGATTAATTTCTGATGAAGAAGGATATAGTGTGATCCCGACTCCAAATTGCGATGGAGTACTAGATGGAGCATCTTCCACAATCTCTTCTATAGCAATCAGACCAGGTGGAAGAGGTAGACCGCCAGGTCCGTAAATTATTTCCAGTGTCGAAGAAGGTATAGATTCTACAGCGACAAATGTTTGGGGAATAACACCTTCCGAATCAGCTGTAGATGGAGCTGGTTCAGTAATAGAAGTGTTTTCCTTCACACTAGGATCAGCTCTACTGTCCTTTGGTGGCTGTTGAACTTCTTCTATAAAGGTAGGGATACCAGAAATGTTTGGAGTAACCAGAGTCTCCGATGGTGTCGGAACACTTTTTCCAACTTTACCAGGGGATTTCAAACCGGTTAAATGAGTTCGCTTCGTCCGTAATAGTTATGATTCTGGAGACAAAGACGGTTGACTCGTAAGCCTCTGCGAACGATGTGTTTCAATTGACTTTCTTCCATGATTGCGGATTAATCGATGAACTAAAAATCAAGGGGAAATATGTTTCTGAATTAAATGAATTTTAGACGCTTTGACACAACTTGTTTTTTCAATTTTTAAGAGTCGAGAAAAAACAAAAGATGACTCTAGTCGCCTTTGATTTTTAATGAGCTTGAAGTGACAAGTGCTCAGATGGACCTTTTCATTTAAGGAGTCTGAAAAGGAATGAAAGAGACTACTCTGGAAATCTAGACATAGGGTTACCAAACCAATCGCAAAACTGCAGGATACTTTTTACGGTACGACAGTCAATCTTCCCGAATGTTTTGTTCAGTACATTACGATCGATAGGGCGACAGACACGGCTTCCTATGGATAATGGATATAGCCTATTGTGGTCTCCCATTATATACTCGACGGTACGTGGGAGCACAAGTCCGTACTGGCACTTGTCGTCTCAAAGTGGAGGAATCACCCAACCAGCAATGAAAAAAACAATTACCAGGCTTTACGATGCCAGAATACGTCTCTAGCCTAGACTTATAAATGTTTTGCGTTAGGTTCCAAAGCATTTTTAGGTTCATTAAATTTATTTTACAGTTGATCTTGTTTAAGAAATTTTCCTTTCAGGTTCACCGCGTGATGTAGATATACAATTCCTAAAATGCAATCTAAGATGATAAACAATCGTTTAATCTTCTTTTTGCAATGAAAATCCTAGCTACTAAAGAAAGAGAGATGATATTCTTTCAACATAGAGCAGAGAGCACACACTATATGCACTGTCCTAAATCAAACCAAAAAATAGTCTAAATGAAAATTCACATGCATGTATTTGTTTTCACCCTTCTTAATGTGTGAATGATAAAAAGAAAGCTAAGCGCAAATCTGAATTATTTTCAAAGAGACATTACTAACAAGCTTCTTTTCAAGACAAAATGAAGACAATGACGACACTTTGCAATTTGGAATGGAAAACCTGCTTTCGACACTTGAAAAACTACTAATTCAAATCAAATACAAGAGTAACAGTGTAATCGACTATCAAGAACAATCGGGTTCTCTTCTATGACTGAAAACGACACTTGCGACACTTCCAAATCAAGAAACAACAGTTCAATTACGCTACTTCTTTGTAAAAGAGAACTGAAAATGGCTCACAATACATAAAAAAAATTACAGTTCTTTGCATAATGGAGGTGGAATAATGGCAAGGAAGGGGTTTCCAACAGAGGTATACTGACTACAGACAACAAAACTCCTGAATAGAGCTGAAAAGAGTGAAGAAAAACCGAAGTCTGGAGGCAAAATTAGCCTTCTCTGATCAGCGCACCTGTTACACAAGTATTCCAGTATGCATCCCACCTACAGCACACGGGAATTGCGATGCATACTGATATCCTTGAAGAGAGGGTGTGATGGTACATTGCGAGATTTTTGATCCAGTTCTTGATCATAGTTTGCAGCACATTTCAGGGATTTAGGCCGAGCAAGTGATAATAAGTAAATAAATCACCTGGGTAGATCTAGGGAGGTTACTAGAGCCACCATAAGGGAAATTAGAGAGTTTGTAAATCGATTGTTTAGTTCATAAACTAAACCTGGAGATAGACTAAAGTAGCATTGATCTACTTTTCAATTTCATAGCAAATGCAATTCGAAGGCTAGATGGCTTGACTTCAGGCTCCATCTATAAGTTTATAAAACAAATAAATATAGATAAACAAACAATCTATTCGCTCCCCAGTGGAGTCACCATTTTGTTATCGAGAAATCTAGTGTCTATGCAGAGCTGCTAGTACCACTAAGACTGGTAGCTATCTTAGAAACAAACAAACTAAAACTACTTTTGTTTTCCTTTATGAGAAGTAGATAAGAGAGGAACAAAGGATACCAACCTCTGTCTTGCGCTTGGTTCCTTGCTTGATTCCTCTCCCTTCTGATAGATCTTTTGCCACTCACTTCCTCGTCTACCCAGCTTCAAAGAGCACCTATGGAATCAAAGCAGCATAACACTATCCAAGAACAGAGATCTACTATCATAAACAATATAGGACCAGATATATATTGACCACACAAATGAATATATCATCAATCATACAAGAATGTGGAGGAAAACTTGAATATCTTTATTAATATCAAGAATAGCAAAGAGGATTACAACCAATTGTTCTGACCCAGCGTCATCCTCTCAACAAGAAAGCCCTTCTTCACCTCATGAAAAGCTTAGATCACCCAACACTATGATGTTACACCAAGAAACCAACAACACTTCCTTACAAGATACAAAATTCCAGCCTCTCGATCTATGGGATGAGGGATCCATATATAGATGATTGCAGGGAGGGGAGTCAGCTTCTGAGATTTGATTAATGTCCTCTCTCTGGTAGTTCTTGATTCCACTTGGAGATTGATGATCTCTTACTCATCCCTGGGCGAATGCAGAGAGGCAAGTGTCACAGAAGAAGTTTCTAGAAGATTCCATGATCCTCCACCTCGCAAATTGACTCTGCCATTTTTCCACTCTCTCCCATCGCACCCAATAGAAGGGATTTTTATATGCATCACACCTTTCGTGTGCATTTAGGTGGGATGTAGCGCACTTTGACTGTGGAGCAGGTGAGATGGTCTAGTTTTGACCAGTTCTGAGTAGTTTTTCATGGAGAACATCTGGGATATGATGTAATCAGATGAACTTGTTATTTAGGGGATGTGTTATCACTGAAAATTCTAATGCCAAAATTTCAAAACCGCTCACAAAGCTCTTTAGGTTATTTCGTAGCTCATGTAATAATTTTTAAGTGTTTTTGCAGCGCATGAATCCTTTTAGCAGTTTCGCAGCGTTACCTGTTTAGGTGATTTCGTAGCGTGCTACGAAACTGGGGTTTTGTTCGAATCCATAGCAATTGTCATGCAAAATAGCTCTGGGGTGGATGCATTTTACAGGTGGCATGTTCTCAAGCTCCTGCATGTGTGCTTGGTGACTTTTATGCTTTGCATCCACCACTGTTGCCAAATCCCTCTGGGGAAAGATTGAAATTTTATCAGATATCAAAATCAAAGTGTAGCATTGAGCAACCTATTGCAAATGAACAACAAATCGCCCTCCAGAACTACATGATACAGGAGCAGATCAAACAATAAATCAGTGTTTAGAGCCACACCAGAGCCTTTTTGGTCCATCACAAACAGTTGTTCAGTTGCAGCTTATTAAAATTAATCTTCAAGAGGAATCATGTTTAAGAATTACTTCTTTTGTGGCTGATGGCATTGTGGTAATTCTTGGTGAGGTTTTACTTGATACTTCGGTGAACGCCCTTTACTTCACTCTCAAGGAGATTGACTTTACAATTCCGGTAGATGCAGCAAAGCTAGATCAAGACATTTGCATAATTGTTGATAACTGCTTCACAGGGGCAAGTCTTCATGTTGAAAGATCGTTTTTATACAGTCACTATATTTGTCATTTGAACTTCTCAATCTTGAAAAGGATCCAGCTTGCTTTTCTTTATGGAAAAGCCTATTCGGATAATAAGCTGCTTGGTGAGTTTGAGCTTGTTGTCACACATTCCAAGGTAAAGAAACTCAAGACAGTCGGATTTTGGCAATAAGCTGTGATTTTTGAAATTACACAGCAGTTTCGCAGCGCGCTGCGAAACCCCTGTAGCAGCCTGTTTCAGCAGAAAAAACTCTGTTTTCTGCGTTTACTAGAAAATTTCCAGAAGGGATTCTGAGCAGCTGAAAACTTAATTTTGAAAACTGAAAGAGGCTTTTATTCCTAACATACCAAAATACAAAAACCTCTTTCAGTTTCTTCAAATTCGTTCTGAGGTGGGAGGAATTTATGTTTAAACTTGCGCTACGAAACTGCGAAACTGCTGTAAATTGCTGTTTTGTAAAAAATAATGAATTTTGATGATGAGGTCAGCGAATGTTAAAAAGAAGGTCTCAAACACAGGAGGGAGATCATACATGGATTTCATAGCAGCTCAAATAGTGACAGGTGTAAGTTTTGAAGGGAAAGTGAAATATTTTGTTCTTTGATAAAGTTTTCTAAAAGGCACTTTATGACCGAGCTACTAGGGTATTGGTAGGGTTACCAGAATTTTCGGTTGGTACACCTGTTTGGTCCACGAAGCATCCAGATCATATGGCATATGGTGATTATGCGTTGTCATTAAAGGTTTAAAGAGCTTGGAGCGTGGTTTTTTAAATGATGAAGAGGAATGGAAGACATGGGACCGTGGATATAGGGTGATCATCTTTATCAATTAATAAGCTGTCTATACAGCTAGCATCCGAGACCAGCTTGCTCGGTGAATGTTCCCTCAACATATCTTAGCCATAACAGAAATCATACAGCTGTCCAGCATCCAAGAAGAATCATATTACGAGGAGAAAGGAATTAGTGTTTTAGTTTGATTAGGACTTTATGTAATTATAGCTCAGTACTTTTGTAGTTAATTAGTTTGTTTAGATATGGATAAGGCAATTAATGATAGAATTTCGAGCTCCCTTCATGCTTGTTGAGGAGTCTCAAGTAGTGATAGTTTGGTTTTCCTATATATAGAAATGACTCTGATGTAAAAGGGGTTGGACATTTTATACAAAAACAGAGTTATTTGGGCCAATGTAAGACTGGTTACAGTAATAGTAAAACAGTGGTTATTTCTTCTCAAGATTCTCAATGGATTATTTTGTTCAAATATGATGGTGGTGTTTTATCTTATATGTTCTTGTACAGCCTTGTTATAACATAATCACTCAGAATTCATTTCTAATGCTCTGACTTCCTGTATGTTTGGCAAGCTGTGGTTTGTGTGAAATATGTTTGAACATCTAATGCAAAGAGCCTTGACTTCCATGAAAGGACTGTGCTTTTGTTTATTAAATGTATAAGACTCCATAGCCCAATGAAGACCAATTTGATATGTGTTCAACCAACTGTTGTTTTCATGAATGAGTGAAGAGTTAGCCATCTTTTGTTGGGATTGATTTCTATTATAAGTCTGTGAGAGAGCCCTCTCTGACTAGGAAGGCTAATTCCTAGTCTAAAGTCTGGTTGAAAGAGTTACATAAAATCTTACTTGGTTGCAGCCCTTAGTAGTGATTTTGTGATAACAGGATGGAACAACACTTTTAGGGACGTAGGAGACCTTGGTTTATGGACATGTTTGATTGGGGTTGCAGTGCCCAAAAATGTCTATAACAGGTAGCGGAAACTTCCGAATGACCCAGACAAGAGATGAGGATCTTGCCTTCTAACTCCATAGATGGAAACAACTGGTGACGAGGAACTGGATATGTATGGGGAGATAACTCCAAAGGAACACCAGGTTGATCATATGGACTATACGGATGCTATGGAGATATCACAATAGGATCAAACAAAGGGTTCGATGGATAAACAACCAGTCTTTACGGACTTTTTGGAGTCCACAGACTCTTGGGTGTTTGAACATGATTATTCAAGGAATCTGGATCAGATTTTTGTGGTGACCAGGAATTTGATGGAGGTGGGTGAGAAGATAAAGCTTGGGTACTTAGAAAAATTCCAAGTTCAACACCTTGATCCTCAAGAAACTGAGGAATTTCCAGATGAACTCCTTGGGAGGACCCTTTAGTATCTGACAACGAAGGGGAACTATGAGATGGACTCAATGGTTTAGCCATGATGGCTTTCCCTCAACGAAAAAAAGGAAAGGAAACAATTTTATTAAGGTTTTACCAATCTTGAAATTGATAGGGAATTACTCAATTTTCTCTAAGAAGCAATTGCTTGGGATTGACATGTTTACGGTGGGCAGTAAAAATTTTTAGAAACAAAAACATTGTCTTTCCATTTTTTAAGAGTCAAGAAAAGAGCAAAAATGTGACTCTAGTCGCTTTCATAGTTTTGCGAACGTGAAAGGACAACTTTCTTGATGATCTCTTCAAATTTAAAGAGTTAGAAAATATCAAATGACTGCTCAGGTGAATCTAGGTAAAAGGAGTACCAAGTAACCATGAACTGCAATATACACCTTAGTTAATAAATTGACCAAGGACTTGACGTACGTGCAGCAAATTTCCCCGAATGTTTTGTTCGATGTATCATGCTTACAGGGCGGTAGACTCAGCTTCCTATGGATAAAGGATTGCAACCTATAAGGGTCTCCCTTTATATACATGATGGTACGAGGAGCACAATTATGTGCTAGCATTGTCTAATGCCGAAGCGAACGACAGTTTCTAAGGTTTAAAGATGTTGGAACACGTCTCTAATCTAGACCACTAGATATGATCATTAATGTTTCAAATGCTCCTTAGGTTAATTGATAGATTTTAAAGTTGATCTTGTAATTATGCCTCAATTTCAAGGCCTTAATGATGTTTCTTCTTCTTAAAATGCAAACTAGATGATGAAATGAAATCTTTCAATTAAATCAAGGGTATCTATGTAGGGAAGAAAATCATGCAAATCATGCATCAAACCATATGCAAATATGCATCTATGACCAAATATGCAAAATATGAACTCTAATATTTCATATCATAAGCAAATGCAATTCCAAAACAAATCTTAAAGCAAAATTTCCTTAAGATGTAACGATGATTTTTCTCTTTTTCAAAATTCAACTAAAGTAATCTAGTGCAAAGGGAAAGGGAATGCAAGCAAACCAATAAGTATTAAAATCAATTTCACATCAATGATTTGAATGCAACATAAAATGTTCTGAAAACTATGGAAAGAATAGCATTTTCACTTTCAGTTCGAAACATAAACAACTTCAAATCAAACATTTCCTTTTGATTCCAAAGACACGATTGATTTGTAATCTATCTTTCGTCAAATGAAGCTTAAGAAACTTTCACTATTTCAAATAATGAAAATAACTTAAGGCACAAGAACCAAAAAGTAAATTGCAATCGCATCTGAACACACAAATACTTTTTAACATAGGGAATCAATCTCTTACCTCTGATGGGAAGACCAACAAATGTACTAAGGTTGACCTAAAAGACCTAGAACCCTAAAAGGCTAATGAAAGTTCAAGAACATTCAAGCCAAGCTAAAAGGAAATTGTGATCAGACAATGAGAGAGTCAATGAGAAACACATTGGTAAATCTCAGGGAGAAAACAAATGAAACTAAAAATCAAAGAGAAAGCCTTAAATTCCTTATTTTTCTTCAATCATCGCACTTGTTAGGAGCAAAGTAGTGATCATCGCTATTGTAACTAAAAAACCTGCGATATCATCACAACTGTCAGGCTCAAGTCCACGATGGTCGATGAAAAAGGAAAAATAAATCCAAAATCTTAAAAAACAACTCTATTTAACAATCTTCAGACATCTAACAGGAAATGACACTGACTGTAAGCAAGCAATGAAGTCTAAAAATCAATGGTTTATCAAACTCGTCAAAAGACAAGGTGAAGGGAAGGAAGGAAAGGGTCATAGGCTCCCAAGTAGAGTTGCCAATTTATTGACAAGGTTAATCCTCTCTGCAGACAGAGACGACCCATCTAGCCCAATGTCTAGGTTTAGCAACTGAAGGGACAATCAACTAGACATCTTCCTAGATTATGATTGAAAAGTAGAACAAGAGAGAAGGCCTACCTTTCTCTGATGTTAATCCTTTTCCCTTTGTTGAGATCCTCGAATTGCTTGTGTCACGACCTTGGTCCTGCTTCTTATAGCGCTTATGTAGCTTAACAAATGGCCAAGAGACAACAAAGCATGCCAAAACCAATAGAAAATCCATTAATAATCAATTTTGCTAACCAAGGAATGCCAAACAAATACATACATGAACATATATATTGGGAAGATGAACCAACAGTTGTATTACTATTTAAAGAATAAAGGGGAATCTTACAACCATAGCCTTGATGTTTAAAGGCTCTCCTTGAGTGGTAATCCAAGTCCACCGAAGAAACTCTCTAGCACTCCTTCTCCAAGTCTAATGAATAACCTCTAAGCACAAGATCAACATAGGGGTGCAAATGGACATAGATCAACCATTTGGGAATGGTAGAGGGGAAATTTATAGGATGGGAGAGGGAGCTATACCTCCTCCAAGGATAGGATTAGGCCCACATCTTAAGGAGGTAGCTCATAGGGATGAGACCAAGAGGTCAAATCAGGAGGATTCGACCTCATTTATGCTAAACCACCTCCATCTCACTGCTCTGGAAGCTTCTAGATCATAAAGCTCCTCATCCTCTTTGGGAAAACTTCCTTTTTAAGACCATCACAGGTATGCGAGAGAACATAGTGATTCCATTGTTGTCTTAACAAGGTGAAATAGGTGATCATTATGGTTTTGAGCTTCATAAGGGTGATGATTCTCATTTTAGGGTTTCATGAGCCATTTCTTCGGCGAAATATCTAGATATTTTCCAGGAAAAGTTAAAGGAGGGATCTGAGCTATATACATTGATGAGTATACTGTATAATGATCATATTTCGGGCACTTAAGGGTATGTCATAGGGAAGTGCAGGAGGTGTGACAAAATATTGTGTAACAAGTCTACTATAAATTGTATAATCATCTAAATTGTACAAGTGGTGCATGTAGTGAACGGAAGGTCTATGAGGATTGCACAATTCTAATTGAGGAATTTCCCTAATTGATAGGGGCTAATTCCCAAGGAAACAACATACATAAATAAGGACTTTGGCAGGAAGAAATTTGGTTAAGTATTGGCTTGGGATTGTCTAGGAAGCAGTGAGATAGATAGAGATAGTGCAAAGGTTGCTCGGACTTGAGAAAAGCTTTGTAATCTTCTCATATGTTTTGACTAATGCAATATACAGATAGCAAGGGTTTTTAGTTATGGCTTTTCCTAGGAAATAATTGTGTAATGTGTTGATTAAATTATTTATCTTGTATGCTTCATTATTTCTCGATCAATTAATTATTTCCACTAATGAGTAGAGTATATTCAAGTCTATTGTTTCAGTAAATTACAATTACCAGTTTGTATCTACAAGGAATTTCTACAAATATGCATTGAGGTTATGGCTAGAATTATCCTTCTAGCTCCTCCTGCAATACAAATAATTCAATTACATGATCAACATCTTTTAAATACTTCTTAATCAATGACACATGGAAAAAATTATTGACTTTCATTATCGGAGGCAGTGCAATTCTGTAGGCCACTAGTCCAATCCTCTTAAGGATCTCAGAAGGCCCACAATACTGAGATTCCAACTTAGCACACGACCTAATCCTCAAGGAGATCTTTGTTGGGTGTGATACCCCCATGAAAGACTATGGACTATGGTATGTTAGGAGAAAAGAGTTTAGATTAAAGGCCTACATTGTTGTTGATTGGGCAAGAAGTATTGATGGCAAGAAGAGCACCTATGGTGCAACATTTGTTTTGGGAAACTGCTTAGTTTCCTGGGTCAGCAAGAAACAAGACTCCATTTCTTTATAAATTATTGAAGCAGAGTATATTACATTTTCCACTTGTTTCTCACAATTTTTCTAGATGAGGCAGATCTTGAAGGACATTAAGGTAGAATTAACTAATCAAATTCCAATCATGTGTGATAAAACTAGTGCTATCAGCATCTCTAAGAATCCTCTCATGCACTTACAGACCAAGAAAATTCCTATCAAGTTTCACTTCTTAAGAGAACAAGTTGTTTCTAATGTTGTTTGACTTGAATATGTGGCCACTAAAGAACAACCTACAGACATATTTATGAAGCCACTTGCAAGACAACCCTTTGTATATCTTTGGCAGCAAATAGGAGTTGTGACTCCTCCTCCCAAATGACTCAATTAAAATGAGTGTTGGCAACTATTAAACTTGAAGGATCAGTTAAAGAGTAGGATGTAGTGTTTCAGGGGGATACTTCAGAAGGACCCCTTACCATTGATGACAAAGGGGGAGAATATTACTAGTGCCAAGGAGAAGAGAAATGGTGATGAAAACCATGTCTGGTTTCAGTGGGCACTTAGTCTGTTACCATCAATGCCAAAGGGAGACATTGTTGGATAGTTGGAATTGTCTGAATGGTTGGTGGCACTTGGTATGTTGGTATTGATGAAAACTAGACCATCTTTGAGGCTAGAGGAAACAAATGTTGGCATTGATGAACATGTTTTTCAAGGGGAGTCCCAGAATTTAGAGAAGATTATGTCTCAAGAGATCAGTTTAGTCTCTCCTAAAAGTGGCATAGTTGGAAAGTTCTTGGAAATATATTTCCAATGGTATGTGGAAGTTTGCAAATGGGCCTCTGAGTAAAAAAACATTATCAATCAAAGTAATGACTTTCAAGCCCTAGTAGTAGTGCCCGAAACCCCGGAAATCATGGAAACGCGAAGGCTTAATTAAAAACATGTTATGATATTGTAGTGACCTGTGGTAGAAGGAATATTAGAACCAAGAAATGGCAGAGGTATATTTCAAATAGGGGTTAAGGGATGGCATCAGCCTAGGGTGGCGGCAACAAAACTCGAAAGTCTAGAACCATGAATGTTTTGGAATCTTAGAGGCTTATTTTAAAGTGTTACATGATAATCATTGTGCCGAGGGTAATGTGAACAGAATAAAAAATACTGGAAGGCCTGAAAGCCTATAAGGAATTAAAAAAGGGGACAAAGCATCAAGATTATGTGGAAAGTAATAAATATTTTCCCGACATTTGACGTTCTGTCAAAAATCAAAAGTCGTTCTCAGGAATTGGTTTTGTAAAGTTTTCATGTATTACAATGACCAATGGCCTTCAAGTCGTGAATAAAGCTAAAACAATGTGGGAAATAAATTGAAGGATCTCAAGCGAAAATCAAAGAAAAGTGCTAAGGCCAGGTGGGCTGACCCTTAAACCTCGCGAGCTTGTAAGATCTTAAGGAATGATATTTTTAAAAAGCTATGGGGATCCGAGATTTCAAATCAGTGGCGACATACGTATGTATGTATTTACATAAAGAAAAAGAAGGCACACTATGGACACATGTTGGGCATATGTTTGAAGGAAGTATGAGTCAACAGCTCTCCATGTCACAACCATGAATGAATCAGCATATCGAGTGCATAGTTTATATAGGATGAATGAGTCAGCAGTTGATAGTAAATTTGCATAGAGGGGTTAGTGTCATATTATTAATGGAAATTATAAAGTCTGTCCCAAGCTAAAGCAAGCCTCCTTTGATAACTACTTGCACATCATAGGAAAACAAATGAAGAGAATGACAACAAGACATCATATCAGTAAGTCTATGATCTTTGATGGTGTGTTGTAGCTAAAGTAAAAGGAAGAGACATATCAAAATTACTTTTGGAAGCTTTATGGGAACTTATGAGGAATGGGGAGCTTTGGTGGAGTGTGTAAGATGTCTAAAAACTCATTCTTGGTACAGGAGACACCTAGATAACTAGTCAACGATCCAATGTGATTGTGATGGTAAACTAAGCCCATCTCTAGAATTGAATATGGTGGTAGAATGTAGGAAACCTCATGGAACAAAAATAGACCATGCCATATTGTATCACACTATCAGGTACAGAGAGAGAAGAGAAAACGTGAAGGACTATAGAGATAGCATCGTTTCTTGCACATTAGAGGAGCAAAACAGTGGAGTGCAATTGAGCAAAGGGGCGAATGTAGAATTCTTTTGAGCAGAAGGGTGCAATGTTGTGAGTGTGTGAACAGAAAGGGTAATGAGGCAAAGTGTTAACTAAGATATATAGTGGAGTAGAGGGCCAAGACAAAAGTTGGTTGAGAAATAGAAATCACAACTCAAACAAGAACTATAGAGCTAAATAAAAGGAGTTGGTATTGCAGTAGATAAAATTTATATTTGTGTGTATATGTATTAGCCTCTGTCTTTAGTTTGAAAATTTTATGACAAGTATAATAGTGTCTAAATAAAGTAGTTTCCTACATTCATAAGAGGTTGGTGCCTCTTGGTAAGTAGAAACTTTCTATCTGTAGAGGATTGGGGCCACCTGTGAGTGTGTGCTCACAAAAAAAATGATGTAAACAAGTTCTTAATTTACATCATAACAATGTAACAACCCCTGGCTAAAAGTTCATGTAATAAATGTTAATAAAAGAAAAATAAGACCACGGTTAAGGGACACTTATTCCAAGTTGAATGTTGGGTAGAGATATCCTAGTGGGCATCACTAGATGTTTTTATGGCAAAGGGAAATTGGAAAAGGCTTTGATAAGACATTTAAAAGGCAAAAAGGTATTTTGGCACATTTATTTATAAAAATAAAGGAAAATAGGAGAAAAGGAAGGTGAAAGATCACAAGTTTCATGTGAGGAGGAAATTGAAGGAAAATAATGGAAAATGAATAAAATGGAGGCCTCATTAATAAAAAGGATTCTCAGGATCAATTCATGGCTTTTTGTCAGTTTAGTTTTGGAGATCCCTCATTATTCTTTCTCTCTCACACACTTGGACACTTAGAGTTTTCTTGGAGCTTTCTAGCTTTGGAGAAAGGAAGGGAAAAGAAAGAAAAGGAAGGAAAAGGAAAGGAAAGGAAAGGAAAGGAAATATTAAGAAAGCAAGATCAGGATCAAGAAGCTTCAAGAGAAATACTTGCAGGTAACATATTGCATGTGTGATTTCCTAGCTAGTTTTGACATGCATGGCTTTGCATGTTGGTATATGGTTCTCTTGTTGTTGGTGGCATGGTTTTTCATGTTGGTATATGGTTCTATTGTTGTCGGTGGCATGTTTTTGTCGAGTTATGATAGTGGTTTTTTTACTTTCCTTTCCTTTTTCCAGATAGCCATGGTGTGATGGGATTGTTTTATTGGTTTTGAGATTTGGAATTTCTTGATGGTTTCGGAATATGGGGCAGAGGTGGTCTCAAGAAAATTTCCAAAGGCCTAGGAATCCCTTGATTGGTTTTGGCGGGATACACACTAAATGTTGAGGGTGGAGTCTTGGTTTAGGGCCTAGTGATCTGGTGTGGGTTGTGGTAAATCCTAAGAGACTTGTGTCTCGGTTTAGGGCCTAGTGATTCGATGTGGATTGCGGTAAATACTGAGAGACAAGAAGATGGAAAATTTCTAAAGGATAATGATGGAGTCCGGAGGCATTTCAAGCTTGGTTTGGTTCTGTGATCTCAGTGCCAATTTAGTGAGGGTGGAGGTGGTTTAACCTCTGGATTCCCTTGATTTTTTTTTGGATTGGTTTATTAATGAGATTCCACATTCATACTTGGAATATGTCATGGGGGTCAATGACTAGAAGAAAGACCCGATTCATCCATGTATATGGTCGGGTAGTACGTGGAAGTCCCAAACCTGGTCAGATTTGCCTATGTTTAATAAAATATAAGTTCTCTTTCTTTTGTACTTGTTATTATGTCTACTTAATAGTTGTTATCTCATTGTTATTTATATGGTTTAATGTTGGCTATAAGCATTGTTATATGTTTGGGTATTGTCATGGTTATTTTTTGTATTTACTTGTAACTGAAAGGATAATGGATGCAAGACCTAATTGATTTCAAACAATTAAGGGAAGATGGTGGTGATCCTTCTTGTTAAGTCTCATCTAAGCTATCAGTCATTTATTCTCTATCTTGTATTCATTTCCTATAGATTTCATTGATGCCAAGTGTTTGAAAAAATGTCAGTCCTGATTAGGGATGGTCATGCCTAGTCCTAGAGTCATTTTTTGATTTGTAAGTCTTGTGGTAATGTAATTTATGGATTCTAAAAGCTAAAAGGGTTTATGGGTAGTGACTTGGATTATGGGCATAAAAAGGGGCACAAATCTCGGAGTCATAGGAATAGGTCTAAGGATAAAATTCCCCAGATGCATGCATACCCATGTTGTGCATGTGTCTGGAGGTTTCTAGATGAACACTTGTCCATATCAAGGGATCTTCCAAGAATTTAGTTGTCTAGGAGCTCAACAGGACCTAGGGATTGTTTAGGGGAATGATTGGGATGCATTGTGGGAGTCCTGTAGTAGGTGCATAAGGTCTGTGTTGTGGGTTTCCATCGATTCCACTTCCTTAAATGACACTTAGGGAGTCGAGTCATATCATAGTAACTTCTCATCACATGTTTACAGTAGTTGGATAATTACTTGGGTAGATGTGGGAGGAGGGCATTACATAGTGGTATCAGAGCATGGTTCATCCCTTGGACTGGATGGGTTGTGTGTTGGTAATGCATTCATGTCTATTGCACGTGTGCTAATCATCCTTTTGGTCTATATGCTTGTTGCATATGAATGGTGTTGGTCATGGTTGTAGTGATGTCCCCATGTGAAGGAGGATGTTGTTGTTGTAAAGTGTGTCATCATGAGTGTACGATTGATTACATATTGTTTATGCATGTTAGTATTCACAAGTAGTCAAGTGTATAGTGATGTGGTGGTTTTTGTCATGCATGAGGTCATGGTATGTGTAGTTGATATGGTCATGCATTGATGATTGGACTCTAGCTAGAATGATGGTTATATGATTATATGCTTATGTTTTATATTTCTATATGATGTCATGATTATGTTATACATGTATGTTGATTTGTTGATCCCGCAGAAAAGGTATCCTCCCTGAATTATGCTAAGGTACATTGGTGTATTGTGATTTGGTTTGGCTAACATGATATACCTTGTAGGAGGAATATAAAACATGACTAGCAAGGTGGTAGAGTACTACAATTCCTAAGACTCTCCCTATGGATCAGATGAGTAGCGTGGTGTTGGGCATTCTTCTGATTTGGAAGACACGTTAAGAATATTAAAGGTAGAAATAAGGATTTGTAAGGTAGAGAAAGACAAAATCATACATGCACAGGAGAAACAAGCAAAGGTAAATGTAGTGATACTTTAGAGTTTTTCAAAATTGTAGCAACAGGGACCACTTTGGATCAGCCATGAGTAGTAGGACAAGACTAATGGGGCATATGGTATAATGTCTCATGGTGAGTATAGGCTAGAAGGAGAGGACATGATCAGAGA
Organism: Pinus tabuliformis; assembly: GCA_031772625.1. Classification (NCBI taxonomy): domain Eukaryota; kingdom Viridiplantae; phylum Streptophyta; class Pinopsida; order Pinales; family Pinaceae; genus Pinus; species Pinus tabuliformis. The sequence goes on along the minus strand of CM062811.1, from coordinate 221,176,378 downwards.
TGGCATGTCCTTGGATAGTCTAGATAGGAGTAGTGATAGGCGCAGGTTCTATTATAGTTCTAGTTCTGATAGGAAATATAATATTCATCATTATCATCCTTACAAGAAGAGTGACGAAGGGTATTTTCTGAATGAGTTTAAGAAAGAAAATCCACCTGCATTCAATGTAGAGATGAAGAAATCAAAGGATGCATAGGCATGGTTTCCTGGTATGAGGATTTTCTTAAGATTTTATTATTATTCAAAGAACCTGAAAGAAAACATAGCCACTTTCAGTCTTAAAGGGAAAGCATATATCTAGTGGGAGGATGTGAAGAATGTTAAAGGTATTCAAGAGGATGACTTAACTTGGAAGGAGTTTTAGAGGCCCTTCAAGAAGAAGTGTTTGTCATAAAGGTACTATGATGATAAAGCTAAGGAGATTTACAAGTTGCAGATGGGTTCCATGATAGATGATGAGTCTACTAGTAGGTTCATGGAGTTGTTGAAATATGTGCCTTACCTCAAGGAGAAGAAGGCCAAGGTTTAGAGATTCATCAGTGGACTACCAGTAGCATACATAGACTAGATTGAGTTCAATGAGCCTAGATCATTGGAGGAGGTCATCCAAAAGCGCAAAGTTGAGGCTAAGCGTGACTTGAAAGGAAATGGGAGAGTTTAAGGAAAATTTCCACCAAAGTGAGGAAGACCTCAAGATGTAGGTGAGAAATAAAATGTAGTCCCTTACAAGAAGTTCAATACATTTGAGAAGGGACATGGAAAGTAGAAGACTAGGGGCAATGGTAGAGAACCGTTGCAGTGTTGGATATGTAGCGAGGATCATTGTAAGAGGTATTGTCTACAGTATTAGGGTGGTAGACCCTAGATCTATAATGCTCAGGAGGTGCATACTATTGGGGATGTTAGTCATAGCATTCCTCAGATATATGTAGTTGTGGACAATAGGCAGGCAGATCATCAGGCATCTATCATTGAAATGGACGATAAGTTTTTGATTAAGTTATTTCTATATTTAGTGATCTTGGATCTAATTATAATTATATTAATCCTGACTCGGTAGATAAGTATGTTTTTAGAAAATAAGTGCATGCAGAATCTTTGGTGGTACAATTTGCTACATGTACAAAGAAGAGATTTCACCATTGGGTGAGAACTAGTGCATTTGAGTTAAATGGTATGCCTACAACAACACGTTTGAATGCACTACCATTGGGATGGTATATCATGCTTTTGGGTATGTATTAGTTGTACCTTCATAGGACCAAAGTGTATTTCGTCGACAAGGCCATTGAGGGCTTGGATGATAATGGGGAAAAGAGAACCTTGTAGGGAAAGAAGAATCCTACATCAGTGAGGATGGTTACAACTATGCGGGCTAAGAATAGTTGCAAAAAAGGTTGTGTGATGTTTGCAATGTATATATCTAGTTATAAGGGTAAAGATGTTAAGGATGCAAAAATATTAAAGAGTTACCCTGTATTGCAACATTAACAGGACGTGTTTTCAGCAGAAATTCCAGATTTACCTCCTCACAGGGACGTAGATTTCTCTATTGAGTTGGTACTAGTGGCGACACCAACATTGAAGGCACCTTACAGGATGAGTACCCTAGAGCTAGTGGATTTGAAATTTCAGTTAAAGGATATGCTTGACAAGGGATACATTAGGCTAAGTGTATCACCTTGGGGTGCACCAGTGTTTTTCGTAAAGAAGAAAGATGGTACTCTCAGATTGTGCATTGATTACATGCAGCTGAACAAGGTAACGATCAAGAATAGGTACCCATTGTTGAGGATGATGATTTGTTTGATCAGTTGAAGGGAGCAACAATGTTCTCCAAGATTGACTTGAGATCAGGATACCATCAGTTACACATCAAGGAAGAGTATATCTACAAGACTGCCTTCAGTTTGACTAACTCCCAAACTACATTTATGTGTTTTATGAATAGTGTTTTGTTTCCTTATTTGGACAAGTTTTTTATTGTATTCATTGATGACATCTTGATATACTCCAAGAATGAAGAAGAGCATGTCAAGGATTTAATAACATTGTTGAGGTTGCTAAGAGAGAATCAGTTGTATGTCGAGCTTAGAAAGTGTAGCTCCATTCATACAAAGGTGCATTACTTGGGACATGTTATTTCCAAGGAAGGCATAAGAGTAGACCCAGAAATTATAAGGTCCATCATGGAGTGGACAACTCCGAAGAATGTGGATGAGGTGATATCATTCATGGGATTGGCGGGTTACTATAGGAGGTTCATTAAGAACTTCTCATGCATTGCATATCCTATGAAATCATTGTAGAGGAAAGGTAATGAATGATAGAAGAATGTGAAGCTATTTTTGAGCAGTTAAAGAATTTGTTAACCAATACTGCAGTCCTTAAGATTGTCGATCCAGACAAAGAGTTTGTAGTGTGTATAGATGCATGTAAAAGAGGACATGGTGGGTTCCTTATATGTAGGAGGGATAGGTGGTTTGCTATGTCTCTAGGAATTTGAATGAGCACGAGCAGAATTACGTAACTCATGATCTTGAGTTGGAAACTGTTAGCCTCCTGTTGCAACAAGTGTTCATCTTTCATGATTGACAATTTTACATGCCAAATATGTCATACTTTGCATACTGCAATGCTCCATATTTCTAGAAAGAGATCAAAAGAGACCATGAAAGTGTGCCAGTCTAAACGCCACTGCTATATTCCAATTTTTATGACTTAACCATTTTTGAAGAATGTTCTGTTAAGGGAAGTCCAAATAGCTTAATCTTGGCTTCCCTAGGTTTCAATTTCTTGCTTTAGAATATAGAGAATGAATATCTGTCCAAACAGCTTAATCTTGGAAGATTTGTAGATAGGTAGAGAAACAAAGGAGCCCAACTACTTAATCCGGGCCCTTGGACGAAATAGGGATAGATTTAGATAGGAGGGCACTCAAAAGAAAAATTGTAAAGCAGGGTCTGCAAGTCTAAGTGCACCCAAACCAAAAAGAAGAAAAAATGTTAGGTAAGTAGGCTGGGTAGGTAGTTTTGAGGTTGCAGAATGTTGATTTGTGATCAATTTTGTGTTTCAAAGTGATATTGTACTTCAGATCATAGGTACAAGGCAGTTTTCATTTGGAGGAGCTCAAGTGAGGCATAGCTAACTCCCCTTTCTTCTTATTCCCAAAATCACTCACTAATTTCCTAAAGAGGTCAAGATCTGCTTGATTCCTCTTAGTTTCATTATTTTCCATATCATTTGCCTGGGTGAAGATTTGCTTCACTCAAGGATTTCCATTCTTCCTCTATGAGTCACTTTCCCCTCTTGATAGCCTAAGATCCACATACTTAGCGCTTTTTGTCATCTCCATATTAACTACTAACTCTATTATTTAGCTCCCTAAATCATTTTCCTATCCCCTACTATGCAAAAATATATAAAATCCCAAAAATATTAAATAATCCCCCCCTTGGCACTATAGCCATATTTTTCTAAGTCCGGGAGGCAGTAGTCCATCTGGGGCTCCTACTAACCCATCTGTGTCCTAACTGGAGTTAGTCTAACACCTGGTCATGCTAACAACCATTCCCCCTTAACCCCAACCCTACAGCACCCATATTCCGCCCTTATCCTAAAGTTTTACATGTAAATATCTACCCTGCCCACTTATAACCTCGTAAACCCACTCTTCTAATGTTTAAACCCCCCCCCCCCCGCCATTTAATAAATTATTCAAATGTGCCACGGGCCCCGTCCTTTATCCCTCCGCCGCCTCATCTGTGCCGCCGACCGTCAGATCTGGCGCGCCGCAGATCAATGGTGGGCGGGTCTTGTCATCTCTGAAGCCGCCGAGGGTTAATGCCCAGGAGATCGGCGGTTTTCCCATCATACTCCCGCCACGCGTCACCCTTTCGGCTGTGGCGGAGCCCCCTCCTCCAATACCACCTATGCGGAAAGGCGGTGCACCATGAAACCGGATACTGCCTCCACCGAGTGACGTCATCTTGCCACGTCATCAAACTGCGTCGGCCTCCTGCCACCGTACTACCAAATCATCCTGCCACGTCTCTACCGCCATGTCACTGCCACGTCATCCGCCGTACTGCTGACATCACCCTGTTGACGTCATCCCGCCACGTCACCGTTGTACAGGGACCCATCGCTGACGTCATGCTGACGTCACCGTCAAAAAGCACGAAAGGCACAAATCGTAGCCTAGGAAGCCCGGAATCAGAATCTGAGGCAGTTTTTCATGCGCGATTAGCGCTAATCGTGCATGGGTACAAGAAATAGGCCAAAATGGAAAGCCCCTTTGTGACTTGGCCTCCAGCAAGCCCAAAAGGCGCAAAATGACCAGAATTTCTTCGCGAAGCATACAGAAAGGGGAAAACACAGTTTTTAAAGAAACAGCAGGCCGAACAGCAGCCATTAAAGTCAATGAGACAGTCTAAAGCACTCAGAAGATGTTAAAGAGGCCAGGTTCAGCGCCAAAGAGTACCAGAGGAAGCAGCAAAGAGTATCAGTCGAATTTTTTTAATGAAAACTTTTATTCCCGATGCAGGTGAACATTAAATGACCTCCAACAAAGTCAAAGAAAACGGTGGAGCTCTAATCAAGGTTCTCCCATCACAGTTAATGCACCTCAGAACCACTCAAGAGAATGGATCAAAACCCAAAGCATAGTTATGGCTAAGTGATTAGCACAAAGCCATAAAGGCAATACATTCATTCCTTTTTGTTACAGCTGCACCCAACGCGGCTCGAGGATATTTTCCCGCACTTATTTCAGACATGTGTTAGGTTTAGGACATTTATTACAACAGATATGTCTAAGATCTGATTAGTGTAGATATTTTGCTTATATAAACAACCCTAATTCACTATTTAAATGGGTTGGTTAGTTGATTGTATAGAAAAGGAGAGACTCGCTCTGTGGACATGAGGTTTTACTTAATCAAAGATTGCTGAAAAGCTTGGAGGAATGACTGTGTGCTATGTATTAGTGGTCTGAAGAATTGAATGTGGAATTCTTGTGCTGCAACATGATGCAATAAGTGTTTCTTACCTCTGTTTCAATTTCATATATGTTTTATCATACTTGTATCACTGTCTAAATAGCAGGAAGAAAGATTAGCTTAGAACTGGTTTAATTGCCCTCTATGCTCAATTCTTGTTGTTTCTATATGTTTTCATCTGGATTAGTAATGAATATAAATTCCTTGCAGGTCATATTTTCCCTAATTCACTCATGTTTGACAGTTATCTAGGGATTCTTCACTGCTCCTAGATAGAGCTCATTCGCCTTCCCTCTGCTAAGCTGAAAGAGAGATTCTTAACTGCCTCTCTTTCCTAGCCCTCATTCCATCTTTTTAAGCTTGAATCATTGTTTCATGTGCAACTAGCTTGCTCCATATTCCTTCTTGTGACCAAGAAAACGCACCAGCAGTCTTACTCCATGACTCCACGCCCAATGGTTCTAAAACCTTCATGCTATCTCTGCCTCTCTACTTGAAAGCATCAATCTTCCCACCAAAATCAAAACAAAACCCCTTGAACTCAATAACTAGCCTAAAATCATCTTCAACAAAGCTAAATCAGAAAGAGAGAGCCCTCTCTGATTGCAGGTGGGCTAGAACCTGCAGTCCAAAGATTGGTTTGTGGTTACCTCGGCCGTATCCTTTCAGGAGTTTAAAGGACAACCTGAGTGATAACATAATGGCGACTCCATTGGGGAAAATCCTCAGTTAATTTCACAAATCAAGTTGGAAAACTCCATGGGAACAAAAATCAATTGTTCAAGTGCTGTCTATTCATTAAAACTACAGATGAAGTCTGAATGTCAGCCAGGAAGCCTTTGAAACTATTCTTGCTTTGCATTTACAGGAGTAAATAAATGTTGCTTCAGTCAATCTTCATGCTAGTTTTAAGCTACAGATAGCTGTCCCAAAAATTTGATCAGTTCCTTGCTAATTCTAAAAAAAAAAACATTCATAGAAAATACCAAAACAAATTCAGAATCTGGCTCCCAAAAAGAATTCTCGTTATACAAGGACAAATCCAGACCCAAATCCCCCAGCTACTTTTGAAAATCTGAACTTAATCCCAAATATCCTTAGGTAGCAAGAACAAAGACAAGGTTTTGATGATAATAGTCCTGAAGCAGTTCACCCAAGCAGTGTTCCAATCCCTGTCAAAGTTTTATTTCAATCAACCCCTGTTTCCCCTTGTTCATCATCCACATATCAAAGCACTCCTTCCACACCTCCATTCATTGCACATAGTCCCATTACTAGTACTGTTGTCCCAGTTGTTCCACTTATCCCTGTTGTTCCAGTCGTCCCTGTTGTTCCACTTATCCCTGTAAACATGGCTAATAGATATGCACCCCTGTAATTACCTGCAAATCCTGGGGCTATGCCTCAGGATTATCAAACTAAAATCACATATTTTGATGGAACTGGTTCTTGCATAGCCCTTTAGCATACAAAGAAAATGCAAGACTATTTTGAGAACTACGAAATAGATGATGATAGTGTGAGAATGAAAATTTTTGTCCAAAGTCTGATAGGTGATGTCAGGACTTGGTTCAGAGCACTTGATGCAAATTCCATAACCAATCCGGATGAGCTTTATCAATCCTTTACCAATAGATGGGAGAAAAAGAAAGACCCTTTGCACATACTAGCTGAATACGATACACTAAAAAGAGGCCCTCAAGAGTCTGTCCTAGATTATTGTGCAAGATTAAACAATGTCTATAATGCAATACCACAGAACCTAAGACCTCCACCTGACCTTTCCTTGTATAAATTCCCTGATGGATTCGACCCAGATATGGCCTACCAGTTAAAAGAAAGAGCCCCTCAAACCCTTGCACACATGCAAAATGTTGTTGTTAGCATAGAGGCCAACCTAATTGCCAAAAGAAATAGAGCTAGAATGGAGAGAAGAACCACCTTCAAAGAAGAACCCTCAGCCTTAGATCAGAAACTTGATGCTATTATCAATGGCATGCAAAGGCTGGGAGACAGAGTAGAAAGTGTTGAGAGGAAATCATCATGGGAAGGACAACAGTCCAATACCACAAGGAACCCAAATTTTAGGAAAACGTAGAACACAAATGCTGGAAGGTCTAGCCCAGACCATGATATAAGACCCCCTTTTCATGAAAATTATGCGGAAGCATCTGCATCTATTGAGCCCCTAGAGGACACTCACATGAACTTGGTGGATTCGAGGGCTGAACAACAAATTTTCCTAACTCAACAAGACCAAGATAAGCATGACTTGAATCAATTTTAGACTAAGTCTGGTGAGTCTTTTGATTTTAAACAAGGCTATGATACTGCTGTGTATGAGGTCCATAAACAATATAAGTTGAGAACTAGGACCATTGATATTCCTGAACCTAGTAAACCAAAGGATGGCAAACAACCCAACAAGATTAAAAGCAAGGCTGTCATAACAGAACCAACTGATATACCTGTCCCAAACCCGCATCAAGTGACTGTAGAGGACATAACATAAATGCAGCCTTCTATAGATCAGCCTCTGCCACCTTCTTCCTCGAAAGAGAATTTGAACAACATTCCAAAAGACCCTCCTAAAATAGAAAAACTGCAAGCAATTACTTCCCTTAACGCTGATAAACAAGTCCAAATTGCTAATACTCCAGTGGAAAAAGGGAAACCTGCCTCTCACAATACTAAAACCCAATATGAAAAATCATTTGACTTAGAGGCAGAAATAGGTAAATTGAAGATATCCATCCCCTTATCTGAACTTGCTAAACATGATGTGTATAGGCAACAAATTCAAAGATCACTTCAAATGCCAGAGGTCAAGGATGATGTGAATGTTCTTGATGATCAACCTGAACTACTGTTCAGTCCAGAAGTTAATGGAAAATCAACATATGGATCTATCTTACCCTTGTATGTGAGTTTACATATACATGACAAAGTCCTGCACAATGCTATGTTTGACTCAGGTGCTTCACACAACCTTATGCCCAAAGCTGTAATGGAAAAGTTGAACCTTGATGTTACGAGACCCTACAAAGATCTATTCTCCTTTGACTCAAGTCAAGTCAAGTGTTTAGGCCTCATCAAAGACCTGTGTGTCTCCTTAGTCCAATTTCCTAACAAAACAATCCTCATGGATGTGGTGGTTGCTGACATTCCACCAAAGTATGGCATGTTATTGTCGAGATATTGGGGAGCAAAACTCCAAGGATCCCTCCAATTAGATCTCTCTTACGCCACTATATCTGTCTTTGGGCAACCAAAGAGACTGTATAGAGAAACACTGATGAAATATGTGGTAACTAGTCAAAGCAAGCCTGAAAATTTTCCCATTTACTCAATCCATTCTGATATGGATTCTTTTATTTTATTTAATGATGAAATAAGTCCTCCCATTGATGACAAGCCGTTGGCTTTAGAACTGAACGCACACATCAATGAAGAACCGGTTGCCCATACTGATGAAACTTTCAAAACAACAGATGCAACCAGCATACAAGAAGAACCTCCCCAAATAAAATTTTCAAATCTGTCCACTACAAAAGTGACTGAAACTCTTGATATTAATCACAAGCAAGAAATCACATGGTATCTAGAGTTTGATGGCTCCGTTAACAAGTTAGGAGCAGGGGCAAGTGTCTGGATTCACAATACACATAACAATCATGCAGAAGGCCATGCCTACAGACTGAACTTTAAATGCACCAACAACATGGCAGAGTATGAAGCTCTCCTTTTAGGCCTTAAATTGCTCAAAGCTCTAGGAGCTACAAAGGTGTCCATCCTAGGTGACTCCGATTTAATCATACAACAAATGAATGGTAACTTTGTTACCAATGATAATAGAATGAGGGCCTATAGGATTGCTGCCACTAATATACTCAATGCATTCACTGAATCCAAGCTTTCCAAGATTTCAAGAGAGCATAACATTCATGCACACAACCTAGCTACTTTTGCTAGTACATGCAAGCTCCCTTTTGAGCCAAATCACCATTTTACTGTTGAGATAAAACATAGGCCTGCTATCCCAAATAATGTTAAAGATTGGAAAGTGTTCGAAAATGATGCCCATATTAACAACTTCCTCACTCTTGAGCATGAGTTTTCAAATATTAACATTGACATGGATGCCATGACAGATGAGCAACAACAAACAAATGAAAATCAGCAGGCTATAACACCTGTAACAGCCAAACGAATGCTGAACCCAACTGTTTTTGACAAAACCAATATAGAAGAGATGAGACAAATGCATTTGGAGTAAATAGCCGAAATAGAGGCCGAGATCATTGATCTAAAGGATAACTTTCTCCCTGCTGGCCTCACTCCGTTAGAAGATATGTTTGATGCAAATGATGTTCCCAAGAAGCCAAAAATGTAGCCCTTAAACACTGCTATAGAATAACATAACTTCGGGACAGTAGAGAAGCCCAAAATGATCAAATTATCCAAAAAATTTCCACCCGATCAGAAGCCCAAATATGTTGATTTGTTCAAAGAATTCCAAGATGTATTTGCTTGGAGTTATGAGGACTTGAAGTCCTATGACACCTCAGTAATCCAACACACCATTCCCTTACAACAAAACCAAAATCCCTTCAAACAGAAACTAAGGAGAATCAATCCTATGCTTCTCCCTTTGATTGAAAAGGAAGTGAAAAGAATGTTTGAAGCAGGTATCATAGCACCCATCAGATTTTCTGAATGGGTATCCAATTGTAGGAATTTACAGGGTAAGTTCCTCAGAAAGAACACCAAAAGGACACTGCTCACAACCAGATCTCAAATCAATACACCAGTATTTTTGACGTGGTTAAAACCCTCAAAGTGCAAGGAGGGAAACAGTCCACGGCCTATGCCAACGTGGGTACTACAGGCAATTTATTAATCAAAGAATGAAAATTTACATAAGCTTCTCTCATGCACAGATTACCCGAACAATGACCCTCCATGCGCTTTAAATAGAACTCATGGACCAATCGGGTGTCAAGCCACGGATCAAGTGTCGGTAATACCGAGGTGAGAGTGAACCGTCGGATCACTACATATCGTGACCGTCGGATTGTAAGTTACAAAATGTACAACGGTAAAGAAACACACTTTACCTAACTCTATACCTAACTCTAAACTAGACCAAGTTGAACTTAACTATATCCTATGTGTCGGAATATCCTAACATCCCCCCTTAAGAACAACTTGGGATAGGATTGAAGGATTTACAAATATGACACAATAGGAGAAGGAAGGAGGCACTAGAGCCTATCCCCCCTTAGTGACAACTTCCTGAACTCCAAGAATATATCGAAGTTTAGTGAACTTCGCCTCTGTGAGAGCCTTTGTGAAGATGTCTGCAACCTAATCATCTGTTGGACAATATTGCACTTCAAGAACATGGTCATGAATGAGCTTTTTGATGAAGTGCATGTGTAGTTCAATGTGTTTGCTGCGTTGATGCTGGACTGGATCTTTGCATAGCTGAATGGCACTTTGATTATCACACCAAAGTGTGGTTGGATGCTGCTGCTCAAAGCCAAACTCTGATAGGATCTGACGAAGCCACAAGGCTTCCTTACTAGCTTCCACGGCACCACGATACTCTGCTTCTGCTGACGAGAGAGAAATGGCAGCCTGTTTCTTACAAGCCCATGTAATAGGTCCTGAACCAAGAGTGAAGACATAACCGGCAGAAGACTTCCGATCATCAGGGTCACCAGCCCAGTCAGAATCAGTGAAACCAACTAACAGAGGAGCTGCTTTGGCACTGTAATGAATCCCAAACTGTACTGTACCTCGAACATAACGAAGTATTCTTTTAGCTGCTTTCCAATGACTTTCACGGGGGTTTTGCATAAAACGAGCAACAAGGCCAACAACAAAGGAAAGATCAGGACGAGTATGGGTTAAATACAAGAGTTTTCCGACAAGTTGACGGTATAAGGTAGCATCAACTTCAGGAGAAGTACAAGAGACTGAAAGTTTGACTCCAGACTGAAAGGGAGAAGGGGCTGGCTTATAGTCTTCCATGTGAAAATGACGAAGAATATCACAAGCATACTTGGACTGGGAAAGGAAAATACCCTCCTGGGATTGCAAGACTTGAAGACCGAGAAAATAGTGTAAGTGTCCTAAGTCTGTCATTTCAAATTTCTTTTTAAGGCTGGACTTCACATGGTTTATAAGGTTGGGATCACTACCAATAAGAATAAGATCATCAACATAAAGAACAAGGATGATAAGAGAGTTGCCCACTTTCTTGGTGTAGGCAGTATTGTCAGAGTGACACCTAGAAAAGCCAGATTCTAAAAGAAAGCTATCCATTTTGGCATACCAAGCCCGAGGAGCTTGCTTGAGGCCATAAAGGGATTTCTTAAGTCGACAAACAAGGCTGGAGTCTGTTTGTATGAAGCCAATGGGTTGTTCCATATAGATTTCTTCCTGCAAGTCCCCATGCAAGAAGGCAGATTTAACATCCATCTTATGGACTTCCCATTTTAAAGAGGCAGCAAGGGAAAGAACAAGGCGGATAGAGTTCATTTTGGCAACAGGGGAGAAGGTTTCAGTGTAGTCAATGCCTTCAACCTGTGAAAAGCCCTTAGCAACGAGACGAGCTTTATGTTTGTCAACTTTCCCATCTGGTCCATACTTGGTTCTGTAAACCCATTTACATCTAACAAGTTTGCGTCCCTTTGGTAGAGGAACAAGATCCCATGTATCATTTGTCATCAATGAATGATATTCTTCATTCATAGCTGCTTCCCAATGTGGATGGCCTGAAGCTTCTGCAAAAGTGTCAGGATCATGATTTACTGGAGCTTGAGCCAGTAAAGAAGAGGCTCTTTCAAACTGAGAACGTGTACGTCGCTGATCTGTAGGATCACCGGCAAGATCACCTGCTGCATCCCGAGTAGCACGGACCCATATTGGAAGTTGAGGATCCTGAGAAGGTGGGGGAGGATTATCATCCTCGCTTTCATCATCTGAAGAAGAAATGTTTTCAAAAGTAGAAGAGATAGGAAGAGGTGGCACATCCGCCGGACTAGGCTCGCAGGCCGATTTATTTTCATCAAATTTTACATCTCTTCTAATGATAACATTTTTGGACTTAAATGGAATAAGTCTATAACCTTTTACATCTTCAGAATATCCAACAAAAGTACATTTCTCACTCTTAGGTTCTAAAGCTTTATGCTTTTCATCTAGAATATGGGCCCATGCTTCACTTCCAAACACACGAAAGTGACTTACATCTGGTTTAATGGAACTCCAAGCTTCTTCTGGAGTGATATTCTCTAGAACCTTAGTAGGAGTGCGATTGATTATATAATTTGTACAATTAATTGCTTCGGCCCAAAAACTAAGACTGAGTCCTTTAGATTGTAGCATACAATTAGCCATTTCCTTTAAGGTGCGATTTTTCCTTTCAGCTACACCATTTTGTTGTGGAGTGTATGGAACAGTATGTTGCATTTGAATTCCATGTTCGGTGCAAAAGTTGATGAATGTGTTTTTAACATATTCTCCACCATTATCAGTTCTTAGCTTAAGAATTTGATGTCCAGATTGTTTTTCAACAAAGGCTTTGAAGGCCAAAAAGGTGTTAAATACTTCACTCTTGAGTTTTAAGAAGTATACCCAAGTGCGTCTGGAGAAATCATCAATGAAAGTTAAGAAGTACTTGCAGCCAGAGAATGAAGCAGCAGGAAGAGGACCACATAAATCACTGTGCACAAGCTGTAAAGGGGCCGAGGCGTGCCAAGAGGCACGGTTGTCAAAACTGTCTCGATGATGTTTTCCGAGTACACATCCGGAACAAACACCATCTCTGTAAGATACCATAGGAAGACCTGTCACCATATTTTCTTTACATAGATGCTGAAGGGAGCGATAGTTTAAGTGACCAAATCGCTCATGCCAAAGTTTGCTCACTTCATCATTATGAGCAACAAATACTGAGGGAAGATTTGATGACCCAAAGTTGTGAAACTTATACAACCTTTTGGAATCATCAGCAAGACCAGTAGCTAGAATCTGTTTAGGATCTTTTAGATCCTTGATTACAACATCATGAGGTGAAAATTCAACAATTTTACCTTCACCTGAATGAGTTATCTGATAGACAGATAGAAGGTTGCAGGATAAGGTTGGAACACATAATACATCATTAAACTGACCATTGTCTAGATGAACAGTTCCAGTCCCTACAACATTAAGAGATCTATCATCACCAACATATATATTTTTGGTGTTACAATCATTTAAAGAAGAAAACATGGCTTGGTTTTTGGCCATGTGACAAGAGGCTCCAGAATCAATGAGCCACTCATGAGAATGAGAAGAAGAAGAAGATACATTTAATGCATAACCAGACTGAGATGATTGACAATGACATGCAGAAAGTGCCATTCCGGAAGTTGAAGTTGAAGTAGGCTCCACATGGATGTTATGTTTCTTCATTGCGGCTTCCAAGGCTTCCATCTTCTTAAAGCATTTAGATTCTAAGTGGCCATCTCGATTACAAAAGTTACAATGTCTATCAGTCTTCTTCCATTTGTTTTTATTGGTCTTATCATTTTGCTGAAATGATCTTTCATTTTGAGGCTGAGATGGTTTAGGACCATTCTTTTGAGGATATGACTTCTTAGGATTCTTTGAATTTGGTTGCTGCTGGGCGGCTAACGCTTTCGTGGAAGAGTTTTCAAGATTAAGAAGACCAAGGTGTAAGAGTTTTTCTTGTTCTCTTATTAAGGAATCACAAAAGGAGTCAAAGGAAGGGGCCTTGTAGTCTTTTCCTTGACAAATGAAAGCTTCCCTTGTAGAATGGAAAGTGGAAACAAATACAGAGTAGGCTGGTCCCAACTTAGTAAGGATGGAATAAATAAGGTTACCATCTTCTTTCTTAACTTTAACACCTTCCAAGAGATATCTAAGGTTCTTGAATTTGGACAAGAAATCTTCAATGCAAGAAAAATTATTAGGATCCAAAGTAAGCAACTCATTTTCAAGTTGATGGGCTCTAATTTCATTTTTAATCCCAAAAATTTTAGCGAGTTTTTCTAATGCTTCATGAGGAGTCTCAAGTTCTGCAATGTGGAATCTAAGATCAGGAGAAATAGACATCCCTATCAAACCACGTGCTTGATCTTGTCTATTTTCCCATTTTGCAGTCTTGTCTTCATCTTTTGGTTTCTTCTCTTGGTCTGTGGCTATTCTGAAGAGACCTTTGCTTCTAAGTAAATCTTCCATGTAGGCTACCCATTGGAAGTAGTTAGTGCTGTCAAGAATGACTTGGCATGGACTTTCCATTTTTAAAAAAACTAAAGCTGAAGATGCTGAAAGTAAGTGTTCCAATGGATAGATCTCGAAAAAATAGGCGGTTTTAAAAAAAACGGCTCTGAAAAGGGCTTCCGGATGAAGAAGTTATGGCTTTTTGAAAAAAATTGTTGACGTTGCCGGCAAAGTGCGCGAATGTGCGGGAATGAAAAAAAAAATCCGCCCCCACAAAATGGAGACTTGAACCCAAGACCTCTACTCTCTTAAAATAGCTTTGAACCAATTGATCTATACAAAAAATTTGAGAGAGAGAGAGAGAGAGAGAGAGAGAGAGGGGGGGGGGGGGCCTTGGTTTGCGTGCTTGCCTTGAGAAAGCTATTTTTCCCTACAAAACACAAAACACAAAACCCAACACGAATATGCAAAGAAAAACGAACCTTGCGGCTCAAAGTTAGCTTTAGCCAAAAAACTAGAAATTTTAAAAAAAATCTCAAAGTTAGCTTTAGCCGAAAAACTAAATATTTTTCTCAATGTTTCTGATTTTCCGAGATCACACTAAGGTGCAGGGAAAAGAGCATACGCATGAGAAAAATCCTTCCTTTCTGTTTCTGATTTGCCCAGATCGCACAGAGTCATAGGGCAAAGAGCATACGCAGAAATGAAAGGTATAGATCCGGTTAAAAAAAAGGCTAATTAAACTGAGACCGAAATAAGCAGAGAGAAAATAACAGTAAACTGCAAAAAAACACTATATACCTCCCGATCTGAAAAATGACGCAGCTAGGGCTATCGGAAACCTTTTCGCGTGAAACGAAAGGGGTTCCTCACTGGAACAGATGCTCCGAATGCAACAGAGCAGTCCTCTCGGCCCGAAAGCAGTCAGAAACAGCAGATCTAGGAACCAACAGCCGCATGCAGTTCTACCGGCTTCAGATTTGGATCACCAACGGACGCGGCCCTCAAATAGCTCTGATACCATGTAGGAATTTACAGGGTAAGTTCCTCAGAAAGAACACCAAAAGGACACCGCTCACAACCAGATCTCAAATCAATACACCAGTATTTTTGACGTGGTTAAAACCCTCAAAGTGTAAGGAGGGAAACAGTCCACGGCCTGTCCCAACGTGGGTACTACAGGCAATTTATTAATCAAAGAATGAAAATTTACATAAGCTTCTCTCATGCACAGATTACTCGAACAATGACCCTCCATGCGCTTTAAATAGAACTCATGGACCAATCGGGTGTCAAGCCACGGATCAAGTGTCGGTAATACCGAGGTGAGAGTGAACCGTCGGATCACTACATATCGTGACCGTCGGATTGTAAGTTACAAAATGTACAACAGTAAAGAAACACACTTTACCTAACTCTATACCTAACTATAAACTAGACCAAGTTGAACTTAACTATATCCTATGTGTCGGAATATCCTAACACCAATCTTGTTCCCACAAGAAAAAAGACAGGTGAGATTAGGCTATGTGTAGACCTAAGAAATTTAAACCAATTCTCCCTAAAAGACCACTACCCATTTCCCAAAATGGATCATATTCTGCAGAGAGTAGTGGAGTCATCTAGAATTTCTTTGCTAGATGGCTTTTCAGGTTTCAATCAAATACTGGTTCACCCGAATGACCAAGACAAGACAGCCTTTACCACACCGTGGGGAACATTTAAGTATGTGAATATGCCATTCGGACATAAAAATGCTAGTGCTACCTTTCAAAGAGAAATGGACATTGCATTTGCCAAAGAAATACATGATTTCCTAGTTGTCTACCTTGATGACTTAACCCCTTTCTCCAAATCTGATAAAGAGCACCTGAAACATTTGAGGCAAATATTCATGACATGTAAGAAATATGGCATTTCCTTGAACCCCAAGAAATCCCTCTTCGGCCTTGAAGAAGGAAAACTCCTTGGCCATATCATATCAAAGGACGGGATTAGAATTGATCCTGAAAGAATCCAAGCCATCCTCCAAGTCCCATATCCAAGAAACATAAAAGAGTTGCAATTATTCCTTGGAAAAATCAACTTCTTGAGGAGATTTATTCCAAATCTAGCTGAGCTAATAAGACTATTAAGTAACATGTTAAAAAAGGATGCTAAGGTAAAATGGTCTCTTGAGACCAAGCAAGCCTTTGAGAGTATCAAAACTGCCTTAACCCAAGCCCCTGTCCTCACAAGTCCGCAATTTGATAGGGAATTTATCATACTTTCTTTTGCATCTGATCACACCATAGCTGTTGTCCTTTTGCAAAAGGATGACCAGGGAGCTGAAAAGCCAATTGCATTTTTAGTCGAGCCTTAAGAGATGCCCCTCTAAAGTACCCAATCATGGAGAAGCAGACCTATGCCCTGGTCAAAGCAATCAAAGATTTCCGAGACTACATTTTATATTCACATGTGATTGCTTATGTACCAAACGCTGTTGTAAAAGACATATTAACCCAAGAGGGATTAGAGGGCAAAAGAGGCAAGTGGATTGCTAACATCCTTGAGTATGACATAGAAATAAAACCAACCAAACTGATAAAGGGACAAGGTTTAGCCAAACTGATGTCTGAAACAAACTTTCAAGCCTTAGACATCAACCAATTGGACAATGAACAGGAGCTGACGACTCCACAGATCAGTGAAACCTTTTTGCAATCCCCATGGTATGCTGATATATGCTTTGTATTGTTAAACCTGTTTGCTCCCCCAGGATTGTCCAGGACCAAGAAAAGATTTTTAAAAATGAAGGCTTCAAAGTTTTGTGTCATAGATGGTGCATTATTTTGGAAAAATCATGAAGGTATATTGCTTAATTGTTTAACCATGAATGAAACTAACGATGTCATGAAAGAATACCATGCAGGTGACTATGGAGGACATCTATATTGGAAGTCCACTGCTGACAAAATTTTAAGGGTTGGTTTCTATTGGCCCTTTCTTTTTGCAGATGTAAGGAAATTTGTCATTTCATGTCATAAATGCCAAATCTTTGAGGGCAAAAGAAAGCTATTGCCCCTGCCCCTTAAACCCATCTCAACTGAAAGCCTTTTCAACAATGGGGTCTTGAATTCATTGGAGAAATCCATCCCTCTTCCTCAGGCCATCACAAGTGGATTCTAACAGCCACCGACTATTTCACCAAGTGGGTTGAAGCCATCCCATGCAGGCAGGCCAATGACTCCATCATTATCTAGTTCCTTGAGTGCAATATCCTTTCTAGATTTGGCTGCCCTAAGAAGATCATTACTGACAACGCCGCTGCTTTTAAATCCAAAAAAATGATCAATTTTTGCCATAAATTTCACATCACCTTGGGGCATTCCACAACCTATTACCCCCAAGGTAATGGCTTGGCTGAGTCATCTAATAAGAGCTTCATTAATATCATAAAGAAAGTGCTAGAAGAAAACAAGAAGAACTGGCATAGAAAGCTCACAAATGCCCGTTGGGTAGACAGACTTTCAACAAAGAAATCCATTGGGATGAGCCCTTATGAGCTGGTATATGGCATGGAGGCCAGATTTCCTTCATCCTTGGGCATCCCTACTATCAAACTGTTACAGGAGATCCAAGCTGAACCAAATGATATTCAACAAAGAGTCAATCAGACCATTCATCTTCAGCAAACCAGAGAGCAAGTTTACGACAGAGCTCAGATTTTGCAAGAGAAGCTCAAAAAGATGTTTGATAAAAGAGCTAAGGCAGAAGATTTCTGTGTTGGAAACAAAGTTCTAAGGTGGGACTCACGAAGAGAAGACAAGGGAAAACATGCAAAATTTGATTTTTTATGGAAAGGGCCATTCGTTATTTCTGTTGTTCAGGGAAATAACACATATTTTCTCAAATCTGTAGAGGGAAGCACAGCTGAAGAAGGCCCTGTAAATGGCCGAATGTTAAAACATTACCATGATCCCTTTTAAGGGATACAATGCAACTCTGTATATATCTCTTTGTACATCGATATTTGTATATATCAGCACTTTGTTTTTATTTTTTGTATAGGCAGTTTGAGTGTTAGAGGAGCAGTAGCAAAGTTTGCGAAGACACAGTTAATGCAAGTATTCCATTTTTTAAGGCTCTATCTCTGCATTAATCTCAGCCAAACAACAAAGAGTAACGTTGTCATATCATATCAATTCATGGCAATGCTCAAGCAACATTATATATAATATCAAGCACGCAGAAGAAAGTAGGCAGTGCTTCACTTTTTATGACAATGCAGTTGAGGAGAGGGTTGTTCATATTTCGAAGTTTCACACTCTTAACAGCCAGCATAAAGAAGTTTTCTAATCTACAGCAACAATAGAAAATCAAGGCAGTCTGACCTGCTGTTCTTAGCTTTTCACAAGGAAAAGCCATCCCCAAGTGGAGCCACTGTTAGCCCCCTGTTGCAACAGGTGTTCATCTTTCCTGATTGACAGTTTTACATGCCAAATATTTCATAATTTGCATACTGCAATGCTCCATATTTCCAGAAAGAGATCAAAAGAGACCATGAAAGTGTACAAGTCTAAATGCCACTGCTGTATTCCAATTTTGATGACTTAACCATTTTCGAAGAATGTTCTGTTAAGGGAAGTCCAAACAGCTTAATCTTGGCTTCCCTAGGTTTCAATTTCTTGCTTTAGAATATAGAGAATGAATATCTGTCCAAACAGCTTAATCTTGGCAGATTTGTAGATAGGTAGAGAAACAAAGGAGCCCAACTGCTTAATCTGGGCCCTTGGTAGAAATAAGGATAGATTTAGATAGGAGGGCACTCAAAAGAAAAATTGTAAAGCAGGGTTTGCAAGTCTAAGTGCACCCAAACCAAAACGAAGAAAAAATGTTAGGTAAGTAGGCTGGGTAGGTAGTTTTGAGGTTGCAGAATGTTGATTTGTGATCAATTTTGTGTTTCAAAGTGATATTGTACTTCAGATCACAGGTACAAGGCAGTTTTCATTTGGAGGAGCTCAAACGAGGCATGGCTAACTCCCCTTTCTTCTTATTCCCCAAATCACTCACTAATTTCCTAAAGAGGTCAAGATCTGCTTGATTCCTCTTAGTTTCATTATTTTCCATATCATTTTCCTGGGTGAAGATCTGCTTCACTCAAGGATTTGCATTCTTCCTCTATGAGTTACTTTTCCCCCCTTGATAGCCTAAGATCCACATACTTAGCACTTTTTTTCATCTCCATATTAAATACTAACTCTATTATTTAGCTCCCTAAATCATTTTCCTATCCCGTACTATGCAAAAATATATAAAATCCCAAAAATATTAAATAATCCCCCCCTTGGCACTATAGCCATATTTTTCTAAGTCCGGGAGGCAGTAGTCCATATGGGGCTCCTACTAACCCATCCGTGTCCTAACTGGAGTTAGTCTGACACCTGGTCATGCTAACAACCATTCCCCCTTAACCCCAACCCTACAACACCCATATTCCGCCCTTATCCTAAAGTTTTACATGTAAATATCTAACCCGCCTGCTTATAACCCCATAAACCCACTCTTCTAATGTTTAAACCCCCCTCGCCATTTAATAAATTATTCAAATGCGCCACGGGTCCCGTCCTTTATCCCTCCGCTGCCTCATCTGCGCCGTTGACCATCAGATCTGGCGCACCGCAGATCAACGGTGGGCGGGTCTTGTCATCTCCGAAGCCGCCGAGGGTTAACGCCCAGGAGATCGGCGGTTTTCCCGTCGTACTCCCGCCACGCGTCACCCTTTCGGCTGTGGCGGAGCCCCCTCCTCCAATACCACCTATGTGGAAAGGTGGTGCGCCATGAAACCGGATACCGCCTCCGCCGAGTGACGTCATCCTGCAATGTCATCAAACTGCGTCGGCCTCCTGCCACTGTACTGCCAAATCATCCTGCCACGTCTCTGCCACCGTGTCACTACCATGTCATCCGTCGTACTGCTGACGTCACCCTGCTGACATCATCCCACCACATCACTTCCGTACTGGGACCCACCGCTGATGTCATGCTGATGTCACTGTCAAAAAGCACGAAAGGCGCAAATCGCAGCCTAGGAAGCCCAGAACTAGAATCTGAGGCAGTTTTTCATGCACGATTAGCGCCTAGCACTAATCGCGCATGGCTGTGAGAAATAGGCCAAAATGGAAAGCCCCTTCGTGACTTGGCCTCCAGCAAGCCCGAAAGGCACAAAATGACCAGAATTTCTTCGCAAAGCATACAGAAAGGGGCAAACACAGTTTTTAAAGAAACAACGGGCCGAACAGAAGCCATTAAAGTCGATGAGATAGTCTAAAGCACTCAGAAGACGTTAAAGAGGCCAGGTTCAGCGCCAAAGAGTACCAGAGGAAGCGGCAAAGAGTATCAGTCGAATTTTTTTAATGAAAAATTTTATTCCCGATGCAGGTGAACATTAAATGACCTCCAACAAAGTCAAAGAAAAAGGTGGAGCTCTAATCAAGGCTCTCCCATCACAGTTAATGCACCTCAGAACCACTCAAGAGCATGGATCAAAACCCAAAGCACAGTTATGGCTAAGTGATTAGCACAGAGCCATAAAGGCAATACATTAATTCCTTTATGTTACAGCTGCACCCACCGCAGCTCGAGGATATTTTCCCGCACTTATTTCAGACATGTGTTAGGTTTAGGACATTTATTACAACAGATCTGTCTGAGATCTGATTAGTGTAGATATTTTGCTTATATAAACAACCCTAATTCACTGTTTAAAGGGGTTGGTTAGTTGATTGTATAGAAAAGGAGAGACTCGCTCTGTGGACATGAGGTTTTACTTAATCAAAGATTGCTGAAAAGTTTGGAGGAATGACTGTGTGCCGTGTATTAGTGATCTGAAGAATTGAATGTGGAATACTTGTGCTGCAACATGATGCAATAAGTGTTTCTTACCTCAGTTTCAATTTCATATATGTTTTATCATACTTGTATCACCGTCTAAATAGCAGGAAGAAAGATTAGCTTAGAACTGGTTTAATTGCCCTCTATGCTCAATTTCTGTTGTTTCTATATGTTTTCATCTGGATTAGTAATGAATATGAATTCCTTGCAGCTCATATTTTCCCTAATTCACTCATGTTTGACAGTTATCTAGGGATTCTTCACTGCTCCTAGATAGATCTCATTTGCCTTCCCTCTGCTAAGCTGAAAGAGAGATTCTTAATTGCCAATCTTTCCTAGCCCTCATTCCATCTTTTTAAGCTTGAATCATTGCTTCATGTGCAGCTATCTTGCTCCATATTCCTTCTTGTGACCAAGAAAATGCACCAGCAGTCTTACTCCATGACTCCACACCCAATGGTTCTAAAACCTTCATGCTATATCTGCCTCTCTACTTGAAAGCATCAATCTTCCCACCAAAATCAAAACAAAACCCCTTGAACTCAATAAATAGCCTAAAATCATCTTCAACAAAGCTAAATCAGAAAGAGAGAGCCCTCTTTGATTTCAGGTGGGCTAAGACCTGCAGTCCAAAGATTGGTTTGTTGTTACCTCGGCCGTATCCTTTTAGGAGTTTAAAGGACAACCTGAGTGATAACAAAAACTATCTTGAGTTGGAAACCCAAAGCTGATCAAGCGACTTAAGGAGATTGAAAATAAGATTACAATAGTTGTTGACTACTGGATGTTGGAAATAATACTGAGAGGGGGGGTGAATTAGTAAAATCAATATAACTTTTTCATTTCCATATTCAGATTCATATATGCTACTTCAGTTAAGGAAAACGACGTGTATACGCAACTGTGTTTAATGCAACAAGCGTATATCCAGTAAACTTATGATTCAGTTAGTTGATCCTTAATGAGTGCATCAGAACATTATTAACCATATAAATAGTAAACAGGAGTAGTAAACAAAACAGATCATCACACACAAGAAGCACACATGAACACCATGATGTAAGGTGGAAACCTAATGTGGGTGAAAACCACCTGCTGCAAGTCGTCCCTATATTTCTTTAATAAGAAACTTCTTTTTACAATAATTCTATACTAGTGCAGTCTTATAACAGTACACAGGCTTCTACCTGCATAAGGCTACACCCTTCTCTCGTTTTCCAGCTTCTCCTGGAAGGGAGCTACATCCCCCTTAGCTCTTGTACTAGTCGATCCTTTTACTAGTACGTAGGTGCCAGCCTACTGAATGCTCCAACCTTCACTCGTTTTCTAGCTGCTACTGGAAGGGAGCTACCACCCCCTTAGCTCTTGTACTAGCTGATGTACTAGTACATAGGTGCTAACCTACAGAGGGCTACAACCTTCTCTTTCTTCCTCCAGGTACCACATTTCATAAATTTTCAGACTGGATACTCTTGAAGCACAACACCATAATCTGAAAGGCCACGTTTCATCCAATTTTCATACTGGACCCATCACTATCATTGAGGCACACAATCAATCAACACTAGCATGATCAATCTCTAAATCACCCAATACTGAATCACTGAAACTCTGTCAACAAACTACAGTCACCAGAACACAAAGCAGAACACAAAACTCTGCAACAACATTCAGATCTAACTGTATCATCAAAAATCATGCATCAGAGTACATGCACTACTTGGAAGAGCCGAACCAGCGTGTATACGCAACTTCACCAAAGCAAACCAGCGTATTTGTCATCAATTACTTACTTATAACTTCACTGCACTTCCTGACTTCAGACATACCCAGATCATTACATATACAAGGATAATACATATGTTAGCAACCAGATCTAGTCCATCGAATCACATAAAGATAAGTCATTATGATCGTGATCCATTATAGATCTCATCCAAAAACACTGAAGCTAAACATAATCAACCAATCTGAATATGCAGAATACTGACACCAGTAAACAGTCACTAGAACTCAGACTTTGCATCAACTACCAGAACCACCTGTAACTTCAAATATGATAGTGTATATGGTATACGCTACTTAGATGTATATAACCTGCGTATGTACGCGCTTTTATCAAAGTCAACCAGTTTATACATCTGTAAATATTCATTCATGAGTTGCAGCTATTTCAAACTTAAGTTATACCCAAATCAGAACATTACATGCGTCAGTATACAGATCTAGAATAAGCATAATCAAGCCATATAGAGATGATTCATTCCAAACCATTTGATCTCGATCTATCCTTAGATCTTGTTCTCCATCAACTGGTGAGGTTCCTTCTTAGCTCAGATCAAGCAAAGCATCATGAACCCATAACCTGCATACTAGATCTCATACTTCATCAGATATTCAAGACTTTCTGAATGCCTTTGCCTAATGATCTTCTTCTCCTTTTAGAGTCTTAGGCCTTACTCAATACCATGGTCCAAAACCATTTAGAATCAATACTAGGGACACAATACCTAGGTTAAACACTTCAAACGCAATACCATGGTCCAAAACCATAGGTCTAAATACCACGGACACAAAAATAAGCTTTCCCACATGTACACGCTTTTTCATGCATGAAAGTGCGTGCATACGCATACGCTACTTTTGATCAGAAATCTCGCGTGTATACGTGCCTTTGTATATAGTGAACCTATGTGTATAACCTGTGTGTATACACTACTTGGTATATAGTGAACCTGTGTATATAAGCAACTTGGTATATAGTGAATGTGCGTGTGTACACGACTTGGTATATAGTGAACCTGCGTATATACTTTTCTTTCTTCCTTCTTTGTAGTCTGATCATCAATTCTTTGCTACTGACCTGCTGCACTATGATTTGTCATTTGTGTGAGTTGCCATCAAGGACAACACTTGTATCATAATGCCAACATTGGATTGATATTATCCTCAGAGGATTTATTACTGAATTCACGATTGACACATCAGTATCCTACAACGAATCTGAGCGTTGATTTTTCAAAGTTCCATGAGGTAAGTACCTAAATTATTTAAAGCTCTAGATTAAGATGATGTTATGTGAAAAGGATGTACTACTACCTATGAATTAATGTTAAAAGAAGCCAGACTGGATCTATGCGAAGCAGAAAAAGGTTCAGAATAGACCTTGATAAATTCACTGAGGGTGAGTACAGTCCATTATTGGGTGAATCAGAAAGTGAAGAAGAAAGGAGCAACCCTAGTATGCCTAGAGGTGCGTTGCAGTCAGATAATCAAGGCACTTTGAAGATTCCTCATCTGACCACTCCATCTCCACCTTCACCTACACCTCATACAGCTACACCTCCACCTCCACCTCCACCATTTAACATGGCTAACACAATGAAGATGCCTATTTTTAAGGGTCGAGGATCACAGGATCTTGATCAATTTTGGTTTGTCGCATAAGCTATGTGGAAAGCACAACATATCAATGTTGACGATACGAAGAAAGCACATTTTTTCACAACATTGCAGGACAAAGCACTATCATAGTATATCAAGTACAGTATGATGAATTCAATGACTTCACTAGCTATGACAAAGAACGCAATGAACATAGAGTTTAAGAAGCCTAAGTCGCAGTCACGGTGCATTACAAAAATAAAATAATTTAAGAAAGTAGTCAATGAGACTACCTGGGTTGTAGATAAGAGGTTTAAATTCTTTCTGGGATAAGTCAACATCCAAATCTCTGAGGAATAGAACAAAGAGTGGTATATAGTTGCGTTATTTCCAATCTCATATTACCACTATTGCAACAAAATATTTGGACGTGGGCAGAAGCATTGTAAATTTCGATGAAGTTAGAAGTTTCGTTGGTATAAGATACTCACATAGGGGTTCAATAGATATAGTCCTAGTTAACAAGCTTGCATATGGAACTGCAAGATTTTAAAAAAGGAAAGGAAGCTCGGTTCGAGATGCGCTCAGAATTTTAGTGTACAAAGTGTAAGGTGAAGGGTCACTATAAGGACTAGTGTCTTGTTTATCATGATTGTGTGACTGCCAGAGGTCCTAAGACTTTGAAGCTGAAGCCTAGTGCTAGACCAAGTACTGGACCAAGTGTTTGGTATAGTATTTGTTGAGTTGCAGGCCAACACATAACTGAACATTGTTATCTGTTATAGAAATATGTGTAGTCGCTACGGCAATTATTTTGTTACTTCTGTCGATCAGTAGGACATGACAAGAAGGATTTTTGCAACTATGATTTGATGATGGATCAAACTCCGGCATATATATGATGCAAGTTGAAGGTTGCGCATGGGAAGATCATGGTTCACTTGCGGCCCATGGAGGATTTCAAAGTTGAGGAGGGGGCACTGGATGCGTTCGGGTTCAAATCATATGTTATAACTATGGAAAGACTGGAAATTTTGCGTGGGATTGTTAGAACCCCACTCACCCTTCATATCAATATTGTAGACAGTTTTACCATGTGATAGAGGATTTCCTTGTTTTAATGGATAATATGCAGGAAAAGAAGAATAAATGGCCTGCACAGAATTTACAAATGATGATATCTGAATCACACGAGGATGCTCCAAGCATTAATACAGTGACATAAAGCGGTGCAGATACAGGAGAATATAAAATAGAGGATAAAAATCTTGTGGTGAATGCATGGGTTAGGAAGGCAGGAGAGAAGAGTATTGGGTTCAATATGTAGAGGGAGAAAGAAACCTTCATGGAACCAAAGAAGGGTTTCATGGACCCGGGAGCTTCGATCTCTAGGACATAGATGCAATTAGTGTCATGAAAGAATAATTATAAATTTGCTACCGCGACAGAGAATTATGATCCAAATATTCTGAAATCATTTCTACGGACATGCATGAATTTGCTCATAAATTAGAAAGAAGTAGAAGGACTTCAAGAGCTAATCAATAATTGCGTTGGTAAATAAAATCCACAACCCAAACAACATGCAGGAAACAAGGTAAACAAAAATAATAAAAGAACAGGCTCAGAGATGCGATTAACTATGCAAATCAGTGAATTCAAAATGGATCAGGTAATTCTTGACTTGGGATTTGATGCAAATGTATTGCCGAAACAACTTGGGGGTGAATGGGGAAACCCAAGTTGCAATGATCAAGTATTCAACTGCGCATGGCCAATTAGTAGAAGATCATCTTGATGGGTCGATTGTAGGGAGTTGTTGTGGATATCGAAGGAGCATGCATATTAGCAGACTTTGAAGTTATTGAGACTATGGATGACAACAATCCATATCCAGCATTACCTGGACTTGATTGGGCTTTTGATATGGATGTGATAATCAATTTGAAGAGAAGGACTATGGTGTTTGAAAAGAACAGTACTAGGGTCATTACTCCTTTAGATCCCTCTGAAGGAGTGTGCGATATAGAATCCTTCCTCAAACAATATGGTGATGAAGATATTGACCACATCTATAAGTTAACTGCGTAAGACGAGGATTGGATCAACCCCACCGTAGATGGAAGGATAAGTTGGGAGAAGGATAGTGCATGTCATTCACACTTGCATGAAGGATTGGAGAATTGGCAGAACTGGTTGCATGAATTTTCTACTATGCGCTCTAATAAACTAACAAAATCTCTTTGCTACATGTCTAGTGAGATACGTAATTTTCCATATTATGATGGGATAGGTGATGTCAGTTTATTTCTTGATGAGTTTGAAAGGGATGTACCAAAAGAGCAATGATTCCATGCCTTGGATATAGCTTTGAGGGCTATTCTTTCATGATGGTGGGGCACACATAAATATAATATATGAGATTGGAGGGAATGCCATCAATTAATGAGGCTTAGGTTTGGTTATGCAAACACAAGGCTTGCTAAGAAATATTATGGTAGGGATGTTCCTTGAGAACATTTAACTCGTTGGGCTAAAGCGTGGGGTGAAGAACCTCAACCAAATTGGGTACACATATTTTATTATACTTTGGATGTAATACCAATGAATTGGTATCTGGAAACGGAGGTTTGCCATGGCACCGCTGGCTAGTATTATATGAAAGAAAAGTTCCTACTGACTTTTAGTTTCGAAGATGTGTTTTAGTGTATAGATGATGCACTTCAGGAGATCAAAGAAACAATTTTTTGGACATCGAAAGAGCCTACGACTTGGGTACAACTTGATTGGAATGCGCAATTGCAAAGTGCTCTAGGTTGCGATAATATAACCATAGAAGAAGGCAAGGAGGATCCGTGAAACATCAACATCCTTGAATTGGAAGTACAACACGAGGTTGCAAAACCAAATGTTGGCATACCTAACATATCACAACCTGTTAAGACAAAGCAAGTCAATATAGGCTTAGAGGTGGAGCCCAAGTTTTCATGCATCGATGATTACTGGGATGAGGATACAGTAGGAAAGGTTGTCGAATTACTGCATGAGTACCAGAATCTATTTCCGATGAAGTTTTCAAATCTGAAAGGCATTGTAGGTGTAATGAAAATCACTTTGAAGCCAGATACGAAACTAGTAAAACAATGATTGTATAGGCTAAACTCAAAATACAAGGAAAATGTGAAGTAAGAACTTGATAAGATGCTCACAGCCGAAATAATTGAACCTATGGAGGAATATGAATGGGTAAGCTGAATGGTAGTGTAGAAGAAAAATACTAAGGGAGAAATAAGGATTTGTGTTGATTTGATAAAGTTGAATGATGCATGCATGCATGACACATTCCCAACACCATTTACTAATGAGTTTTTAGAGAATGTTGGAGGACAGGAGGCCTACTCCTTCACAAATGGGTTTTTAGGGTACCATAAGATCAAGACCGCACTAGAGGATAGGAGTAAGATCACTTGTTCTACTGCATGGGGATCGTTTTAGTATACAGTCATGCCGTTTGGGTTGAAGAATGCACCTGCGATATTCTCTAGGGTGGTTGTCATCATTTTTAAGGAATTCATCCACAAATTTATGGAAGTTTACTTTGATGACTAGACCATCTTTGGATTGGTAAAGAAGCATGTTTCGAGTCCACGCTTGATGTTAGATACCTATAGAAAATATCAGATTTCATTGAACCTAAAGAAGTTCTTTTTTTGTGTACCATATGGGATATTATTGGGACATCTTGTTTGTAAACAAGGATTGATGGTGGACCCTAGAAAAATTGTTGTTAATATCAATTTGGATCCACCAAGGAATGTCAAGCTACTACGTGTGACTCTAGGACATATTGGTTACTATCCGAATTTCATAAAGGCTTACGCACAGATCACTGTGCCGATGGAAAATTTACTAAAGAAAGATGTTGCCTTGTGTTGAAACAATGAATTTCAGGAGAGCCTCGACATCTTAAAGGAAAAAATGTTTATTGCACCAATTCTGGTGTTTCTAGATTGGAAGAAGCAATTTCACGTCCATGTAGATGCATCATGCATAGATTTGGGGGTTGTCTTAGCACAGCCAAGAGAAGGGGATCTTGATCACCCCATCACATTTGTGAGTCAAAATTTATCTAAGGCAGAAAGGAATTACTCCACAACAGAGTGAGAAGGCTTGGCTATGGTGTACACACTGCAAAAATTCAAACATTACTTATTAGGTGCGCACTTCAAGATGTTCATGGACCATTCTACACTAAAGTACTTGGTGAACAAGCCTGTGTTAGGGGGAAGATCTACAGGTGGCTATTGTTGTTCCAAGAGTATGACTTTGAGGTCATAGTTAATCCAGGATGATTGAATGCTTGGCTAGATCACTTGTCTAGAATTGAGAATGGTAAAGAACCAACAAACATTAAAGAAGGACTGCCCAATGCGCAACTTTTTGCAGTACGGATTGTTGATGATCATTTTGCTGATATCATCTACTTTTTGTCTACTCGATTAGCCCATGAGGAGTATACAACTCAACAGAAGAAAGAACTCATATGCTAAGCTACAGAATTTTCTCTGATTGTCGAACATTTGTATAAAATGGGCCCCAATGAGATATTGTGCAGATATGTCCCTGAGCACAAATGACACAGTATTTTGGCTGAAGAACGTGGTGGTGTCATGGGAAGTCACTATGCAAGAAAGGCCACTGCAAAGAATATTTTAAGAGCAAGACTCTTTGGGCATCCAAACCTTGACAATATATACTCGAGAATGAAGTGTGTAGCAGTGTCTATGCTGCAATCCTTTATCGGTTGTGCTTTAGCCCACCTGGTCAGATAATCCATCACAGTGATAATGTACCACGCACTAGTCTTCTTTCCCAGTGGTTTGATCAGTCCAACAAAGTCAATCGCCCACTTATTAAGGCCACTGTAAGTAATATTTTAAGAGCGAGACTATGGTGGCCCATAGTGCACAAGGATTCCAAAGCATATTGTGGTGCTTGCGATGTCTTCTAGAGGACTGGAAGACCATTGAGAAGGGATGAGTGTTGTTGAATCCACAAGTCACCTTAAAGACCTTTGATAAGTGGGTGATTGACCTTTCTGGACCAATCAAACAACTGGGAAATAAGACTAGTGCGCGGTACATTATCACTATGATGGATTATTTGACTAGGTGGGCTAAAGCACAACTGATAAAGGATTATAGCGTAGACACAACTACACACTTCATCTTTGAGTATATATTTTTGAGTTTTGGATGCCCAAAGATCCTGATGAATGATAGAGGTTAACATTTCTTGCACAACACTATTGAAGCACTAACAAAGGAGTTTCAGGTACATAATCAGAAAAGCATGCCTTATCATCCTTACGTGAATGGCACGATTGAGGCTTTCATAAAAAAATTGGAGAACGCTCTAACTAAAGTATGCAATGTCAACATGAATGTTTGGGATGTGTACATACCCATAGTTTTACGGCCATACAGGACTACTTGCAATAAGTTGACAGGTCAGACTCTGTTTCAACTAGTATATGGACAAGAAATTGTAATTCCTATGGAGTACATAGTACCCAATCTTCAGATTGTGGCCGTTACAGATATGGTGGGAAAATATATTATGGAGGAGAGATTGGAACAACTTCTTGCGCTTGAAGAGGATCGATTTCTTGCAGGATTTCACTAACAAATACAAAAAGCCCGGGAAAAGGCATGGCACGATCAACATATTAAGCAGAGAAATTTTAAGAATGGAGACTTAGTTCTGTTGTACAATAGTAAGTTCATTAAGTTCCCTGGTAAGTTCAAGATGCATTGAATAGGACCATATGTTATCAGGGATATATCAGATGGTGGCACAATTCATCTTGTGAATATGAATGGAGAAATATTTGTTGGGTGAGTAAATGGGAGTAGGTTGAATCTCTACAAGGATGATTCCATCACTTCGGATGCACGATGGATATGAATGTAAGCTAGTCTTAGTGCTACAGGCAGTTGGAAGGAAGCATGGGACTATAAAGTACTCTACCAATGAAGGAATTTGTTGAAGAAGGAGGGTTGTGTGGTATTCAGGAGGATGGTTCAGGTGGAGGAAGTTGTGATGAAGAAGGGTAATTGCATTGTAAGGAAGGGTTTGACATAGTTCATCTATAATATGACCATTAGATTTTCTACAGTTGATTTGATAGGGGACTTTTTGTTAAAAGGAGTGGGGGAAACACATTTAAGGAGCAGATCTAGGCAAATCTTCCACCAAATTCACATTTATGAGGAGGATATGAAGGAGATCAAGGAGTTTGAAATTGAAAAAGGTTATAAATATGGCACCCTGCTCCACATTATAATACTTTTCTTGTTGAGAATTCAAAGTGTGAATTTCCAGCTAAGTATGAGATAAGTGTTTTGCTGCATGTCTGGTCGGAATTGGGAGGAGATTGAGCAAGAGTTTCTTAGGAAAGGGATAGGATCCATTATGACTGCTACATCACTAGTGCATGCCACTGCACCAAGATTGTCGAGAACAAATCCTAGTACCACAAAAATAGTATCCAAGGAATAGAAGAAGCCACAAAAGCCTCTAGTTAGGCAATCACTAAGGAAAATCCCCACTGAACAATGTTCTAAGGAGAGAATGAATAAGCTGAAGAAATGGATGGAGCCCAAAGATTTGGATGAGGAAGAAGTGGACGACTGAATAGAGGATATTAGCGCAGATGAGGTGGAACCGATATCTAGGTTTCCACCCTATATTCCAACGCAAAAGCCAACTTAAAAGATGACCAAGGACCTAGATGCTATAAAATTTTAGGTATTTACACCCTTGTTACCCGAGGATGTACCGGTTGAGGGAGACTTTCTGGAAAGGGTGCCATAACTACACATGGACGACTAGGATCTGAATGATCAAAACAAGTATCCCTAATTCAAGCCTAGCAAGTATCTGAAAGTCGTTTACTATGAGGAAGTTGGAGTCACAAGGGTCAAACGACTACCGTGGGCAGTAGGAATTCAACGAGTTGGGTTGATGAATATGCTCTATGTTCCACACTTTGGGAAAATTAACATAAATACAATTTGTGTGCGTTAGTTGTTAGCATTAGTGCATGATGGCTGTCTATGGCTCAGAATGAAGATCCTCATTGATGATATGCTAATTAGAAGGATCATTGCACTCCCTTACCAAGGAGTGAACCTTACTGACGCATTTGTCAAGAAGTCTCAAGAGAAAAAGTTGGCTGATTAGATGAAGAATGAATTTGTCCTTGTTAAGAAATATAAGGGATATGATATTACCTCTATCAGTAATCCAGCGATGTGTATCAGCTGAGTGACTCGAGGACGAGTCACATATTTGTATTTGGGGCCTGTTGGGTAGGGGTCCATAGGTTTAAGTTTTGTCTAAGTCATGTAAATTCACTGCATTTTGAGGAGCTGAGTGCGATTCGCGAAGAGTTATAGGAGTCAAAGGAGCTTTAGGGTGGGTCAAATCCCCTTATTTTGTAAAGGGATGGGATCAATTCGATTATATTGAACTCCGCCCATGGTTTCCTTGGTGAGTCAAAGGCAACAATGCATGTTATGATATGATTTTGGGTCTGTATTTGTCATATATTTCTGTATTCAGGTAAAGTGGAAGGCTCCTACAGCTGTATGCACAAAGACCTTGGTAAGTCTCCAGTTGTGTGTGCATGTCCCTGCAGTTGTGTTCGCAGGGTCAAAAGGATTATATTAGTGAAGCTTTGGATTAATAAAGAAGAATTTGGAACAGATATGTGTATTCTTATATGTTCACGTAGTTTTTTTGTTTTTGATTGAATATGGTTCACTTTTGTACATTTCTTCTGTAATTGCATCACGAAGGTTCAACTATTGTTTTATATGATGAATAATGCATGTTAGACTAGTTACGCGCAACTCGCAAGTTTGTGAAGTAGGAAAATTCTCTACCACTATAAAAATAAGGTTAAAGGTTCACGAAGGTCAGATTAAGCCCTAAAATAAAAGAAACCCTACACTGACACTGCATAGCCCCTTTGGACGTAGAAACCTATTTCTATCATCCCTTAATATTACCTCGGTTGGGACTGTGGTCTGCACTATGCAGATCATTGCTGAAAGAGCCGATAGTATAAGGTTTTTTTTGGTTAGAGCAGACTAACTTGAACCTAGGTCTAAGCCCTTGAAGCCAACA
The DNA here is from genome assembly GCA_031772625.1 of Pinus tabuliformis. Classification (NCBI taxonomy): domain Eukaryota; kingdom Viridiplantae; phylum Streptophyta; class Pinopsida; order Pinales; family Pinaceae; genus Pinus; species Pinus tabuliformis. Next base: position 221,143,691 of record CM062811.1, on the reverse strand, counting down.
AACAATGGGATGATAGGTATATGGAGATTATGCACAGGTTACGACAGGGTATAGGTATAGGTGATCAGGATGCTGACTATCATCTCATGGCAGATGGTTTTGTGAGATTAGAGGTTAGGATCTATGTTTGGATTGCAGTGAGCTCAAGAAGCATATCTTGAGGGAGTTTCACGTCAAGCCATACTTAGGTCATCTAGGGTATCAGAAGACGTTGATGGTGGTGAAGAAGTTCTACTATTGGCTGAATATGAATAATGAAGTGGCAGAGTTTGTGCCTAGATGTTTGGATTGCCAACATTTAAAGGCGGAATGTAAGCATCCAGGTGGTCTACTATAGCCTATTTTCATTCCATAATGAAAATGGGAGGTCATTTTCATGGATTTCATTACATTTCTTCCGAGGACAGTGAGACAAAATGATTCTATTATGGTCATGGTCTAAAGGTTGAGCAAGGTAGCTCACTTCATTCTAGTAAAGACTACATATTCAACTTGTGAGGTGGCACAATTTTTCATCAGGGGGATCGTGAGATTACATGGTTTTTCAAAGAAGATCGTACCGGATAGGGATGCAAAGTTCACTTTTAAGTTTTGGAAGGAACTATTTGCAAGTTTGGGTATAGAGTTGGCCTTTAGTACAACCTATCATCCGCAAACAGATGGACATAGAGAGAGGGTCAACAGGATCTTGGAGGATATATTGAGGATGTACGTGATGCACCAATAGAGAATATGGGAGGATTGTCTCCCATTGGTTGAGTTTGCATACAACAATGGTTATCATAAGTCATTGAGGATGAGGTATTTCAAGGCACTGTATGGGTAGAGTTGCAATATTTCCATCAGCTGGAGTGATCTAGTGAACAAGGTACTTATTGGACCGGATATGTTAGAAGACATGGAACAAGAAATGCAGGTTATAAATAAGAATCTAAAGCTAGCACAAGATAGAAATAAGAGTTATGTGGACCAGCATAGGTCATTCAATGAGTTTCAAGTTGGGGAGCATGTGTATTTGTGCATCAAGCCCAAGAAGAGCTCTTTGAGGATTAGATCATGTGCCAAGTTGAAACCATGGTATTACGGGCCTTTTGAGATCCTTGAGAAGATTGGAATAGTGGCTTATCGATTTGCATTGCCTCCAATAGTGAAATTCCATGATGTTTTCCATGTTTCATTACTTAAAAGGTATATAAAGGCTGGTTATCATGTTATTGATTGGTCTATATTGCAGGTCGAGAAAGAAGGATAATTGTAGCCGGAACCAAATTGTATATTGTAGCGGAAGCATATCATGCTTAGGAACAAAGACATAGCGCAAGTTAAAGTGTAGTGGAAGTGTTTTGGGCCCGAAGAAGCTACATGGGAGATGACAGATTAGATGTGGGCCATGTATCCTTCTTTATTTTCCGGTGGAGGCAAAGAGTTTTGGTATGATGTTTGGTATACGTTTGGCATATGTCTTGCTGAATTTTCTGTATATGTACATATGTATATGGATGTAAATACCACCACAATATGTGTTATAAATCTACAATAAGTGGCATGGTTGTTATATTATTATGTTGTCATGATGTTTTGATTTTGAGCAAGTCATTCATTATAAATACATCAACAAGGTATTTTATAAAGCTCCACGGGAAATATGTTTTCTTTTCAGCAGTTTTTCTAAGCTTTTGGTGTGGTTTAGCACCGAGGATGGTGTTCCCCAAGGTGGAGGGGTCTGTAACAACCCCTAGTTAAAAGTTCATGTAATAAATGTTAATAAAGGAAAAATAACACCATGATTAAGGGACACCTATTCCAAGTTGAATTTTGGGAAAAGATATCCTAGTGGGCATCACTGGATGTGTTTATGGCAAAGGGAAATTGGAAATGGCAATGGCTAAGGCATTAAAAAGGAAAAAAGGGTATTTTGGCAAATTTATTTATGAAAATAAAGGAAAATAGGATAAAAATAAGGTGAAAGGTCACAAGTTGCATGATGGGAGGAAATTGAAGGAAAATAACGGAAAATAAGAATATAGAGACCTCATTGATAAAAAGTATTATGAGGATCAGTTCATGGCTTTTTGTCAGTTCAGTTTTGGAGCTCTCTCATTATTCCCTCTCTTTCACACTCTTGGACACTCAGAGTTTTCTTGGAGCTTTCTAGCTTTGGATAAAGGAAGGGAAAAGCAAGCAAAAGAAGGACAAGGAAAGGAAAGGAAAGAAAAGATCAAGTAAGGAAGAGTAGGATCAAGCAACTTCAGTAGGTAACAGATTGTATGTGTGATTTCCTAGATGGCTTTGACATGCATTTCTTTGCATGTTGGTATATGGTTCTCTTAATGTTAGTGGCATGGTTTTTCCTAGTTATGACAATATTTTTCATCCCTCCCTTGTCTTTTTTCGGATATCCAAGTGTGATGGGATTGTTTTCTCATTTTTGAGCTTTGGAATTTCTATATGGTTTAAGAATCTGTGGCGGAGGTGGTCTTAGGAAAATTCCCAAAGGCCTAGGAATCCATTTGACCAGTTTTGGCAGGATACACAGTAAAACATGAGGGTGAAGTCTCAATTTAGGGCATAGTGATCTAGTGTGGATTGCGATAAATCCTAAGGGACTGGTGTCTCAGTTTAGTGCCTAATGATCTAGTGTGGATTGTGATAAAGCCTGAAAGGCAAGGAGACAGAAAATTACTCAAGGTTAGTGATGGAGTCCAGAGGCATTCCAAGCTTGGTATGGTTTTGTGATCTTGGTTTCGATTTAGTGAGATCACAGTTTGGTGAGGGTGGAGGTGTTTTAACCCTTGGATTCCCTTGGTCGTTTTTGGATTGGTTTATCCATGAGATCCCACATTCATGCTTGGAATATGGCACGAGGGTGATTGGATGAAAGAAATATTTGGTTCAACCATGTCTATGGATGGGTAGTATGTGGAAGTCCTGCACCTAGTCGACTTTTCCTATGTTTAATAAAAGCTATATTCTCTTGATTTTGTACTTACTATTATGTGGCCTTAATAGCTTTTATCTCATTTTTATTTACATGGTTTAAAGCTGGTTAAAAGAATGGTTATATGACTAGGTATTATCATGTTATTTCGTGTATTTACTTGTAACTGAAAGGATAATGGATGCAAGACCTAATTGATGTCAGAAAAGTTAAGGGAAGAGGGTTATGATCCTTATTTTTAAGCCTCATATGAGTTACCAATCATTTATGCTTTGTCTTGTATTCATTTCCTATAGTTTTCATTAATGCCAAGTGCATGAAAAAAATTTAGTCCCAATTTGGGATGGTCGGGCCTAGTCCTAGAATCAATTTTTGATTTATAAGTCTTGTGATCACGTAATTTATGGATTCTTAAAGCTACAAAGGTTTCTGGGAAGTGACATGGATTATGGGCATAAAAAGTGTCATAAATCTCAGATTCTCAAGCACAGGCCTAAGGAGAAAAGTCCCAATATTCATGCATACCCATGTTGTGCATGCATTCATAGGTTTCTAGATGCACCCTTGTCCATATCAAGGGAGTTTCTAGGGGTTTAGTGGTCTAGAATATTAGTGGGACCTAGGGGCTGGTAAGGGGAATGACTGGGATGCATTCTAGGAGTCTTGTAGTAGGTGAAAAAGGTATGTTTTGTGGGTTTCCATTGAGTACACTTCCTTAACTGACACATAGGGAATCAAATCATATCACAGTAAATTATCGTCACATGTTTAACTTGGTTGGTCGGTTAGTTGGGTGGATGTGGGAGGAGGGCGTTACAAACAAAAAATATATTGGTGGTTTTCTCCATTTGTGTTTCCATGTAAAATACCTTTTCCAACATGTGCTTGTTGCTCATTTGATGGATTGTGTGTACATATGAATGGTTTATCTAGCTGTTTATTTATTGTATGTTATGAATGCACTCATAAGTAATTGGAAGTATTAAACAGAGATAAATATTTGTTCTTAAAGTTCAAAGAAACTCACTATTACTAATTCATGCCCCCTTTTGGTAATTCATTATTCCAAAAGCTTAAGCCTATAAGGGTGCAATTATGGCCCAAAACTTTTAGTTCAGAGGGTGGGTTCCCAGATTCTAAGCCACCATTTCAAGCTAGAATTCAGACCACTACCCAAAACTCAATGAGACTTTCCATAATGATAAATAAAATCAATACAAATCCATTCATATAAAATTTAAGGACTTGACCTAACTAGGCCTAACCATGACAACCATTTCATAAAACATATGGTGAACATGTAACCTATGGGTCATGAATGCATATTTGAACATAGGAGTCTAAAACTTATTTGAGATTCACCAAGAAGGTCTAATGCCCTCTCTTAATATATGAAATAACATTTTTTAGCTCATCTATTCAATAACCATTCATCAACTAATCAAAACATATCAAGAGCCATAATTAGAATCAATTATGGAACCATGCTTATAACAATCATATAACCAAAATAATAATCATGATAGAACAACCATAAAATCCACATAATAACAAGTACAAGTACTCATAAATTGTTGGCATTATGACACAGGTTTGGCACTATGGCACAGGTGTTGTCCTTGATGGCAACACACTGAGATGGCATATCACTGTTTAGGCTCTTAGAATGAAAGGAAAGAGGTATACGCAGGTTTCCTTTGACGAAGTCGCGTATACATGCTAGATTGCCAATCAAAAGTCGCATATGCATATGCACGCACTTTCATGCACGGAAAAGCACGTACATGTGGGAAAGCTTGTTTTTGGGTACATGGTATTTGTACCTATGGTTTTGGACCTTTGTATTGCGTTCGAAGTATTGAACCCAGGTATTGGGTCCCTAGTATTGGTTCTCTATGGTTTTGGACCATGGTTTGAGTAAGTCCTAAGTCTATAAAAAAGGAGGAGATGATTTGGCAAAGGTATTGACTGAAGCATTGAATATCTTATCTAGAACAAAAGCTGGAATACTGGTGATTGGTTTATGGTGCAAAGCTGAATATGAATCAAGGAGGAGGAACCTGAGTGCAAGAAGATGGATAAGTACTATTGATGGGTCAAGATCTTAAGGCTTGAATAGTAGTATCTTTGTGTGATTTTGATATAATATTTTGGCACATGACTTGATCTATAAATCTGATAACCTGGATATAACTGATGTCTGAATAAGTGAAAAGGATGAATTATCTTTTATAGATCTGTACACAGGTTAAGTGAAGCAAAGGCGTGTATACACGCTGGTTCTGTGAATGAAAATAGCGTATACATAGGTTGGCTTTGATTCAAAAGCGTATGCACACAGGTGGTACACATTGAAGTAGTGTACATCTCTTGAATATATGTTTAGCTACTTTTGTTGATTGCTGCAGTGCTCTGGGTTCAAAATTGGTGTCTGGTTACTGTTACTATTTTCTGGGTACAACATTTAGAGAAGTGATTATTTAATTCAGTTTGTTTGGTGCAAAGGAGATTGGTTGATGCAGATATACTTGACATTTGATTGATGTTATTCATGGATCCAGTCTGAAAATTTATAAAACATGGTCCCTAGAAGAAAAGAGAAGGTTTTAGCCTTCTGTAGGTCAGCACCTACGTACTAGTACCTCAGCTAGTACAAGAGATAAGGGGGTTGTAGCTCCCTTCCAGGAGAAGTTGGAGAACGAGAGAAGGTTGTAGCCTTCTGTAGGTAGCAACCTGCGTATTGGCATAAGACTGCACCCATATAGAAACATTGTAAAAAGAAGTTTCTAATTAAAAGAAGATAGAGACGAATTGCAGCAGGTGGTTTTCACCCACATTGGGTTTCCACCTTATATCTTGTGTTCTTATGTGTGATTGCCTGTTCTGTTTTACTGTTCCTGGTTACTGTTCATATGGTTTGATGCACAGATTAATGATCAACATCTGAAGAATAATTTAAATTACAAGTCTACTTATATACGCTTGTTTCCTTAACTGAAGTTGCGTACATACGCGGTACGTACTAACTGAAGTAGCGCATACAAACATAATTGTGAAATGAAAAAGAATTGACCTGATAATATTAATTCACCCCCCCTCTCAGTATTATTTCCATCAATTAGTATCATAGCGGGTCCTTCAGAAGAAGCTTGATCTCTTGAAGGAAGATCCATCATCATGAGCAATTACAAGAAAGACGCATCGATGGGGCCACCAATTTTTGATGGGAGCAACTTCGTCTATTGGAAGTAAGAATCACAACATATCTTCAATCTCTTGGTACAGAAGTCTAGGATATCGTGGAAACAGGATACACATTTCAATCAGAAACTCCTACAGATATGGCTGGTAAGAAGTAATATGAAACAAATGCAAAGGTTGTCAATACTCTATTAGGGAGTCTATCTCAATCAGAATTCGTCAAGGTTATGCAGCTCAAAACTGAAAAAGAAATATGGGACAAGATCATTCTGAGCTATGAAGGAGATGATCAGGTAAAACGAAAAAAACTACAAACTCTCAGAATTCAATATGAAAATCTCAGAATGTATAATGATGAAAGTGTGGCTAACTATTTCCTTCGTATGGATGAGATTGTTAATTGTATGAAAATTTTGGGTGAAGAAATAAAAGAAGTTGTTTTGGTTGAAAAGGTTCTAAGATATTTGTCTTCTAAGTTTGAATCAAAAGTTTCTGCCATAGAAAAAAAGCAGAATCTATAGAGCCTTACCATGTCACAGCTACACAGAATCCTAACCACTTACGAAATGAGAAAAGGGGGACCATCAAACAAGAGAGAAGCTGCATTCAAAGCCTCAGGAAAAGGAGATTACAATGACTTAGGACATGTGTCGGAAGAAGAGGAGGAATCAAATTTTGTCAAGAACCTTCAACGGGGTTCTAGAAGATTCATAGGTAAGCTACCTTTCAAATTTTTTGCTTGTGGAAGAGTTGGTCACTATGCTACCAAGTGTCCTCATAAAGATAAGCTTGACAAAGGGAAGGAACCAGTTAGATGGAATAGAAAACAGAGTGTAAGTAAGAAGAGATATTACACATATGAAGACAGTGATGGACTTTCAAATAGTGATGAATATGAACAAGGTAATGATTATAGACTTTTGATGGCTTTTGAAGATGATGATTTCTTGGATGCTATAGATGAAGAAGGTCTTTATGAAGAAATTTCTAAACTCAAAATTTGCTTAGAAGAAAAGAATATGATTATAGATATGCTAACATTCCAACTTGCTGCAATGGAGAAACACAATGAAAAGTTAGAATGTGAAATTGTGGGACTTAGAAAGGACATTGAGAAAATGAAAGCTCTTAATCTTAGATTTTCTAAAGGATCTGAAACTTTAGATGATATTATCTAAGTGCAGCGTTCTCCTCTAATCAAGACAGGTCTTGGGTATACTAAAGAAACATCTCAAGCACATAAGCCATCTACCTCCAAAAGTTATCTTGAAGTTGCAAGGAGAAGCGAATAGGTTGACAATCGACAACAAAGGCACAATGAAGATCACCAAGAAAATCATGGACAATTTACTTCAAGAATGAACAGAAATCACCAAGTAAATCGAGGGAAATCTACTTCAAGGATGAACAAAAGCTACAACCAACCACATGTAAATGATTCTCAATTTACCTCAAGAACGAATGGCTATTACAATGGAAGGTTTGATGATCACAGGAATTTCTTCAATGGACAATGTTTCTCTTGTCATAAATTTGGACATAAATAAGCTCAATGCATTGCCTATGAGACCATCATGACCAAAGAAGCACGAAATCAAAGGAGTGTGACGAGAATCATGAAAAGAACCTACAATAACTTTTTTGATCTTGAAAATGAAATAGAATGTTCTATCTGTAACAACTTTGGTCATGAAGATTCTGAATGCAGGAGTAGGTTTCGGCAAACAAATCAGAAGGAGAAAGCTTCATTGAGCCCCAAAACATGGAGGAAGAAAGAACCGCAACTAGAAAGATGTGGCATAGCCTTATATGCGGAAGGGCGGGAAAATCAGTGGTACATCGACAGTGGATGCTCGAAACATATGATAGGTGATAAAGAAAAACTTCAATCATATAGCGCCTTAGAAAAGGAAAATAAGTTCTCATTTGGAAATGATACCCTTGCATTCATAAAAGGTAAAGATTTTGTTCTTTTGAAAGAAAAAGTCAAAGTTGGGAATGTTATGTATGCTGATGGCTTAAAGCATAATCTATTAAGTGTCAGTCAAATGTGTGATCAAGGAAATGAGGTAATATTTCGATCAAATGGATGTATTGTTCGTGAGCTTGATACAGGAGAAATAGTGATCAAAGGCATAAGAACTCCAAATAATTTATACATACTCAAGGGAGGACAACAACAATGCTATCTTAGAAAGAATGATGAACACTGGCTATGGCATAGAAGATTGGGGCATCTAAGCTTCTCTGAGATAAGGAAAGCATGTAAATATCAGGTGGTTCGTGATCTCCCTGACATTAGAATTCCAGACAATACAATATGCAAATCATGTCAGTTTGGTAAGCAAACCAGAACTAATTTCCCTCAGAAGGAAGGATCAGCTAGTAGGCCACTTGAACTTTTCCATATTGATGTATGTGGTCCATCTAGGAAAAGGTCACCTCGAGGAGAAGAATACTTTATATTGTTCATTGACGACTTTTCTAGGATGTGTTGGTTAGGACTTATGAAGCATAAAGACGAAGCTTTCGAAAAGTTCAAAGCATTCAAAGCCTTGGTTGAAAAAGAATCAGATCAAAAAATCAAATGCCTCAGGTTTGATAGAGGTGGGGAATTTACCTCGGATGAACTTTTTGATTTTTGTGAAGAACATGGAATAATAAGGGAATTCTCTACTACAAGGACTCCTAAGCAAAATGGAGTAGTGGAAAGGATGAACAAAATGATTCAACAAATGGCTCGTGCTATGCTTGATGAGTCTGGAACTCCCGTAACCTTCTAGGGTGAAGCCACATTTGCTGCAGTTACTATTCTCAACAAGACAAACGTCCGGGTAAACAGCACTCAGACTCCTCATGAACTTTTGTATGGTAAGACTCCCATGGTAAAATAATTCAAAATTTTTGGTAGCAAGTTCTACATCAAAAATACTAATGAAAACATTGGCAAGTTTGAACCTAGAGCAGATGAAGGCATTCTCTTTGGTTACTCTCCCCATAGCAAAGCATATAAGTGTTACAATAAAAGACTTGGAAAATTTGTTGAAAGTATTGATGTAGTGGTTGATGAAGAAGGAAACACTCCTAGGCAAGTAAAATCTGAAGATTTCGAAGATGATGAGGACTATCCTTCAACATCAAATTAGATTCATGATGAAGAAGAAACCCATGAGGCACCAGAAGAACAGATAAGGATAGAAGAAAAGACTCCATCCAGATATGTTCAGAAGAATCATCCAGAAACTAAAATTTTGGGGCAGAAATAAGCAGGTGTACAAACAAGGAGAACCATTTCAGAAGCTTCAAGCTATATAGCATTGCTCTCCTCTACTGAACCACAAAATGTAAGAGAGGCATGCAAAGATGAATGATGGGTCAAGGCCATGGAGGAAGAACTTGAGCAGATTGAAAATAATAACACTTGGGAGTTGGTTCCTAGACCAAAAGATAATAATGTCATAGGAACAAAATGGATATTCAAAAACAAGCTGAATGAAAATGGAGATGTTATTAGAAACAAGGCTAGACTTGTTTGTAAAGGGTATGCTCAACAAGAAGGCATAGATTTTGAAGAAACTTTTGCTCCAGTTGCTAGACTTGAGGCCATAAGAATGTTCCTTGCTCTTTCTAGCTTTTAGAAGTTCAAAGTATTTCAAATGGACGTGAAATCTGCCTTTCTGAATGGAGACTTGGATGAAGAAGTGTATATTGAGCAACTAGATGGGTTTATTCTTGGAAATGATCCAAAACTTGTATGCAGACTCAAAAAGGCTCTCTATGGCCTTAAACAGGCTCCAAGGGCTTGGTATTATCAGGTTGATAAGTACCTCCATCAACAAGGTTTTACAAAAGGATCAACAGATAGCAATATATATATAAAAATTGACAATGATAAGTTGCTAATACTTGTTGTATATGTTGATGATATCATATTTGGTAGCAATGAAGAAGAAATGAGTCAGAACTTTGCCTTGGTGATGCAAAAAGAATTTGAAATGTCCCTGCTTAGTGAGCTCACATATTTTCTTGGTTTACAAGTCCAACAAAACAAAGACGGTATTTTCTATCACAAACCAACTATCTCAAGCAAATCTTGAAGAAATATGGGATGGAGGATTCGAAACTAGTATGTACCCCTATGGTAACAGGATGCAGCCTCAGCGCAAATGATGAATCAGCAGCAATGCATCAACCAACCTATAGATCCATGATTGGTAGTCTGCTCTATCTAACAGGTACTCGACCAGACATTATGCATGCAGTGGGAATAGTTGGAAGATTTCAGGCAAATCCAAAGGAAACTCATCTTCAGGCAGTTAAGAGAATTTTCCAGTATCTTCAAGGAACTCAAAACTATGGCTTATGGTATCCTAGAAGAACATATCTCACACTTCATGCATATATAGATGCAGATTGGGCAAGAAGCGTGGATGACAGAAAAAGCACTAGTGGTGGTGCATTCTTCATGGGTCCTAGATTAGTATCTTGGTTCAGCAAGAAATAGAGTTCAATTGCATTATCTATAGCTGAAGCAGAATATGTAGCTGTTGCATCTTGCTGCACACAACTCCTTTGGATGATGCAAACATTGCAAGACATGCAAATCACTTGTACTCCACCTATCTCCATTTTTTGTGATAATACAAGTGCAATCAGTATTTCTAAGAACCCCGTCATGCATTCAAAAACCATGCACATACCTATCAAATATCATTTTCTACGGGAACAAGTGCTTGAACAAAAGGTCAAATTAGAGTATGTTCCCTCCAAGGAACAAGTTGCTGATATACTCACCAAACCACTACTCAGGGAAACATTTGAATACCTCAGACATAAGTTGGGAGTAGTCGATGCATCATCTTGCTGTTGAAACTTGTCTATTTCAGAGAAAAGTGGGTGTACGCTAGTTTCATGAAAAGGATCCGCGTACATATGTCGGTTTATGTGGGTACAGTTGCGTATATGTTGGTTTGAAGACAAACAGTGGGCCAGGCTCAGGATGAAAGGAGTCTGATATGGGTCTAACAGAGACCATCTGGCATAGGTTCAGGGGGAGCATATATATTCTTCTAATAATGCATTGTTGGCATTATCCAAGAAGATCTTAGTTCAAGATCATAGGTTTTGGGTTTCAGGGGGAACAAGTGCAGAAGGAGAACATGGTTGCTGGTCTGAATGATGACTGACAGATGCTGTTGATGATAGTTGCTGATAACTATCATAGTCTGGTTATAAATATTTCGTCTCTATGTCATGTATTTATTTTCTTATCAAGGTTATGTAACGACCTTCTTTGATTTCCCCACTATTCCTGGGATGGTTGATGTAATTTTCTTGTTTTATCTTGTGTAAACTTTTGGTGTATCCCCACTTGGTTGGGTGAATGAGTCAATATTCGTATATCCCCACTTGGTTGGGAGATGTATGTATGTATGAGTCTTTGGTGATAGGAAGGTCGCTTATGATGTATAGAGTCATGGTCTTTCTCATAGATCATTTTTCTGTAGACCTTGCCTACAGTTAGGGGGAGCATGGACAGCACAATAGAGTAGAGATTTTAGCATGTACTCAGGGGGAGCATAACCCTTTGCCCTTGATGTCAAAGGGGGAGAATGACTTTGAATGATTGGGGGTTGCCATCAAGTCCAAAGGGGGAGATTGTTGGCATTATGACACAGGTTTGGCACTATGGCACAATTTTTGTCCTTGATGGCAACTCACTCAGATGGCAGATCACTGTTCAGGCTCTCAAAATGAAAGGAAAGAGGTATACACAGGTTTCCTTTGATGAAGTCATGTATACACGTGGGATTTCCGATAAAAAGTCACGTATGCGTATGCACGCACTTTCATGCACGGAGAAACGCGTACATGTGGGAAAGCTTATTTTTGGGTCCATGGTATTTAGACCTATGGTTTTGGACCTTGGTATTTCGTCTGAATTATTGAACCCAGGTATTGGGTCCCTAGTATTGGTTCTCTATGGTTTTGGACCATGGTTTGAGTAAGTCCTAAGTCTATAAAAAAGGAGGAGATCATTTGGCAAAGGTATTGACTGAAGCATTGAATATCTTATGAAGAACAAAATCAGGAATAATGGTGATTGGTTTATGGTGCATAGCTAAATCTGAATCAAGGAGGAGGAACCTGAGTGAAAGAAGATGGATAAGTACTATTGATGGGTCAAGATCTTAAGGCCTGAATAGTAGTATCTTTGTGTGATTTTGATCTGTTATTTTGGCGCATGACTTGATCTATAAATCTGATAACCTAGATATAACTGATGTCTGAATAAGTGAAAAGGATGAATTATCTTTTATAGATCTGTACGCAGGTTAAGCGAAGCAATGTCTCGTATACACTCTATTTCTGTGAATGAAAATAGCATATACATAGGTTGGCTTTGATTCAGAAGCGCATGCACGCAGGTGGTACACATTGAAGTAGCGTACATCTCTTCAATATATGTTTTAACTACTTTTGTTGATTGCTGCAGTGCTCTGGGTTTAGAATTGGTGTCTGTTTACTGTTAGTGTTTTCTGGGTACAACATTCAGAGAAGTGATTATTTGATTCTGTTTGTTTGGTGCAAAGGATATTGGTTGATGCAGATATACTTGACGTTTGATTGATGCTATTCATGGATCCAGTTTGAAAATTTATGAAACGTGGTCCCTGGAAGAAAAGAGAAGGTTGTAGCCTTTTGTAGGTCAGCACCTACGTACTAGTACCTCAGCTAGTACAAGAGCTAAGGGGGTTGTAGCTCCCTTCCAGGAGAAGCTGGAGAACGAGAGAAGGTTGTAGCCTTCTATAGGTAGCAACCTGCATACTAGTATAGGACTGCACCAGTACAAAAACATTGTAAAAAGAAGTTTCTAATTAAAATAAGATAAATATGAATTGCAGCAGGTGGTTTTCACCCACATTGGGTTTCCACCTTATATCTTGTGTTCTTATGTGTGATTGCCTATTTTATTTTACTGTTATTGGTTACTGTTCATATGGTTTGATGCACATATTAATGATCAACATCTGAAGAATAATTTAAATTACAAGTCTGCTTATATATGTTTGTTTCCTTAACTGAAGTTGTGTACATACGCGGTACGTACTAACTGAAGTAGTGTATACAAATCTGATTGTGAAATGAAAAAGAATTGACCTAATAATACTGATTCACCCCCCCTCAGTATTATTTCCATCATAAATTACAATAGGAAAATATATCTTAATAACATATTCAAAATCCAACCAAGTCAGGGTCTTCCACGTACCACTTGACCATAGATTGGGCTGAACGAAATCTTTCTTTCAGCCAATCACCCTCGTGCCATATTCCAAGCATGAATGTGGGACTCAAGACATAAACAACTAGAGCTTCCCAGAGATTAAACCCCCTCCACCGTCATGCTCCTATGATCTTGCTCACTGATACATGAACAACCATGGCTTCGTAGAGATTATACCACCTCCACCCTCAGGCTAACACAATCCTACCAAAATTGGTCAAGAGATCAATAATCCAAAAACAAGTTTGGATGCTTCAAAATTTATTTTCCATTAGCTTGAGGAAATTTCCTGTCTCCACACACCTATCAAGGGATTCCTAGAGATTAAACCACCTCCACCCCCAACCCTTGGTAATTTTCCTGAGACCACCTCACCTAGTTCCAAAATATTCCAGCAATCCAAAGCTCAAGCAAATAAAATAACCCCATCACACCATGGTTATCCAAAAATGGCAAGGAAAGTATGAAACCATGGTCACACTTAGAAAAACTAATGTCAACGATAGAAAAAGAACCAAATACACACATTCATATACCATGCATTCACAAACCAACTAGGAAATCACGCATGAAACCTATTACCTACAAGTCCTCTTGTTGAAGCTGCTTGATCCACCCTTCCGTGTTAGTCATTTACTTCCCTTGTTGTTAGGTCCCCCATAATACTAGAGATTACCCCATTACTATTGTAGTTATATCCATTATTAATATTGTTGTGCCCCTATTGTCCCCATATTGTTATTACTGTGCCCCATAGAATCCCTCTATTGTTACTTTTATGCCTTTATATTATTATTGTTAGGTCGGCTGGGTTATATTGTGACTCCTTAGACTCCTATATATAGAAAGGAGGTTTTGTCATTTGAATCATCAAAGAATCATTCATTTGTGTAATGTAAAGGAGGCTTCCCCCTCGAAGAGGTTAAATTATAGGCATGGATCTATCTTTTCTATCTTTTTGTGAGCTGGTTTCATAACATTTGGTATCAGAGCTTTGGATTCTAGGGTTTCGCTGCTCCAAATAGGTCATCGTGGAATTTTCGCTATAAATTTTTTCTACGATGTTTCAAAAGTGAAAAAAAAAACCATTTGAGATGAAGTTGCACTGAACCTCGGGTCCCAATTTCAGATCTTTTCGCGCTATATTTGCGGAGATATGATTTGAGGAAGTTGTTCTTTTTATAGACTCCTGAATTACATTCCAAACAAGTGACCTGGAGAAAATTGTCATAACTTTCTCTCTGAGCATCAGATTGAAATTTCATAAGAAAGTGAAGAAAGAGGATGGACTGTAGTTTCTTGTATATATTTTTTAGAGCCAAAGGTCGAAACAATGACACGTGGCACCTTGTACAAGTTTGCTCTACTGAACTAGTCTATAATCAGGTCACTGTGGGAGATTTGGCATAACTCTTCCCTGGAGAATTCAATTTGGATCAGATTGGTGGCATTGGAAAGAGGATGCAGAAGGATACTGCAGGTCACAATTTTAGACCTGAATGATCTGAAATTATAGAGATACATCAGATTCAATATCAAGCTCCTACAAAGTGAGAAAAGGTGTGTAGTTTTTTTTTAATTTTTGCATAAGCGTGGTTTGAAAAATTAGTTTGAAGGAATTCAAAGGGCATAGTAAAGCATTATTATCGGTAATTGATGCCCCGAGGAGAGAAAGTGCAAACACTTAGTAAGCAACTTGAAAGCTCTATCATGACTCATGAAGAAGAGGAAGAAATGCAACAGGATATATCAAAATTACGAGACCAAGTGCAACAAGTGACACTCGCAAAAAAAGTAACAGAATCTAAGATGGATGGTTTAAAGAAAGATGTAGAAGCTAAGATGGATTGTTTAAAGAAAGGTGTAGAATCTAAGATGAATGGAGTGGAATCTAAGATGGATGATTTGAAGATAGATTTGAAGACAGATTTGAATACAAGCATGGAATATTTGAAGACAGATTTGACAAAGTTTCTACAAGAAATGATTACTAATGGTGAAAGGGTAGTAAAGGAAACTCATGATGAGAACAAAAGAAATGTTAATCATGATTTCATAGACTCTAGTGTTGGATCAAAGACCCACCATATTCCAAAAATCGATATGAGGAAGTTTGATGGCAAGGATCCCGCAACATGGATATTATAAATGGAGAAATTTTTTGATTTCTATAATGTGAAAAACACGCAAAAGGTACGTATTGCAACTTTATATTTGGAACCAAATCAGTTTGTATGGTATCAATGGCTTTGCTCTTGTAAAAAAATTATCACTTGGGCAATTTTTATGGAATAATTGATAGCACATTATGAGAATACAAAAAGAAACACTTTTTTTAGCCAATTGATAAGTCTCAAACAAAAGGGTTCACTAATAGATCACATTGAGTAGTTCCAAAAATTGAACATAAGGGTAAAAAATATTCCAGAGGAGCATAGGATTGATGTGTTCATAAGGACTTTAAAGGATAATATCCAACGATGTTAGCCTTTGGGAACCTCATTCATTTAAGAAGGCATTTAGGTTAGCAAGAATAATGGAAAGTTATGGCAACCAGGAAGCATACCACTCAACTCTATAAAGATGGAAGTATTGTTGCCCCTAGTCTTCCACAACCTATAACATTGACACCACAACAATTGGAAGAAAAAAGAGCAAAAGGGCTTTGTTATAGTTGTGATAGCAAATACACTAAAGGTCATAAGTGTGCTGAGAAGAAATTGTTCTACATAGATTGTGAAGAGGAAGAAGAAAATGAGCAAGAAAGGTCAAAAGAAGAGGATATACTCCAGGAACAAAGCCTAGATAAAGAAGAAATGAATCTGACCATATTTGTAATGCCCCACTTAAATCTTATCCTACAAATTGTGTTAATATTTACATTATCTGAAAATATTGAGAAATATTGGTCTAAAATAAATTTATGATTTCCATTATTCAAATTCCCCACTTACCTTCTCAATTTCAATATTGTGTAGGATATGGTCTCCTTCCATTAATTCAAAATATATTTATTCATTCACACTCCCCAATGTACCCTCACATTTAATAAGGAGAAGACAAAGTCCTCTCCATCTTATCATCAATATATATTTATTCATTTCACATTCCCCAATGTACCCTCACATTTACTAAGGAGGAGACATGGTCCTCCCCATGTAATTACACTTCACATTCCCAAATGTACTTCCCCATTAAATTCTCAATTTTAAATTCATATCACAATTCCAAATGTACTCTAGCTTGGAAGAGAAGTCAACCAAGGATGGGTGAGATTTAATGACATTAATGAGAGGTGGTTGAGGAAAGAGGGTATAAAAGGGAAGGGGGAAGGAAGAAGAGGGGGAGTTGGAGTTTTGCTTAGGATTGTGGGGGTTGGTTGTGATTGTTTGGCCTTGTTATGATTTTTGGGAGACCTTGGAAACCTATGGAGGTTTCTTGGGTTTGAGAGGAGGAAAGTATCATTACCTAGTTTTGCACATTCTTTTGAGGACACACTATATCTGGTTGGACTTGGGCACGGAGGGCTAGGGAACCTGTGGAGGTTTCCTGGGCTAGGAATTTATTTCCTAGTTGGCTGGGAGGTAAATCCAGTTGGGTCGGCCAAAAGGAGCGTTCAGCTGGAGCTATAAGACAAAGGTATCATCATCAACCACCGGAACAGGTATTTTCCATGGATTACTCTTGTTAAGTTGATATCAATGGAATGCACACCATAATTTTTGTTGATTATAATGTAAATGACAAAATTTTATTTGTTTAAAAGCCCTGTAAGTAAGTAAGTTATCACCTCTTGTCGTATTTAATTCAGAAAAATTAGATCCATTACCAGACCTTAGGATAGGGCTCTTACACATGGTATCAGAGCTTTGGTTCAAAATCTGGACCCAAGGCCCTTTAAACCTACAATTTATACTTTTAACAAGTCTCCACTGCTCATTTTGGGCATGAATGCGCCGAAAATCACACGAGCTAGTAGTAGTGAATACCACTACCTGTAGCTAGAGCAGCCCATATGAGAAAGCCCATTTTGTATGCATATAATTTAGTACTTAGCTTGTGGTGGAAATCCTACATGTTTTTGAAAACTAACTCCCTTCATTTCACTCACATTGAAAACAATAAGCATAATTTAATAACTCTTCACGCTAAGTATCTTAGCGGTCATAAGATATCCAAGCTTCCCTAAATATCCAACTGAAATTCCAATGGCATTACCATTTTTCCACAGCAGCCGAACGAACAATTTGTCCATCATTTTCTCTTCTAGCCCTGTCTTATGCAGCTTGAGACATCTTTATCAAAATCAGGTATAAATATCTGTCTCTTGCTTTCGTCATATGGAAGTTCAAAAACTATTTAGCAAAAAGACTTAATCAAAAGAGTTGCATGGCTCAACCTTGCAGGGCCAAGGTCATTCTTTGTCCTCTCCTTTTATCTTTTCTGGGCTTTCTGCTATCGCGCCTCTGGCGGGTTTCCTTCTGCATACATTGCAGATTTGGCGTTCAATTCGCGTCAAAGTAGTCGACTATGTTTCCCCATCGCTTTCTGTTTAGTAGCCATGGTTATATGAAGCAAATTTGAACTGAATCCGAGCATCATGGTAGGAATATCTGTGGCAGACTTCACCTATGTAGTTGCCTAATATAGCAGATACCTTGAATTTCGCCTATATGCAAGTTTAGATTGATACTCGCGGAAACTTCAGTAAGAAAATCTGCACAACTCTTCATTTATTTTAAGAATTTCTCAATTTCTTCAAAGCATCAAAATCAAGATTTAACAGCCGACCTCATGACCGGTGAGTTTGGAGGAAAAATGCTACGAGACAACCACGGCTGAACTGTTGTGGACGCGAAACCCTTTTGCTCTGCTCCAGGAAAAGGGCGCAGGGAACCAAAGCCTGTCTGCTGAGAGTATAAACCAAGGTGGGTGGAGACATTTTCCTCATTTACCGGTTTCGATCCTTTGACATCCTCTTTTCCGTTACCAAGGTAAACGTTTTTTTTTTCCACGGCCTACGGCAGCGTTGCCGATTCTTTTCTCGTTCAAATGTTTGCTAAAAAGGCTAAAAGCCTGCGAAAAATTCATTTTATTAACCTCAGCAGGGGCGGATGCAGTGGGACTAGTCATTTGCTCAATAGTGAGAGGTTCTTGTTTTGCCTGTGCAGTGACGGGATTTTCATCCGTTTGAAACTCGTTTTTCACAGAGCCCTTCTCGATCCCCAGGAAATCCATCGCTACGAAGAGGGCTATATATTGGTGGATCCCTGGTGGGAGAAGGGGGCGCTGAGCGAGAACCTGCTATGGTAGCGGCAGTTCTAGCTCCACCAAATTCATCATTATTCGAAGGAAGCAACTCTAGTAACCTTCTTTAATCCTATGATTTTACGAACACGCCGAGTCGAATAAATGTGTGCTGTGAATTAGTCAATGTTTATCCATAACCAAGCCCGCTAAATGTATTTTCACTATAACTGAAGTTTGACATATCATATATTTTGGATGTCTAAAAAGACAGGCGTTAATCACAATTTCCTTTAGTCGAAACCTCCATAGAACTATAAATAAAGCAACAGATTATCTTTACAATCTGTTTAATAGAAGCAATTTGCCGAAATATTCAATCCACTGAAAACAATGACCCTATTTTTTCTCTTGTTTTTACAGCCATACCACGCATACTTATTGACAGGCCACAAAGTAGGATTCTTCCTTGAAAATTGACGGCCCTCTGGGGTACCAAGAGTTGTATTGAAACTTGTTGTCAGTTTATTTTCAATTCTTTTCGTTATTTGTCAATTTGAAAACCACTGAGCCCCACATTTCCTTGAGAAACTAAAAATGGCCCTCTCAGGTACTCCCGCGTTAGGTCACGTCTTCTGAGCCAACATGATTGATTCTGGCAGCAGAACAAAAATTTCCGAACAATGCACTGTATCAGTTACAGACATCTGAGCTAACTATGGACAGAATAGATATGTTTCACTTGTAGTTGGTTTCAAGACTTAAGCTTCTCTGAGCGTCTATTAGCCATCACGTCAGTTCCTTACAGATCCTAATTATTCCAAGCTATAGCACATTTGCACAATTATCTTTGGGGGAAAACCATCTGAGAGGCAGGCTCCACCTCTATCATTGTGAGATTTATGCACAATAAAGAAAGATATAGGGGGTTTGAGAAGTATTTTGGACAGATTTAGTCCAGCATCCCACACTCGTGTTTCTCATGACTCAGAAGTTAGAACTAGTATTGTACCCTATATATTTAGATTAATGAGGAGACTTAGTCTTACAGATATGGCTTACAATGTTTCCGACATTTTGAGTCAAGACTTTTGTATGTTAAAAACCGATCTGGAAATTATGGCAAGTTGTCTCCAGTGCCCCCACACCGAACGATTTGGATAGATGTTGGAGGGGATGGAGCACCTTTGGCCAATCTGATGTCTGTCCCTGGATGAGTTGTCCAGCAGGTAAAACATTTAAAACTTATCTTTGATCAGTTGTCCATGGAAAATTTAATCCGGTCCCAGGCTACGTAGGTGGTACTTTTATGGTGTCTCCAGTTGTCGTTGATGGATACCGTCATATTATTTGTAGGTTATGTTTGTTCTTTCAATTTTGGCAAGAGAGAAATGGCATTTGGCATAGGAGATTCATTGACAGGTCCATCAATATCTGACAGAACTTTAGGCTGTGTAGACATCCATTTGCCAACCATCTCTTCCCGCAGAGCCCCAGTATAATGTTTCCATCTGTGTGAGTAGTTGGTATATTTTGTTTTTATTAGAAATTACTGATCGGTCCACTTGGCGGTCATTCAATAACATTTGTTTAGGAGATGTGTGTAGGAGGTTAGTGGAAAGGTGGCAACTTTATTGATTTGTTTACAATTCCACCAAACCAGTGGCCAATCATTTAATGCCTGGATAATTGGATCTCAAGGAATCAACTTTGTCAAAACAAAAAAACTTGGCCCTATTGAAATTTTTTTTCTTGGTCAAAATACCATAATTAACGTGGAAAATTTTTTGTGTCCTTATACACTATTATTTTAAGAAGAACCAGTCCAAGTCTCCACTTGTGTAGCTTGCATAAGACATATTATTTCAGTATGAAGGGCTAGAGGATGAGTAGATACCTTCCTGGTGATGGAAAACGCTGGAAAAATTGATACTAATACCACCCATATTGTGCACCTCAAGTTTAAAGCATAGTTCAACATAAAATGCTCATCCCGTCATCGAAGCCGAAAGAATGTGATATAGCATGTCTTTGCACAGTATAAGAAGTGCGGTTGAGGATTTTAAAAAGTAATATTTTTTTTCTTGACTTTCAATTTATTTCAAGAACTGATTTAAAAGACTCTGTTTGATTGACTTATGTCATTGCACCTTCATTGGAACCTCCATCTAATCTCATCATAAATGAGTCACCTAAAGCTGAGGTTCTCCTCTGACTCAATCTCCTACAAATGACACAATTGACAAATCCTGTTAGACTGTAGAATGTGATGATCTCTCTCAATCTGGAGCTTGTGCAAGCAAATATTCAATTGACGAAGAGGAATCCTCAGGCTATGCTAGGCTCTTGGTTTCTACATCAACCTATACACAATTATATAGTTTTGTATGCAGTGTTGGCACAAGTAAACTATAGTGAATTCCTGACCATATATGAAAAAACTACTGAATCAACTTTGCTTGAACTACTGTCACGATTTACATAAGTTACATGTCGTTGTTATCTCAATTCACAATTAATTAATTCATTACTTTTCTTGGAATCTATTCTCAATCTGAAATTTAAACGTGGAAGACATGAGACGTGTTGGAATTGTCCAACTCAGAATGATTATAGTCTCCTTCATTTTTGTCTGCAAACAATGTTTAGTGTGTGTGAGATCAAAATAACAAGGGTTCTTTTCTCAGATTCAGGGCCAGATTTTGCAGCATATTACTTTCAGTTTCCAATACATTAATCCTTTGCTTTTGGTGCACTGGCAGGTTTATGATTTTATCATGTTGAGAGAAGAAATTGTGCTCATTTTCGTGCACCTTTTTCAGTTTTTTTTTTTGTCACCAAAAACAACAAACTCCTGTTGGATTGTATGATATCTTCTTGCCTTCTCAGGATTTTGTTGAATTCCTGAATGTCTCTGTTATCCATATTTGGTGCCTCCAAGAAGTGAAGAAAACAAGAGGTGGCAGAATCAACGAGATGGTCACTGTTTAGCTGCGCAGGGGAGGAGCCTTCATGTACCCTGCACTCTGCGTGATACTTAAGTCAGAATAAAACCCAGAACCCAGATTTGCTTCACTGTGTGATCCAATGGATTCAATTCTAATGAACAAAGTAAAAGAACTAAACAAACCAAAAGATGAGACTTGAAGAGAAATGAGTGACTTCTGGTGGAGGAGCAATAGATGCCACCACCAGAATTCATACCTACAAAAAATGTTCCCATATATGCAACCAGAAATAACAGAGAGCCAAAGACAGAACAAATCCCTAGCAATCTTTACCATAACTCCTAGAGCGGATGAACCAAGAAATAGATGGATACTGAAAGAGAACCAGTTGAATGAGGAGGATAGGCTTAAGAATCAAAGAAAGGTTCCCAGAATAGTAACCAGTTCCACCACCTCAATATTCCAGACCTTCCACTGATGCCACATTCCAATGACAATTTGGAAAAATGCTGCCAAAACCATCAAACATTCCAAGTACAGGGATGGTATTTAATAGAGGAGCTACCACCATCATGCCCAAACTGCCTAAACATTCAATTCCGAAGGTTTGATTCTCTGTTGCCCCATAGGACCTATGAGATTTCATACTGAGCCCTTCATCTTCTGAAGCCGAGCTGTTACTGCGTGTTCTGTTGGTACTTGGGGGCATCCTTGGAGCTCCCATATTGATACAAGAGAAATAATGCACTGATTTGTGATGCTTGTGAGAGTTGAATGCTAAATGTTTTATGTGCCCTTCCATATGAATTCCTTATGGGATTAGATAATTATAATGACCCCCATTTTTTTATGTACACCCCTTTACTAAGTTCTGCGGCCTTGTTAGCACAGTGATCAACTTCAGAATTTAGACCACATTTCACATGGGGAGATACAGCTTTGTTGAGACAGCTTACCTCTTATTTGTTCAACCAATGGTGACTGGAATTTTATTGTTAGATGGAGTGATTTTACCTAGCATAAGATTTATCATCATGGAATTCTCAATGATTTCCAAATTCCAATGACTTAACATTTGCTTCCTTGGCTAGAAGAATGTCATGCAATAGTGCATATGCATGAGCCTGATTGTTTGAGACTTGGCCAAGACCCTAAAATCTAAGGTGGCTACTCTTTTTCCTCCAGGATCATAGAGGATCCCTCCCTGACCTGCCATCCTTGATTTTATATTTTTTTTAATGACTAGAAATCCTTAGTTTTCAGTGAGTCACACCTCAAAGTAAGATGTCATTTCTATAAGAAAGCACAACATGACATTTACATAAGAGGCCTTTATGTCATTTGCTCATATGTAAAAAAAAAAATGTTTCCTAAAATGCATATATTATAGCAAATGGCACACTTGATGTCATATGATTCAGAATATGTGAATAACCACCAAACTTTTAGAACATAAGCATTCTTATTAACATAAATAGGGGACAAATATTTTGTTCTTCTCATCTTTCATCCATTTTCATTCTTCTCATCTTTCATCCATTTTCACTGAGTTGAAGTTGAATATTCACTATCCATGTATGAAATGCTTGAAATTGCTACAGAATTTTGATTTCGGTTGCTTGAAGAGCTAAATTTGACATTGGGAAAATCTAAATTATTGCATTGATATAACTGTCTTGATGTCATCATGTTAATTTGTATCGCTACAAGAGGAAATTGTGGAGCCTCACTAAGGTCAGAGGAACCACATAAATTAATAGTATCCATATTTCTTTTGGTTATCACATAAGCCCCAATTTCTGCAAGCAGAAATATTGGGCACCCATTCACATTAGCTGAAACTAACAAAGGTGATTGTTGGTTTACAAGACTTGAATCAAATGATATCAGTGGGTAGCAATTCTGTAGAGAGTCAGGATTGGGTGCCAAATCTTTTCTAGCATCAGCATTTGGTGGCTCATGTCACTTGATACCTCTGCATGCACAGAAACACTAAACCACTTGATCAGAGGCGTGGAAAGAACCTGCAGTTACAAAGAAGCAGTAAAACGGAAACTGTTAGAAAAAAAAAATTAACAACAGACATGTAAACATGTATCAAGAACAAAATGACAATTCCACACTAAATTGATCTAGGTTATAAATCTTATAATATCACTGTATCGAGGTAGGATTACAGCTAGGTTATCAACCTGCATAAACGCCAGTGTATCATGTTGCAGCTTGAGAAAATTGGGAAAAGAAAATGAGTGACACGCAAACCCTACATAAATAATTTTCATATATGCATAATTATTAGATCATATTGACAAAGAAACTTCATAAAACAATATAGAACAGTAGCTATAATAACAGGAAAATAGGAATCAGGCCCCTATAATGTTGTTGCTTTGTGATGGGTACCCTCTCATTCCAATTCTGCATGTCCTTATCCACTAATCTAGGAAGTTCATTATCACCAAGTGAAGTGAAAAATTGCACAAAACAAAATCTGCAAATGCTCTTTCTGGAGGAAGATCCTTGAATCCCTTGTTTTCTTCGTTGACTTGCATCTGCAAACAAACTACAAGCACAGCTGACCCCGTGCAGGATAGAACTCCTAAAAGAAAAGCATTGAAAGGAAATGATCCAACTATTGCCATGTAAACAACCTGCACAACTGTCGTGAGAACTGCATAGACCACATACAGATCGATGATCTTCAACTTGGTAGGAGTTGCAGAGTATGCAGATCGAAGGGATGCAACAAGAACTTGTGCATCCTTAGCTGTTGAGGTTCCCATTTAACATATAATGCAATTTTTCAATTCTAATGCATTTCAAAGTACATATGATGGTACATACTACAGAACAATATGGATTTTGGACATAATAAGTCGATTTGAATTAGAATTGTCAAGTCAACCTAACTCATGTTTGACTTGGGAGTTTGAGTCCTCATTGCAACTCAAATTGATGAGTTTGACTTAGGATCGAATCATATTTAGAATCAATTCGACTCTGCTTAATTTCCTCATAGAATGGAATTAGACATAGTCTTTCACTTGTAGTCAAGGAGGATGGTGACACTTCAAAAAAAAAAAAAAAAAACAGGATACTTTTTCCATATTGATGACCTGAGCTGCAGGTAAATTTGGGTTTCTAGCTGGACTAGAAGAGATATTATTTCAAACTTCCAAACCATTTGCCAGGTAACACTTTAATAGCTCTTAGTGTAATCAGCGATGGAAGGAACGATGTACATTGATTAAATGAGCAGAGCCATGACTCCATGGACCACTAATTGGCCTGACCACCCATTATGTCTTGATCTGAACATGTTATTGGCTCAATGTCAAACAACTTCCCTGAGACTATAAAATTAATCGACATTGGCATGATCTGTTCACTTCATGGCATCCAAATCGTCATAACTTATGGAAGATGAGCAAGAACATAAGTTATTGTTGACAGACCCAAGAATTTTAGTGCCAGATTGAAAATTTTGGAAAGCTCCTCCTTCCCTACTATATACATGCAATTCTTGCTATGACATTAGATACGTTGTTCCATTATTATGCTTCACTAATTGAGTGTTTCTGATGAAATTAATTATGTAGTTAATTGATATTTGCATTTTTAATATTTATGTTGGTTTCGCTATATTAGCTATGTCTTTAGTTGCCACTAAAAGCAATAATAAAATGGCAGAATTTTATAGATACATAGTATAAAGTAATGGTGGTTCGTGATGAGTCCTGACATGGAGAAAGGTATACTTGCAAGTATGAAATTCCAGGAGAGTGTGAACGTATATTGAATATTCATTTTCTCAAGGGGGTTGCATGTGGAGTGGGTCTAACCCTTAATTACCCTGAATTAGCAAGTTGTTTCCGTGTTTACGGCAACTGTCCAACTGTGAAGCAATCAGTGCATGCACAATCAATTTACAACACTAATCGTTTTTCACTGCTACCACAACCAATGACTGATGATAGCCACTTGTTTGACATTCTTTGTGGTTGAGACGCAAACACTCTGTTTCCATAGTTTAATTGCATATTATGGCACATATGCATTATAATAAAGGTTAGAATTTGTATGATTATCTCAGTGGTTGTTCAACACAGATATGTTTCATATATTTAATATAAGAGCTTTCATGGGCCAAGACTTATCTGTTTTCCTTGCTGTCTGCAACACACATATACAGCAGCAATGAAAGTGCCCTAAGGTATGATTGTAAAACTCTTCTAGTTTGTCAGGATTTTGTCTTTGTATTATATTTGGCCAGATTGCAGATAAGATAAGATAAGTAAATTAATGTCCACAAAATGATACATGCCCTGTGAATAAAATGTGGGAGTGCAAAAGCAACTCCTAGGTAACACTGGAAGCAAGATAAAGAAAGCTTTCCTCAGCTTGCAAATGATTAAAACTCTTTCAAAGACCCATCCAATTGTGCCATATTGTTGGGAAATCACAGTTTTATGATAGTTGGAAACAAATGCTGATTTGAGGAACCGTCTAAAGATTTGGGATTTTAAAATGGAAGCTTATTTAGTCAATAAAGGACCAGTGAAAATATTAGAACACACTCTTACCCTAAATAAATAAATAAATAAGAAGCCGTGAAAAATAATGTGTCTCTAGTTTTGGATAAAAGGACCCTCAACTTTCTTCACAACTTTTGTGGTCACTGGCCACTTGTGAAAGGAGTAGGCACCTTTAGAGATACAGTGCCATTTGGAAGGGAAGTACTAATAGCAGCAGGGCGAAGGCAATTATTCCATTCATTTAATTATTTCTCATTGTCTGGTCATATTGTGAGCTGCATTATATATCATGAAATTGTATTAGTACTAGTAAACAATGATTAAATATATAATAAATTTGAACCTTTTGGCATTTAGAGGACATTTCTCTCAATTTACAAAAAAAAATAAAGTATGAAAATCATGTTGGAAATAGTTTCTGAAGTTTTGAGTCGTTTATTTCCAAGATTAACTAAATGGGTTTGGAAGATGAAAAACCATCAAATTGGAAGAGTGGGACTTTTATACTCACTAAGGTTTTAAAGAAATTATATGCATAAAACTTATACTAACACCTTCTAGTGAAATTGATAGTGCACTAATCTATTGCTTGCCATTATTTTGGTTTGGTACCACCTTATAGGATATCTGGGTTCAAATGCTATTTTCCATGATAGATAGTTGAATCTATTTCAACTCTAATTGTTATTGAAGGGTTCCACAAGGATGTCACATGAGCATTTATGATGCCCCTTTTAACGTAGATAGCCACCTATGTTAAGATTCTATTTTGCAGTTCCATGTTGTTGTTTATGAACATTATACACATTTGGTTGGACACGTGAAAATCAATTGATGGATTTGGTATTGATGATGGAAATGTTGGATGTATGACCAGATGTGTGACTTACTTGGTTACAATTTATCTAATGGATGACTTGTCAGAGTTATTGTTGCATTGTATAGGCTTATATAGATATGATTTATCTAATCAATGACTTAGTGAAATTTTGATCTATCTGATGTAAGATTTATTTCCAGTATGAACAACAAAAATTGACACGTGGACACTGGGCTTAATAAACATGATGTTTAAGATCATGTATCTATATCCATTTTGTGGTTGTATATATGCATGGATGAGAACTAAACTACAGGTTGGAAAGAACCATATGATAACCAAGATCTACTATTCCATTGAGGAAGGTCGAGACGACCAATGAGGAAAGGTACGATGTACATTGTTCTATTACATTTGGTATCCACTTGATGTGCACTCTTATGACATGAGTAAAATGCAAATGACAGGTGGCAAGATGACCTGACTGGATTATTTGATGACAAGTCCAACCAGCTCTGTAGTGTGCTCCGTGCTCTGAAGGGGGGGTGGAGGTGTTTCCTACCGTGTATCCTCCGAAACCTGGAATCGTGGGGAGGACAGCTGAACGCTCCCCCTAGACGTGTGATGACGATTGCCAGATGCCTGCTAGGGAAAGTTCGGTCGAGGTATTCGACGCTTCCACCATGTCGGTTTTATCAGTGGTTAGTATGGCTGTTGCCACTGATAGAGCAGCAGAGGATGGATAGGGTGGGAACGGAAGTAGGTCAAGATGGATAGGAGGAAATAGATCAGTTGGAGACTCTTGATGGGAAGTAATGTCATTGTCTGACTTATCAAATTTTAATGCTATAACTCTCTCTGGTTTTCTATGCTTTCAAACTCCTTGTATCTTTTCATTCTAACTTCGGGACGAAGTTTTCTGAAGGAGGGGTGTATGTAATGCCCCACTTAAATCTTATCCTACAAATTGTGTTAATATTTACATTATCTGAAAATATTGAGAAATATTGGTCTAAAATAAATTTATGATTTCCATTATTCAAATTCCCCACTTACCTTCTCAATTTGAATATTGTGTAGGATATGGTCTCCTTCCATTAATTCAAAATATATTTATTCATTCACACTCCCCAATGTACCCTCACATTTAATAAGGAGAAGACAAAGTCCTCTCCATCTTATCATCAATATATATTTATTCATTTCACATTCCCCAATGTACCCTCACATTTACTAAGGAGGAGACATGGTCCTCCCCATGTAATTACACTTCACATTCCCAAATGTACTTCCCCATTAAATTCTCAATTTTAAATTCATATCACAATTCCAAATGTACTCTAGCTTGGAAGAGAAGTCAACCAAGGATGGGTGAGAGTTAATGACATTAATGAGAGGTGGTTGAGGAAAGAGGGTATAAAAGGGAAGGGGGAAGGAAGAAGAAGGGGAGTTGGAGTTTTGCTTAGGATTGTGGGGGTTGGTTGTGATTGTTTGGCCTTGTTATGATTTTTGGGAGACCTTGGAAACCTGTGGAGGTTTCTTGGGTTTGAGAGGAGGAAAGTATCATTACCTAGTTTTGCACATTCTTTTGAGGACACACTATATCTGGTTGGACTTGGGCACGGAGGGCTAGGGAACCTGTGGAGGTTTCCTGGGCTAGGAATTTATTTCCTAGTTGGCTGGGAGGTAAATCCGGTTGGGTCGGCCAGAAGGAGCGTTCAGCTGGAGCTATAAGACAAAGGTATCATCATCAACCGCCGGAACAAGTATTTTCCATGGATTACTCTTGTTAAGTTGATATCAATGGAATGCACACCATAATTTTTGTTGATTATAATGTAAATGACAAAATTTTATTTGTTTAAAAACCCTGTAAGTAAGTAAGTTATCACCTCTTGTCGTATTTAATTCAGAAAAATTAGATCCATTACCATACCTTAGGATAGGGCTCTTACAATATCTTGTAATGCATTGGCTGGAATTACCACTCCTCAAACCATCAAGATAGAAGGACAAATCAAGAATAAAAAGGTAATAGTGTTGATTGATTCAGGAAGTACCCACAATTTTATTCATTGTAAGGTAGCAAAAGAATTGAATTGCTTCCTATATCCAGCACCAGAGTGTCAAGTGATGGTTGCAAATGGAGGAACAATAAATTTCTCTGGAAAGTGCCATAATATGTATTGACTAGTCCAATGCTTTCCATTCCAATGGGAGGTGCTGAGGTTGTACTAGGAGTTCAATGGCTACAGTCCTTGGGTACAATAGCTTTTAATTTTCAAGAAATTTTCATGAAATTTTCTGCGGAAGGAAAGGAAGTTGAATTAAGGGGTATTGCAGGGAAACTGGGAAAGATAATCAGCTCTAACAATATGACAAAGCTTCTAAAAAAGGAACAGAGAGGTGTGTTTTCACAATTATGTTTGCTAGATGTTTCCACATCGAAATCATCTATTTCTCCAGATCTCCAAAAAGTCTTGGACAATCATTCCAAGGTATTTGAGACTCCCAAAGGTCCCCCACCTATTCGTGATCATGATCATGCTATTCATTTGATTCCAGGAAGTGTTCCTCCAAACATCAAGCCGTACAAATATTCCTATGCCCAAAAGAGTGAAATTGAACGTATGGTTGCAGAAATGCTAGAGGCTGGTATAATTCAACCTAGTCAAACTTCTTTCTCTGCTCTATTAGTATTGGTGCACAAGAAGGATGGATCATGGCGCATGTGTCTAGATTATAGGGAGCTCAACAAGCTCACTATTAAAGATAAGTTTCCCATTCCTATCATTGATGAATTACTGGATGAATTGCATGGATCAATTTACTTCACCAAGTTGGATCTTCGTTCAAGATATCATCAAATCAGAATGAAGACTAAAGACATTCCGAAAACAACATTTAGAACTCATGAGGGTCATTATGAATTTTTGGTCATACCTTTTTGCCTTACCAATGCACCTTCTACATTTCAAGGTTTGATGAATTCCATTTTCAAACCCTCCCTTAGAAAATTTGTGTTAGTATTTTTTGATGATATACTAATCTACATCAAGTATTGGAAGGATCATGTTGAACATGTTGACAGGGTGCTACAACTATTGGAGGAGAAACAATTATATGCAAAAAGATCCAAATGTTTCTTTGGAGTACAAGAGGTGGAATATCTTGGTCATATTGTATCTCATGAAGGAGTTAAGGTAGACCCTAGCAAAATTAAAGCCATTAAGGAATGGAAAATCCCCACATCCATAAAGCATCTGCGAGGATTTCTCAAGTTGACAGGGTATTATCGCAAGTTTGTTAATCGTTATGGGAGAATAGCAGCACCTCTAACAACATTATTGAAGAAAGATGCATTTTCATGGACTCCAGAAGCAACAAAGGCCTTCGAACATCTTAAAAAGGCAATGTGCCAAGCACCGGTCTTAGCTACACTGGACTTCACAAAAACCTTTATTGTGGAATGTGATGCTTCAGGAAGTGGAATTGGTGCTGTTTTAATGCAATATGAAAGACCCATTGCTTTTGAAAGTCGTCCAATCAAGGGAATGTGTTTACACAAAGCTATTTATGAGAAGGAAATGTTGGCAATATTATATGCACTTAAGAAATGGTGACCCTACCTAATGGGATGACACTTCAAGGTAAAAACAGATCATGATAGCCTTAAATACCTTTTAGAACAAAGATTATCCTCTGAAGAGCAACAAAAGTGGGTCACAAAGATGTTGGGTTATGACTTTGAAATCATCTACAAAACAGGGAAGCAAAATGTGGTGGCAGATGCACTCTCAAGAAAGGATGAGGATGTGGAAGCATTGTTGTGTGCCATTGCTATTATCCAACCAGATTGGATAAATAAAGCAAGGGAGGAATGGAAGAATGATGAAGAAGTGTGGGAACTTATTCGAAAGTTACAATAAGATTCCAGTACATCTGATACATTTAGCTGGCAAAATGATTCGTTATG
This sequence comes from Pinus tabuliformis, assembly GCA_031772625.1. NCBI lineage: Eukaryota > Viridiplantae > Streptophyta > Pinopsida > Pinales > Pinaceae > Pinus > Pinus tabuliformis. The sequence continues at coordinate 221,112,738 of CM062811.1, read as the reverse complement.
GTACAAACATATCTTATACCTCTGTAAGAATTCCCAACTCAAAAAAAAGATTCTTATGGAATTGTACACTTCTCCCTTAGGAGGGCACTCAGGATTTTTAAAAACTTACCACAGGGTTAAGAAGGAATTTTTTTGGGATGGCCTTAAATCGGATATTCAAAATTTTGTGGTAGAATGTTTGGTTTTCCAACAAAATAAAGTTGAAACAATTAAGACCTCGGGTCTATTACAACAGTTATCCATTCCAAGCCAACATTGGGAGGCGGTTTCAATGGATTTTATTACAGGTTTACCCAAGTCTGAGGGAAAGAGTGTCATCATGGTGGTAGTTGACAGACTTACCAAGTATGCACACTTTTGTGCATTATCACATCCATTTAAAGCTAGTATAGTTTCTACTACATTTATGGAAACAATTTAAAATCTACATGGAAACACAAAGATTATTGTAAGTGACAAAGATCCCATTTTCGTTGGAAATGTTTGGATAGAATTATTTTCTTGTCTCGATACTCAGTTAGCTCATAGCTCAGCTTATCATCCTCAATTTGATGGGAAAACTGAGATAGTAAACAAATGTTAGGAAGGATATCTTCATTGCTTTGTATCTGATAAAAAGACACAATGGATCAAATGGTTGCCTCTGGCTGAATGGTGGTATAACACTTCCTTCCATACAGCAACAAAAATGACCCCATTTATGGCACTTTATGGATATCAACCACCATCCATAACATCATATTTAAGAGAAAATTCTAAGGTTCAAGCAGTGGAACATCACATCGAGCATCGACAACAAGTCCTCCAACTCTTAAAGGATAACCTCATGTTGGCACAGAATAATAGGCAGATCAACATCACAGCGAAAGAAGTTTTGATGTAGGTGATTGGGTATTCCTACGGCTACAACCATATAAAAAAATGTCCCTCAAGCAAGCTAAGGAGGATAATAAATTATCACCAAAGTATTATGGTCCCTACAAGGTGTTGCAAAAGATTGGTACTATGGCATACAAATTGGAGCTTCCTGCAACTTCTCAAGTGCACCCAGTTTTCCATGTTTCATGTTTAAAGAAGGTTATAAGCGACAAGCTCCCAGTTCAAACAATATTGCCAGAACTTGACGAGGAAGGAAAAATTATATTGGAACCGGAAGCAGTCATAGAAACAAGAACTCGACAGCTACGAAATCAATCAATTTTGGAGTATCTCATCAAATGGAAGAACTTATCCGCTGAAGATTCCACATTGGAGGATGAGAATTTTATACAGAAACATCCAGAACTACTCAAGCATTGAGGACAACACTTTTTTAAAGGAGAGGGGCATGTTAGGTCCCTATAATACTAGAGATTACCCCATTACTATTGTAGTTGTATCCCTTATTAATATTTTTGTGCCCCTATTGTCCCCATATTGTTATTACTGTGCCCCATAGAATCCCTCAATTGTTATTTTTGTGCCTTTATATTATTATTGTTAGGTTGGTTGGGTTATATTGTGACTCCTTAGACTCTTATATATAGAAAGGAGGTTTTTTCATTTGAATTATCAAAGAATCATTCATTTGTGTAATGTAAAGGAGGTTGTCCCCTCGAAGAGGCTGAATTCTAAGGCGTGGATCTATCTTTTCTATCTTTTTGTGAGTTGGTTTCATAAAACTTTTCCTTTCTTTTCCTTCCTTTTCTTGCTTTCTCGCTTCCTCCTCTTGGTGCTCTTCTCTTTTTGAATCTAATTCCAAATCTAAAATGGAAAAAGGTTGTGAATTGATCCTCATAATCCTGTTTATCATTGAGGCCTCTATTTTTTTCAATTTCCTCTATTTTTCCTTCAATTTTGCTCCCGTGCAAGCCTGTGACCATTCATCCTCCTTTTCTCCTATTTTCATTTACTTTTCCTTTTCTAATTCCTTTTCCAAATTACTTAGCCATAATAAACCAAAAGTGATACCCACTAGGATGTTTTTCCCAACATTCAACTTAGAATACGCATCCCATGACCTTGGTCTTATTTTGTCTTTATTACATGAGCGTTTAACCTATGGTTGTTACAAACCCCTCCCCATTAGGGGAACATAATCCTCGATGTTCTATGACGCCTATATCCAACAAAACTATTGAGAACAAAACATACTACTAGTGGAGCTTTATAACCCAACTTGATGCAGTATTTACAATGAACAAACTACTGAAAAGAAAAATCAACATGAAAAACATGACAACATGACAACTATACCACTTATTGGAGCTTTATAACATATCTCATTATGGTATTTACAATAACAACCAGACATAAATATGTACGTATACCAAAACCCCTTTTCCTTAAACAACAAATAATGAAGGATACATATCCCACATCTGATAAGCCATCTCCAATGTAGCTTCATCTCGTCCAAAGTGCTTCTAATGCACTTTAACTTGCTCAATTGCTTGGTTCCAAAGCAAGAGCTCTTTCCGTTGTAATATGCATTGAGTTTCTAGCTAGAATTCTCCTTCTGGATCCACCTACAATACAGACCATTCAATTACATGATCAACGTATTTCACATATTTCTTAAACAATGACACATGGAAAACATCATCTAATTTCACTATCAGAGGCAGTGCAATTCTATAGGCCACTGGTGTTGGGCCACTAATTTGACGTTATTATTATCACTTTTTAACATCTATTTCATCCATTTCTACCATTCTTTATCACATCATTTATCATAATTTATCATATAATTCCATTTTATAATTATTTATGCTCTTATGGTAAATACTATTTTTTATCCTTTATTTTTAATATATTGATGATTATTATGCATTATTTTTCCAATGATGGTTTATTAATGAACTTATTATAACATCACTCACTATTTTAGCCTCCAAGATCTATTCCAGATTGCAAACTTGATTTCCAGCTCATAATCAAATATTCCAACTCAGAAATTCGTTGGGATAAGAAGCGACAATTTTGTGTTGGACTTTCCAGACAAATGAAGGTGAATATTGAAAATCCGAGACATGGGTTTTGTGCAGAATGGACCAAATTAGTTTTGTGATGAGAATTTCTCCAAAATTTGGTTTGGATTGAAAGAAGAACAAGGTTTGTTGAAGACAATTTTCTCATATTTACTGTTGTGGCCATTTTCCAAATTCTTCCAATTGCAATACCAGAATTGACTTGTTTCTGTTGAATGATGATGGGAAGATATTTCATATCTGATCTTGTTTATTGAGATTATGTAATTAATCCAAAATTTTAATGGAAATCATTTTGTAATCAACTTTGTTGTAACTTCCATTTTCTCTCTATGTATTTAAATGAAAACAAACATCAAAGAAGGGGGGGATAATTAGGAAATAGGAGATGGATAATTATTAATTGGGATGTAGGAGAAGAGATAAGAGATGAGAGATGGGAGATGAATAATTATTGAATTTGAGGCAAAGCTAATAGATTCATTATGATGTAATTATTTCTCTCATATATTTTAATGAAGGAAGCTATCCACTGAGTTCTACATCTGTTACTTGTAATCTGATCTGAATTATTTCTCAATGGAGAACTGAGCCTTGAGCAGTTGGCCCACTACCTTGGATGAGGTGTTGTCTTTAAGATGTAAATTAGTGTAGTTATGTGTTTGTTTATTTGAATTTCGATTGTCATTCCTTAAAGTAGATTTCCTTTATTTTAACTAATTTGTTGTTTGCTGCATTTTCTAGATTTGTTATTTCATCCAATTTCTAGATTTCATTTAATTTACTGCTCTAGATTAGCATTTGAATTATGTTGGGTGCAATAGATTAAATTTCCAATTCAACAATGTGTTGTTTAATTTAGCAATGATTCAAGTTGTGTGATTCACATAATTGTTTTTCCTGTCATTTACTTTCTTCTTTTTAATTTTAGTTTTATTATTCAAGCCTTACATTTTATTTCTTCTTCAATGAGCTTGATAGTATAGAACAAAATCATATAGACCCAGTGTTAATTGTTAATATTTTTTATGCATATATTTTTCTGATTTCCTTGAAATAAAAAACCGCTCCTCAGGTTGATAATTAATGTTCAATTGATTAGTTGTTTTTATTAAGAAATTAATTTTCCCCAACATTTTGGCATCATTTTTTGAATAATTCTTCAGCGAAAATCACATGGAGAAATTTTTTTGACGCATTTCGAACCAACCAGTGTGGTTCATGGTTAGGACAAGTTGAATGAGCAGATCTGGCTATGCACTTTAAATATAAAGGGCAGAATATCCAATGACTCAAATTTCTTGATAAGGTAATGGCTAAAAAGACAATAGCTCGATTTGACCTGATAATGGCTAGTTTGACCATGATAAGGGGTATTATATTAATTTATATTATTTATTTATTTTTTATTTTTTTAAAAGAAAATTCGGTTATTAATATAGAATAAATTAATATAATATAATAAATAAATCATAAAATAAATTAGTTTCAAATATATTAATATATTAATAAATCTATATTAATTTAAAATTGTTAGAAATATATAATAGAATAAGTAAAATTAATAAGTAAATCAATAATAATAATAATAATAATAATAATAATAATAATAATAATAATAATAATAATAATAATTTCTTATACGAATAAAATTAATTTAAATTGTTAGATAAAAATATTAGTTAGTAATATAAATATTCGTCAAAAAATTAGAGAACTCTAAGGGTTGGAAATATAAAAATTAATTCAAGGTCTATTTAATGGTAAAAAAATTGTATATTAATTATAAAATAGATTAATTTTAAAATTAACTCTATGTAAATTAAGTTTAAATTGATACCCCAAAATAATAATAATAATAATAATAATAATACCATATTAAAATTAATTAATTAAAATAGATTTAAATTAATTTTTGTAGATAAATTAAGTTTAAATTAATAGTCAAAGAGTTTTCACATATAAATTAGAAATAAAAATAAATAAATATAAATAAATAAAATAAATAAACAAATAAATAAGTAAATAAATAAATAATAATAAATAAATAAATTACCATATTAAAAATTAATTTATCGATGAAATAAGGGAGGAAAAGAAAGAAAACGACTAGGAGGAGAGGGCTGGGATCCAACAACTACTGATCTTCCATCCATCCTCTCTAATGAGATTTTTCGATCTTTTTTCAATCTCCAGGGCTTCCCTAAATTTCCGGTGATGGAATTGTGACACTCTAGCAATCACACTAGCCTCCTCGATGCAGACATGATGATTGGTTTTCTCCACATGCTCTGCTAAAGTGGAAGACTTAGTTCTCATATGCTTGAGGTCAGTTGCATGCTCACTAATCCTTTGATTAATGGAGCGACCAGTCTCACCAATATAGGGGGTCCCACAAGAAGAAGGAATAATATAAACCCCTTTCATGTCCTTAGGGTCGATGGGATCCTTTACAGATATGAGGGATTTACGAATGGTGTTGAGAGGTCTAAAAGTAGCGGAGACATTATGCTTCTTAAGAACCCTCGCAATCTTATCCATGGTCCCCTGAACAAACGGAAGATGGACACTAGGAATCCGCTCTTTAGGCCCTCTTTTGGTTAACGAATTCTTAGCTGCTTTGAGGAAAGCCTTTTGTCCCAAGTGTCTACTATAACCGTTTTCAACAAAGACATTAAGGAGGTGGGATTTCTCCTCCTCGAAGCTCTTATCATCAGAGATCCTTAAGGCATGAGTTGCAAGGGTGTTGAGAACCCCCAACTTCTGGGCCGGGAAATGGTGGGAACTATCATGAAGATACTGCTCCGTATGAGTTTTCTTGCGAAACACTCAGTGGGAGAGGGAACCATCGTCATTCTTAGAGATAAGAATATCAAGGAACGGGAGGCAACCATTAACCTCTTGTTCCATAGTGAACTTAATAGCTGAGGATTGATTATTGAGATAATCAAAGAAGAGATCTAACTCCTCTTGGCCATGAGATGACATTAGTGTCATCTAATGTCATCTAGTCTCACGGCCAAGAGGAGTTAGATCTCTTCTTCAATCATCTCAATAAACAATCCTCGGCTATTAAGTTCACTATGGAACAAGAGGTTAATGGTTGCCTCCCGTTCCTTGATATTCTTATCTCTAAGAATGAGGATGGTTCCCTCTCCCACTGAGTGTTTCACAAGAAAACTCATACGGAGCAGTATCTTCATGCTAGTTCCCACCATTTCCCAGCCCAGAAGTTGGGGGTTCTCAACACCCTTGCAACTCGTGCCTTAAGGATCTCTGATGATAAGAGCTTCGAGGAGGAGAAATCCCACCTCCTTAATGTCTTTGTTGAAAACGGTTATAGTAGACACTTGGGACAAAAGGCTTTCCTCAAAGCAGCTAAGAATCCGTTAACCAAAAGAGGGCCTAAAGAGCGGATTCCTAATGTCCATCTTCCATTTGTTCAGGGGACCACGGATAAGATTACGAGGGTTCTTAAGAAGAATAATGTCTTCGCTACTTTTAGACCTCTCAACACCATTTGTAAATCCCTCAGATCTGTAAAGGATCCCATCGACCCTAAGGACATGAAAGGGGTTTATATTATTCCTTGTTCTTGTGGGACCCCCTATATTGGTGAGACTGGTCGCTCCATTAATCAAAGGATTAGTGAGCACGCAGCTGACCTCAAGCATATGAGAACTAAGTCTTCCGCTTTAGCAGAGCATGTGGAGAAAACCAATCATCATGTTTGCATCGAGGAGGCTAGTGTGATTGCTAGAGTGTCGCAATTCCATCACCGGAAATTTAGGGAAGCCCTGGAGATTGAAAAAGACCGAACAATCTCAATAGAGAGGATGGCTAGAAGATCAATAGTTGCTGGATCGCAGCCCTCTCATCCTAGTCGTTTTCTTTCTTTTCCTCCCTTATTTCATCGATAAATTAATTTTTAATATGGTAATTTATTTATTTATTTATTATTATTATTTATTTATTTATTTGTTTATTTATTTTATTTAATTATTTTTATTTATTTTTATTTCTAATTTATATGTGAAAACTCTTTGACTATTAATTTAAACTTAATTTATCTACAAAAATGAATTTAAATCTATTTTAATTAATTAATTTTAATATGGTAAAATTATTATTATTATTATTATATATATATATATATATATATATATATATATATATATATATATATATATATATATATATATATATATATATATATATATATATATATATAGATATGGGGTATCAATTTAAACTTAATTTACATAGAGTTAATTTTAAAATTAATCTATTTTATAATTAATATACAATTTTTTTACCATTAAATAGACCTTGAATTAATTTTTATATTTCCAACCCTTGAGTTCTCTAATTTTTTGACGAATATTTATATTACTAACTAATATTTTTATCTAACAATTTAAAATTAATTTTATTCATATTAAGTAATATATTTGAATTTATTTATTTATTATTATTTATTATTATTATTTTATTTTTATTTTTATTGATTTACTTATTCTATTATATATTTCTAACAATTTTAAATTAATTTAGATTTATTAATATATTAATATATTTGAAACTAATTTATTTTATGATTTACTTATTATATTATATTAATTTATTCTATATTAATAACCGAATTTCCTTTAAAAAAATAAATAAATAATATAAATTAATATAATACCCCTTATCATGGTCAAACTAGCCGTTATAACAAACTAATATTTTTATCTAACAATTCAAAATTAATTTTATTTTTATTCTTTTTTTTCTGAATCTGTCTACTTCTAATATTATACAAAAAGATCCAAAAAGTTACAGCAAGGCCTTGGCCTTGAAAATCTTGCCATGAAGTTGGCAATTAGCCCAGATGAACACATTTCCAGTTTTTGGTAGACTTCCTTCTGTTATGTCTTCTCCTAAGACCCGAAACATTGCTAAAAAGGGACATGCTGAGACATACATCAATTGCACAGCTGTGCAACGCTACACTTGAACATCCTGACATACAGACACATACAACGACACAGAGACATATAAACACATAAAATGACCTGACACAAGCAAAATTGCGAGTTTCAAAACAGAGTAATTCACCTACTTCTGAGGCTGCCGAGAGCAGAATGCCATACAAGATCAATCATCATCCGTAGTGTAAGGTTCCTCCACTACCCTACACCCGTATTGTAAAGAGTCTTCTAAGTCTGAGCGAAGGACCACCGAGCTTGTTGGGTCTCGCTGTGCTGGTTCACTTGGACCTGCAGGAGCAGCTTGATTCGCCATGGAGGAGCTTCCCATGACCGGGCGTTGAATATCTATTGGAGGCACCATCCTCTGTTCTGGCAGAATTTCCGGATGTGCTACTTCCTGGCCGCTGAGATTTTCACAATTTTCTATAGTAACATAAACTAGGAAAGTGGAATTGGCAAGAGTACAAGGGATGTGATAACAAACTATTGGGTGCACCGCATGCTCACACTCGGCTATCCTGCCACGCCCGTGTCCTCTGCCTCTTCCGACTCTGGTTACAGGGGGGCTGCTTTGCTTAGGTGCTAGCACGACCGAGGAAGAGGGTGAAATGGGGGCAGACCTCTGAGAGGTGGCACGTCCACGGGAGCCACCACGTCTGCTTCCCATCCTAGTCCATTCTCTCGGCATTGCAATGTACATAGGATTGACAAGTGAACAGAAACACGGAGGAGAGTGACCAACAAAGTCGTGAGCCCTTTGAGCCAGAGCCCAATGCCTGTAAAACACTCTTGTGCCTGAAACAGGGACGGATTTAGGCACTGTAATTGAGTAACCCTGAGTTACCCACAGCACATCAAACCAAATGATGCAGAGGAGTGCGAAGAGGCCGCAGGAGCGCAGAGTTTATGGAGCTCCATTGCATAATTAACCAAGAGGCGGATGGAGGAATTAAAGACCGGCATTAAAAGACTTGTGTGAGACTAGCTCACCAGCTCTGCAGAGTACCTCGTGGCGTGCATGGGCTGACACCTGCCCATGTGAAGCGCCACCTTCGTACCTTCATTGCATTCAAACACCCGCATCTGGGAAATTTTATTTTTATTCTTATTAATTAATATATTTGAAATTATTTATTTATTTATTATTATTATTTTTAATGATTTACTTATTATAATATATTAATTTTACTTATTCTAGTATATATTTCTAACAGTTTCAAATTAATTTAGATTTATTAATATATTTAAAATTAATTTATTTTATGATTTACTTATTATATTATATTAATTTATTCTATATTAATAACTGAAATTTGTTTTATATAAATAAAATAAATTAATTAATAAATAATATAAATTAATATAATACCCCTTATCATGGTCAAACTAGTCGTTATCAGGTCAAATCGAGCTGTTGTCTTTTTAGTCGTTACCTTATCGAGAAATTTGATTCATTGGATATTCTGCCCTTTCTATTTAAAGTGCATAGCTAGATATGCTCATTCAACTTGTCTTGACGATGAACCACACTGGTTGGTTCGAAATGCGTCGACAAAAATTTCTCCATGTGATTTTCGCCGAATAATTCTTCAAAAATTTGATATGGATCACAGAAGTCTCAATTCACTAATTTTGGCATCATTGTCGAGGATCGAACCTGGGTCACCTGCGTGACAGGTAGGAATACTCACCACTATACTTGTAAAATCAACATGAAAAACATGAAAAAATGACAACCATACTACTTATTAAAGCTTTCTAACATAACTCATTATGGTATTTACAGTAACAATGAGACATAAATATGTACATATACCAAAACCCATTTTCCTTAAGCAATAGATAATGAAGGATACATATCCCGCATCTGATCAGCCATCTCCAATGTAGCTTCATTGGTCCCAGGTGCTTCCAATGCACCTTAACTTACACGATTGCTTGATTCCAAAAAAAGAGCTCTTTCCACTATAATATGCACTGAGGTTCTAGATAGAATTATCCTTCTAGATCCACCTACAATACAGACCATTCAATTACATGATCAACATATTTCACATACTTCTTAAACAATGACACATGGAAAACATAGGCCAATGGTCCAATCCTCTCATGGATCTCGAAAGGCCCACAATATTTGAGGTGCCAACTTAGCACATGACCTAACCCTTAAGGATCTCTTCCTAGGCTTGATACCCTTGTGAAATTCACATCGCTGCTGTCAAAAGGATCTTCAAATATCTGCAAGGAACAATAGACTATGTGATATGGTATGCTAGGAGAAAATAGCTTAGATTAAAGGCCCACACTGATGTTGATTGGGTAGGAAATATCAATGATTGGAATAGCACCTCTGGTGCAACATTCATTTTGAGAAACTGCTTAGTGTCCTAGGTCAGCAAAAAACAAGACTCCATTTCTTTATCAATTGTTGAAGAAGAGTATATCGTAGCTGCCACTTATTGCTCACAAATTATTTCGATGAGGTATATCTTGAAGGAAATTAAGGGAGAGTTGATTGATCCAGTTCCCGTTACGTGTGATAACACTAGTGCTATCGACATTTCTAAGAATATTGTCATGCACTCAAAGACAAAGAACATTCCTATCAAGTTTCACTTATTAAGAGAATATGTTGTTGCTAATGTTGTTTGACTCAAATATGTGGCCACTAAAGAACAACTTGTAGACATATTTAATAAGACACTTGCAAGATAACCCTTTGTATATGTTTGGCAGTGGATAGGAGTTGTGACTCCTCCTCTCAAATGACTCAATTACAATGAGTGTTGGAAACTACTCAACTTGAAGGATCAATTAAAGAGTAAGATATAGTGTTTTAGGGGGATACTTCATAAGGATCCCTTGCCATTGGTGAAAAAGGGGGAGAATATTACTAGTGCTAAGGAGAAGAACAACAATGAAGAAAACCATTCCTAGTTTCAAGGGAGCTTAGTTTGTTGCCATCAATGCCAAATGGGGAGATTGTTGGGTAGTTGGCATTTTTTGAAAGGTTGGTGGAACTTGATATGTTGACATTGATGACAATCAGAAGAGGCTATATGAAACAAATGGTGGAATTGATGAGCATGTTGTTAAGGGGGATTCCCATTCTTGTTGTAATGTTCTATAGAGAATCGTCATAATAACATGCTTAGTGGAGAAGCCATAAAAAGATAACTATGGTGGTTGGGGAGTCCTAGCTTTTAGAGGATATTATGTCTTAAGAGATCAATGCAAACTCTCCTAAAAGTGTCATAGTTTGAAAGTTCCTGGAAATATCTTTCCAATGGTATGTGGAAGTCTACAAACGGTCCTCTAAATCAAGAAAATTTATCAAAGTGAGTACTTTGAAGCCCCTAGTAGAAGTGCCTAAAACCCTAGAAATCTTGGAAACCCCGAGGCTTAATTAGAAAAGTACTATGATATTGTAGTGAGTTTAGGTAGCAGGAAGCTCGAAGTCCCAAAATATCGGAGGTCTATTTAAAATAGGGGTTAAATGATGGCATCAACCCAAGGTGGTAGGAACAAAACCCGGAAGCCCAGAACCTCGAAAATTCTGGAAGCTTGGAGGCTTATTTTAAAATGTTGTAGTAAAAGCATTGAGCCGACGGTAATGGGAAATAAACTCAGAATCTTAGAAGGCCTAGAATCTTGTAAGGAATTAAAAAAAGGGGACAAAGAGTCGAGATTTTGTGGGAAGTAACAATGATTTTTCCAACATTTGACGTTCTATCAAAAATAGAACGGCATGCCCAAGACTTGGTTTTGTAAAGTTTTCATGTATTATGGTTACCAAAGCCCTTCAAGTCGTGAATAAGGGTAAAAAACCATGGGAAATAAATTGAAGGAGCTCGGGCCAAAATCAAAGGAAACGTGCTAAAGAAAAGTGTTAAGTCGAGGTGGGCCAACCCCAGAACCCTATGAGCCCATAAGATCTTGAGGAATGTTATTTATAAAAATTTATGGGGATACAGTGATCTAGGATTTCAACTCAATGAGAACATATGTATGTATGTATTTACATAATGAAAAAAAAGGGACATTTTGGGCAAGTGTTGGGCATATTTTTGAAGGAAGTATTAGTGGTAAACTCTCCATGTCGCATCCATGGATGAGTCAACATATCCAACACATAGTTTGCAGAGGATGAATATGTCATTAGTTGATAGTAAATGTGCATAGAGAGGTTTGTATTATATGATTAATGGAAATTGTAAAGCTCTTCCCAAGTTGAAGTAAGCCTCCTCTGATAATTACTTGCACATCATGATAAAACAAATGAAGAAAATGACTCCAAGACATCATTTCACTAAGTTTATGAGCTTTGATGACGTGTTTCAGCTGAAGCAAGAGGAAGGGACATATCAGAAGTAATTTTTGAAGCTTTGTGGGATTTTATGAGGAATGGGGAGCTATGATGGAGTGTACAGGATGTCTAGAAACTCATTCTCAGTATGGGAAACACCTAGATAACTAGTGAACAATTCAATGTGACTACGATGATTAAGTAAACTAATCCCATATCCATAATTGAATATGGCGGTAGAGTGCATGAAACTTGATGGAAAAAAAACAAACCATGCCATGTTGTAGCACATTATCCAATATAGAGAGAGAAAATACCACATGAATGATTGCAGGGACAACATCGTTCCCAATGTAGCAAAGGAACAAAACAATGGAGTGCAGTTTAGAAAAGGGGGGAATGTAGCATTGTTGTGAGTAGAAGGGTGTATAATTGTGATTGTGTGAATAGAAAGGGTAACTAATGCTAAGTGTTAATTGAGATATACAATGGAGCAGAGGGCCCATACAAGAGCTAGTTGAGCAATAGAGAGCACAACTTAAAGGAGAGATACAGAGCTAAAGAAAAGGAGGTTGTATTGCAAAAGATCAGATTTATATTTTTGTGTATATGTATTAGCCTCTATTTTTATTTTGAAAATTACAATAGTGGCTAGAGTAGGTAGTTGCCTACATTCATAAGAGGTTTGTGCCTCTTGGCAAGTAGCAGCTTGTTATCTAAAGAGGGTTGGGGCCTCTTGTGAGTGGGAGCTCACAAAAAAAATGATGTAATTAAATAGGTGCTTAATTTACATCATAACAACAAATTGATTGGTGGTTTTCTCCCTTTGGGTTTCCATGTGAAATACCTATGTAAACATGTTTCTGCTACTCATTTAATGGATTATGTGTACATATGAATGGCTCATCTTGATGTTTATTTATATTATATTATCAATGCATTCACAACTACCTAGAATTAGTAAATAGATATTAATATTTGTAACTAAATTTCAAAGAACCTCACTATTACTGATTCACACCCCTTCTCAATAACTCCTTATTCCAATAGCATAAGCCTGTAAGGGTGTGGTTATGGAACAAAAATTTCATTTCGAAGGGTGGGGTCCCAGATTCTGAACCACCATTTCAGGATAGAATTCAGACCACTATTGAGAACTCAATAATAATTTCTTTAATGATAAAAAAAATCAAGACAAATCCAATCATACAAAACTTGATTAAGTACTTAACCTAAATAGGCCTAAGCATGACAACCATTTCGTCAAATATATGGTGAATATGTAATCTACAGGTCATGAATTCATATGGAGTCTAAAACTTATCTATGATTCACCAATAAGGTCTAATTCCCTCTCTTAATAGTTGCAATAACATTTGTTAGCTCATCTATTCATTAACCATTCATCAATAAATCAAAACATATAAAGAGCTATAGTTAGAATATGTTATGGAACCATACTTATAACCTGTATACAACCAGAATAATAATCGTTATAGAACAACCATCCAAGGCACATAATAACAAGTACAAGTACTCATAAATTACAATAGGAAGAGAGCTCTTAATAACATATGCAAAATCCAACAAAGTCAAGGACTTCCACGTACCACTTGACCATAGAATGGGATGAACCAAATCTTTCTTTCAGTCAATCATCCCCATTCCATATTCCAAGCTTGAATGTGGGACTCAAGACATAAACAACTAGGGCTTCCTAGAGATTAAACCACCTCCACCATCAAGCTATCAAAATCCCACCAAAACTGGTCAAGAGATCATTAAGACTAAAACAAGCTTGGATGCTTTACAATTTCTTCACCATTACCTTGAGGAATTTTCCTATCTACACCCACCTGTCAAGGGATTCCCAAATATTAAAAAATATCCACCCCCAATTCTTAGGAATTTTCCTGAGACCACCTCACCTGGTTCCAAAATATTCCGGAAATCCAAAGCTAAACCAAATAACAGAACCACATCACACCATGGCTATCCAGAAATGGAAAGGTAAGGCTGAAACAACTGTCACACCAAGAAAAACCCATGCCAATGACAACAAAAGAACCAAATACACAAATGCATGTACCATGCATTCACAAACCAGCTAGGGAATCACACATGCAACATGTTCCCTGCAAATCTTCTTGTTCAAGCTGCTTGATCCACCCTTTCTTTCTTGTCCTTTGCTTCCCTTGTCCCTTATTTTCCTTACTTTTATTTCTTGCTTGCTTCCTCATCTTGGTTCTCTTCTCTTTATGATACTAATTGCAAAGATAAACTGAAAAAAGGTTGTGAACTAATCCTCAGAATCCTTTTTGTCATCGAGGCCTCTATTTTCTTCAATTTCCTCTATTTTTCCATCAATTTTCTTCTCATGAAAACCTGGACCTTTCATCTCCCTTTTCCCCTATTTTCCTTTATTTTCATAATTAAATGTCAATTAAGGCCTGTTTGCCTTTGCCAATTTCCTTAGCCATAATAAACCAAAAGTGACACCCACTAGGATGTTTTGCCTATAGATTTTCCTGTAGATTCACAAGCTCATGCAATGTAATAAAGCAAAAGACAATAATCTACTTCTACTTTCAACCAACAGAATCCAATAAATCGATGAAAAAAATATAAACAAGAAGAAGATAAATCAATGGCACAAGACATAATAAGTTTATCTCGAGAAATCCATTGCTTAATAACCCACCTATCTATATCACATTAATCAGAAATATGAGTGAAGATACAAAGCTTGTTCTCACTAGAACAATTCCACACAAGTATGCTCAACTCTTTTCCTCACAAGCCCGCTCTTAGCCAACACTTAGCCAATTTCCACTATCTTCCAAGCCCCTATTTCCTTGTGCAATTCTTAGGCTGAATGGCCCATATTAATGGGAATCTAGTGCTTGCAAAACTATGCAATCCAATATAGGTCATCTTCCTGATTGCATGCATGATATTTACAACTCAGTAAATCATACAAATGATAGTACATTGTCCCTACACTGTAGTCTCAACTAGGTATTTCTTAGAACTGAAATGCATGAGTTCCCGATGAGAGAATATTCAGTTAAATGGAGTAACACTTGTGGATGCACCAATGCACCAACTAACTGCTAATCCTCTATTGGTTCCACAAATAGTTAGAACTAATTTAATTGACCATAATTTAGTCAAACTCAGTTATCTAATTACAACTCAAATAAACTCATCCTGAACCCCTAAAACTTAGGGAGAACATATAAATGACTTCAAAAATACTTCCAACTCAAATTTCCTAAGCTAATTAAGTCAATTAAACTTAATTAACTATTTACAAGTTTCTATGGGAATAGAATTCGATTTTAATTCATAGTTTAAATTCAAGGAAAAATTTAAACTGGAATATCTTGTTGCCATTTCTCAACACCCCCTCTCAACAAGAAAGGGATTATCTTCTACCCCAATCCTATCTCTGTGAAACTCAAATTTACATCTTGACAACGCCTTTGTCAAAATGTCAGCATCTTTCTCCTATGTGGGGATGTACTCCAACAACATAATCCACCTTAATAGACAATCTTTGAGATGATGATAACGGATATCAATGTGCTTGGCCCTGTCATGAAAAACTAGATTTTTAGAGAGTTTGATAAAACTCTAATTATCATAGTAAATCATTGTTGGATCCATCTACTAACCAAATAAACCAACTAGGATCTTCCTCATCCAAATGGCCTCACATGCAGCTTGACTAGCTTCCATGTACTCTGCCTCTGCTGAACTGAGTGAAACCGATCTTTGTTTCCTATTGTACCAAGAAAATGTCATTAACCCGATAATGAAACCCCCTCCTGATCTACTCTTCTGGTTGGATGGAATCCTTCCCAATATGCATCTATGAAGCCTTGAAGCTTCACTACCTATGCCCATCTATACCAAAATCCATGATGATTAGTTCCATTGAGGTATCTCAACACATGGTTTTTCACCTTTCAATACATCTTGGTGCGCCTAACCATCAGTTGACTAAGTTTGTTAACTGCATAACACATATCTTTTCATGTGTTCACCAAGTACATGAGAGAACACACAAGATGCATGTAACAATAGCTTCCACTACTTCTCTCGAAGTAGTATCCTCCTTCCTCTAGTTACCTAATAGAGGAGTTTCCATAGGCTTGCTGCGCTCCATACGAAACCTCCTGAGTATCTCGTTGGAAAGATTTCCTTAAGACAAAAATAACTCCCCATCACCCTGCCATACTTCCATGCCCAAAAATTAATGCATGAGCCCCAAGTCCTTCATCTCAAACTCTCTTTCAAGGTTCTCCTTGCAAGACTTGATCAATTGATCATCACCCATTAGAATTAGATCATCAACATAAAGTAAAATGATCAACAATTTACCTTCCACCACTATGTGGTACAGGTTCACATCTAGTTCACTCTTCATGAAGCCCAACCTAGTGAAGTAGCTATCTATCTTAGTGTACCAAGCACAGGGCACTTGCTTTAGCCCATACAACGCTCTCTTGAGCTAGCACACATGCGACTCATAGTCAAAGGTTTCAAAACATTTAATCTTCTCTATGTACACCTCTTCATCAATCATACCATTAAGGAAGGTTGTCTTTACATTCATCTAATGTATCTTCCAACCCATATACACTAATACTGCCAATATAGATATGATAGATGAGTACCTTTCTACAAGATAAAATGCCTAATTATAGTCAATCCTCTCTACCTATGAAAAGCCACGGGCCACAAATCTGGCCTTATTCCTTTCCCTACCATCTGTAGCTTCCTTTACCTTGTAAATCGATCAAGAGCTCATCATTGTCTTGTCCTTCGGTCTCAATATGACATCGCAAACACAGTTACGGACTATGGAGTCATACTCCTCCACCATGGAATCAACCTACATCGGTTGTTGCACTTCTTCCTCAAAGAAATATGGCTCTGTCACAACACATCCACTCATAAGAGCCATGTATCTAGTGTACCTCTCAGGTGACCTCCTCTATCTGTGTTGTTATGTGGGTGCTCCCACATTATCTCTAGTATCCGACAACAATTTGTTAGCCTCTCTGGTGCGATTTCTCCCATTTCTGGAAGAATCTACCTGAGTGGATGTCTCCACTCTCGAATCCTCTACATGTGGATACTCCACATAAATATGAGGCTCCTCAACCTTAGGAACCAAAAGTTCCTCAACTACATGTAGCTCAAGCTTCCCCTCAAGGGAAACTCGCATGGCCTTCTACTCATCAAATCTACCATCCCTCTGAACCACTATCATCCTATTGCTCGGCAAGTACGCCAGATAGTTGTGGGGTGTATCAGTGTACCTCACAAATATCCCCAACTTTATTTTCGGCTCAAGATTCTTCCATACATCTTTGGTCACATGGAAATATACCGATGACCCAAAAACCCTGAAGTGACCAACATTTGGCCTCTTACCAGAATAAACCTCCTTTGGTGTCTTCATCCCAAGCATCTGATGTGGGCTATAGTTTTTAACATAAACTATTGTATTGCATGCCTCATCCCACAAGTGTAGTGGGAGGCCCTGATCATGCCACATTACCCTTGCTGCCCCTACAATGCTTTTGTTCTTCCTCTCAGCCACCCCATTATGCTAAGGGTTATGGGGTGTCGCCAACTCCCATTTAATCCCTTCTGCTGCACATAAGTTCTTAAACCCATTTGATACATACTCACCACCATTATCACTCCATAGAGATTTAACCTTCTTTCCAGATTATTTCTCGACCAATACTTTAAATTCACAAAACTTTGTGAAAGTTTGATATTTTTATTGCATGAAAAATATCCAACATTTACAAGAAAAATTGTCAATAAAGATAACATAATACCTATGTTGGTAGTGGATGCTATCGAGAATGGTCCACACACATCTAAATGGACTCACTCTAGAATAGCCTTTGCTTGAATGTCTCTCTCGTGAAATTAATACTTGGTGTATTTACCCAAAGTACACCCCTTACATGTATCAACTTTCTCTAGCATGCCTTTGGGAAAACCAGTAGAAATTTGTTGCAATATTTTCAAAGCCCCATGATGCAAATGACCCAATTACCTATGCCACAACTCACCAATGTCTCAGCTCTACGCCATCTCTACTTTCATTCTCAAAGTAGCACAATCCTCTACCTCTAGCTTATAGAGATTCTTCACCTGAATCCATATCTTCTTTACTTGACCTGTGGCTATGCATCGAAGGAATTCCTTTCCTTTCGAGAAAATCACACCATAGCCTCTATCATCAAGCATGACAATGGATACAAAGTTATTCTTCAACCGGGACACATACATAACATCCTTCAAGGTGAGAGAAGCCCCATGCTCCCTCTAAAAAGTAATCATGCCCAATCTAGTAGCACTATACCTCTCTTTGTCACCCATCTCGATATGCATCTAGAGATCCTTCTCCTCCAGGTCACTAAATAAATCCTTGTCGCTAATCATGCGGAATGAAGCTCCATTATCTAAGTACCATACACTTCCCATCATTAATGACACCATGCATGTAATTAGGGACAATACCAATCCAAATCGAGAGGCCAATGCTTCACCCACTGCTCCTCCTAACGACTTCTGCTTGGACTTCCTGAGTGTAAAATTTGTAGAAAAATGTCCCATGTCATAACAATGAAAGCACTTAAATTTTGAAATGTCTTTCTTCTTACCTCCATGGAAAGAATCTGATTTGGAATGGGATGAATTCCCTTTCCATTTCTTTTCCTTACCTACTAAGGCATAGTTTTCCTCATCATCAGTCATTGATGAGGAACCATCTATGGTGTTCCTTCTTATCTCCTCCTGCATCAAATCCAACCATAGTCATTCCCAATCTAGCATCTTCTCCCTTCCACTCACAGAGTCCTAATAGTTATTCCAACTCTTAGGAAGGACTAGGAGAGCTAGGCTCACCATATCATCCTCGACAATGGTTATTCCAACACTTCCAATCTCATCACAACACGTCGTGAACTTGGTAAAGTATATTTGAATTAACTTTCCTTTCTCCATCCTAATTTTTTGAAGTTTGTCTTTCAGTGCCAACTCTCTATGGTCATTGCTATTCTGGAACAAGTTCATTAATTCTTTCCACATAACATACCCAATTTCCTTCCCATGGAGACTCGAGACAATTTGGTCTTGAACTCTCTCAACGATTATCCACATCACCTTCGCTACACACTTCTTCCATTCAGCATGATCTTTTGCATCCGATGTTGAGGGATTAGGAATGTCATGATTAATGAATTCCTTCAATCCATTATCCTCCAACATGACATCTATTATGTCCTTCTAGACTATATAATTTGAGCTGCCTTCCAAGGCATACTCGAGCCACAAACCGTAGAACGTCATATGTCAATCCTGAAGTATGTACTGCAAATTTGACTTTCACCTATAACCATGAATTCAAAAATTCAAAATCTCCTCTAGTACATTGTTTTCGGCTCTGATACCATGTATATTTTCCTATAGATTCACAAGCTCAGGCAATGTACTAAAGCAAAAGAAAAGGATATACTTCTACTTTCAACCAGCGGAAGCTAATAGATCGACGAAAACAATATGAATAAGAAGATAAATCAATGGCACATAACACAATAAGTTTCTCTGGGGAAAGACACTTCTCAAAACCCCACCTATTTGTATTGCATTAATTAGAATTATGAGTAAATATACAAAGATTGTTCTCACTAGAACAATTTTGCACAAGTATGCTCAACTCTCTACCTCACAAGCCCGCTCTTAGGCAACATTTCACCAATTTCCACTGCCTACCAAGCCCCTATTTCCTTGCGTAATTCTTAGGATGAATATCCCATATTAATGGAGTCTAGTGCATCTAAAACTACACAATCCAATCTAGATCCTCTTCCTAATTGCATGCATGATATTTACGACTCAAAAAATCATACAACTGATAGTACACTATCCCTGCACTCTAGTCTCAAATGGGTCTTTCTTAGAACTGAGATGAATGAGTTTCCAATGAGAGAATCTTCAGTTAACTGGAGGAACACTTGTGGATGCACCAGTGCACCGACTGAATGTTAATCCTCTATTAGTTCTGCAAACAGTTAGAACTAATTTAACTGACCATAACTTAGTCAAACTGAGTTATCTAATTACAACTCAAATAAACTCAGCCTGGACACCTAGAACTTATGGAGAACATATATATGACTTCAGAAAGAATTCCAACTCAAAATTACTAAGCTAATTAAGTCAATTAAACTTAATTAACTATTTACAAGTTCCTATGAGAATAGAATTCGATTTTAATTCACAGGTTAAATTCAAGGAAAAATTTAAAATGGAATTTATTGTTGCCATTTCTCAATATTTCCCAACATTTATCTTGGAATACATGTCCCATGAAATTGGTCTTATTTTTCCTTTATTACATGAAATTTTAACCTAGGGTTGTTACAAACCCCTCCAATTAGGGCAACACCGTCCACTATGTTCTATGACACCTATAACCAAAAGACCCGCTAAAAGAAAAGCATATTATTTGTGGAGATTTATAACCCAAATCGATGCAGTATTTACAATGAACAACCTATTGGAAATAACAATCAACATGACAAACATGACAACATGAAAACCATACCGTTTATTGGAGATTTATAACACAACTCATTGTGGTATTTATAATAAAACCAGACATAAATATGTACATATACCAAAACCCCTTTGATTGAACTGGAAAATAATGAAGGATACATAGCCTACATATGATAAACTCTCTCCAATGTAGCTTCACCAGATCCAAAGTGCTTCCATTGAACTTGAACTAGATCGATTGCTCAGTTCCAACGCATGAGCTCTTTCTACTACAATATGCATTGAATTTTTGGCTAGAATTGTCCTTTTGGCTCCACCTACAATATAGAACATCCAATTACATTATCAACATCTTTCACATACTTCTTAAGAAATGACACATGGAAAACATAATCGACTTTCACTATCAGAGGCAATGCAATTTTGTAGGCCACTAGTCTAATCCTCTCCAGGAATTCGAAACGCCCACAATTATGAGGTGCCAACTTAGCACATGACCTAATCCTCAAGGAGCTCTTCTTGGGCTTGATGCATAAGTACACATGCTCCCCAACGTGAAACTCCTTATACCCCCTATGTTAATCTGCATAATTCTTCTACCTATTCTTTGCTGCCTTTAGATTATTATTGATAACCTGCATTTCATGTTCCATCTCTACCAACATGTTTGGTACTATCAATACCTTATTCAATGGATCTCTAGTTCTTAGGTCCATATGATAATAATTTATTCCCCTTATTTTTATTGTTAGTGTAGCCTCTTATTCTGATTGTTGTGCCCCATAGAAGCTCGCTATTGTTATTGTTGTGCCCTTAAATTATTATTGTTATGTATGATCTAATTATATTATGACCCCTTAGACTCCTATATATAACAAGGAGGTATTATCATTTGTATCATCCAATATTTTTTCATTTATATAATTTAAATGATGTTTTCCCCTCGAAGAGAACAATTCATAAGTTATTGAACTATGTTTTCTTATGTTCTTTGAGCTAGTTGCATAAAATTTTGTTTCAAAGCAATTTATAGTTCCTCCATTTGCACTGATCACTTGAAACTCTGGTGTTGGATATAGGAAGCAACTTAATTCCTTGGCTATCTTACAATGAATAAAATTATGGGTACTACCTGAATCTGTCAACATTATTACCTATTTCTTCTTGATATATCCTTCTACCTTGAGAGTTTGATGAGTGGTAATTCTTGCCAATGCATTGTAAGATATGGACAAATTCATTTCTTCTTTCTCTGGGGTTGGTTCCTAGTGTATATCCTCCTATTTTGATGTTTCTTTTTCATTTTATTCCTCCTCTTCACAATCTATGTAGAATAATTTATTGTCAACACACTTATGACCTTTACTGTATTTTCTATCACAACTATAACAAAGTGCTTTTGCTATTTTTTCCTCCAATTGTTGTGGTGTCAACCGTGTAGGTCATGGAGGGCTAGGAGTAGTAACACTTCCATCTTTATATTTGTGAGTGGTAGACTTCCTTGTTGCCATAATTTTGTTTTCAACTTTTCTTTCCACCCTGAATGCCTTCTCCAATGAATCTTTTTCCCAAAGGTGAACCTCATGTTGGATGTTATCCTTAAAAGTACCTATGAAGACATCAATCCTATGATCCTCTGGAATATCAGTTACCTTGATATTAAATTTTTGGAATTCCTTAATGTGCTCTGCCATTGAAACCTTCTATTTGAGATTTATCAATTGACTAAAGAAGGTGTTTCTCTTTGTATCCTCATAATGTGTTATCATTTCCTTCATAAAAATTGACTAAATGAAAAGTGGTATACGAGAAAAAATACATTGATACCTTAAAAAATAATCAGGTTTTAAATATAAATAAGTAATGTGTACCTTTTGTGTGTTTTGTACATCACGAAGATCAAAATATTGCTCCATATGTAGTATCCAATATGTTATTGAATCCTTTCCATAAAACTTCCTCATATTGATCTTTGGAATGGGGTGGTTCTTAAACCCAACATTGGAGTCTCTAAAATAATAATTCATATTCCTTTTTTCCTCATCATGATTTTCATGGATTACCTTGTCACCATTGGGAAGCATTTCTTCTAGCAACTTTTCCAAACCTTCCTTCAACTCCTCTATCTTGACATTCATCATTTCTTCCATGTCTGCTTTTAAACCATCATTCAAAACTCCCATGTCCCTTTTTATACCATATATCTTAACATTCATCATGACTTCCAATTAATTTTTTTATTTGTTGTGAGAGCGAGATTTGTTGCACTTGGTCTCGTAAATTTGATATATCATGTTGCATTTATTCCTCTTCTTCATGCACCATAGAAGATATTTATAGTTTCTTACTAGGTGTGTCCATTTTCTTTTGAGTAATTTTGGAATCAAACAATAATATCTATGCTTCACTATGCCCTTTGAATTAATTCAAACTGATTTTTCAAACAAAATTTATGTAAAATCTTAAAAAATACACAACTTTTTCTTAGGAGCTCTATATTGAAACTGTTGTATCTCTGTAATTTCATATCTACAAGATATTAACTTTCATCGTGTGGTAGCCCTCTGGTTCTTCTTTCCAACCCCACAAGTCAGACCGAGATTGGCTTCTTCAAGAAAGAGTTATGCCCAATCTTCCACGATGAGACCTTAGTATTATCACCTCAGTATTCAGGACCCCAATGTTTTCCCAAGGTATTTGAGGCTCCCAAAGGACTCCCACCTATTTTAGATCATGACCATGCTATTCATTTGATTCTAGGAAGTGTTCATCCAAACATTAGACCTTACAGATATCCCTATGCCCAAAAGAGTGAAATTGAATGTATGATCACATAAATGCTAGAGGCTGGTATACTTCAACCTAGTCAAAGTTATTTTTCTGCTCCAATAGTATTGTTGTACAATAAAGATGGATCATGGAATATGTGTTTGGATTATAGGGAGCTCAAAAATCTCACTATTAGGGATAAATTTCCCATTCATGTCATTAATGAATTGTTGGATGAATTACATGGAGAAATTTACTTCACCAAGTTTGATCTTCATTCAATATATCATCAAATTAGAATGAAGACTAAAGACATTCTGAAAACAACATTCATAACTCATGAGGGTCATTAAGAATTTTTGGTCATTTCTTTTGTCCTTACTAATGCACCTTTGACATTTCAAGGTTTGATGAATTCCTTTTTCAAACCCTTCCTTAGAAAGTTTGTGTTAGTATTTTTTTATGATATACTAATCTAAAACAAGTCTTGGAAGGATCATGTTCAACATGTTGATAGGGTGCTCAAACTATTGGAGGAGAAATAATTATATGAAAAAACCTCCAAATGTTTCTTTAGAGTACAGGAGGTGGAATATTTGGGTCATATTGTATCTCATGAGGGTATTAAGGTAGACCCTGACAAACTTAAAACCATTAAGGAATGGAAAATCCCCACAACCATAAAGCATCTGCGAGGATTTATCGGATTGATATGGTATTATTGCAAGTTTGTTAAGAATTATGGGAGAATAGAAACACCTCTAACAACATTATTGAGGAAAAGATGCATTTTCTTGTACTCTATAAGCAAGGCCTTTCAACATATTAAAGAGGAAATGTTCCAAGAACCGGTCTTAACTATGCCTGACTTCACAAAAACCTTTATTGTGGAATGTGATGCCTCAAGAAATGGAATTGGTGTTGTTTTAATGCAAGAAGGAAGACCCATTTCTTTTGAAGGTCATCCAATCAAAGGAAAGTATTTACACAAACCTATTTATGAGAAGGAAATGTTGGCAATACTACATGCACTAAAGAAATGGAGACTTTACCTAATGGGAAGAAACTTCAAGTTAAAAATATATCATTATAGTCTTAAATAATTTTTGGAACAAATATTATCTTCGGAAGAGAAGAAAAAATGGGTTGCAAATATGTTGAGTTATGACTTTGAAAACATCTACAAAAAAAGGAAGCAAAATTTGTTGCAGATGCCCTCTCAAGAAATGTTGAGGATTGTGGAAGTGTTGATTTGTGCCATTTATATTATCCAACCTGATTGGATAATTGAAGTAAGGGATTAATGGAAGAATGAAGAAGAGGTGTGGACACTCATTCAAAAGTCGCAACAAGATCTTAGTACATATGATACATTTAGATGGAAAAAAGATTCATTTTGGTACAAAGATCACTTACATCTTTGTAAGAATTTCCAACTCAAGAAAAATATCCTTTTGGAATTACACACCACCTCCTTAGGATGGCCCTTAGGATTTTTAAAAACTTACCACAGGGCTAAGAAGATTTTTTTTTGGGATAGCCTTAAATCTTATATTCAGAAGTTTGTGGCAGAATGTTTGGTTTTCAAACAAAATAAATTCGAGACAATTAAGACCCTATGTCTATTACAACCTTTATCCATTCCAAGTTAGTGTTGGGAGGAGACCCCAATGTATTTTATCGTAGGTTTACCCAAGTCTGAAAGAAAGAGTGCCATCATGGTGATAGTTGATAGACTTACCAAGAATGTACACTTTTATGCATTATCTCGTCCTTTTAAATCCAGTACAGTTTCTAATGCATTTATGGAAACAATTCAAAATCTACATGGAAACCCGAAGATTATTTTAAGTGATATAGATCCCATTTTCACTGGAAATGTTTGGAAAAAATTATTTTCTTGTCTTGGTAATCAAATAGATCATAGCTCATCTTATCATCCTTAAGGTAAACTGAGATAGTGAACAAATGTTTGGAAGTGTATCTTTGTTGCTTTGTATCTGATAAACAAATGTAATTGTTCAAGTGGTTACCTCTAGCTAAATGGTTACTTCCTTCCATACTGCAGCAAAAATGACCCCACTTATGGAACTTTATGGATATCATCCACCATCAATCACACCATCTTTAAGAGAAAATTCTAAGGTTCAAGTAGTGGAAGATCACATCAAGCATCAACAAAAAGTTCTCCAACTCTTGAAGGATAACCTCACTATAACACATAATTGAATGAAACAATAATTAAATCAACATCACAATGAAATAATTTTTTATGTAGGCAAATGTGTATTTTTACGGCTACAACCATACAAATCAATGTCCCTCAAGCAAGCAAGTATAATAAATTTTCATCCAAGTATTATGGTCCTTACAAGGTGTTACAAATGATTGGTACTATGGGATGAAAATTGGAGTTTCCTGCATCTTCTCGAGTACACCCAATTTTCCATGTTTCATGCTTAAATAAGGTTATCAGTGACAAGTTCCTAGTTCAAACAGTGTTGCCAGAACTTAACAAAGAAGGAAAAATCATATTTGTTCCTGATGCAATCACGGAAACAATAAACTAATAGCTACGGAATTGATTAATTTCAGAGTGTCTCATTAATTGGAAGGACTTACCCACTGAAGATTCCAAATGGGAGGATGAGAATATTATACAAAAACATCTAGAACTACTCAAGCGTTGGGGAAAACACTTTTTTTAAGGATAGGGGCATGTTAGGTTCCTATAATACTAGTGTATTCCCCTTATTGTTATTTTTAGTGTATTCCCTTATTTTTATTGTTGTGCCCATGTATCCCCAATGATGTTATTGTTATACCCCATAGAAGCCCAATATTAATATTATTGTGCCCTTACATTATTATTTTTATGTAGGCTCTGATTTTATTGTGACCCCTTAGACTCATATATATACCAAGGATGTCTTATCATTTGTAGCATCCAAGAATTGTTCATTTATGTAATGTAAAGGTGGTTTCCCCCTCGAAGAGGACAATTTTTAAGTCATCGATCTATCTTTTATTTTTTTCTTTGGTTCGGTTGCATAACACCATTTGATAGTTATTATTACAACTTGACCCATAAACTTCCTCAAACGAACTCATATTCAAGGAATCCTGAGACCCATTATTGTAAGAAAAATCTACAAGTGGAAGATACTCCTCCCACCTCCTTTGTTGGTGCATGAAATACAATCTCAACATGTCCTCTAGAATATTGTTCACCCTCTCTATATGTTCATCTATTTGTGGATGATAAGTTTTACTGAAGGAAAACTATGTACCCAAACCTAAAAATAACTCATTCCAAAACATGGAAATGAACTTGGCATCTCTGTCTGACATAGTCTTCTTAGGAATACCATGCAACCTCACTATCTCCCTGATGAAGACCTGAACTACCACACTAGATGAATTAGTAGACTTAAATGGAATGAAGTGAGATACCTTGGTTAACCTGTCAACCACAACCATGATGGAATAATTCTATCTAGATTTCCTTGGCAAACCTATGATGAAATCCATGGAAATGACCTAGAATTTCCACTCTGGAATTGGAATTGGCTGCAATATACCACCTGGATGCTTGCAGTCTGCTTTTACTTGTTGAAAATCCAAACAGCTTGAGATGAACTCAACTACCTCTTTCTTTAGATTCGGCTAGTTGTATAACTTCTTCACAGATGTTAGAGTCTTTTGATATCCCAAGTGACCTAAATATGACTTGACATGAAATTCCCACAAGATAAGCTTCTTGAGCTCATTGTTTTTTGACACATGGATCCTATCCCTAAATCTCACCAAACCATTTGTCATGAGATGATAATACTCATCCTGATCACTTGTACCCCACTGATATAACCTGTTCTTAAGCTAATGGTACCTATCATCATGTTATCCTTCCTATAAGATATGATCCTATAAATTTGTCCCATATGAACTCAAATTTGCTATGTGATTCATCTACACTCTTCTGCTAAGAGCATCTTCAACCTTGTTCTCCTTACTCTTAATGTACTTAATCTTGAAGTCATGTTCATTGAGCATGGCAAACCATTTAGCCCGACTAGAATTCATATTAGGTTGGTCAAACAAGTATCTCAGCCCAATGTGATCACTCATCAACACAAACCTTCTATCAAGAATATAGTGTTGTCACATCTTCAATGCATGAATGATCACTACCAACTCAAGATCATGAATCATGAATTTCTTCTCATGATCATTCAGTTTCCTTGACTCATAACACTTGTCCTTCCTGCATTAGGAATCCACCAAGTCCTCTCTTGCAAGCAGTGGTACATACCACAAACTCTTTATCTGGATCTACAATATTTATAGTTGGGGCATTTGTAAGTAACTACTTCAACTGCTCAAAACTAGTTGCACATTCCTCTGCCCATTCAAATTTCTTTCCTTTCCTCTACAATGATGTAATATGACATAGGCAATCTGTGAGAAGTTCCTAATGAATATCTTGTAATAACCTGCTAACCCCATGAATGATATGACCTCATCCACATTCCTTGGAGCTTCCCATTCTATGATAGCTCTTATCTTTTCTGGATC
Source organism: Pinus tabuliformis (assembly GCA_031772625.1). NCBI lineage: Eukaryota > Viridiplantae > Streptophyta > Pinopsida > Pinales > Pinaceae > Pinus > Pinus tabuliformis. Next base: position 221,084,551 of record CM062811.1, on the reverse strand, counting down.
CATTGTTATTCCTTCCCTGGAAACAACATGTGCCAATTAATTTACCTATGTCTGAAAGAAACTGCATTTACTAAGCTTGGCAGACAACTGATGCTCTCTCAATAGTCTTAACTCTGTTGCTAGGTGTTCTGCATGTCATTAATGAATATTATCACAAAATTTTCCATATAGGGATGCAACAAACTATTCATCAAACACAAAAAAGTAGTTGGAGCATTAGTTAGACCAAAAGGAGCCACAACAAACTCATAATTCCCATAATTGGTCTAGAAAGCATTCTTGTAAATGTCCTCTTCTTGGATGTGTACCTGATGATATATTGATCTCAAATCAATCTTCACGAACACTGCTTCTCCCTTCAAATGATCAAATAAATCATTGATCCTTGGTAATGTGTACTTTTTCTTTATTGTCACCTTATTCAACTGCCTATAATCAATGCACAACCTAAGGGTACCATCCTTCTTCTTCACAAACAACACTAGTGCACCTCAAGGTGACATACTTGGCCTAATGTTTCCCTTGTCAAGAAGTTCCTTCAACTGCAACTTCAATTCCACTAATTCTGGAGTTCTCATCCTTTAAGGTGGCTTTGACATTGGTGTTGCTGCTAGTACCAACTCAATATAAAATTCCACTACCTTGGGAGGAGGAAACTCTGAAATATTTGTTAGAAATACATCCTGAAACTACAAAAAAACTGGATACCTCTTCAAGACTTCCACAACCTCAATATCCCTACCTTTATTATTGGAAACATTTACTTCAAACAATATACACGTTGACTTGCAACTGTGCTTTGCCTGCATAGTTGTAACCATTTGTACCGATGTAGACTTCTTCTTACCTCGCAAGATCCTCTTTTCTCCATCATCATCCAAGCACACAATAGCCTTCTCATAGAAATCTACCTTGGTCATATGAAGGAACAACCAATCCATACCCATAAGCATATTATATGATCCCAATGGAGGCACATTTAGATGCCCTGTCAGAGGCATACCATTCATCTCAAATGTACAAGCTCTTATCCAATGATGAAATCTTTCCTTATTACCTATAGCCAATGACACCAACAAAGACTCGACACGCAATTCTTTTCTCAAACAACACTTATCCACCAGGTTAGGATTAGCATAATTGTAATTAGATCTAGGGTCAATCAAAATAGAAACAAATTGATCACAAATCTTACCTTCCATCTAAATAATAAATGCTTAGTGATTCACCTGCTTGCACTCAAAAGTTGCATAGATCCATGAATGCTTTGTTTAACATCCCCAACTGTCTGTGCCTCTTTGGCATTGTAGATCTAAGGCTTACCACCTTGATATAGTGGAAAATCCTTCTTGTGGTGATTCTTTCCACATATACAACACCGCAAAGGTCCACTACCTATGTATAGTTGTTGTCTAGGCTAAGACCCATGTCATTTCTCAACTACATTAAACTTCTTGTAAGGAGAAACATTCTCTTTCTCACCTGCATCCTGAGGTCTTTCCCACTGCAATGGACACTTAACTTTAGTATTATAATTCAATTTCTGACCTTTCTTAGACTTGTTCTTATGCTTTGATTTCTCATAACATTGCTTCAACTTTGCAATGACTTCCTCCAACAACTAATGCTAATCATACTCAATCTTATCCTTAAATGCTAATTGTAGTCCACTGATAAATATCTGAACTTTTGTCTTCTGATCTTTAAGATAAGGCACATACCTAAATAACTCTAGGAACTTAGTCTTTTACTCCTCATTCGTCTTAGATTCCATCTTCAATTCATAGAAATCCTTAGCATTAATATCATAGTACCTTTATGACAAATACTTCTTCCTAAAGGGTCTCTTGAATTCATGCTAACTCGATTCCTTTGTCTTGATATCTATGCCATGATTCACATATTCACACCAGATGTTTTCTTTCCCTTTGATATTGTAAATAACTATCTTGGCATTTATGTTCTCTGTATATTCATGCAAATCAAATAACTTTTTGATACCAAGCAAACATGCCTCTGCATCTTTTGGTTCCTTCAACTCTCCATCAAATGTAGGTGGCTTGGATTTCTTGAATTCATCCAAAAAAGATCCCCTCTCACTCCTCCTGTAAGGGTGATAGTGATGACTACCATGATATCTGTTTAAACCAAAACTAAAGTAGAACCCGTATCCACTGCCTCTCCTGTCAGGTGTATCAAAAATCCTGTCATCTCAGACTATGTCATCCCTATCTGGCATGTGCCCACCATGATACCTTCTACCATATGCCCCATTATTCCTGCCCTCATGTCCATAATTGATCCATGGTTTCCCCTGTCTTTGCAAGTCTGAAAAACCCTTAAGGGTAAATGCATTGACCTCTACTTGTTTTTCTTGTGCCGTGGAAAGCCTTTCTATGACTAAATGATCTTGTCATTATCTTCTTTGCAACTTTTGATTTCTTCCCTTAGACTTCTCAAGGTATCTACTATGTCCGGAGAGTACTCATCTTTGTGTTGCTCATCTGATCTATAAGGATATTCTCATGAACTGTAATCCACCATTTTCCTAGTCATCTATGATAGTATTCTTCTTATAAACATACCATGTTAGATAAACCAAATATAAACTTAATAAACATACCTCGGTGAAGTTTAGAGGAGGATATCTTATTTGTAAAATCAAACAGATTAGCAAGATACATGTATATACGTAATCATATCAATATATCGACATCATGAATGATAACACTAACTACACATAATCACCTCATGCAAAACAACCATAACCATGACAATGCATGTACAATGACATGCATCTATCCCATCCAGTCCAAGTATTTGAACCATGCATTGATACAAATTTTTAACACGCTCCTCCCACATTTACCCACTTTAATTGGCCTATTCGGTTAAACATGAGATGAGGGATACTATAACATGACCCAATCTCCCAAATACAGTTAAGTAAGTTCAATTGACAAAATAAAAATTTACTGATGTTCCTGAGGAGCTACAGGAAAATTGAGAGATAAAAAACAACTCCAAATGCCCAAACCCTGCGTTGGGTTTCAATTTAGTGACTCGGGCCCACAAACACATGCATGACAAGGCCTCCATGAAGTTATAGGCCTCCAAAATCATGCATAAACCTATAAGGGTGCGGTTATGGACCAAAACTTCTAGTCCAGAGGGTGTGGTCCTGAATTCTGATCCACCATTTCAGGCTAGCCTTCATATCGTTGGCCTAAACTCAATGAGACATTCTAGAATGATAAATAACATCAAGACAAATCCATTAAACAAAACTTGATCAAGGACTTGACCTAACTAGGCCTAACCATGACTGACATTTCATCAAAAATATGGTGAACATGTAATCTATAGGTCATGAATGCATATGTGAACAAAAGAGTATGAAAATTATCTTAGATTCACCAAGAAGGTCTTATGCCCTCTCTTAATAGATGCAATAAAAATCATTAACAATTCATCAACTAATAAAAACATATCAAGAGCCATAGCTAGAATCTATTATGGAACTATGCTTATAATCAGCTTATAACTGGAATAATAACCATGATAGAACAACCATCAAAGCCACATAATAACAAGTATAAGTACTCATAAATTAAAACATGAAAATATCTCTTAATAACATTTGAAAAATCCAACCAATTCAGGGGCTGAACCAAACATTTATTTCAACCAATCATCCCCATGCCATATTCCAAGCATGAATGTGGAATTAAAGACATAAACAACCAAGGCTTCCTGGAGATTAAACCACCTCCACCCTCATTCTCCCGTGATCTCGCTCAAATTGGTCAAAATATCACATAATAAAATTGGTACATAAACAACCAGGGCTTCCCATAGATTAAACCACCTCCACCCCCAACCCTTGGGAATTTTCCTAAGACCACCTCACCTAGTTCCAAAATCTTCCAGCAATCCAAAGCTCAACCAAATAACAAAACCCCATCACACCATGGATATCCAAAAATGGAAAGGCAAGGTTGAAACCACTATCACATTGGGAAAAACACATGCCAATGACAACAAAAGAACCATATACACAAATGCATGTACCATCCATTCACAAATCAGCTAGGAACTCACAAATGCAACCTGTTACCTGCAATTCTTCCTTTTGAAGTTTCTTGATACACCCTTCATTGATCGTCCTTTGCTTCCATTGCCATTTCTTTTCCTTCCTTTACTTTCTTCCTTGCTTCCTCCTCTTGGTTCTCTTCTCTCTATGAAACTAATTCCAAATCCAAAGAGATAAAAGGTCAAGAACTGATCCTCAAAAGCTTTTTTATCATTAAGGCTTCTATTTTCTTAAATTTCCTCTATTTTTCCTTCAATTTTCCTCTCATGCAAACATGCAACCTTTCATCTCCCTTTTCTCCTATTTTCCTTTATTTTCTTAATTAAATGTCAATTAATTTCTCTTTTCCTTTACCAATTTCCTGAGCAATAATAAACTGAAAGTGACACCCACTAGGATGCTTTACCCAATAATTATCTTGAAATATATGTCCCATGGACTTGGTCTTATTTTGCCTTTATTACATGAACTTTTAATATGGGGTTGTTATGCCAATGGTGTGTTTAGTTACGCCAGCAACCACCATTGACTCCCCCCCCCAAATCATGGATTTGTCACCCTTATATTTAGTTACAGCTAAATATAAATATATATGTATTTATAATCATTACAAAAATATGGGTGCATACAAGGGGTGTTACAAACCTTCCCCCCTTAAAGGAAACATTGTCCTTGGTGTTCTCTGTAACTAGAAATCAAAAACAAAAATGGAGCTTTATATACATCTACATCTTCTTATTCATCAAATAAAAATGGGTATAACACCATCATTTGATCTTCCATCTCCCAAGTGGCTTCATTAGGTCCAAAGTGATTACATTGTACCTTTACCTACTCTATTGCTTGATTCTAGAGCGTAGTCTACCTTTGAACCAAGATGCAAAGTGGTTATGGTTGGAACTCTCTCTCGGATTCCACCTATATCACAAGCCAATCAACAATGAGATTAGCATCATGTACATACTTCTTAAGAAAATAAACATGAAAAACATTATGGGTATTCACCATGGGTGGCACAACCAATCTATATGCCATTGGCTCCACTCTTTGCAAGATTTTAAATGGCCCACAAAATATGGGTGCCAACTTGGCATAAGACCCCACTTTCAAGGAGATCTTCCTCAATTTGATGTAGAGACACACATGCTCTCCCACTTGGAATTCCTTGTTCATCCTATATTGGTCTACATAATTCCTTTTCTTATCTTAGGCTGCCTCTAATTTCTACTTGACCTTGACCACTTCCTCCTGCATTTCCTTCAACATATCAGGTCCAAGAAATAATTTGTTTACTGGGTCATCCCAGTTGATAGGAGTGTTGCATTTCCAACAATGCATTGTTGCAAAAGGGGTCATGCCTAGTGACTCATGTTGTCCATTATTATATGTAAACCCCACTAATTGTAGGGAATCTCCCCACTTCTTTGGCTAATGCATGACATGCATGCTAAAAATTTCCACCAAAACTATGTTCATTGTTTCTATTTGGTCATAGGTATAAGGATGATAAGCAACAATAAAAGCCAATTAGGTTCCAAAACTAGCAAACATTGACTTCCAAAAGTTAGAAGTGAACTTAGCATCTCTATCTAATACAATATCTTTCTATGTACACCATGTAATTTGATGTTGTGAATATATGTGTTTTTATTAAAAATTAATTCACATAATCAATGGAATTTTCAACCAGGGTTTGTAAACTTACGAGGACTTCATGTTGTATGCATGAGTACTAAGGCTCCTAACAGGTGATATGTTTTTCAAAAAATATATAAATAGTGGTGATCAAAATTAGGACAGGTTATTCTATTCTTTTGGTCTAGCTATAAGTTCACCCAATTATTGGAGAGAAAAATTGATAAGAAAAATCAACTGTTTACACAGTTTTTTTTTATCAAAACCTAATTTTGCAACAGTTCTGCAATTTTTCAGAAGTGTGTTGATTTCATAGCAATTGTGCCACCACTTGAAAAAACACACTCAAGGAACAAACAAGGCACAAAAAATTATTGAAATAAACATTACACCAATTATGCTGAAAACATTATAAAGTCTACTTGGCTAATTCTAAATATTAATGAACATTAACCAACTTAAAGCCTATAAGAAAATGACATATAAATAAATAAACTTGGAAAGAAAAAGTGTGCAATGCCTTACCTCGAGCAAGCTCAAACTCAATATTTTGCCTATTCTCAAAGCTCAATTAAACACACATAAATTCAGTAGCAATAGAAACACATCCACTAGAAACTTATATTATCAAAATTATAATAGAGTTTTGATATCAGTCGTCATTGTTTTTCAAAATATCACACATATTTATAAGCATGGAGGAGAATCTTGACCCTAGCAATTGACCAAACATCATCCCTAGAATCTACTAAAGTTCCTAAAATCGGAACAACCACTAGTTACACAAATTTAGCCTGTAAAATTATGGGAAAGCATCACACAATGTGTGTAAGGCATCATTCGGTTGGTCTATTTAATACAAATAGTTTTGAATATTTTTCCTTGGGTTGAATAGCATCTTGGAGCATTAACAAAATTTTGTAATTGGCTATGAACAACGTTCTAAAGGAATATGCCATATTAATGCATAACAAGAGGTATCAATACCTAGAAAGATGTCCGCTGACATTAGAGAAATTTTGAGGTCTAAAATGGGCCTCCCTAGGAATATTATAAAATAATAGTGAAACTAATAAAATAAAATTAGATCACATTATCAAATTTTATAGGGAAAAAAGAAAAAACTATTTTTTTTCAACTTGCATTTTCAACTTATCTCCCTACCTTTTTACTCAAATTTCGAGTAGGACCACTCATTGGATGCATAATTTAATTCCTCACCCAACGAGTATACATGTTGCATACTTTTGATGGACCTTGATACACAAAAAATGAGAAATACATGAAAAAATGTGATTGCAATAATATTTTTCTTGTATTTCTCATTTCTCCTATAGAAGGGTCCATCAAAAGTATGCAACATGGGTACTCCTTGGATGAGGAATTAAATTTCACATCCAACAAGTGCTCCCACTCAGAACATGAGTTAAATTGTAGGGAAATAAGTTGAAAATATGAATTTAAAAAGTAGTTTTTTTCTTAATCTTTTTACCTTTTTACTCCAAAATTGGTGAATCATCCCCCATGGTTGAAATCATCATCATGAATATCCTATTGGTTCTAACAAAGTTGATTTTGGTTGCACATTTTTGTTTTGAGGCTCATTTTTTACTTCAAAATTTTTCTAATGCTATCTTTTGACTTCTAGTATCCTTTCTGCCTAGATGTGTCATAATACGACTAATGTGTTCTTGAAAAATGAAGTTTTTGCAATATTGAAAAATGAAAATAAGTGTTGCAATTTATTCATAGATATATGTATATGGAACATCATACTATTAAGTACATCCTTAATTAATTTCTAGCTCTCTTAAAACAGAAAATAAGAGACTAACAAGACATGCAAGATACCTTTGATAACACTGTAATAATCACAAGATTAAAGAGTGTTAAAGGTGAAGGAGTGATATTGATAGGGAAAAGGAGGAAATATTTTGCAGCAAAAAGGGGGTATTTCATAGAAAATATTATTCATTTTGTAGCTCCAACACTCCCCCTACTGAAACTGATGCATGTCCACATGCATCATCATCATCTTATACTTCATGAAGTTCCGCATGTATGTTGCTCTAGGAATAGGATGGATGGTCAAATTCTCCCAGGTAATAGTAACCAAGACAACACTCAAGTTCCTTCCATCGATTTTTTTCCTCCAATTCATCTGAAGTAATAGGGGCCTGGTACTATCTGATAGGGAACCATAAAAGAGGAAAATGAAACCTTATGCCAATCCAATGAGCCCCATACTTAAGTAAAGAGTGATGGTATAGTTTATCCATGCTCAAAGCTAGACAAAGGTATGGGTACCCCATTGGAGACCTCTGTTGGAGGTACCTTGGGATCCCTTCCCATATTTCTTGTGCAATTGATAAGACTTTATAAGTTTCACCCTTGGCTATTTCCCTGAATTCAGTAACAATGTATCAATGATTGTGCAAATGATCATAGTATCTCCTACTTCCATCCTTAGTTGATTTAAGCCATCATGGATTAATCTTGTCAAGGGGTACTCCTCTATTCCCATAAGGCTTGAAGCCTCTTCATTGTTACATAGAAATTATGACCTTTTCCATTGTAGTAGGTTATTGATGTAGGAGACCAGTGTCCACAGGTGAATATCCCATACAAATGAATTTGGGTTCCACCTTGAGTTTTCTGGAAGAATAAAGATAAAAAAGATATAAATCACATAAAAGATTATAATTAGATTTCTCAATATTACTATATATATTTAGAAATTCCCGGGGTTGTAATATTTTATGAGGTTTCCCTGCAAACATTTGTTGTAACTAGAGAGTTACCCAACCCTCATGTAGGTAGACATAATAGAATCATGAATGGATCTGGGCAGTAAGTCGTTGCATGGCTAGATCAATTGTGTTTGCTTCAAGTTCTTTCTCATTTTGGACCTTCTCTTTCCACTTTTTTATTTTAGCTTCCTACTTGGCCTCTTGAGATATGTACATAGTGAACCACCTCTTCTTCATTTTTTCAATTACCTTCCTATGAGACTCATTGTCAATTATTCCCAAATCAAAAATATCATCCTTTATTTGTCACTATGGAAGATCAGGCTTAAGTTGCAGAAATGTGTAAGTATTAGTGATAATATCATAAAGAATAATGTTTATGAAATATTATGATTTGGTTGTAAATTCCTAAGAATATTGATTAGCCTTTGCCTCTAGGCCTTCCACCTCATCGATGGATTTCAACAAAGCATCCATATTTTGTAGTTTTGGCCTAAAATTTTGCAATTTTGCCTTTATCTTTTGATTTTGGAGCAATAATCTCATGTTTTTTTCAATAATGTTTAATATGTCATGCTGCAAAATAGAAATATTTTTGGCATAACCATCTTACCTTTTACATTCTTAAATTAGGTGTCAATTGTGCCAATTTGAAATTACATACCCTCCTATGGTGGACAATCACCCTTGTTACAAGTAGGCCGAAATTCTTGACACAAGCGTCTTTCTTGTTGATATTGATGGGCTCAAACTCCGATTCTGGTCCTATTTCATCATAATTTCCCATAGTATCATTGAGGATTTCCCCTAATTTCTTTCCCTTTCCTTTTGAAATGCTCGGTTGAAATAATGCCACTTAGAGCTTGGTTGCGAGACAAGCTCTATTTTTCCCCTAGCTACTAATTTTTTCGTAAGAGGGATAACAAATTCCCTTGGTTTCAACTTGCCACCTTGTTAAAATGGCCCCCACATAAACCCTATCCTAGATAATTCCTCTTCAACAATATTCCTTATGAGTCCTTGGTGGAAAAGTTCCAACTTAGGGTTCTTTTGTTTGTGAACGGTCGAGGCCATTTTGGTCAAGATCTTAAGAAGAAAGTAGGTCATATTCATTTGCTTAACCAACTAACTGCATTAAAATGTTGGGTCCCTATAATACTAGTGATTACCCCATTACTATTGTAGTTATACCCCTTATTAATATTGTTGTGCCACTATTGCCCCCATATTGTTATTACTGTGCCCCATAGAATCCCTCTATTGTTATTTTTGTTGCTTTATATTATTATTGTTAGGCCGGCTGGATTATATTGTGACTCCTTAAACTCCTATATATAGAAAAGAGGTTTTGTCATTTGAATCATCCAAGAATTGTTCATTTATGTAATGTAAAGGAGGTTACCCCCTGTAAGAGGCTGAATTCTAAGGCGTTGATCTATCTTTTCTATCTTTTCTTGAGTTGGTTTCATAACATTTGGTATCAGAGCTTTGGATTCTAGGGTTTTGCTGCTCCAAACAGGTCATCGTGGAATTTTCGCTATAACCTTTTTTTTCTATGACGTTTCAGAAGTCGTAAAAAAAACCCATTTGAGAAGAAATCGCGCTGAAACCTGGGTCTAAATTTCAGAGCTTTTCGCGCGATATTTGCGAAGATATGATCTGAGGAAGTTGGCCTTTTTGCAGACTCCTGAATTACATTCAAAACAGGTGACCTGGGGAAAATCGTCATAACTTTCTATCTGGGGATCGGATTGAAATTTCGTAAGAAGGTATAGAAAGAGGACGGACTGTAGTTTCTTGTATGCATGTTTCAGATCTAAAGGTCGAAATAGTGACTCTTGGCACGTCATACAAGTTCGCTCTACTGAACTAGTCTATAAGAAAGTCACTGTTGGAGATTTCACATAACTCTTCCTTGGAGAATCCAATTTGGGTCAGACTTGTGGAATTAGAAAGAGGACACAAAGGGCTACTACAGCTCACAAATTTAGAACTAGATGATTGGAAAGTAAAGAGATACATCAGAGGCAATATCAAGCTCCTACAAAGTGAAAAAAAGTGTGTAGATTTTCTTAAAATTTTGCTTAAGCTTGGTTTGAAAATTTATTTTGAAGGAATTCAAAGGGAATAGTAGAGCATTATTATCAGTAACTGATGCCCTGAGGAAAGAAAATGCAAACACCTAGTAAGGAACCTGAAAGCTCTAGCATGACTCATGAAGAAGAGGAAGAAATGCAACATAATATATCAAAATTACAAGACCAAGTGCAACAACTATCCCTTGCACAAAAAGGAACAGAATCTAAGATGGATGGTTTAAAGAAAGGTGTAGAAGCTAAGATGGATTGTTTAAAGAAAGGCGTAGAAGCTAAGATGATTGATGTGGAAGCTAAGATGGATGATTTGAAGATAGATTTGAAGACAAACATGGACGAATTAAAGATAAATATGAATAAGTTGCTACAAGAAATGGTCCCTAAGGGTGAAATGGTACTAAAGGAAACTCATGATGAGAACAAAAGAAATGTTAATCATGATTTCATAGACGCTAATGTTGGATCGAAGACTCACCATATTCCAAAAATCAATATGAGGAAGTTTGATGGCAAGGATCCTGCCACATGGATATTACAGATGGAGCAATTCTTCGATCTCAATAATGTGCAAAACACATAAAAGGTACGTATGACAACTTTATATTTGGAACCAAATCAGTTTGTATGGTATCAATGCTCTCGCAAACCATTTATCACTTGGGCAATTTTTATGGAAGAATTGATAGCACATTATAAGGATACAAAAAGAAACACTTTTTTTAGCCAATTGATAAGTCTCAAACAAAAGGGTTCAATAATGGAGCACATTGAGGAGTTCCAAAAATTGAACATAAGGGTAAAAGATATTCCAGAGGAGCATAGGATTGATGTGTTCATAGGGTCTTTAAAGGATAATATCCAACATGATTTTCAACTTTGGGAACCTGATTCATTAGAGAAGGCATTCAGGTTAGCAAGAAAAATGGAAAGTAAAATTATGGCAACCAGGAAGCATACCACTCACAACTATAAAGATGGAAGTGTTGTTTCCCCTAGTCTTCCACAACCTATAAGGTTGACACCACAACAATTGGAAGAAAAAAGAGCAAAAGGGCTTTGTTACAGTTGTGATAGCAAATACACTAAAGGTCATAAGTGTGCTGAGAAGAAATTATTCTACATAGATTGTGAAGAGGAAGAAGAAAATGAGCAAGAAAGGTCAAAAGAAGAGGATATACTCCAGGAACAAAGCCTAGATGAAGAACAAATAAATCCGACCATATCTTGTAATGCATTGGCAGGAATTACCACTCCTCAAACCATCAAGATAGAAGGACAAATCAAGAAGAAAAAGGTAATAGTGTTGATTGATTCAGGAAGCACCCACAATTTTATTCATTGTAAGGTAGCAAAAGAATTGAATTGCTTCCTATATCCAGCACCAGAGTGTCAAGTGATGATTGCAAATGGAGGAACAATAAATTGCTCTGGAAAGTGCCATAATATCAAGCTATCCATAGGAGAATATGTATTGACTAGCCCAATGCTTTCCATTCCAATGGGAGGTGTTGATGTTGTACTAGGAGTCCAATGGCTACAATCCCTGGGTACAATAGCTTTTAATTTTCAAGAAATTTTCATCAAATTTTCTATGGAAGGAAAGGAAGTTGAATTAAGGGGTATTGCAGGGAAACCAGGAAATATAATCAGCTCTAATAGTATGAAAAAGCTTCTAAAAAGGGAGCAAAGAGGTGTAATTGCACAATTATGCTCGCTAGATGTTTCCACATCGGAGTCGTCTATTTCTCCAGATCTCCAAAAAGTACTGGAAAATCATTCCAAGGTATTTGAGACTCCCAAATGTCTCTCACCTATGCATGATCATGATCATGCTATTCATCTGATTCCAGGAAGTGTTCCTCCAAACATCAGGCCATACAGATATCCCTATGTCCAAAAGAGTGAAATTGAACGTATGGTAGCAGAAACGCTAGAGGCTGGTATAATTCAACCAAGTCAAAGTTCTTTCTCTGCTCCAGTAGTATTGGTGCACAAGAAGGATGGATCATGGCGCATGTGTCCGGATTATAGGGAGCTCAACAAGCTCACTATTAAAGATAAGTTCCCCATTCTTGTCATTGATGAATTACTGGATGAATTGCATGGATCAATTTACTTCACCAAGTTGGATCTTCGTTCAGGATATAATCAAATCAGAATGAAGACTAAAGACATTTTGAAAACAACATTTAGAACTCATGAGGGTCATTATGAATTTTTGGTCATGCCTTTTGGCCTTACCAATGCACCTTCAACATTTCAAGGTTTGATGAATTCAATTTTCAAACCATTCCTTAGAAAATTTGTGTTAGTATTTTTTGATGATATACTAATCTACAACAAGTCTTGGAAGGATCATGTTGAACATGTTGACAAGGTGCTACAACTATTGAAGGAGAAACAATTATATGCAAAAAGATCCAAATGTTTCTTTGGAGTCCAGGAGGTGGAATATTTGGGTTATATTGTATCTCATGAAGGAGTTAAGGTAGACCCTAGCAAAATTAAATCCATTAAGGAATGGAAAATCCCCACATCCATAAAGCATCTGTGAGGATTGCTCGGGTTGACAGGGTATTATCTCAAGTTTGTTAAGAATTATGGGAGAATAGCTGCACCTCTAACAACATTACTGAAGAAAGATGCATTTTCATGGAATCTGGAATCAACAAAGGCCTTTGAACATCCTAAACAGACAATGTGCCAAGCACCGGTCTTAGCAACACCAGACTTCAAAAAAACCTTTATTGTGGAATTTGATGCTTCAGGAAATGGAATTGGTGCTGTTCTAATGCAAGATGAAAGACCCATTGCTTTTGAAAGTCGTCCAATCAAGGGAAAGTTTTTAAGCAAAGCTATTTATGAGAAGGAAATGTTGGCAATACTCCATGCACTTAAGAAATGGCGACCCTACCTAATGGGTAGACACTTCAAGGTAAAAACGGATCATGATAGCCTTAAATACTTTTTACAACAAAGATTATCCTATGAATAGCAACAAAAGTGGGTCACAAAGATGTTGGGTTATGACTTTGAAATCATCTACAAAAAAGGGAAGCAAAATGTGGTGGCAGATGCACTCTCAAGAAAGGATGAGGATGTGGAAGCATTGTTGTGCGTCATTTCTATTATCCAACCAGATTGGATCAACGAAGCAAGGGAGGAATGGAAGAATGACGAAGAAGTGTGGGCACTTATTCGAAAGTTACAACAAGATTCCAATATGTCTAGTACATTTAGCTGGCAAAATGATTCGTTATGGTACAAAGATCGCTTATACCTCTGTAAGAATTCCTAGCTAAAACAAAAGATTCTTATGGAATTGCACACTTCTCCCTTAGGAGGGCACTCAGGATTTTTAAAAACTTACCACAGGGTTAAGAAGGAATTTTTTTGGGATGGCCTTAAATCAGATATTCAAAAGTTTGTGGCTGAATTTTTGGTTTGCCAACAAAATAAAGTTGAAACAATTAAGACACCGAGTCTATTACAACCTTTATCCATTCCAAGCCAACGTTGGGAGGAGGTTTCAATGGATTTTATCACAGGTTTGCCCAAGTCTGAGGGAAAGAGTGTCATCATGGTGGTAGTTGACAGACTTACCAAGTATGCACACTTTTGTGCGTTATCACATCCATTTAAAGCCAGTAAAGTTTCTACTGCATTTATGGAAACAATTCAAAAGCTACATGGAAACCCAAAGATTATTGTAAGTGACAGAGATCCCATTTTCACTGGAAATTTTTGGAAAGAATTATTTTCTTGTCTTGGTACTCAGTTAGCTCATAGCTCATCTTATCATCCTCAATCTGATGGGCAAACTGAGATAGTAAACAAATGTTTGGAAGGATATCTTCGTTTCTTTGTATCTGATAAACAGACACAATGGGTCAAATGGTTGCCTCTGGCTGAATGGTGGTATAACACTTCCATACAGCAACAAAAATGACCCCATTTATGGCACTTTATGGGTATCAACCACCTTCCATCACATAATATTTAAGAGAAAAATCTAAGGCTCAGGCAGTGGAACATCACATCGAACATCAACAACAAGTCCTCCAACTCTTAAAGGATAACCTCATGTTGGCACAAAATAGAATGAAACAACAGGCAGATCAACATCGCAGTGAAAGAAGTTTTGATGTAGGTGATTGGGTATTCCTACGGCTACAACCATATTAGCAAATGTCCCTCAAGCAAGCTAAGAAGGATAATAAATTATCACCAAAGTATTATGGTCAGTACAAGGTGTTGCAAAAGATTGGTACTATGGCATACAAATTGCAACTTCCTGTAGCTTCTCGATTGCACCAGTTTTCCATGTTTCATGTTTAAAGAAGGTTATAGGCAACAAGCTCCTAGTTCAAACAATATTTCCAGAACTTGACAAGGAAGGAAAAATTATATTGGAACCAGAAGCAGTCACAGAAACAAGAATTCGATAGCTACGAAATCATTCAATTTCAGAGTATCTTATCAAGTGGAAGAACTTATCCGCTGAAGATTCCACATGGGAGGATGAGAATTTTATGCATAAGTATCCAAAACTACGCAAGCGTTGAGGACAACACTTTTTTGAAGGAGAGGGGCATGTTGGTCCCTATAATACTAGTGATTACCCCATTACTATTTTAGTTATACCCCTTATTAATATTGTTGTGCCCCTATTGCCCCCATATTGTTATTACTGTGCCCCATAGAATCCCTCTATTGTTATTTTTGTGGCTTTATATTATTATTGTTAGGTTGGCTAGATTATATTGTGACTCCTTAGACTCCTATATATAGAAAGGAGGTTTTGTCATTTGAATCATCCAAGAATTTTTCATTTATGTAATGTAAAGGAGGTTGCCCCCTCGAAGAGGCTAAATTCTAAGGCGTTGATCTATCTTTTCTATCTTTTCTTGAGCTGGTTTCATAACATAAAATTTGAATGTGATAATGATAAACTTTGTTATAGTGACCTTCACAAGTAACAAACCTCTGGAAATAATAGAAAACATCCAACCATACCTGTTGTAATAGGTTGTTGGCTTAGGGGGTCCTGACCCAGGTTCAAAGTTAAGTTTGCCAAACAAATCCCTGCACTACTGGCCCTTTCAGCACCAACCCATGGAGCGCGGACTAAAGTCTCACCTGAAGCAGTATGGGGGGATGTTGGAACCAAGTTTCCACACCCAAAGATAAGCGTGATGTTGTTTTATGCCTAAACCTGTCTTCGTGCAGATCGATAAGCCCTCAAGGATTATCGATATAACTTCTCTTAATGAGATTCTATACCTCCGCGAAGGTATACGATTGTCTTTCATGGTCCCTAAATAGGTGAATCAACCATTTACGTGCCTCTGTAACTACCTTTAAGTCTATATTTTCCCAGATCGACTTAATCATAATATTAACACGCAATAAGATATTCTTCGTGTAAACAATTATTATTACTCGCATTCATATGACAATGAAAACCATGTAAAATCGCGCATCAATATCATGTTAATTCATAAACCCATCATTCATAATAGCATAAAAGTGAATTCATTCATAGCAGAAATAGATAGACAAAACACATATATTTCTAGAATAATCCCTTTATTAATGCTTATGTTCTTCTTACAGACTCAAGGCTTCCTTACACACTTAGCTGTAAGGGTCCACAGACTCAGCTACAGACTCTACTCTAGGCCTCTACATGCAGAGCTACAGAGCCTCTCTACTACTCTATGACTTATTCACTCTTACTTCTTATAACCCATTACATCTTCATTCTTCATTACTATATATGCCTTAGACTCTATAAGGCTCTCCTTTTTATACAATCCCATGGTCGACGAACCATGGGTAGCTCTATACAAGCTGACAAAAATTATATAACAGAAGGGTAAAAGCATTTATGACACTTTACCATCTATGCGCTCCACGACCACATTTTAAGGAGACTTTACATTCTTTACAACAAAACTTGGGATTTTTTCCCCAAAACATGGGCTTTTTCCGCAAAATTGACCCTGGGGGACCTTGTCCCATTAGGTCTCCACCAAAAATATTGTGACTCACCTCCGAGTCACTCTTCTAGTGTGGAGATCTTACTGTGGAGACCTCCCAGTTTGACCTGTGCCACTTCTACCTCAGTTGCACTCTGCGTGGCAACCTGCTTGATCTGCTCCACCAGCTGCTCCGTTGTTGGTCCTACACTGTCTTCCTTTATCTTTTGTTGTGTCCTTTGTAGGCCTGCCAACTTCTCTTCAATGGTGGTAGAGATAACATAGGCCTCATCTAGCCAAGGCCCTAATCTGGCCTTGAGGACCACCTCTTTCCTTTGTGTTGCCTCCACCTATTCGAGAAACTAATTCACCTCATGTAGCTTAGCAAATCACTATGATATAGCAACTCTGCACGTCGTCACTCTTGCTTCATCATACTACTACTGTAATTCAAGGGCTTCCATATTCAATCTCTCCAGGTTAGGATCCTCCTGGAGCGTCGTGACTACCTCCATGGATTGCTCAAAGAGCGTGGTGCAGTTCACTACCACGACATCTACTGCTGTGAATCCATCCTTTACAACTGCCTCGTGCTGTTCTCTGACCTCTGGTGGATTTAATGGTTGTGACTTCAACTCGAGCTCTGTTATCTTCAGATTCAGTTCGAACTGAACCTTGGCCACTTCTAGTTTTTCATCATGCACACCTGCAACCAACTTCCTAATCTTGGCCTCCAACGACACTTCTTCTGGTATATGCAGTTCTGGAATGCTTCTGCATGCTTTAGCTACCATAGTTATGGTTTGCTCGTTCTACTCCTGAACCTTCTTCCATTCTTCTAGCATTGTTGCCTTCTCAATGAACATTTGTTCGTTGTTGACCTTGTACTCACTGATCATGCTCAACATGCGCTACCCTCGGGTCTGAATTTTTGTAATCACACCTGCTTATAGTGTGTGAAGGAATTCACTAGGGAGCGCAGCCAAGTTCAGACCAATATTCCTTAAACTGCCAACAGTAGCCTTTTTAGTGTCTACCCCCACACTTAAGGTTCCATTAGGAAGCGCGATTGTCAGGAGATCCAAGGATTGAACCAAATCTATTGCTTGAGTGGTTCCTAGTGCCAAACTGGTTGATGTCGCATTGCTCTACCCCGCACCTACCTAGAGTCTAGTTGTTTGGATCTGTAGCTCACACAGACCTAATTGTATGGCGACTAGTGCTTGCCTCTATTGCTGCTCAAACTACTATAGTAGTTTTGTTATTGTGTCATGCACCTTATCATAAATATTGTCCAATTCGACCTCTATCAAGGTAATTGGATCTAGCGATGACTTGGAGGCCTTTGTCTTTTTGCACGATCCTTCCTTCTCCTACTCCCTATATTGCTTCACCCATAAGGGAGTGCTTTCCTACTGGTCTTCGCTGCCCTGCTCTGACCCCTATTCTTCCTCCATTTGGGGTGAAGGAGATTTTTGACTCCTTTTGGAGACATGCTCTTCCTGCTCGGCCTTTTCTTTTGTGGTGTGCTCTACTTCTGCTCAGACCTTCTTTTCAGTCTCCTTCTTCCTCTTCTTAGCCACCAGTTGTACCTTCTGTCTGGCCACTTCCTTTTTCTTTTTCTCCATGGACTTTCTAGTCCTGATGGCCTCATCGGGTGGAACATGCCAATTTCCTGGCCAACGCTTGATGAATTTTGTAATTGCGTCATCTGTGGCCAGGTAGGGTAAGTCTAACCATTTCTGGTCGGGGTCCTTGCACACCCAGATTTAAACATGGTGGAAGTCTGCCTTGAAATATGCGTACCCCGACAACTGCTCAAAGACAGTTGGTGACAACCATGACTTCCATTTGATGGCCATGCAAATACTCACCTCCATCAACACCTAAAAGACTTCATGTAGATTGATAAGCCCTCAGGTCTTATCAATATAACTTATCTTAATCAGATTTTATACCTCTGCAAAGGTCTAGGACTATCTTTTGCGGTCCCTAAATAGGTGAATCAACCCTTTACACACCTCTGTAACTACCCTTAAGTATGTATTTTCCTAGATTGGCTTAAGTGTTTGATAATATTAACACGCAATAAGATATTCTTCGTGTAAACAATTATTATTACTTGCATTCATATGACAATGAAATCCATGTAAAATCACACATCAGTACCTTGTTAATTCATAAACCCATCATTCATCATAGTGTAAAAGTGCATTCATTCATAACAGAAATAGATAGAAAACACACATATATTTCTAGAATAATCTCTTTATTAATGCTTATGTTCTTCTTACAGACTCACGGCTTCCTTGCACACTCAGCTGTAGGGGTCTGCGCACTCAGCTACAGACTCTACTTTAGGCCTCTTCACACACAATTGCAAAGATTCCCTAATACTATAAGACTTATTCACTCTTACTTCTAATGACCCATTACATCTTCATTCTTCGTTACTATCTATGCCTTAGAATCTCTAAGGCTCTCCTTTTTATACAATCCCATGATCGACGAACTATGGGTAGGTCTATGCAAGCCGAAAAAACTTACATAACAGAAGGGTAAGACCCTTTATGACACTTTACCATCTACATGCTCCATGACCACATTTTGGGGAGACTTTACATTCTTTACAAAAAAACTTGGGATTTTTTCCCCAAAACATGGGCTTTTTCCCCAAAATTGACCCTAGGGGACCCTGTCCCAACAGGTCCCCACCACAAATATCGTGGCTCGCCCCCCAATCACTCTGCTAGTGTAGAGATCTTACTACGGAGACCTCCCAGTTTGACCTATGCCACTACTACCACAAATGCACTCTACGTGGTAGCTTGCTTGATCTGCTCCACCCGCTGCTTCATTGCTGGTCTTGCACTGTCTTCCTTTATCTTCTAGTGTGTCCTTTGTAGGCATGCCAACTTCTCTTCAATGGTGGCCGATATAACATAGGCCTCGTCTAGCTAAGGCCCCAATCTGGCCTCGAGTACCACCTCTTTCCTTTGCACTACCTCCACCTATTCGAGCAACTGCTTCACCTCATGCAGCTTAGCCAATCGCTGTGATATAGCAAATATGCGCATCATCGCTCTTGCTTTATCATATTGCTACTGTAATTCAAGGGATTCTGTATTCAACCTCTCCGGATTAGGATCCTCCTAGAGCATCGTGAATACCTCCATGGATTGCTCAAAGAGCACGGTGCAGTTTGCTACCATGACATCTACTATTGCAACTCCATCCTTTACAGCTACCTCACGATGTTCTCTGACCTCTGGTGGAGTTGATGGTTGTGATTTCAACTCGAGATCTGTTATCTTCAGATTCAATTCGAACTGAACCTTAGCCACTTCTGGTTTTGCATCGTGCACACCTCTAGCCAACTTCCTAATCTTGGCCTCCAATGATGCTTCTTCTGGTATATGCAGTTTTGGAACAGTTTTGCATGCTTAAGCTACCATAGTTGCAGTTCGCTCATTCTGCTCCTGAACCTTCTTCAATTCTTCTAGCAATGTCACCTTCTCAATGAACATATATTCATTTTTGACCTTGTACTTGCTCATCATGCTCAGTGTGCACTGTTGTCGGACCTCAATTTCTGCAATCACACCTGCTTGCAATGTGTGAGGGAATTCACTAGGGAGCACACCAAGTTCAAACCAATATTCCTCAAAGTGCTGATAGTAGCCTTTTTAGTGTCTTTCCCCACACTCAAGGCTCCATCAGGAAGCATGATTGCTGGGAGATCCAAGGATCAAACCAACTCTACTGCTAGAGTGGTCCCCTGCGCCAAACTAGTTGATGTCGCACTGCTTTGCCCTGCACCTGCCTGGAGTCTAGTTTTTTGGATCTGTAGCTCGTGTAGACCCAACTGTATGGCAACCAGTGCTTGCCTTTGTTGCTGCTCAAACTGCTGTAGTAGTCTTGTTGTTGTGTCATGCACCTTATCGTCAATATCATCCAATTCGACCTTTGTCAAGGTAATTGGATCTAGAAATTACTTGGAGGCCTTTGTCTTTTGGTATGGTCCTTCCTTCTCCTACTACCTATACCACTTCACCCAGAAGGGAGTGCTTTCCTACTGATCTCCTCTGCCCTGCTCTGACCCCTCTTCTTCCTTCATTTGGCACGAAGGATATTTTTGTCTCCTTTCAGAGACGCGCTCTTCTGCTCGGCCTATTCTTGTGCAACACGCTCCGCTTCTGCTTGGGCCTTCTCTTCAGTGTCCTTCTTCCTCTTCTCAGCCAATAGTTATGCCTTTTGTCTAGCCACTTCCTTTTTCTCTTTCTTCATGGACTTGCTAGTCCTAATGGCATCATTGGATGGAACGTTCCAGTCTACTGGCCAATGCTTGATGAATTCTACAATCGCGTCATTTGTGGCCAGGTACGGTAAGTCTAGCCATTTCTGATCGGGGTCCGTGCATGCCCAGATGTAAGCATGGTCAAAGTTTGCCTTAAACTCCACATACCCTGATAACTACTCAAACATGGTTGGTGACAACTGTGGCTTCTGGTTGATGGCCATGTAAATACTCACCTCCATTGGCACCCAAAAGACTTTTCTTTCGGTCACCTGTGCAACATCTTTCATGGCCGAAAGAGACACGAACTTTGCTGCTTCTGGTAAATCCTTCTCCACAAGTGGAAATTGGCTATCCTCTGGCAAGTCCCACATGACCAATAATATTGAGGGCAACAACCACGAATAGTGAAAAGTCTTACTCTTGTTCTGCACCTCTCTGTAGTTCGCGAGGAACTTGCTACACAGGTAGTGCGCCTAGTTGAACTGTACGCCTTCTGTGCAATAAGCCACAAAAGAAACTACTAGTGTTGGAACCTTGTCCACGTAGCACTTTCTCATCACCTTTCCAGCCAGAATTTGTGTGGAAATCTTGACTGCGAGGTTGGTAATGCAAGGTGGGGGAACCGCTCAAGGTCTGCCAAATCCAAGTCTTCAAGTTTCAAATGCGAGACACGTGCCAAGAGCGGACCTTCAAAGGTAATATTCTTTGGCAACAGGGAAGTGTTGAGGGAGAATTGTCTGACATCTAGGCCCTTCGAGACCTTCACCTTGCGCTTTTGTGGAGGGATATACTCTAGCAGTTTTTAAATAGGGTCCACCCCCTCAATGTCAATATCCTCTACGCCCTCCTTTGCCTCTAGATCGACGACCTTTCCCTTGTTACATGGAATTTTGTCACTGTCCCTTTACTCCCCGTTCCATGATACTAGAGGACCTCTACATTGAACCCTACATTCTTCCTCTTCATGAAGAAACTCCCATTGTGTCCCTCTTCATGAGCAGAACAATTCCCTTTTACATCATTTCCAAAAAATATTATGTTTTTCCCAATTTACAAGATCGGCACTAATTACCCTTGTTCTCCTCGTGCTGATATGCAGGGATTATAACTATCCCTAATTCCGACTGGAGCAATTGAGCCTTGTTCCAGTCGCACCAATCCTCTTTTGGAAAGTTTTTTAAATAAGGAGCCGAAGCTTCTAGCTCTAGAAGCTTAGTAACGAAAGTCTGGTAGATGGTTGGGTCGGATGGAGTCGAGGATGTCAGTTTGGGCTCCTTTCCCCTATTAGGATGGAACTATCTCAAGAGATAAAACCTTATCCCATGAGAAGAGGAACCATCTCCCATCCATTCATGCTATATAAACCTCCCTTTTTCCCAAGCACAAGCTAGTGCTAATTAAGTTTGGAGTAAACAACAACCTATTCATAGTTGTAGCTCTCTAGTTGTGTGTGAGGGAGAAGTGTGAATTTAGTTTAGTGTGAAGCCTAAAGGGAAGAGCCTTAAAACTATCATTGTTTAGGCCATCATGAAATACTAATGAAAGTGTGTGGGAACTTGTTGAGGGCCAAAAATGTCTACCTTGTTAGCACTAAGAATGAACTTCAAGGCTGAGAAAAGGCAATTCTGAGGTTACCACAAACCAAGCTTTTGATCTGGCATCTAGCCCTGCCAGAACAAAGAGGGCTCTCTCTTTGCCAACAAGATGTGGCTGCAATAAATGAAATTTTAGGCTAGATATGGAGTGCGGGGATTTGTTTGAAAGTTTTTGGGTCGAAAACAATAGGAGAAAGGACCATTTGGGCTATGGAGTCGATGCCAGTTTTTGCCGACAAACTTGGGGTAAAGTAAGTGCAATGTTCAGCCAAATAATGGATTGAAAATGTGAGAAGAATAGGGGAGAAAACTAGCTGCCCTGCAGGCATCAAACATGGGATGGATCTATAGTAGTAGCGTTAGACGAAAGAGAAACACGAGGTTGCTCAACAGAGCATCTAGCAAATGATGAATTCTGCAAAGGCAACCATTACATCTAATAGAAAAATCATCATGAAAGGAGCATCATTACAGATAAATTCCTAACATATCTCTTAGATCATGCTGAAACAAGGCAGAAAAACAAAATATGTAAGTGAATTATAGGAAAGACATACTAAACATAAACACCATGATGGATCCCAGGTCCAAAGGGAAAAAAACTGCTTTTTAAAAATGATATTCAGAAAAAATAAAAGAAAAAATAATTAATTAATTAAAATTACACAATGCCAATAAACCTCTCTGTCGCCAAAATCGAACCTCTACACTATGAAATTCATCAAATATATACATTTAGCTCATCCCTGTACTAAGGGAAATGAGCTCAACCATCTTCTTCAAAATAGAATTAGTTACATTAACCTTGGACCGAATTTCTGAAAATAGGTGTTAAAGATGAACTCATATCTCTTGAACCGTAACACCTGTTACAAAACTGAAAGAGGTTTTTGTATATAAGGTCATTTTGGAGAAAATCCTCTCTCACAATTTGGAAATTAGTTTCCAGTTGCTCAGAATATGTGCCAAAAAATCATCTCTAAAACAGAAAATCATTAAAAATTTAAATCTCTAAAAATAAGCTGTAAAGATCTAGTCAAATATTCCATTTCACAACACCTGTGAATAAACTGAAAGAGGTTTTTTTTATATGGCTCGTGGTTAGCAAAAATTTCCTCGGGCTTCTCTAAATTACTTTCCATCTGTTGTAAAATGGCACCACACTAAAATTACTAAAACAGTAAAATAAATGAAAATTTTGTTTTGTTTTAATGTAGGCTCCAAATATCACTTCATATCTCCCACATAGTAGCACCTGTGTATAAACTAAAGGAGATTTTGTTATTTCGTATGTGATAGACAAAAGCCTCTTTCACTTTTGTAAAATTCCTGTCCAAATTGATTTGTTAGTAAACTTGTCCCTGTGTGTAGCAACTGACCTCAAAACATGCATAACCAAGAATCAATCATTCATTTCGATCATATCTTCTGATCTGGGAGCCGGTTTTGGGAGTGTGATATACTGTTGGAAATATTTTTCTGAGCTACTTCTGATGAACATGCTTCAGATATGATTTTCACTGAAAATAATGTGCAAAACATAGAGCCCATTTTGATCCCTGGTGAGAGGTTGTGAAGACTGGAACTAACATGCCTCAACATTGGGGGATAACCAGCTGGTCCGGACCTTAAAGCAACTCCTTTTCCATTTGGAGTAGTGGCTCCGATTATTTTAACTAGGTACAGTTACCTTTTCCCTATCGCTATTGGTCTATGATGTATCTTTAACTACCAATAGACAGGGATATCAGATCACTTCTTCTTGCTGATCGGGCAAGAGAATGACTCTTAAACTAATTTGGGTTTAGCCAAGCCACAACTAAGATTTTGCCTCTTTGAGAAGAGGACTTCAAAGAATGTAGAACTTAATCTAAATGCAAGTTTATTATATAATGCCAACAAAATAAAATAATCTTAGTCCTATCTCAATTAGGTAGATATAGATCTAACCCAACTAAGAGCAAGATATTTACATGATAAGGATTTAAATATGTCTCGCTTTTAGTTAATATCAAGCTAATGAAGTAATTCAATTAACTGACATTATGGATACCAAAACACATCCTATTGAGACCTCTTAACTGAAATAATCAATCAACAACACTCAGGAAGAAATTCACAAAAATGATATTGATTGTCAAATCAGTAAATCTAATAATTAAACAATAATATGTGGAAATAGTTCACAACACATCACTATTTAATAAATCAGTTTTATAAGAAATATTTCTCAATAAATAGTTACTAAAAAATTATAATTTCATCCATAAGAGCAAAGATACATAATAAAAATATTGAGACGAATTACCCATATCAACACAAGTGCATAAACATGAATAAAATGACACATTCTTGTTATCATAAAAATGAAACTAGTATTTGAAACACACCAATTTATTGAATCAAGTTCTCTGACTTTGGTCTCCAACAGTCCTTTACATTTCTTGAACTTCTTCTTTCAAAGCTAGAGCTACAATAGTGCAAACTCTGCCCATCACACATAATTCAAGATACAAAAGAAAAATCCTCAATAATCCCCAGATTTGAGATTTTCTCTCCTCCCTCCTACAACTCTAAATTCTTATTGCAGAAGTTCCTTTAGAAGTCCAAAATTGCAGAGGAGAGCAGCCCCCCTATTACATTCTGCAATTTTCCATTTATAATATTTCCAAAGGTATTTTTGAGAGGAAATTTTGTTGAAGAAAAAGCAATCTGCCCATTCCAATTTTATTTGCTCAAAATTCCAATCTTTTAATTACTGGAGCATTTTCATTGATTGAGATCTTTTTCTCCATATCCCTTTTACTTTTTTTATGCAAAAAGAAATCAAAATAAATTAAGATGTAACAATAAAATTAAAATGTCATTTCTGGCATTAAAACAAATCTAATCAAATGCAATTAAAAAGGAAATATGAGCTTTCTATTGATGCATACAATGATTTTAATTGGCCAAAGATATTATTGATGCATGAATATGCAATTAGAAGAGGCTTGGGCAAATGAAAATGAAGAAAATAAAACTCAGAAAATTAAATTTGTTTAAAAGTTCAGAGCTTGATCTTCTGCCTATTTTTAGACCCAATAAATGACCAAATCTGTTAGTGAAACCTCCTCAAAAATGTTCTCTTGATTTTATATTTCCAATGAGCCGTCCTGGGCCTCATTTGGCCAAGAAAAACTCAATCTATGAGCCTCCAAAGTTGATGAGACAAATCTAGCACAATTCTAGAAATTCTGTTGCTGGGCTAGAAAATCAGAATTTTAATTAAAAGATCTAATCCTAAATTAGACTCTAATTATCTGATAATTAATTCTAATTTAATTGTTAATTATAAACTAAACTAATTATTTAATAAACTATTTATTAATTAATATTAATCTAACTAACTAATTAATTTTAATTTAATTTAATTAATTATATTATATATTAATTAATTTAAAATTAAATATTAAATATTAAATCTTATTTTAATATTAAACTATAACTACTACTCCACTTTACTCATACGTATGAGTAATTTTGAAACTCAAACAAAACATAAGTTAATGCCTCCATGCCCTTTTCGCAATCGGCAAATCGAGATAATGAGTTTATCGGGGTTCTTTAAAAATGTATCAATTGAGAACTCCCGATGCGATGGAGCGATCACATTATTAATTTTTTATTTTAATATTAAACCATACTCTCCTTACCATTCCATACTTCACTCATTTGTATGAATGAGTTTGAAACCAAAATCGAATCACGAGACTTGGTTTAATATCTTATGCCTTTGACTTTTTTTATGATCGGGAGAATGGGGTTTTCAAGGTTTTTAAAAATATTGCGATTAAAAACTCCGATGTGATCTTCCGATTGCATAATATATTTTTATTTTATATATATTATTTTATTTTTTGATTTTATTTTAATGAGGTTAAGTTATGAAATTATCTAAAGTGTATTTTGCTTATCTAAACTACAACCACTTTGACATTCTGGGTTTTCTAAATTAGTAATCTATCTAAAAATAGAAAATTGGAATAAATGACTGAAATCTCGATGCTACATGATTTGACTGGGTTATGTATAAGTAGAAATGAAAAATGTTAGTAATCACTAACTAGGGATTAATATTTAAAATAAATGCATTATTGAACTAATTTAATTACAAAAAATGGAATATTGTACATTTTACACATTTTTAACCGAGGCGACATAAATGATTAGACTTCAAAGGAGTGCTACTTACAAACCAGTTGACCAAATGAGGCGAAACAAGTATCAATGGAAAGCTTATAAAGAATCGATTTTAACAAAGAAATAAAAAATGAAAGTCTCCCTCGATCGGGGTGATGGAGTGGGTAATCAAAATAATTATAGATGTCAGAGGCTAGGAGGCGAAAGGACTGCCTACCACTGCCTACACGATTATACCGCAGGGCATGGTGGAGTCCTGCATGTCTACAATGATGTCAGAAGGGAGAAATGGCGTTAGGTACGTAGGTAAGAGGAGAGGTGATAAGGACGACAACGTAAGGTGGATGGGATGGCAAGTAGGTAAGGCAGAGTATGAGAGGGAGCATAAAGAAGGGAGGATGGCTAGATTGCAGGGTAGCGAGAGAATGAGAGTGGAGGACTAGCCATATTCGCATTCAGCAAGCAGGCATAATAACCACAGGTAGCAGACATCGACGACATGGCGCATCCAACCAAAGGAAGAGGTTGCGGAGGACGAGGAAAATTTGGTCCTTGTTCAAAGGACTTGGGAACCTCGGAACAAAGGAAAGGCAGAAGACCCATGGACGAGACTGTCAGGGAGGCAACAAAAACATATAAGGAAGGAATGGATGCAGGGATCCAAAAAATTATAGAAGAAATGGAGGAAAGAATTATGGAAGAGGACTCTGAGGACAAAATGGAGGAATGGAAAGACCACATTTCAAATCCTGGGAACACCAGAGAGAGACTACCCCAATTCAAACAGATCTTGCATCTGTACTAGCTCATGAAAAGACTGATAGGAAAATAAATAGAACAAGTGTCCATGGGGATGGCTCTAATCATCAGAGACATGCCAGACTATAAAAAGGACTTACAAACTATCTAGTTCTAGCTCTACAAGTAGGACATAAGACTGGACTGTATACAGCGACACATTCCATGTATTATTGAAATGACACCAGCACCAGGAGATCCAACTGAAGATCCAGTGACAGTTGAGTCAGAACTGGAAGACCTCAAAGAATAGTTGAGCACAATGACCTCAAGTTTTTGTTTTTTAGCGGCTAGCTTTCTTTTACATGCATGTTTATGGGATCTAAGACTATAGACTAGTTTTTAAATAGTTATGTATATATCGCTTGGATAGAAATACTGATAACTTATCATTTTTGGATGGCTTACAATATGCATAGGTGGCCAACAAACTTGGTTTCCCAATGGAAAAGTTGAGGCCACCTATTAACTGTATGTGGTTCCAGTTTTCTTTTATATATTTAGAAAACGAGGCTCTACCTAAGCTTACAAAAAAAAAAAAAATGAAAGTCTAAAAAAAAAATTAACAAAAGCGTAGGATAATCAACTTAAAAAATCCTAAAAGGGGTCTCCATTATTTGAAGTAAACAAATCAAAAATGGGGGGGTTGTGTTTTACCACAACAATGGTGACACATGGGAGAAGGACCAATTCTCTCTGCTTGATATGAATGATATTTTCCTAAAAGCAAAGTAAAAATAATTAAAGAAGAGAGAATTATTTTTTGAAATGTTTGACTAAGTTCATTAGTATGAATAAAAGCAAGAATCATCTTATTGTAATTTTTCTTAAAATTTCTCATAAATTAAAATATTTCAAAACTCCATATCAGTCCTTAATTAGTTTTAGAGATAAATGAGGGGACATTTTACAAGTTAGCTTTTTAAAATATACTCATTTGTGACAGGTAGAGCCATTGCTGCCAACAAACATCTATAGTCTCGACAGGGTTACCTTTTAATCATCGATGATTCAAAATCTCATCTATTTAAGAATTATTAACTTAGAGATAAATCCATTTATATATGTTTATTTTCTTTGTATTTTCTTTTTAGTTCTTAAAAGCCATTTTCCTGGTTTGATAGCCAGATAGTTGACAATGCCATTCACTAGTTATAATTGGACTGAACAAGCTGGCACGTGATGAGACCCCTTGTCTTATAATTGTTTGCAATCATAAGCCATTACCCTGGTTTGTTTTGTATTGTTGGTAATGTTAGCCTATTTTTCTCCTATGATCATGGTAAGCAGGCTCATGATGAGACCTCTTATCTTTTAAGTTTAAATATATTTTTGGATTACACTCTAGAAAAATAAGACTCTTTTGGACAGGGAGAATCATTGACTCCTTAAGAGTTAAGAATGACAATTTCAGTGTTAAAGATGCTTTGTTGTAAAGTGTCTTTACTTGGTTAAAAATAACTTTTATTGACTGATAATAGAATTCTAAAAGACCTTAATAAAATATTGAAATCTCAAAATAATTACAGTTTTGATGAAAAAATAATTTTCTCAGATTTATGATACTTTGTCAACTTCTCTTGTTTTGTAATTATCTTCCTTAAGTATGTCTACCTTTATAATAATAAAAAACAAAATTTATTAAGAGATTTTAAGAAAAAATTAATAGTATACTATTAACAATTTTTCCCTATGTATGCCAACCATTGTTAGGTAACAAGAAGACCCTCCATATAAATCATGGCAGAGTCACCAAAATCAAAACTGAAAACAAAAGAAAAGGATTCTTAAGCCAAAGTGAGAAAATAAATCCGCAAACAAAAATAAAAATGAAGAAATTTAAAAGTGGAAAGGAAAATCCAAGTTTTGAAAGATAAACTCTAACAAGAATGTTTATACCAATGTCTCAACAACATGAAGTAACATAAACTAATCATGTAATTATTCCTTCTTATGTCGAGATTAAGATAAATTATACTTTGCAGGGTTGTAAGTGTTTTATGCTTTAGATAGCAGTGATGATAAAATTCAGCCACAATGAAAACTTTCTATCTGATTTCAATCTTCTTGTTTCAAAGCATCATTTTAATCATTTTCTAATAAAAGGAATGCTTAAAAAAACAAATTAAAGGTTCAGAAACTTCTTAGTGTCTCTGTTTCAATGAAGATTATTTTTGCTTCTTGAAATAAAACCAGGAAAATAGTATAGGACTTCAAAATATGATTTGGCGGAGGATTGAAAGCCTTTATGAAGAGCTGCAAAACAGATTGTTTATATCAGCATAATTTAAAAACAAAAATGAAACTAAAGTAACAAAATGGAGGTTAATGAAAGTGGGTACATGAATCTTACCATTGGATAATTGCTTTTGATCTTACCTGAGAGGTGTCAGTTTCTCCAATATTAATTGACTTCTTCTTTTAGTTAACAATAAAAACATGAAGAAGTTAAGCTAACCAAAATCTTATAACCCAAAATCATTATTTATTTTATATAAACTAAAGCAAGCAGCAAAATGTAAAAAAGGGAATGCTTTGTGTTCAAGGGAATAGAAATTAAAACAAATACATCAGAAATGAGAATGAGAATATGTAGTGATGAATGTTCTCAAAATATTATAAATTACCTATAAACTCCATGATTTTTATAAATTGTCGAGAATTAAGACCAAATCCAAGATGATGAAATTTAAATGTGAGGATAGAGAGGTATTTGAATTTCATATTAATTATGGAATTATATATATTTAAAACTGAGATATATGAGAAATCGAAATGATTTAAATATGATGCAATTTTTTCATCAATTGCTTTAGTACCATAGTGGTTACCCAAAATTGCTCTTAAAATATTTCATACAACACAATGCCTTATTGGATGATTTGCATTGCATGTTTCTTCACCATGCTTAAAGTTCAATCTGCAAAATTTCACCTTTGTTGACATGCCATATATCGATCAAATGTTAATGGCATAGAGGCATGCATTTGAGTCTATCACATCAGAAAATTTTAAGATAAGATTTCATTTTAATTTTGCGATGCGATATATTTGTTGCAATGGAAAATTTGTGATATGAGAATATGCGATGAGATGGAGCGATCACAATATTGAAGAAATGTTATATCGAGGATCGGGGGATAGTCATGTCATGACTTTTACTTTGCAGATCGCAAATTCGGAATTGTGATATGAGCATTAATAAAAACGCGATGAAGTGATTGCGATATCGACATATCAGAATATTGGAAAATAGTCATGTCGGAAATGTTGATATTATTTTGCAATTTTGGCAATGCGATGGATGACGTGGCTCTTAGGTGGGATTGGCTTTGGATCTCAAAAGAAATCGGCGATCGGCAAACTTAAGTACGCGATGTAATAATTTTGATACACCGATATGCGATGAAGAATGGACCTGATAGATTTATTATGAGAATTTAATATCATATCAAATCCGAGACATCTGCACTTTTAAACTTATACCCCTACCATTATTGCAATTGAATGGACGCGATATTGTTTATGAACTTGATTTAACTTTCATATCGGGTCCAGAATTATGTGAACATCACAATATTGGTAAAGTCATTTTATCGGAGAATGAGCGAAAAGGAACATCAGAGCTGTATGAATTTTGTAGTATCGGCGATATGAAATGTTCCAATATGAATCTTTCGATACTTTTTAAATGTCTATTGGGTTTTATAATGAATAAAAGCAAAATTAATAAATGCTCAAATTCTGATGAATCAAATAAATTTTCCCCGAACTTCTTGCAAATTTGAAATGGGTTTGCTGCTTACTTCAAGTTTTGAAAATAAATGGAAACCTGCAAACGAAACAGAACAAGAATGAGAAATAAACTAAGAAAATAGAAACTAAATGACAATGAATTGATAAATGCATACCTGGAAGGAAATTGTCTGTAAATTTTACCTCATGAATCTTCAAATTCTTCTCTGGATTTATCAAAATTATGACTTTGTTCAAAATCATCTCATTGTTTATTCTAAATTAGAGTGGGAAATCAAGCTGAAGGAAATCAATTATTCATATTCAGAAAATTTGAATTTCATAGAATTCATCAGAAACAAAAATGAGAATGTGCTCCCTTTTGAATTGCAACAACAATTTATTACCTCTGCTCATTATGAATTATCTTGAGAAGAATCTATATTGTTATAGTGACTATTCAATAATGCATTTAGTAAATAAATATGATGCGTATTGCAGCATCAAATAATAAACTAAAGATCAGAATAGGATAAAGCCACTCATTATGAAAGAATATAATTGCAGATTCAAATGTGTGCACATAATAGCATGGACACCCTTAGGGTCATTTTAACCAATAACATAAACTTCAGGCGATTATAGTGAACAGTTAGACTGATTAATAATAATCAAATTGGTATTAACGTTTTGAGCTCAGACAATTATATTTTTCATAGGATAATGATGTCAAGAAGCTTTGTATCATTGAAACCTTCGATATATTAATCTCAAAAGAAAATCTTAGAAGGAAATCTTGAAATTAAGAAAAGTGGCTTTGATGTGATCGGTGCCAAGTGCAAGCTCAATTGAATTTAGTCAAGACATTATTCAAAATAGGTAGAGTAGAGGTATTCCTGCAATATATTTTGATTTAAAAATGGGAAGCAAGAATTAAAAAGTTTCCAATGAGAAGAAAATGTTTCACTGAACATGTATGAGAAGGGCTGGTTGCTTTGCTTTATTTATATCTGCAGAACTGTTAAGAATGAATTAACTACATAAAACAAACAAACTAAATTAATTCTACTGCTATTCTAACCATATACATGAAAATGACTAGGTATAGTCATATTTCCAGTGTAACCATTCTCTCATTTTAATTCCTTCATATATATAGTTCAAATGTTAGTAATAAAAATACAAATCTAATTGAACTATGAAAAATAAATCTATAAGTAGAATTTACAGTTATTGTTAGCAACTTAATTAAAATCTCCTTCTCTTGAAATTTCCTTTCCAATTGAATACCAATTGGATCATAGAAATCTGGATGGATTTCTATTAATGATTGAAAAGGTTTGAAAAGAGAAGATAACAGGATAGATTGTTGAGTTAAGATTTTAAATTCAAAGGCCTAGAAAAAATTGTTAGTGTTATGTTTAAGTGTTAAAATATTAACAATCTTCTATGAAGGAAAACTTTCCAAATATTTTTCAGATGAGTTAATGAAAAATGGATGGAAATCTGTTAGATATAATAGAAGATTATCAATTGAATTGGATTGATGGCCGGATTGTAAAAATACACTCTCTTGTTGACACTGCCTTTGAGAAAATAGAAGCTTTTGATAAAACATTAGCATTGATTGAAATTGAAATATTAATAGCTTTTGATGTTCATGATTATAATATGAAACTTCAATTTCCCAATAGGGCAATTCATCAATTGAGTGTTTGATAGTAAAGTGCTCAATATTCCAGCGTAAAGTGTCAAAATTTTGAAAAAATAAAATTGGAAAATAAATCTAAATTTAAACAAAATAAGTGAAAAATAAAAAACAAAATGAAATCACTATTGGTACAACTAATGTTACAACACAATTTGGATTGTTTTGAAATATTTTTTTTAACAAGGATTGGCCAGAATAATGAAATTTGAACAATTGCCAATTCCAACTCATGAATTAGAAAGAGAATTATGATTATGAGTAGGAATGAGAGCTTGATCATGATATGAATCATAAATTGGAATGTTTTCTCGAATGGTGAAATCATGAAGATAATTTGCTGCTCTAGAATGAGGGTTGATTGGAATAATTTTTAATTTGAAATGTTCTTCATTTTCAGATGTTATTTGAATTCTCTCATGAGGATTCTCTTGACAAGAATAGAGATCAACATCCTTAATGTCAGAGTAATTATCATAAATGACTTCACAATATTCTCTAGAATTCCCTTCGATATCGTTCAATATATCAAAACAAGAAGGAATAAAAATTTGATGTTCATTAATGGCAAAAGAATGATCAATAATTGTTTCTCGATCTTGACAAAAACTTATTGGTAATTCATTTAGATCAACCTCTTTATTTTCTGAAATGTCATCAATACCAAGAGGGGAAAATTACCATTAGTAAAAATATCAGGATAAAGGGAAAAATGTGAATCTAAAACAATGCATTTAAAAATGTCTCTATTTGAGAACTCTTGTACATTATGCTCATTGTAAATTTCAGATTGTAAATCATTCCTTTGTCTACTAGTGCTTTCTTGAAGAATTGTGCTTTGGTTCTCTGAATTTTGCATTTGCTCATCATGAAAAAATTCATAAATTTGTACGACAATTTGCATGTTATTATTTACTTTAATTTCTGCTTGTACTTGATGATTTGCAATCTGATTTTATGAATTCACTGCAGAGTAACTTTCAGGTTTCAAGGTAGCTCTTTCTCCAAAATTGCTGCTATTGTCTTCTTGTATTTGGTTAGAAATATTTTCTAAGCTTTGTGAGACCACTTCATCATAATTTATTTGAACATCCATATTGGAATTCCCATTTAAGTTGGAAGGGAATGGAACAAAGCTTAGACTAATTTCATATGGATTGGGAATGGGAGGAAGAAAGCAAATATATTCAAACCAATCTAGTGATTCTTCTTCTGTAGGTTTATCTTCGATTTTAAATTTTAAACAATTCAAATGAAATTGAATATTAAAATCTCTAATAGACTCATTTTCAAATCTTCGTAGATATTCAATTTCATCACATACCTGTTCATAATCATAGCTGTAAAATTTAGAAATAAAAATTGTAACAAATTTATTCCAGCCGTGAATTGAAGCAACTGGAAGAGTTCTACACCAGTTTCTGGCTTTTTCCGTAAATGTGAGAGTAAAAATTCTGCATAAAATGCTTTCATCAATTACTTGAAAATCATAATTTGAAACTTTTTGAATAAATTGAAAGACATGATTAGAAGCAGAAGAATTTCTCTTACCATTAAACTTTACCTGAGACAAGAGTCTTACCACTTCGGGTGGAGTATTAGAAGATGCACATCCATGGATACAACTTCAAATTGGAAGTTTAAGAGGAGCCATCGTGATTTAAATAAAATGTTAAAATTGAAAAGACTCTAATAGACAACAAGTTTCAGGCCCTCCTTCTAGCATCGAAAATGTTGAGAGCCAAAAATGTTTGTCTCAACATTGGGGGATAACCACCCGGTCCAGACCTTAACGCAACTCCTTTTCCATTTGACGTAGTGGCTCCGACTAGTTTAACTAGGTCCATTTACCTTTTCCCTATCGCTATTGGTTTATGATGTATCTTTAACTACCAATAGACAGGTATATCAGATCACTTATTCTCACTAATCGGGCAAGAGAATGACCCTTAAGTTGATTTAGGTTCAGCCAAGCCACAACTAAGATTTTTCCTCTTTGAAAAGAGGACTTCAAAGAATGTAGAACTTAATCTAAATTCAAGTTTATTCTATAATGCCAGCAAAGGAAAATAATCTTAATCTTATCTCAATTAGGTAGATATAGATCTAACACAACTAAGAGCAACATAATTACATGATAAGGATTTAAATATGTCTAGCTTTTAGTTAATATCAAGCTAATGAAGTAATTCAATTAACTGACATTATGGATACCAAAACACATTCTATTGAGACCTCTTAACTGAAATAATCAATCAACAACACTCAGGAAGAAATTCATAACAATGATATTGATGGTCAAATTAGTAAGTCTAATAATTAAACAATAATATGCGGAAATAGTTCACAACACATCACTATTTAATAAATCAGTTTTATAAGACAGATTTCTGAGTAAATAGTTACTCAGAAATCAAAATTTCATCCATAAGAGTAGAGATACATAATAACAATATTGAGACAAATTACCCATATCAACACAAGTGCAAAAACATGAATAAAATCACACATTCTTGTTATCATAAAAATGAAACTAGTATTTGAAATAGTAGTATTAGAAATACCAATTTATTGAATCAATTTCTCTGACCCTGGTCTCCAACAGTTCTTTACATTGCTTGAACTTCTGCTTTCAAAGCTAGAGCTACAATAGTGCAAACTCTGTCCATCACACATAATTTAAGATACAAAAGAAAAATCCTCAATAATCCCCAAATCTAAGATTTTCTCTCCTCCCTCCTACAACTCTAAATTTCTATTGCAGAAGTGCTTTTAGAAGTCTAAATTGCAGAGGAGAGCAGCCCCCCTATTACATTCTGCAATTTGCAATAATATTTCGAAAGGTATTTTTGAGAGGAAAGTTTGTTGAAGAAAAAATCTGCCCATTCTAATTTTATCTGCTCAAAATTCCAATCTTTTAATTGCTAGAACATTCTCATTGATTGAGATATTTTTTTCCATATCTCTTCTATTGTTTTTCTGCAAAAAGAAATCAAAATAAATTAAGATGTAACAATAAAATCAAAATGTCATTTCTGGCATTAAAACAAATCCAATCAAATGCAATTAAAAATGAAATCTGAGCTTTTTATTGATGCATATAATGATTTTAATTGGTCAAGGATATTATTGATGCATGAATCTACAATTAGAAGAGGCTTGGGCAAATGAAAATGAAGAAAATACAACTTAGAAAATTGATTTTGTTTAAAAATTCAGAGTTTAATTTTTTGCCTATTTTTATACCCAATAAATTACCAAATATGTTAGTGAAACCTCCTCAGAAATGTTCTCCTTGATTTTATTTTTCCAATAAGCCATCCTGGGCCTCATTTGGCCATGTAAAACTCAATCTATAAGCATCCAAAGTTGATGAGTCAAATCTGGCACAATTCTGGAAATTTTGTTGCCGAGCTAAAAATCAGAATTTTAATTAAAAGATCTAATCGTAAATTAAACTCTAATTATCTGATAATTAATCATAAGTTAATTGTTAATTATAAACTAAACTAATTATTTAATAAATTGTTTATTAATTAATATTAATCTAAGTAAAAAATTAATTTTTAATTTAATTAAATTAATTATATTATATATTAATTAATTTAAAATTAAATATTAAATATTAAATCTTATTTTAATATTAAACTATAACTACTAATCCACTTTACTCATACATGTATGAGTAATTTTGAAACTCAAACAAAACATAAGTTAATGCCTCCATTCCCTTTTTACAATTGGCAAATTGAGATAATTTGAAACTCAAACAAAACATAAGTTAATGCCTCCATTCCCTTTTTGCACTTGGCAAATTGAGATAATGAGTTTATCGAGGTTCTTTAAAAATGTATCAATTGAGAATTCCTGATGCGATGCATCAATGTTCGCATTATTAATTTTTTATTTTAATATTAAACCATACTCTCTTTATCATTCCATACTTCACTCATTTATATGATTGAGTTTGAAACCAAAATTGAATCACAAGACTTGGTTTAATATCTTATGCCTTTGACTTTTTTTTATGATCGGGAGATCGGGAGGATGGGGTTGTCAAGGTTTTTAAAAATATTGCGATTAAAAATTCTGATGCGATCTTCCGATTGTGTAATATATTTTTATTTTATATATATATATATATATATATATATATATATATTATTTTATTTTATTTTATTTTAATGAGGTTAAGTTATGAAATTATCTAAAGCATATTTTGCTTATCTAAACTACAGTCACTTTGACAAAAATAAAAATTAAACTACAGCCACTTTGACATTCTAGGTTTTCGAGATTAGTAATCTATTTGAAAATAGAAAATTGGAATAAATTACTGAAATCTTGATGCTACATGATTTGGCTGGGTTATGTATAAGTAAAAATGAAAAATGTTAGTAATCACTAACTAGGGATTAATATTTTAAATAAATGCATTATTGAACTAATTTAATTACAAAAAATGGAATATTGTACATTTTACACATTTTTAATCGAGGTGACATAAATGATTAGACTTCAAAGGAGTGCCATTTACAAACCAGTTGACCAAATGAGGCGAAACAAGTATCAATGGAAAGTTTATAAAAAATCGGTTTTAACAAAGCAATAAAAACGAAAGTCTAAAAAAAAAGAAAAATTATCAAAAGTGTAGGATAATCAACTTAAAAAAATCCTAAAAGGCGTTTAGCCAAAATTTTTATAGAAAGGGTCCCCATTATTTGAAGTAAACAAATAAAAAATGGGGGGGTTGTGTTTTACCACAACAAAACCTAGTTTTGCCAGAGGAGAAAAACAACGTCAAGACAATGGTCGTAATCTCTTATTGATTCAATATATATGCAACTATCAATTGATTTCCTATATAATGTGTCATCTCACATGTTTATGGCTTAATGTTTCTTGACATGTTAAGTAGGTTGAATTACAATTTGTCTATTATCACGGTTGTTGTTTGCTATTGTTTACTTGTTTCAGGTATTCGAAGAAGGAAACAGGAAATAGATGGAGTGAGAAAGCAAGTTCACCACCAAATGGGATAAGTGTACTAAGAGGTAGGCCCTCTTAATTGGTTCTAACCTAAGGAAATCTTCCATAGAATGTCTTGTTAGTGGCTAGACACATTATCAGGCTAGAGGAATTGCTTGTGTTCGCACTTATAATTTTACTTTACCACAAATTGATGACTCCACTAGGGAACCAATCCTTTTGTTTCCTTGCTTGAAATTTCATGGTTTTGTGTGAACTTTTTTAGTTTCACCATTTCCCTTTAGCTCTGTCTTCTTTGCTTTGCTTACTGCTTTGGGTCTGAAATTCAGAGTAGCAATTCTGGTCTCAACTTTTAAAATTTTTTATTTTTTTCTTTGCATCCTCGCTTAACATGCTTATTTCATTGACAGTCATGCCGATCGGTGCGATATGCTCAGAAACAGTCACGTCAACCCCATTTTAGCGCTTGTTGTCAGTTAGGTAGTCGCACTAATATCTGTGGGTGAATATTAGGGTTCACCTCAGATCTCGACCAGTGTGTCTTGCTCTTTTGTTTTCTGCCTCTGAGCTTGTTTTGACTGTGTTCTCCCTGACTAGAGAGCTTCATTTAGATTGGTTTGTGTGCTTGCTTGGTTTAGCCCACCCTCTGATGTGTTAAGTCTGGCCCTGTGTGAAGTTATTTTTTCTTTTTTCTTTGAATCCCTCGATCATCGCTAGTTGTCATTTAGGCAGTCACGTTGATCAGGCCATCAGTGCTAGCTATAGTACTAGTCAGTCATGTCAGTCATGCCTATCAGCGCTAGTTATCAGTTAAGTAGTCACTTTGGTCTCTGAGTTAAGAAAAAATTTGAATTTATCCCATTCCTATGCCAGTGTATCTTGACCTTTAGACTCCCTTCTTCATTTCTTCATTTTCGATTGAAAGAGTGAAATAGTTTCGTTTGTTCTCTTATTTTGAGTGTCTCTTTTCTCTTTCCAAGCATAGATTGCATTGCTTGGTTTCTCAATTGAAGCATTTATGTGTTTGGTTTGTTCGTTTTAGGGAAGAAGTTGCTTTTAATTTCATTTAACATGCTTTGGAGTTGATCGATGCTTGTTTGTTTGGAATTGTGAAAATTTTCATTAAAGTGATTCATGCGAAAGATTCATTTTGCATTTTATGAAAAGGAGAACATCATTCTAGTTTACTTAAATGAAGATATTGCATTAATATCATTATTGAGAAGCTAGAATTGCATCATCATAAGCATTGGAAATGAAATGAAACTTCTTATGTTGTTATAGGAAGATTAAGTTCATTTAGGAGATTTATTAGAGAAAGATTTCATTCTTTGATTATTGCATTGATTTTGTGTTCCCTATCTCTGAATTAGTGTTAACTTTCATTGAAGACAAAGATCTCTTTTCTCATATAGTTGTATATAGGAGTTTTCAGATGACAGTGGTAGGGCCTTGGAATTGAAACCTAATTCAAGATCAACCATTAAAATTTATTGAATTAACTTAAAGAAGCATTTAAACGTAACGCTCACATTTAGTGGTCTAGGCTAGAGACGTGTTCCAGTGTCTTTAAACCTAGCAACTATCGTTCGCTTCGGCATTAGACACCACTAGTACGGACTTGTGCTCCCTGTACCATCATGTATATAAAGGGAAACCCCACTAGGTTTGCAATCCTTTATTCGTTGGAAGCCGAGTCCGCCACCTTGTAAACACGATACACCGAACACAGCATTCGGGGAGATTTCCTACCTGTACTTCTTGGTTCGTCGGGAGGTATTCTGCAGTTCGCGGTTACCTAGTAATCCTTCATGTCTAGAGTACCCCGAGTATTCATTTTTTATCTTTACTGACTCTTTAAATTTTAAAACATCATTGAGCACTTGTCCTCTCGATCTCGTTAACTCCGAAAGTGACTAGAGTAATCTTTTGTCCTTTTCTCAACTCTTAAAACATGAGAAGGTAAAGTTTTCTTTCAGTGTTCTAAAATTAACTTTCCATGAAATATTCCTGGTAAAATTTATCTTCCTTAGTAATTATTTAGGGTCGATTCCAATGGAAGCATCTATAGACTCCACCAGTCAAGGGTTCCCCTTGGATGGGAAACCTGGTCCTTTTCCTTCTTTTGGAAATGTTGGTGCTCCTTATATGGCGACGTTGTCCCTTCCTGGGTTAACCATTGGTCTACCTGTCTGGTTGTTTTCGACCTCGGTGGTCGTGATTGTCCCTACTCCTGCCCCACCATCTCCTTCATTTGAATCACATCACGTTGATTCTAAAGTTGACCTCTCCCCTTCTTCCCCTGTTTATTCCTCTTCCTCTTCTACTTTGCATGGTGAAAGTTTGAAATCCAGTAACCAGGAGGCTAAGAAGAAGAAGAAGAAGACAAAGAAGAAGAAGTCAGATAAGCGAGAGGCCAACCATGCAACTATTTATCTAAATTCACTTCCCATCAGCAAACCTTTTGATCCTCAACAGAATGTCATATTCCCTTACACACTGTGTAAGGGTGACCATCTCCTTCGAGACTGTCTTGGCATCCCAGAGTTTTAGAGGCATGGTATCAAGACCTGAATCAACCATCCCCATCAACCTATGGAGATCATGGCGATGCTACACCTTCAGCTAACAATGGTAAGAATAAAGGGAAGATTAGATTCCCCTGTAGGTTATGTGAAGGAGAGCATCTTCTTCACCTTTGTCCTCTTATGGATAAAGCTTGAAAAGTTTTGGAAAACCTGACAACTCCTCAACCCCAAATTCCTGTTGGTTATTGGAGGCTTTATTCTAACCCTCTCCTAGTTGGTAAAGAGATTTAATTGGATTCATCTCTTTCCCATCTTGCTCTTCTTGAGAGAGACTCTCTTCTATCTGTTCCCAACCAACCATTCGTCAGAAAGAGTGTCGAATTGGTTCCACCACCATTTGATCACTCTGTTCCAGAAGAGAGTGGTGATCATACTACTCATTTTCTTCTCATCTCCTCAGATTCTCATGAATTTAAGAGTGACCCTCCCATCTCAGTGGTTCAAGAGCATCCCTCTCCTTTTCCTGCAAAGCATGGGGGTAATCATATGATACCCCTACCAAGTAGTTATTCCATTTTTTTATTGGAGTCAATTGAATGCTTTTTACCTTCCATATTATGTGCCTTTCCAGATCACAGTACAAGCCTATAATATTGTAGTACATGGCACTATATTAGATGAATGCGCGTCGGTTAGCATCATGTCTTCTACTACTTGGCAAGCTTTGGGCTCCCCAGAGCTTGTGCTTGTCACCCATAATCTGTTGGCTTTCAACGGGGGAACCATTCAACCCTTAGGGATCATTCCAAAGTTGCCTATTACTTTGGGAGGAAAGATCATCTATATATACATGATGGTAGTCCAAGGTCCCTTAGATTTCAATCTTCTCCTTGGACACGACTATGTTTATATCATGGGAGCTCTTGTTTCTTCTCTTTTTTGTGTGTTTTGTTTTCCACACGAAGGGAGAATTGTGACTCTTGATCAATTGTCATTCACTAGTCACCAAGCGCCTCCTTT
Source organism: Pinus tabuliformis (assembly GCA_031772625.1). Lineage (NCBI taxonomy): Eukaryota > Viridiplantae > Streptophyta > Pinopsida > Pinales > Pinaceae > Pinus > Pinus tabuliformis. The sequence goes on along the minus strand of CM062811.1, from coordinate 221,043,141 downwards.
GCAACCATTTTCCCCTATTGGTTTGCATTTTCAAGCAGTTCCTTCCCCGCCACAGGTCAATTATGTGGCTACCCGTTCTGTCTCCACATTTGTTGATGATCACATAGATGGTATAGTACATTATATACTAGGGGCATTGGAACCCAATCTGTCATTTGTACCAGTTGACATGTGTTCCTCCCAGAGCATAGTTCTCCCATCTAGTGAGGATCTCTTGGGAGCCATGTTCTCATATGGTCCATGATCAGATTCCGAGGATAGTTCCTAGTCTTGTGTCAAGCTCGTTAAAAAATGAATCAAGGAGTACGAGGATAATTATTTTCTCTATCAACCTCGTTAAAAAATGAAATCGATTTCGAGGATAGTTCTTTTACTATGTTTACCTCGTTAAAAAATGAAACAACTCCCTTTTCCAAATCATGTCTTCTATTAAGATCTCATAAAATCCCATTCGAGTATTTCTTGGATCTCGGAAGTGAACCTTCATTCCATCCACCTAGCTAAATGAAATGAAGCTTGGGGGGCATGTACCTTTTTTGAGTCATTATGACAGGGGCATGCAAACCTATTTCAAGCATAGTTTTTCATTTCAAGCTTTTGTCAACATGAAACCAAATCCAAGCAGAGTTCTCCATGGTTCAAGCTTGTGAAAAAATGAACCCATGCCCAATTTACATCTCGTGATTGCCTTTTTATCAGCAAATTTCTTCTAGATGACCCTTGGTTATTTCGTTCCATCACCGCCATATCTTTGGTCGATCATATGCTTTCACTTGGTTGTTTTTCCTTTCCTGAGGAACCACAACGATGAGTGGTTTTGTTATCCAGCCTCTTGATCATTACATGTTTTGAGTAGTTCCACCATAACCGGAACTAGTTACTACCCTCTATACCAATTGTTCCTCCAAACTGAGTCACGTTTCAGCTCTTTTCTCGACTCGTAAAACTCAAATGAAAATATTTCCGAGTATTTTTCCCTTTTGACTCGTAAAAGAGAATAAAATGGGGGGTTAGATTTCAAGATCTTTTCCGACCCTTTAAACATGAAAAGATAATCGAGCCCTTGTCGTTTTGAACTCATTAATGGATGCGAAACATTGTGCACCCAGTATACATTTACCCCTTTTTCGGGCTAGGATGCACTATTTATGAAAAAGGTACTCCTTGATTGAAATGGTCAAGCGGTTCTCTCAAGTATCGTTCTCTACCTTTTTGGGCTCGAGAGACACAAATGTATGAAAGGGGACCATGTGGAGTTTTCTCTTCCGTGTCTTTTCAAACTCTCTAAACATGAAATAGATATCGAGTTACACATTTTTCATACTCGTTAAAACATATAATGACATTGGATTCGTCACCATGACGAACATGAGCTTCTCCTTCCTAGGGATTGTTAAAATTAGTACGTCAGATTCGTCCGAAGGGTGAACTTACTGTGAAAGCATATGCTAACCCCTTCAAGCTTACGACTAAAAAATAATTGGGGTACCTACTAGAAATTTTGGGGGAGAATTTGAAAATCTAATCAGTTGTGGGGGAAACTCACTCTTGAACATGACACTTTCTACTTCGTGTCGGGATGGGAAATCCTCCTTTGTATCGTTGACCTTTTTGGGTTGGGTTGTACATTGTTTCCTTCCATTTGATTTCTACCCCATCATCATGACCACCGGTCCTATGGATCCAAAATCTACCAAAATTCTAGTCGTGTCACCGATATGTTCCAAAGTTGTCCTTCTGCAGTTACACTTACCCCTGATTCTTTGTATCATCCAAAATCATTTTGCATCCCTTTGTCTCATGTGGATGATGTGGGATACATTATGGCCCTCCTTTGACATGGTCTCTTCCTATCGACTTCAGCTCACTATCCAGGAAGTTGACCAAGAGACTCCCTTCCAGTACCTTAGAGCTTGCATGCCATAATGGAAAGTTCTTGACACTCAATGACAAGTTCGCATCATTGGATTTTGATCGAGTGATTTCACGGGTGTTTGACTTCGGTTCCTATATTCAAATTCCATGAATTCTGCTGATAGTACCTTGAGGACCATTGTCATTATTGGTGGTTTCTTTCGCGCTTGTTAACAATTTACATCATCGGTTGGTAATCAAGAAATTTTCTAGCATGTTCAACATCAACACATCCATTCACATGTTAGAATTGTACTTTGATCGGGTCATGTTGGAGCGCAAGACCCTGGGCTCAAATTACAAATGTCCAGGTTACAAAGTGGTGTGACATGGTTATGTTGATATACATGTCTCTCTTAGATGGATGGTTGTGACCATACCATGAGTTATCGTATGTGATCCTTTTCATTATTGGATGGTTGTGACCATACCTTGGTTTTGATATGATCCTCTCTATCGGATGGATGCACCCATGCCTGGATCCATTTACATGATCATTCTCTAGATGGCTTCTTCCATACCATGATTCATGTATCATTTAACAGATTTTTTAGTTATGTATATGTATCTATACTTGCTTGCAGGTTTTCCGACATAGAATTCGATTCCCTGTACTGATTCATAAAGCATTTAATCCCTGACTCTAGTTCGACCTTCACGCTTTAGGGGGCATATGTTACACGAGATCTTGTCACTGTCCCTATAATCCTCATTCCATGATCCTGGAGGACCTCTACAGTGAACCCTACATGCTTCCTCTTCATGAAGAAACTCCCATTGTGTCCCTCTTCATGAGCAGAACAATTCCCTTTTGCATCATTTCCCAAGAATCTTTTGTTTTTCCCAATTTACAATACCAACACTATTGACCCTTGTTCTCCTCGCGCCAATATGTAGGGATTAGAACTATCCCTAACGCTGCCCAGAGCGATTGAGCCTTGTTCCATTCATGTAGATCCTCTTTTGGAAAGTTTTTTAAATAAGGAGTAGAAGCTTCCAGATCTAGAAGCTTCGTAACGAAATTTTGGTAGATGGTTGGGCCGAATGGAGTCAAGGATGTCAGTTTGGGCTCCTTTCCCCTATTAGGATGGAACTACCTCAAGAGATAAGACCTTCTTCCATGAGAAGAGGAACCATCTCCCATCCATTCATGCTATATAAACCTCCCTTTTCCCAGGCACAAGCTACTGCTAGTGTTGATGTTGGTGTGCTAGTGTTAATTAAGTTTGGAGTAAACAATGAGCTATTCATAGTTGTAGCTCTATAGTTGTGTTTGAGGGAGAAGTGTGAATTTGGTTTAGTGTGAAGCCTAAAGGGAAGAGCCTTAAAACTATCATTTTTTAAGCCATCATGGAATGCTAATGGAAGTGTGTGGGAACCTGGTTTTGTCGGAGGAGAACAACAACATCAAGACAATGGTTGTAATCTCTTCTTGATTCAATATATATGCAACTATTGATTGATTTCCTACATAATGTGTTATCTCACATGTTTATGGCTTAATGTTTCTTGACTTGTTAAGTAGGTTTGATTACAGTTTTTTTATTATCACGATTTTTGTTTGTTGTCGATTACTTGTTTCAGGTGTTCGAAGAAGGAAACGAGAAATAGCTAGAGTGAGCAAGAAAGGTCATCACCAAATGGGATAAGCGTACTAAGAGGTAGGCCCTCTTAATTGGTTCTAGATTATGGAAATATTCCATAGAATGTATTGTTAGTGGATAGAACCATTATTGGGCTAGAGGAATTGTTTATGTCCGCACTTATAATTTTACTCCACAACACCCCTTCTCCTTCGCGCTCGATTTTTCTTTCTGCTGTGCTTGTGTAGCTGCATGTTTCCTCAGTGACTTGTGCACTAGCATTGACTTCTTTTGCTTATCCTTCTTTGGCTTAGGGACCTTTCTCGTCGGTGTAATATTTGACTTAGGCGACCTCAGTGCCATAGGAACTGTTGTTGGAATCTCCATACTCACAACCTCAAGGGTAGCTCCCTCAGAGGAAAGAGTCTCCCCAGTGCTTGCAGGTTTTGTGGGACCTAGTCCTAACATGATGTCTTGAATAAGCTTGTGGTCTGATTCGGAATATTAAGAAAATAAGGGGCTTGAGAGCAAATCCTCAAAGAACTCGAGGTTCATGTACAACAAACAGAATAAATCATAAATTCTCAGGATGCAAAGTGTTTCTCATTGGATGAACACTTGTAATTTGTAGGAAAATTAGAATTCAAATTTGACCGTTCCCCCCAAAATCTGTCCATAAATGTGAGGTTGGTGGCATATTTCCAAAGATTTCACACTTGATTTGAGTCTTAAATGCCTTAAATTCCAGCCGCCCGCTCCTCTTAGCCATCTTCTAGCAATTAAATCATTAACAGTGATTGTAACTGTCACTTTCTCGCTACACAGCGTGGTCTCCACACTTATAGCACAACTCCCTTCACGCTTTTTTTGGTACTATGACATCCTCCTATTTCGCGCAGACCCATGATCACACAACTCTATAACCTAGGCAGTGTAGTTTATAGTCTTGCACCTCCTTTCAGCTGCATGGAGTGCTAAGACTATACTACCATCATGTAATCATCAGGACAGATCCCTGGTGTATGGCTTTAATCGGCTGCCATTTACCTTTCCCAGAAATGGATCTCCATTCAATTTCACAAGCTGAACTGCTTCATCATCGGTAATCTATTTTATCACATATGGCCCCAGCCAATGCATCTGAAATTTTCCTGGAAATTTGGCGAACTTGTTATCATATAATAAAAGTAAATCATTTACCTTGAAGGTGCATAGTTTGATGTGCCGATCATGCCATGCCTTTTCGTGTTCCTTTTGTACCTACTGATGGAATCCAACCAAAAAGCTATCTTCCTCAAGCTCTATCAGCTGCGTGAGCCACTCTTCTAAGGATATATGGTTCGCCATCCCTGTGAATGCTGCTATGCATAAACTAGGCACGATATACTCCATAGGCATCACGGCCTCTACACCATAGACCAACCTAAATGACATCTAACCAGTAAGCTTTTTATAAGTAGTTCTATAGGCCCATAACATAGCTGGTACGCACACATCCCAATCATTCCTCTGCACATTACAAATCTTTGTTAGTACATTCTCCAATATCTTATTAAATTCTTAAACTATCCCATTGTCCTGAGGATGATATGGCATACTTTTCTGGTGATAAACTTGAAATTCTTCGGTCAATGTGTTGATCCTTTCATTAAGGAAATGCATACTGCGATCACTCATTAAAATTGTTGGACAACAAAACTTGGTCAACACATATTCAAATAATAACTCCACAGTTGTTTCCCCTATACAGTCTTTCATGGGTTGTGCCTCCTCCCATCTGGTCAAACACATGGTCATGGTGATGATGTACCGTGCACCCATCTTCTTTCCTGGAGGTTGAATTGGTCCTAAAAAATCAATTGCCCATTTCTCAAATGGCTGCAATGATACCTACGGATTCAAAGGCATCTCATTCCTCCATGATTGTTTGCCAATTCTCTGACATGCATAACATGCCCTATAATATGATTTGGAATCCTTATGCAATGTTGGCCACCACAACCCAGCGTGCAAAATCTTCTACGATATTTATTTTCCTACATAATGGCCTCCCATAGCTCCTCCATGAGCTTCAGCTAGAATACTGCTATGTTCAAAGTCGGGCACATAGCGTCGCAGTATCTCGTCTGATCCCATTTTATACAAGTGACCTGCAATAATAGAAAAATCTATCGCACGCACCACCAAATTCTTCTCTTGTTGGCTAGTGTATCCTTCTAGAGTTGTTCCTGTAGTCAAGAAGTAGATAATGTTTGAGAAATGATTTTCTGCTACACGTACTGTAAAGAACTGCACATCGGGAAGCCCCTCGTCTAAGTTGGTATGCTCCTCTCCAGTTTCAATGTGCGACAGATGATCTAGTCCTGCATTCAATCACCCTAGCTTCACAATCACTTTGAAATCATACTCCTGAAACCACAACAACCATTTGCATATTTCCCCTGCCAAAATAGGCTTGTTGATCAGGTACGTTAATGTAGAATGGTCTATGTACATCTTAAAGTGTCCGCCTAGCAAGTAAGGTCTGAACTTCTGGAGCACGTACACCATGGCCAACCCTTCATGCTCTGTCGTTAAATAATTTTTTTAGCCTTCGATAGCTTCCTGCTCATGAATTCTATCGGATGATTCAATTCTCCTTCACCGGCCTGATTCAACACTACTCAGAATGTGATAAATGACACATCCACATGCACATGAAATTCCTTCTTCCAATCTGAGAAGACTAGGATCAACGCGGTGACCATTTTTTCTTTCAATACATCCAGACTCCACTAATATTTCTCATTCCAGAAGAATGTAGCATCCTTTTTCAATAGCTTTTCCATCGGCATGATAATTTGGGTATAGCTCTTGATGAACTTTCGATAGTATCCAGTATGAACTAGTGTTGCGCGCAGCTATTTAACACTCCTTGGCACCTCCAAATTAATTATGACTGCACTCTTAGCAGGGTCCACCATTAAGCCTTGTTTGAACACTACATGACCAACAAGATTCTGAAAGGGACGCAAAATAGACACTCTTCAATTTTAGCATGATCTGATACCTCTGACGTGTATCCAGCATCAAGTGCAAACTAGCTACATGGCATTTTACCAGTCCAAACATTGTCCAATCTTCAAAGTATACCTCCAAAAACTTGTGAATTAACTCTTTGAATGCTGCAATGACTACATGTGAAAATATTGTCGGTGCATTCTTAAGTCTAAAAGGCATTACCGTATACTAAAAGCATCCCTACTCGATCGAAATGGTAGTCTTACTCCTATCTTCCAGCGCGATATTTATCTGAAGGTATCCAAAGAACCCATAAGTGAATGAATAGGTCTCTTGCTTGCCAACATTATCCAACACTTCATATGTGAATGGAGTTGGGAAAGGATCATGAATGTAAGCATTGTTCAGCTTCCTAAGATCTACGCAAATCCTTATCTCATCCTTCTACATATTTTCGTGAACTACCATAGGACTTACCCAATCAGACTCCTCCATTGGTTCAACAATACCCGCTGCCAACATCTTGTCCAACTCTAAGCGGATCTTTTCCTTGCACTTAGGATTAAGGCGGTATGGCCTTTTCTTCACAGTCTTCACATCTGGTTTCAACGTTATTTTCATCACTCCTAAATCGCCTATTATCCCCTTCAAGTTTGAAAACTTTGTAGGGAACAAATCTTGCTACTTGCGGAGCAAATCAGCGACCTTATCCACTGTAGAATCATCCCAGTATTCCCCTATCTTCACAAATGTTATGCTCTTGACCTGCGAGAAGATGCCAGAATACCAAATATGTGAAGAAATACAACCCAGAACACAGAACAGATGAGAAATAACAGCATGTATTTTATTATTCAAAAAGGAAAGTAATGTTCACTTGCCTCTTCGAGGGGGCAACCTCCAATAGAGCAGGGCTAGATTGAAAAATAAGACACGATGCTACTCAATGGAGAGTCTCTATCATTTATATAGGATTCATACATCTAATACCATGGGTCAATACCATGGTTCTTATTAATACCAGCTATCTAATACCATGGCCCATTTGCAACTAACTGTGGCCCCTTCTTTAAATGCGGGTCAACCACTTACAATTATTAATATGGGCTTTATTGACTCTTTAACTAACTATAACTGTGTCTTGACCCTATTACATAAATAAGGGGGTTAGGTTTGGACCCTAAAATGCCCTCCCCCATAAAACAACGTTGTCCTCAAGGCCGAATCTGTGGAAACTGCTGAAGAAAAGTGGTTGGTTCCCAGGTTGCATCTTATGCATAGGTCTCTTTCCACTTGACGAGGAATTCCTTGATCATGTGGCCGTACAGGTGCCATTCTTGCGTGTCAAGAACTTGTTCAGGTTGGAGCCATATTGAACCTTCTTCATCCAATTCTGGTATACTGGTTTGAATTCTGCAATTGTTCCCAACCACTTTCTTGAGGCATGAGACATGGAAGATAGGACGGATTTTTGCAGTGGTTGGCAAGGCTAGCTTGTAAGCTACTTCTCTGATGCGTTGAAGTATTTGATATGGTCTGTAGAATTTTGGAGATAATTTCTGACAACCCTTTGTTTTTTAGTGATGTTTGCTTATATGGTTGCAGCCTCAATAATACCTGCTCCCCTTATTGAAATGTGTGCTCTGAATGATGTTGGTCTGCCTATTGCTTCATGTGATTTTTAGCTTGATGGAGATTGTCTTTGAGGTGGGAAAGCATGGTTGCATGATTCTGTAGGCATTGATCCACTTCTTGTACCTTAGAGCACCCTGGAATATAAGAAGTAGGTGAAGGGGGGAGTTGACCATAAACTACTTCATATGGAGTCATCTTGGTGGTGGCGTGATAGTTAGTATTATACCACCATTCGGTTAGAGGTAACCACTGTACCCATAGATGTTGATTTTCTAAAGCGAAACACCTGAGGCAGGTCTCCAGACATTCATTGATTGCTTCAGTTTGACCATCAATTTGGGGATGATAGGAAGTACTGAGTTGTAGCTGGGTACCTTGTACCTTGAAGAGTTCCTTCCAAAAGTTACTGGTGAAGATCAGGTCACGATCAGACACATTGGAAGTGGGCATGCCATGCAATTTGAAGATCTGGTCCATGAAAGATTGAGCCACCAAAGTGGGTCTAAAAGGGTGGGGTATGGCGCAAAAATGATCATACTTAGAATGTCTATCCACAACCACCATGATGACTGACTTGTTTCCTGACTTTGGAAGACTAGTAATGAAATCCATAGAAACATCCATCCAGATTGAGGCAAGGATGGGCAATGGTTGTAAAGTGCTAGGGATTTGACTGTTTCTCCTTTGTGGTGTTGACACACATCACATTCAGCTACACAAGTAAGAATTTCCTTTTTCATACCTGTCCAAAAGAATGAACGTCAAGTGCGAGCATAAGTCTTCTGAAATCCTAAATGGCTTGCAATGGGAGATGAGTGCAACTCTGCCAAAATACGACTTTTGAGGGTGGATGCCGGTGATATCACTACTTTTCCCTTGTAGCAAAGAATCTCATCCTACCAAGAGTATCCCGTTATGGAATTTGGATCTGATTGCCATTTATTAATGAGTTGGGAGAGCGAAGGATGTGAAAACCATTCCTTGCGAGCCTCTTCAATCCACTCTGGAATGGGAAGAGAGATTTCTAGCAGGGTGCTTTCCTCCTCAAATTGGTGTGATAAAGCATCTGCTACAACATTTTCGCGCCCTTTCTTATAAATTATCTCATAATCATATCCCAACATTTTGGCTAGCCATTGTGGCAAGGATAGGTGTTGCTCCAAAAAATATTTAAGACTTTCATGGTCTGTGTGGATTTGGAAACGCCTCCCTAATAAGTATGGTTGCCAGGTATCCACTGCATGTGATATGGCCATCATCTCCTTCTCATAGGTATATTGTCCCAAACTTGTCCCACTTAATTGTTGGCTAGTGAAGGCCAAGGGTCAACCATCCTGCATTAAGACAGCCCCAATACCCGTACCTGAAGCATCACATTCAATCACAAAAGATTTGGTGAATTCAGGTAGTGCTAATACAGGAGTGGAACACATGGCATGTTTGAGAGCTATAAATGTCTGTTGTGCTTCATCATTCCAGAGGAATGAATTTTTCTTGAGAAGGTGAGTGAGGGGTCTAACAATGCAACCATAATTGTGGACAAATTTGCAATAGTACTTGGTGAGACCCAAAAATCCTCTCAAACTCTTCAAGTTCTTTGGTTGGGGCCAATCCTGAATTGCCTGGATCTTTTTGGGATCCACCCTAACACCTTCATGCCCCACAATGTGGCCCAAATACTCGACTTCTTTCATGCCAAAAGAGAACTTGGACAATTTGACAAATAATTTATGTTTCCAGAGCAGTTGCAAGAGTAGGTCTACATGTTGAAGATGTTTTTCCCAGGTGAGGCTGTAGATGAGGATGTCATCAAATAAAACAAGGACAAAATTTATGAGATGTGGTTTGAGAAAGTGATTCATGAGGCTCTGAAAAGTGGATGGGACATTACAGAGACCAAATCGCATTACCAGGAATTCATAATGGCCTTCATGAGTTCGGAAAGAAGTCTTTGGAATGTCTACTTCTTTCATGCGAATTTGGTGATAGCCCGAGCGAAGGTCTAGCTTAGTAAATAATTGAGCCCTATTTAGTTCATCCAGCAAATCATCAACAACCGGGATGGGAAATTTATCTTTGACCGTCAGCTTGTTGAGGGCCCTGAAGTCTAGACACATATGCCATTCCCCATATTTCTTGAGCACCATGACCATAGGTGATGAATAAGGACTAATGCTAGGATGAATGACACCAGCTTCCAGGATTTACTTGATGATTTTTTCAATTTCATTCCTTTGGGTGAAACGGTATCTATATGGGTGCACATTTGGTGGTTGTGCCCCTGGGACCAAAGTAATGCTATGATCATGTTCCCCTCTCGAGGGTGGAAGCTCATGAGGTTTTTCAAAGACCTACAGATGGTTGTTTAAGACCTGTTGCATCTTAGGATGAATATGAAGAGAAGTGGGCTCGAAGGCCTTGATGGCATTAAATTGGGTGATAACTTCATGGTGGCCCTTTTTTAACAACTTTTCCATCCGATGTGAGCTGATGACAGAAGGAGCACTGTCTTCGAGTCCACGGAGGGTATGTGAGTGGTAATTCTGCTTAAAGTTCATATATAACTCCTCAAAATCCATTGTGATTGGGCCGAGTGTGCGGAGCCATTTAGCCCCCAAGACAATGTCACACCCACCCATGTTTATGGAAAACATGTGGGTCTTTAGGTGGTAATCTCCCATCTGAAGTTTGACATTTTCACAACGGCCGTCTCATTTCATTATCCCCCCATCAACAATTTGGACCTGGAAATTAGAGACTGCTCTGACAAAACAATGCACTGCTTCTGTGAATCTTTGATGGATAAAGTTATGCGTGCTACCACTATCAATCAAGACTACTATAGGGCGACGTTTAACAAAACCTTTGATTTTGAGAGTTTGGGGAGAAGAAATGCCTACCAAAGCATGGAGTGAGATAATTGGTTCTTCTACTATAGCTGGGAGCTCATTGTCCTACTGATTGTCCTCATCTTCCTCCTCTGGTCCCTCATGGGGTGGGGCTTCCTCAATAGCATCAATTTGAAAGAATTTGGGTTCCTTGCATTTATGCCCCGGGGAGTATTTGTCATCACAATAGTAACACAATCCTTGCTTTCTTCTTTCCACCATTTCTGCTGGTGACACCTTTTGAACCTTAAGTGTTTGGGTAGTACCCAAATCTTGGGTGGGATGTCCCTTGGCTGTGAAATTTGAATGAGGTGATTGGGCCACTAACGTGCGTTCCAATACACGAGCCGTCGTACAAGCTGCCAGCCATGTGGCTGGGTGATGCATCTGGACATGGGATTGTATGGCGTCTTTGAGACCACTAATAAAACATTCCAAGTAGAATTCATCTGCCAGACCTCTTGTGCATAATTCTAATGCTTCAAATGTTGTATTATAGTCTTGTACTGTGCCTGCCTATCTGAGCTTAGTAAGATGAACCAAAAAATTAGATTCATGTTCAAAGCGATCAGAAAGGGAATTTGAGAATATCTGCCAAGTAATTGGCCTTGCATAGCATTTTTGATGCCACTGCCACCATTGCCATCTTTCTTGGTCCAAGTAAAGTCTTCCCACACTTAGCTTAGTATCATCATCTCTCATTTGATTTAATGTGAAATATTGGTCCATTTGTGATAGCCATATCGCCGGATGAGAGCCATCAAATTTGTACATGTCCAGCTTGGGTGGTCGAGGGTGGGAATGTTGGTGGTTTCCATGGAAGTGAAGAGAATGGATAGATTTTCCCTCATGGTCTTCATTAAAAGCATATGCCTTCACTTGTAACACTGACTTTCCCTTTGTGACTGTGTCATTTAATGACTGAATCTGCCTCGTTAACTCCTCCAACTTTTATTCAAGGGTGTCCATCTTCTCATTGGCCATAGCTTGAGCTCTGCTTTCTACCATGCATAAATCCAGTTCACTTGTCATCACTGTGAAAAAAATTGGGACCACCTAAAAATTTGAAGCTGACAAGTGAATGGTACCACCTTGGTCAGCCCATCGTCCTGATTCTTATGGGCTAAGTCCTGATTTTATTATTATTATTATTATTATTATTATTATTATTATTATTACTCTAAAAGGAGTTTTACTCCTTGCTTAGAATACTGCAGTAGCCAATTCTCAAAAAAGTTAATCCTGACCAATGTTTGGTGAGAATCACCCCAAGGTATAGGAGCCACAAGCCTCCCTGCACAAATAGTCAGATATGTCTACGAAACCCTCAACTGCAAAGTGTGAGTAGGAATGTGGCAACAACCAAACCCCCACTGTTAGATCTGAATGGTGGATCTGATTGTTGTGAATGCAACAAAACCCAACCTACTAGATCTGATCTGGCAAAGAAGATGATGGGTGATCTGTAGAGAGACAAGGGAACTATAGTCTCAAGGAGTGTCAGGTGCTACAGATCGCAATATACATAAGGGTCAAATAGTATTACTCAGCCCAATCTTTCAGGGCACTAACTAAGGAGGATCAACTGTACCCTTAGCCATACTACCCGACTACCCTATATTACGTGCAAGTAATCTCCTCGAGTGCTATTCTCGGTGTACTATAGTAGCAAGATGGCCGACGGTTTATCTACAGCAAGGTTTTAGGTGATCCTAGGGGCCTTCCGATATACCCAAAGGGTACGTGGAAGATAGTCTGCCCACGGTTCTGTCTAATGGTTACTACTCAAAGGGGTACCCACAGGGGTTACAAGGGAGTCCAACAAGTGTGACCACCTCTTGTATTTCCTGTGTGCATGCCTCCCGAAATCCGCAGGTTTATGCACTCAACGACAGATCCCGTGGTTTAAAGACACCGGAACACGTCTCTAGCCAAAAAACAATTATGCTAAAAATTGAGATCCCACTGGCCCTGGAAAGTGATTTGATACCACATGTTATGCTTTTGACCTATGAGAAGATGCAAAAATACCAACTATATGAAGAAATACAACCCAGAACACAAAACAAATGAGAAATAACAACATGTATTTTATTATTCAGAAAGGAAAGCAATGTTCACTTGCCTCTTCGAGGGGGCAACCTCCAATAGAGCAGGGCTCGATTACAAAATAAGACCGACTCTCCTCAATTGGGAGTCTCTATCCTTTATATAGTATTCATACATGCAATACCATGGGTCAGTACCATGGTTCTTATTAATACCATCTATCTAATACCATGGCCCATTTGCAACTAACTATGGTCCCTTCTTTAAATGTGGGTCAACCACTTACAATTATTAATATGGGCTTTATTGACTCTTTAACTAACTATAACTATGACTCGACCCTATTACATAAATAAAGGGGTTAGGGTTGGACCCTAACAACAAACTTCAGCTCCGTCTCTGTTCCAATGTTCACATGTCTAGTTTTCAGCAGTGCGGTGATATCTAGATTCTCTATCTGCGACCCCTCAACCTTACGGTGACCTTCTACCTCTCGGAAATTAATGTTCCTTGGATCCTCCTCTTCTTCTTCAGCAGTCACATTGTAGCACTCCAGCACATGGCTCACTTGGGTAGTCCAATCTAGTTGAATCCAATCCAAGGGATCCTGCGGTATTGTGAAGATTGCAGCCTTGACCTTTTGCAATGCTTCATCTATGAATTCAAATCCATCCTCAAAGCTAAATATCATCAATAATCCTTGCCTCAAAATATCCCATTTGTCTAGGTCGTGGCAGAGCTCTATCTCCAAGTACCAATTCATTGGTATTACATCCAAAGTGTGACAAAACAAATGCACCCACTCCGGTTGTAGTTCTTCTCCATAAGAATTAGTCCATTTTTCTAAGTGATTGCGCAGATCACTCCTCCCACCATATTTCTCTTTCAATTGTACCTTTGGGGGACTAAACTGCACCCTCATCATTCGTCTGTATTCGCACCATCCATCAAAATTTTATTTATGCATACCCCGCCATCTTATGGGTGTAGTGCGCAATGCCAAATCCAATGCTTGGAAGTGATGCTTCTCAGGCACTTCCCTTTCAAATGCATCCAAAAATTTATCTACATCAGTTAGACCATCATAGTAAGGAAAAATCCTTACCTCTGATGATACACAACACAACGATTTAGTCATCATGTTACAATGCAACGTAGATACTTTATGCAACCTATTATGCCAGCGTTCCGACTCTTCATCCAAATCCGATGTGCAAGAACTTCCACGATCCCATGCAATGCATCCATTTGCTGTAAGATTCACCCAATCTTGGTCTTGTGCTATTATTTTGTAGATTTAGTCCAAATCATCATCACTTTCATAATCGCGGACCAGTTCAGTATAGCGCGGTCGTTTTGCAAGGTCAAGAGGTACTATTACATAGAGCGATTTACTCTCAAATGACATTGTTTTCTTCTTCAAATTGATAACTCCATTCATTTCAATAGCCCAGTCGATCCCAAGGAGATTTGCAGACCCATTCACTTTCTTCAGGATGCTTTCCCTTATTTTTTCCAGTCGTCATTCCACTTCACAACAAAATATTCACATTAGGATCCTCTTCACATGGTTCAGCCCTCATCATCTATAGGTTTTGGGTAGGTTGTTGTGGCTGTGTCCCCTTTTCCCGCATCTTAGCTATTAATACAGGGCATTCTTTTATCGCATGGTCAAATTGAGTATAGTATCAGCACGACAGGAACATTAGGTTCATACATTCTCGTGCATAGTATCCTGACCCTCCATAATTGTAGCAAATAACTTGTCCCTGGCCTCTCGAAGGTCCTCCTCTGCCTCAACCTCGCCTGTTCCCCTGATATCCTCCTCGCGCTCCCCTAGCACCTTGATCTGGGCCAATTTGTCTGCATCTGATACACACACGTTCTCTCCATCATTAACTCATAGGTATGACAATTGTGCCCATCATGACCCACTTATTTACAGAAGTTACATAAGAGTTGTTGTAGTGTTTGTACAAATTTCTGAAGCAAGTGACAATTGTCTGTCACATGTTTTCCATCTACCTGACAGATAGCACACCACAGTGCGGCCCCTGTACTTGGCCCTGCTTGGGCTTCCAACCTCAAAGGCATTGGCCCTCCTCCTGCAACATAATTCGTGAAGACAGGGTAGTGGTCTTTATCATGCTCCTGGCTCTTACATTTGGGACACCAAACTTCTTTGCACACCTTTGGCCGAGCTTCTCTATCCTCCTTTAGACTTTGGAATTCTAGGCAAATATTTTGAAACTTCACATGAATCTGCTGAACTCCCACTGCATCATCTTGATTTGGTGTCTCATGCAGTCTCATCGCAATCTCCAGGGCTTATGCCTTGGTCCCAATCTTTTGTTATGATAAAGCAACCCTTAAATGAGGCAAGGGCGAAGCCACAAACCATTCGTGGTGTTGCCCATCTGTAAGATTCATGTTAGCTTCACGGATCTTACATTTCAATCTCTAATCTAGCTCCCAGGGTTTCTCACCCGACTTCATCATGATTTCCTTGAATCCAACGATTAATTGCACTTCAGACTTGGGCCTACTGAATTCCTTATTCAATGCAGTCTGAATGTCTGATAATGCAACTATCAATTTATTGGTGTACTACTTAAAGTACCACGTTAGCGCGTGATCCTGTAAAGAAGTAGCCAATGTTTCTTTCTTCATCTAATCATCTGTAATATTCTGGGTTGTTTATACGACCTTCACAACAAACCAAAACTTGTTCAGGTCCTCATTCCCCAAGCCCTTCAAAAGAGGCAACTTCACTGCATTCGCTATATTGAACGATGGTGGAGGTGGTGGCAGTGTGGGCAAAGGTGTACATTGTGGAGGTGAAGATGGAGGTGGTGTGGGCAGATGGGGTATTCGCAAGAACCCTTGCCTTATTAACTGGACATCGCTCTGTGGTGAAGCATGTGATGCTCCTTTGTTTTCACTCAAAGGAGGCTCAATCAATGGGCTATATTCATGACCTGTTCTCCTTCTATCCTTGAATAACTTTCCACTTCGTGTAGCTCCAAACATCAAGGTAATTTCATAACCCGCTTTTCACATAAGGGAATTTTAATCCAAGTATTCAAAGATTTCAAATACTTACCTCACGGTCCCTTGAAGAAACGTCACTCTACTTCCATGTAGCTAACCGAGGTATCGACCGTGAACTCTGTCACAAACGCTCCAATGACACGATCAACCCATTGATTTACAATGCACGTGATATTATCTTCAGAGGCTTCCAATCTCCATACTAACTCCGGGGTCCACACTATTGGATCGTCAAAACTCCACCTTCCCTAGCCATCTACCAATTTAGCGATCCAATCATATAGCTTGATTGGGAAGGAACAAAAGAAATTTCATGTATCTCTATGTACAAATACTTGTCCAACCACTGTTCTTTCGTCAATCGCAGATTTTTGTTTTCTTGTGCCACAAATTCATGGATCCTTCTATCCAACCACTCCTCAATTTCTTTCTTTTTTGGATTCCAGTGATGCAACATCACACATCTCTTTATGTAGATATTGGTCCCGGTAATGGAACCATTTCTTCGCTTAGTGGGTCCTGACCGAGGTTGAAAGTTAAGTTTTCCAAAAAAATCCCTACACTACTGACCCTTTTGGCATCAACCCACGGAGTGTAGACTGAAGTCTCACCCGAAGCAATATGGGGGGATGTTGGAACCAAGTTTCCACACCCAGAGATGAGTGTGATGTCATTTTATGCCCTAAACCTGTCTTTGTGCAGATCCATAAGACCCAAGGGCTTATCGATATAACTTCCCTTAATCAGATTCTATACCTACGTGAAGATCTACGAGTGCCTTTTGCGGTCACTAAATATTTGAACCAACTCTTTACACACCTCTGTAACTACCCTTAAGTCTGTATTTGCCCAGATCAGATTAAGTGTTTGATAATATTAACACACAACAAGATATTCTTCGGCTAAACAGTTATTATTACTTACGTTCATATGACAATGAAAACCGTGTAAAATCGTGCATCAATACAGTGTTAATTCATAAACCCATCATTCATCATAGCGTAAAAGCACATTCATTCATAGCAGAAATAGATAGAAAAAACACAGATATTTCCATAATAATCTCTTTATTAATGCTTATGTTCTTCTTACAGACTCGAGGCTTCCCTGTGCACTCGATTGCAGGGGTTCACACACACAGCTGTGGACACTACTCTAGGCCTCTGCACACTCAGTTGTAGAGACTCTCTTCTACTCTAAGACTTCTTCGCTCTTACTTCTAATGACCTATTACATCTTCATTCTTCGTTACTATCTATGTCTTAGATTCTCTAAGACTCTCCTTTTTATACAATCCCATGGTTCATAGATTGTCATAATGTTTTCTTCTCAATGATGTACGAAAAGAACCCACTTAAGATCATGGATGACAACCAATCCAAACAATAGAAATGACTGCTAAACATTGTAGTTTTGCAGCTATTGATAGAAATAAAACTTGCCAAAATTCTGATCTATGCTGCAATCATAATTAAACAATGAAATAAAGAGTAATAACCCCAAAAAATCCAATGGTAACCAGATATGTAAATAATTATTTTATTATAACACCCATGAAGGGAACAAATATATGTTACTAGCCCCCCTCTATGGGATGGGTTCTTGGCAATCCTCAAACACTTTTAGCTTTTGTCGAGTCTCTTTCCTCTATAATGCATAAACCCAACAAAAATATGGTGTGCGACAATGAAAATAATCAAAAGTGAATAATGAATGGAAAAACCTCCTATTTATAACAAAATATTGAAGTATCCTCGAATAATGAGCAATAATAAAATATTATTGATCCCATCCTTGGAATATTTTATTATATTTGTTTAGGAGGGAAAAAGTATTTAAACTTTTATTTAGAAATAATAAATAAATAAATGATTTATTTATTATCAAAATGAATTAGTTAAGGAATAATAAAAAAATATTGATATATTTAATTATTCCTAAGGGATTTAGTCAAATTTAACAAACAATAATAATTAATTAGTGAATAATTAATTATTCTTAGAGAAAAATAAGATAAATAATGATTTATCTGTTTATTTTTCATGATTGGGTTAAATTTGACAAGGAATAATAATAAAACAGTTGTTAGATTAATTATTCCTAGAAGACAATCAAATAAATAATGATTTATTTAATTATTCTTCATGGGTTTAACCATAAATCACTTAATAAAGGTGGTTTATTAGGTAATTTCTCATAGTGAAAGCCATTTTACTATGGTAAAATTGGCTTTACATGGTGTACTTAAATCCATCTAGTAAATTAGGCTAGATGATCAATTTTTGGTGATAACAGATTGCGCCCCAATGTACAAGTGCTAGGAGAAAAACATATGACCGAAGTACATTGTAAAGACACATCACTTAGACAACACACCGGAGTCAAGGAGAGAGAGAGAGAAAGAGACCAATGAAGCTGAAGCTGAGAGAGGATAGTGATGGAGGGGGCGAGACTAATGAAAGTATCCTTTTTTTTGTGGTACCAGACCTCAATGAGGTGGGGGAGGCATACCTATACCCACTAAGATAAATTAGTACAAAAATAATGGTTCACCCAGAAACATGAAACTGATCAATAAAGTACATGCTAAATGGTACATGACATGCTGGCATAACAGAGCCATAAAATAATACAATGTGTCCCATATACATAATGCACCTAGTAAAAACATGAGCCAGGACTGAATACAATAATATCTGAGTACATGAGATACAAAGTCCCTTCCCTCAAAAATATGGGTGGGGGGGAGGGTATAACAACCGGAGAAGCTTGTTGTTGGGAAAAGTATCCAATTCGGAATGCCCCTATCCCACTCTAAGGTGTGATAGTTCCTTAGCAACAAACAAGGAAAACTATCTGAGTATTCTTCTTTACGAAATGTAAATGGAGAAGAAGGATGTAACTAACTTATGTCTTTCGCTAGCTTGTCGATCCAATCACTCTCCTCTTTTGATTGTTTCCCGCTGCCTGCTCCTTCACTGGTCCAGCTTCACCAAGTTCCTGCAAGATCACAAGAGAGGAAAACTACACAAAAGACATGGATTTACATTCATAACTAGTTTAGGATCAGATATAAACTAAATATGCAAATATAACAAAGCATCATTGATATACAAGCATATAGGAGAAACTCAAATAGCTTTATTGATATGATAACAAAGTCCAAGAAGAGATACAACCAAGTGAGTCCCGATCCATCATCTACCTCCCAGCAACGGAATCCCTTCCTCTCCTCCAACAAAGCATAAATCACCCAATGTACTAATCTCAATCTCAAACCAACAACAATTCTCTGCAAAGTACAAAATTCCAGCCCCCTGAACCTCTGGGTGAGAGATCCATATATAGATGTAAGCAGAGAGGATGAGTCAGCTTATGTTTTGACTTTTGGCTTCTCTCTGTCAGTTCTTGCTTCCACTTGGAGGTTGAGAGCCTCTTAATCATCACTAGTCGAATTCATTGAGGCAAGTGTCATTGGAGAAGATTCTGGAAGATTCCATGGTCTTTCCACCTCGTTGAATGAGCTTGCCATTTGTCATTTCCCAGTCAGCGCACCCTGGTAGTGCTTTTAGGTGCATTGCAACACACCCAGCTAGTGTACTGGGGTGCACTGCAACGCAGGCAGCTAGAAGAGCTTCTGAATTGATCCTGAATTGACTGTTTCTGAGTGGTTTTTGGTGGAGAACTTCTGGGAGAAGCTGTCATTGGTTGACCTTGTTCCTTTAGGGGCAGGAACAACTCTTTTAGGGACTTTGGATCCCTTGGATTATGGACATTTCATGCTCAATGTTGTAAGGCACAAAAATGTCTATAACAGTTGCCCCCTAAAGTATGAGGCTGTTTATCGGGTGAAATGCTTTATTAGGAGAATCCGAAGTTCTTCCAATGCTGGGAGGAGACCTGTAATAAGATACAATACAATACATTATTTTTCATACTGTTTTCATGATCTAGCTGAGGCGGGCATTCCCATGCTCAGCTTTATAAATTCATTTTTCTGTACATAGAACAGACAATCGTCTGATGGTAGACTGATGATTTTGATGAAATCATCATCCTTTTGGTAGGATGATTATCTGCTGCAATGCTGTACATGTCAATGTCTTTATTTTTCCTGAATATATATCGTAGCCCAGATGGATGAAACTAGATCCGGGGTCTTCAATCTCGTTCGATCTTCACTCTAAGTACAAGTCGATCCATGTGACAAATGTTCTGAAGTCGAACATGGAAAGACATCGCTTGATTACCAGTCAATGATGTAAATTGTTAACAAGCGCGAGAGGAATCACCGATAATGATAATGACCCTCAAGGTACTGTAGTACAATTCACGTGGTGTGAATAAATGACTTGGTGTCGAACACCACGCAAAATCTTTCGGTCGAAGGTCATTGATGTATACCTGTCACCGGAAGTGAGAAACTTGCCATTGAGGCATGCAAGCTTCAAAGTACTGAAGGGGGTGTTCCTAGATCAGCTTCTTGGATAATGAGCTGATGTCGACAAGAAGCGATCCGTCAAAAGAGGGCCTTAATGTATCCCACATCAGTGACACGGAACGGAGAAAATGATTTTTATGGAGGTGAAAATGATCTGATGATATATGGTTCAGGGTGGCGGTCATGAAAGAATGAAGGATAATGTATGGTAGTGGATGGGACACGGTTGACTTCTCTGGATGACTTCTCTTGAACATATCGGCGACACTTGTGTGATGGATCGGTAGCATTTACCCCAAAGGTGGATGGTATGACAAAACCATGGTGATGTGACCGGTGAATGAAACAACCCAACCCGACTCAGGCACGGAGTGGAAGTGTCATGTTCAAGAGCGACTTGCTACCAATAAAAGTTCTTTGAGTTTCTTCCCAATTTTTCCCCAGTCATTTCTGACCAGTACCTCTTTATTTTTTTCAAGCTTGAGGAGGATAACATATGCTTGTTCTATAATTTGCCCTTTGGGCAAACCCATCGCTATGTTTTAACGAGCCTAGCGATAGTGAAACTCGTTCTCGTCTAAAGACAAGTTTGTCGCTATTAATGTTTTTTAACGAGTCTAACGAAAAAGATAACTCGGTCCTTTTCATTTTTAGAGAGTCTGAAAAGGTACGTAAAGATAAATCCAAAGTTCCTTTTTCGTCATCTAATCCCTTAAGTCCGAAAAAGTATAAAACAATACAGAAGGGATGGATTTTTGATAGTTTTAACGAGCCGAACAAAACAAGCGCTCGATCTTTTTGTGAAATAATCCCTCAGGTCCAAAAAGATTAAAATCTAGAGGAGGGATAGCACTTCCGGTCGCTTTAACGAGCTGGAAGGCCAAAACTCGGAAATCTTTTCATATTTTACGAGTCAGATGAAAAGAGCTTAAAGAAGACTCGTCTTTTGAGGAACGAGTGATAAACGGGTAGCAGCTGATTCCAGGTAAGGGTTGCAATTTTCCAATCACGGCAGTGTCACAAGGATGGCTAGTGAAATCACTCTTCGCAGCTGTTCCTCAAAATGGGTAAACAATCAAAAGGAGGTGAATGATCGGCCAACGGGAAAGTGGAGGTGACGGTGCAAACATGACCAAGGCTTTAATGGCTGATAATGTTACATTCACGGTGGTTATTTACCGGAGGGTAGTTCATTTTTTAACGAGCTTAAACGCGGGTTGAAACACTTGCTCGATCTTATGTTTATTTTTTAACGAGCATGAACTATGTGCTAAAACTGCTCGATATCATTGTTTACCGTTTTTATTTATAATGTCCTTGTGCTTTATTCTATCAAGACTTTAATCAAACTCATGTGTACATGCATATTTTGGTCATGTTCGTCCAGTAGTTCGCCTGAGAGTGCCAGCCGCTGCCCCCGCAGGAGAGGCTGCCGGGAGGGTTATTCTTCGTGACCTTGATGTGGCCAAGACCCTCACAGCTGTGCAAGAGCAGGTTGAGAGCCTTACTCTCGGTATTCCAGATGTGAGGATCGACGAGTTACCTTTACAGTTGCAGCGGCATACTACTGGTGTGCCTAGACGATGGACTCGTCTCTTACGCATGACCGCACAGGCTGTGACGTGCTATCATGAGCATCACTAGACTAGGGTGACCCCTAGCATTTTGAGTTTTTGGGTCATGTGACCGATTTTGTCTTGGTTACAGAACATTATATGTAAACCATAAACAGTTATATATATATTTTAATTTTCGAGGTTTTATTCTGGTTGAGTTATATGATCCACATGTAAAACATTGATGATGTGTTTCCTTTTATAAATGTCGCAAATGTCTATCTAACACATAGTTTGCTAATGAGTCAATTAATGTATTTAAGTTTCTGGAAATATGTTGGTATTGAATCAAATCAAATTGTCTTTCCAAAATCTTAACCCTTAGGAACATGCGATAAATGGCTGGGTTGCGGACGGAATATATACCATTGAGTTGTAGTATTACGAGTTGTGAGTCTAGCATGACGATTAGTCGGTGTATACCATGGGTGATGGCATCAGAGAGCAGTTCTATCAACGCGCTATACTCAGCGATGTTATTCTTTGATTGACCAATACATACACCTCTGAAACTTACTAACTCGCCGCTTGGATCAAAAATGGCCCAGGCTGCGGAGGATAGGTTCCGCGAACTACAACTCGCTCCGTCGGCATATCCAACACATGTCTCCAAAAGGTTTGACATCTGCAATAAATGTAAAAAGGTGGATTACTCAACCAAAATGAACACTTTAGCGAAAACAAAATACAACAAAAGCATAATGGTTACTATTTAAGCATAGTAATGCTTGAGGTACAACCCGTTACGAGGTTGCGCTTGTGGAATTCCGTCATAATCCATTAACTCGTAGGCTCCTTTTGTTAACACCCGTTTAACAATATAGGGGCCCATCCATAAGGAATTAAATTTACCTGCTCCCAATTTATCGGATTCTTGGTCGTAAAGCAAGACCAAGTCACCTTCTGAGAAGACACGGGGTTTGACTTTTTTGTCAAACTGAGCCTTGAATCGTTTCTTATGGGCTTCGTTAGCCAAAGCGGCATCACGACGGGTTTCATCCAATTGGATTAATTCCAAGAAACGGGCCTCTTCCTCTGAAGTTCCGGGGAGGAGATCGATTGCGAGTTTAAGAGACGAGATTTCACACTAGACTGGTAAGACTGCTTCCAGGCCATATACCAGTTGGAAGGGTGTGAACCCGGTCGCATTCCTTACCAATATTCGGTAAGCCCACAAGGTTGAGTACAGGATTAGGTGCCACCTTCTTTTGTGAACTCCGATCATCCTTTGCATCATACGCTTCAGGACCTTGTTGATCGCTTCAACTTGTCCGTTGGCTTGCGGATAATATGGGGTAGAGCTGTCGTGAGATAGCCCTAGCTTGACAGCTAATTCAACCATCATGTGATTGCGAAAATGCGATCCATGATCCGTAACTATAGCCTATGGTACGCCGAATCTGGCGACTACATGATTGAAAAAGAAAAGGGCAGTTGTTTCACCAGTGTTATCTAATGTAGGCATCGCCTCGGCCCATTTGGTAAAATAGTCAACGGCGACTATAATATACCCATGCCCCCCGGTCAAGGTGGGGTTACATGTCATGAAATCGATGCCCCATATGGCGAAAGGCCCAACAACAACTATTGGGTGTAAAGGTGCGGGTGGTCTTCTGGTTTTGCTATCAAAAATTTGACAAGCATGGCAACTTCTGACTGCGGTTATGCAATCTTTGAACATGGTTGGCCAGAAGTATCCTGCTCGTAAGATTTTTTGTGCTGTAGCATATCCAGATTGATGCCCCCCACACGCGCCTGAATGACACTCATTCAAGGATTTTTCGGCTTCCTCATGGGTGAGGCACCTTCTCAGAATTGTTTCGATACCACGACGATAAAGCGTATCACCGACGATCATGTAGTCTTTTGCTTGGTATCGTATACGTTTTTGTTCAGAGTGAGAGGTATTTGGCCTAAATTTTTGGGTCTGGAGGTAAATTATTATATCTCCATACCACTCATTGCTTGTAGATATCAGAAACAAATTCTCATCCACGATTGATTCTTCGGATGTTTCATCGTTGGACGACGATGGGAGATCGCACAATAATTCTGCGAAAACTAGAGCTTTCTTTGATTTGGATTTTACAAATTCCAGATCAAACTCTTGAAGGATTGCTATCCATTTTGAATATTTGCCCCCCAGCAACTGTCGCGACAATATATAAGTCATGGGGTTGCAATTTGACAGAATGGTAGTTTTTCGAAAGAGGACATAGTGTCGAAATCTTTGTATCGCTTGAACAGCTGCAAGCGCTAGTTTTTCAACATAAGAATATTTGCTTTCTGTATCATTTAAGTTTCTACTTAAATAATATATAGGGCATTCAATTCCATCGACTTCTTGAACTAAAACCATTGCGATGGTTGTATCTGCTGCAGCCAGATACAGGTTAAAGTCTCTTTGATAATCGGGTGCGTACATTAATGATGCTTTTATTAAGGAATCCTTTAAAGCATCAAAGGAAGCTTGTGCAACCTGATCCCAGACGAAGGGTACCTCCTTTTTCAAAAGACGTGTATAGTGATCCGTCAAAGGAGGGCCTTAATGTATCCCACATCAGTGACACGGAAGGAAGCATATGATTTTTACGGAGGTGAAAACAATCTGATGATATATGGTTCAGGGTGGCGGTCATGAAAGAATGAAGGATAATGTATGGTAGTGGATGGGACACGGTTGACTTCTCTGGATGACTTCTCTTGAACATATCAGTGACACTTATGTGGTGGATTGGTAGCATTTACCCCAAATATGGATGGTATGGCGAGACCATGGTGATGTGACCGGTGAATGAAACAACCCAACCCGACTCAGGCACGGAGTAGAAGTGTCATGTTCAAGAGCGACTTGCTACCAATAAAAGTTCTTTGAGTTTCTTCCCAATTTTCCCCAGTCATTTCTGACCAGTACCTCTTTATTTTTGTCAAGCTTGAGGAGGATAACATATGCTTGTTCTATAATTTTCCCTTCGGGCAAACCCATCGCTATGTTTTAACGAGCCTAGCGATAGTGAAACTCATTCTCGTCTAAAGACAAGTTTGTCGCTATTAATGTTTTTTAACGAGTCTAACGACAAAGATAACTCGGTCCTTTTCATTTTTAGAGAGTCTGAAAAGGTACGTAAAGATAACTCCCGAAGTCCTTTTTCGTCATCTAATCCCTTAAGTCCGAAAAAGTATAAAAAAATACAGAAGGGATGAATTTTCGATAGTTTTAACGAGCCGAACAAAACAAGCGCTCGATCTTTTTGTGCAATAATCCCTCAGGTCCAAAAAGATTAAAATCTAGAGGAGGGATAGCACTTCCGGTCGCTTTAACGAGTCGGAAGGCCAAAACTCAGCAATCTTTTCATATTTTACGAGTCAGATGAAAAGAGCTTGAAGAAGACTCGTCTTTTGAGGAACGAGTGATAAAACAGGTAGCAGCTGATTCCAGGTAAGGGTTGGAATTTTCCAATCATGGCAATGTCACAAGGATGGCTAGTGAAATCACTCTTCGCAGCTGTTCCTAAAAATGGGTAAACAATCAAATGGAGATGAATGATCGGCCAATGGAAAAGTGGAGGTGACGGTGCAAACACGACCAAGGCTTTAATGGCTGATAAATTTACATTCACAGTGGTTATTTATCGGAGGATAGTTCATTTTTTAACGAGCTTAAACGCGGGTTGAAACACTTGCTCGATCTTATGTTTATTTTTTAACGAGCATGAACTATGTGCTAAAACTGCTCAATATCACTGTTTACTATTTTTATTTATAATGTCCTTGTGCCTTATTCTATCAAGACTTTAATCAAACTCATGTGTACATGCAGATGTTGGTCCTGTTCGTCCAGTAGTTCGCCTGAGAGTGCCAGTCGCTACCCCAGCAGGAGAGGCTGCCGGGAGGGTTATTCTTCATGACCTTGATGTGGCCGAGACCCTCACAGTTGTGCAGGAGTAGGTTGAGAGCCTTACTCTCATTATTCCAGATGTGAGGATCGACGAGTTATTTTTTAACGAGCATGAACTATGTGCTAAAACTGCTCGATAACATGGTCTAATTTTGATTTTTTACCATAACTAGCTTTTCTCTTTTCAAAGTTAGTACTGTACCCTCAATTCCTGCATCAAACTAGTTAGAAATGAATAACATTTGCTTGAAAATGAGATTAAAACCCTAATATTTCACTTTGAACTACGTAAAAAGCAATTAAAAAGTGTTTTTACCTCTCATTTTACCATTTCATTTGAACTTGGTTTGTTGGAGCTTTGGAGGTGCCTCTTCCCCCTTGATTTTCATCAGCTGATTTCGGGAGATTCTGTGGATGATTCTCGGCGCCATCTAGACCAGGTAGGAGCTAAACTTGAGCTCTTTCATTTCATGGTTTCCTTTCTGCATTCTGTGCTTGATTTCCTATTTTTCTGAGCCCCTGGGGTTTGATGGGGTCGCTCTGCCATCAGCGCACCTTGTGCACTCGAAACCTGCGCTGAATGTCAAGCAGCATGAAGGCAGTTTGACCTTCAACGTAGGTGGAACACTGTGCAGGTGCGCTGGGCGCAGAAAAGGATTTTGTTGTACAGTTTTTGATGAAATGTGGCTTTGGTTTGCTTTCCCTTGGAGTTTCTGAATTTGAAGCAAATTTGAAGGTGGAGGCAAATTGATGATTGCTTGGACCTTGCAAGGGTCAAGACGAATCCCATCCTTGGAGACTACAAAGGCAAGTAAATGACCAGAACCGACGCAAAATACACATTTGTGCGGATTGAGTCGTATCTTGTAGTGTCGGCAACGTAGAAATATCGCTCTTAAATGCTGTGGATGATCAGTCCGCTTTCGCGAATGAGCCGGAAGGTCGTCGAGGTATGGTTGAACGATGTTCTTGATGTCATGGAAGGCATAATTCATTGCCCTCTGAAACGTCGCCCCTGCGTTCTTTAAACCAAAGGGTAATTTTCGATATGCGAATGTGCCCCACAGACAAATGAATGCAGTCTTTGACTGGTCCTGTGGGTGGATATTTATTTGATTATACCCGGAAAATCCATCCATGAATGAAAAGATTTCACATCCGGCGCATTCATCAATTATCTGGTCGATGAAGGGTGTAGGGTAGTTGTCTTTTGGACAAGCTTGGTTTACATCCCTATAATCGGCACACACTCTAATTGTCCCTTGTTTCTTCATAACAGGGACAATATTCGATACCCAATCGGTTAGAGGAACCGGGTAGATGAAACTAGCATGGAGAAGTTTTTCAACTTTTGCCTTAATGGCAGCGGCTTTCTTGGGGTGCACCTGCCTGAGCCGTTGTCTTACCAGTTTGACATCTGGATACATCTTAATTTCATGTTCAACGATACTCGAGTCAATGCCTGGCATTTCATCATATGACCAAGCGAAGACATCTCTGAACTCGCGAAAAAGAGCATTATATATTTCCAGTTCTTAAGGAGAACAACCTTTGCCGACATAAATATTCTCTACAACATTCGTTTTAGTCGAGATATTTATGGCTATAGTCTCTTCAATATTGGATAAGTTTTGCTCGGAATCCACCGTATTTTACAGTATTTGATAGGAATTCAAAAACTGAAGGATGATAAAGGTCATCTTGAGTATCTTCTTCATAATCTGGAAGAAGGGAACGATGGTGGCAACCATTCCATGGTGCCCCCTCAATCAACATTGATTGTAAAATTCCTTCGTCGGTTCCATGCACTCGTGACCAAGGATCTAAAGGGGTACCATATTCTCTAGACCTATCTACCCAAACACTTGATGAGCGTTGATTCGAGTTTTCCTCCCATGCTAGAAACATTGATTGCTACAATACTTCTATTGGGCTTGGGGGCGAAACCATTGCATGATCCATGTTGATATCATCTTCTGAGATCTTCGTGGAAGATATCATATTACAGGTTCCTATCGACGCTACTTCCGCCAAATCAATTGGAAGTGGAAGAGCGAAAGTTCCCATTAGTATAGGATCTTTTAGTAGGCCTACTCCGATATTTTGAAGCGAATGGGGGCTTCCATGGATCATGGGAATGCTTCCCGTAACTTGTGAACCGTTGGGGAGGAAGTTTTGTTGGTCGACGATCGTAATCCCCCCTTGAAAGGGGAATGCGATCTTTTTAAAATAGGTCGACACGACAACTGCCATGGCATATATCCACGGTCTTCCTAGCAGGATGTTGTAATCAAGATTCCCATCGATGACTTCAACATCTATTTCTACTGTTTTTCCCCCTAGTTCAACCTTCAAGTTATTTAGGATACCATATGGGGTATATGTCCTTCCGTCGAATGCTTTTAATGTCGTCGAAGATCGCGACAAGGTTGGAGATCCTAAAGTTTTCCAGCAACTCATCGACATAATACATGTAGATGCCCCCTCATCAATAATTGTTCGGTGAACAGTTTTGTTGAGGACTTTCACTTGAATAAGGAAATCTAGTTGAGTTGGTAACTGTGGATCGTATCCTTTGTGGTCAAAGGATACAAGATTGGAATCCTTAGGATCAACCCCACCAATGGCTGATAACAAAGCCTGCCTTTGGGATGGACAATTTTGTAGTACTTCAAGAGTCGACATAGCGGATGGCGATTGGGCCAAATCTTCCACTATGTTATAATGTTGCGCTGCTCTGGCGCGAGGATTAAATGTCGACTTGTGTACTACTCCCTTTGGCGGTTTTATTGTTAATTCAGGAATGATGGGTGGTACAACTTCTGTCGAAGTTGTTGTCGAACTACTTGGTTGATCTTTACCTTTATCGTTCGACAACTGTGGATTCCCGTAATCTTTGTTCCTTGTCGAAATCAAAGCATCATTTTGCTGCTTCGAAATCGACAACATTAGCACTTGTGACAGGGAAGCATTTCCAATATCAACCATATTTGTGCCTGGATTTGGAAACGGATCAGTTAACACAGCTGAGGTTTGCGAACTTTTAAAGAATCTTTTAAGCTCAGCTTTGTATGGACATTGTGAGGTCCAATGATCCTCATCACATATGTGACATCCCGTTGTGGGGGGTTTCCTATTTCTAGGAGGGTTAAGAGAAGTTTTTTTAGGAGATGACTCACCTTGTTTCTTCTTCTTCCCTTTGCTTTGTTTCTTCTTGCTTCCTGGTTGTTTGGTTTCTTTGCCCTTATCTGCTGATACGACATTTACTTCCGAAGCAATAATTTCGTCTTTTGCATTTTGATCTGAAATCTTACGGGCTTTCTTGGAGGCAGGCTTTGTCGATTTCACGTTTGTCGTTCCAATCACACCATCGCCGACATGAGAGTCATTGTTTGATTTAGGAGGAGGAGGAATTGAGAATTCTGGTCTAGGGGCGTCAGGTATTTTGTCGTAGAGCATGCCAGACTGAGTATAGACCAAGTCTAGATATTGCGCACGAGTGATAACTTGCTCTTCCGTTACGACTCCCCCCTTTGCCACATCTTCCGTTATGGCAGGAAGTAACGACTTGATAAACCATTCAGCTAATAGCTGATCGGGAACGTACGTTTTTACCATCCTACGACGACGTCGCCACTCATGTATATGATCAGATATGTGAGTGGCCGTTGTCTGTTTGAAGTTGGTTAAGATTTCCGTTCCCGTTTCATACCTTATCGGTAATTGAAAATGGGTTAAGAAAGTCGTGGCTAAGGTGCTGAAATTGTCGAACGAAGCTATAGGCAATTCAATATACCATTTTGCCGCTGGACCCGTTAACGTCCTCTGAAAAAGGCGAAGCCTTATCGAATCATCCTTTAGGATGTTTGATGAACACCATAGATGAAATGTCATCACGTGATTCGATGGGTCTTCACCTGGATTTCCATTAAATTTAGGAATATCTGAAGGAAGTTTGTGAGGAATCCCTGGCCACTAAGGGGCGAAAGCAATTGGATCGTTTGTTAACCGGTGTAAATCGGGTAACTCTAAAGTTGCCACGAATGGTAACTGTTGATTCAGGTTAGGTGAAGCATACCTAGGATACGAGGGAATTGCCTGAGCAGTTGGCCTTTGCATACCAGCATAATGTAGTTGATGCTGGTATGACTGATACGGTTGGTGGACATGACCACCGTAAAGTGGTTGATTTTGACCATTTTGAATGTACGTTTGTCCACTGTTCGCAAAGATCTGCTGCTCAGAACCTTGGTACACTTGTTGGAATTGTGGTTGTTGGTATTGCACCAGCCACGGTTGTGAAGCCATGCTCTGTTGTGCTATACTAACTGTTGGACCAAGATGCGGGGTAATTGTACCCGTTTGGACCTGTGTCGTCCCACCAGTTGGCGATTGTGGTTGAGTCACAGGGTCAATGGGCTATTGCACTACAACCTCAGAAATCTGAGGTTGACATACAAGAGGCAGCGTTTGAACTTGTGACACTGTTACAATAGCCGGTGTTGTCGAGATGTTCGACATAGGTACACATTGTTGCATAGAATACACAACTCTTGGTTGTTGGGGTAGTATAGGTACCCAACCACTTGTCGTAACTCCAGTATAACCTAAATACTATTGAGAACTCCCGTATGGATATCCTCTCGGAGGGGGTAATGAAAGGGCATACTGCCCCCCATACGGTGGTAACCCGGAACTCAAGGGGATTGTTTGCCCTTGGGGACTAGATTGCCCAAGTTGACCTCCAAATGGATCAATTTGTCGAGTCTCAACATAAGAGTTGCCGGATATTATTCCGGAGGAACAAACAGGAACGGACCACACTGTCGAAATAGTCCCTGGATGGACTCCTTCTAGCGGTTGTGAGCTAGTCGGGACAGACGGTACACCGGCAAACATTGTCGGAGTGACGGTAGGGAGTTCTGTTGTCGCTGTGTCATTCGACATAGTCCTAGATGTTGACGGTTGTTCAGACATTTTGAGTCTATCCAAAAGATTACCTAGCGATTCTACAGGAACTTCCACTGGTGGTAGACTAACTTCTGATGTCGAAGGAAATAGAGTGACCCCGACTCCAAAATGTGTTGGAGTACTTGCTTGCGGATCTTCTACAATTTCCTCTATCGCAATCAAACCAGGTGGAAGGGGAAGACCATCAGGTCCGTAAAATATTTCTCGTGCCGAAGAAGGGGTTGAATCGACAGCGACAGATGTTTGAGGAGCAAGGCTCTCCGAACCGGTTGCAGATGGAACTGGTTCAGTAACACAAGTGTTTGCTCTTAGACTGGGATCAGTATCACTGTCCCTCTGTGGCTGTTGAGCTTCTTCTGTAGAGGCAGGGTTTCCAGAAATGTTTGGAGTAACCAGAATCTCGGATGTTGTTGGAACACTTGTTCTAACTTTGATAGGAGATTTTGAACCGGTTAAACGAGTCTGCTTGGTCCGTACTGTTTTCGATTCCGGAGACAAAGACGGTTGACTTGTAAGCCTCCGCGAATGACGGGGTTTCAATTGACTTTCTTCCACGATTGCGGATTACTCGATCAACCAAAATACAAAAGGGGAAAGTGTGTTTCCGAATTAAATGAATTTTTAGATGCTTTAGACACAACTTGCTTTTTCAATTTTAAAGAGTCGAGAAAAAGCTAAAGATGACTCTAGTCTCCTTCGATTTTTAATGAGCCTGAAGTGACAAGTGCTCAGATGGACCTTTTCCGTTAAGGAGTCTGAAAAGGAATGAAAGGGACTGCTCTGGAGTTCTAGGTAGAGGGTGTGCCAAACTTTTCACAAAACCACAGAATACTTTTTAGGGTACGGGTGGTCAATCTTCTCGAATGTTGTGTTTAGTGCATTATGATCAGTAGGGCGGCCGAAACGGCTTCCTACGTATAAAGGTTTTATTCCTATAAGGGTCTCCCAATATATACTCGACGGTACGTGGGAGCACAATCCGTACTGGCACTTATCGTCTCTCAGGAGTAATCACCCAACCATCAGTGAGGCGACCAGTGACCAGGTTTTACGACGCCGGAACACGTCTCTAGCCTAGACCTCTATGTTGTGCGTTAAGTTACAAAACGTTGTTAAGTTCATTCAATTTATTTTAGGTTGATCTTTCTTAGAAGTTTGCCTTTTTGGATCACCACGAGATGTATGATACAATTCCTAAATGCAGTCTAAAGATGATAAGCAAGCTTTTATATCTTTTCAACAATGAAAATCCTAGCTACAAGGGGAAAAGAAAGACACCATCTTTTCTCAAAGAGCATAGAGCACACAGTAATGCACTTTTCCTAAATCAACATACAAACTTTCAAAATGCAAATGCACATATGCATGTATTTGTTTTCACTTTCTTAATATTGATGCCTAAAAAGAAAGCTGTTGTACAAATTTGAATTCGATTTCAAGTGAAAAACACAAACAAGTTCCTTTTTCGAAATCAAAAAGACGATTACGACACTTTATGATTTACTTGTTTCGACACTAGAAATGCATAAATTCAAACCAAACGACAAAAGTAAAAGCTTAATCAACTGTGAACAGCAAACAAACTCACTCCTAAGATCAAAACGACACTTACGACAGGTCTAGATCTAAGGGCGACAATATGACTAGTTTACTTTTGTAATGGGAAACTGTAAATGATGTAACAAATACACAAAGAACAATTACAGTTTCTTTATACAACTGAGGCGGAATTGAGGCAAAGAAAAGGGGTTGTAGATAGGTACACTCACTGATAACAGGCTGCAAAAAATAGAGATAAAACTGAGCAAAAGGAAGCAGGGAACCACAACTACACAAGGCAAAGGCTGATCAGCGCACCCTCAGCACAGAGAAACTGAACTTCAGTGAAGGTAGCCTTCATGGGACCTGCGTTGAAATGTAGAACCTCTTCACAGAGTCTATGCTGAAGCAGAAACGAGAGTTGTTTCTGGGTTCTGGGTCACGGTTTGCAGTTTAATCTACGGTTTTTGGCCGGATAAAAGCTATCAATTAGGTACAATTAGAGGGATGATTTAAAGGAGGACTAAGATCTATCACAAAGGGCTGTTAGAGCATTTGTGGATCAGGTGTTCAGATCATAAACAGGCCCAGCGAATGGACTAGAGTAGCAGATCTCTACTTTGCATTTGTAAATGGCAAATGCAGTTCGATTCGACACTCTTGAGTTTATGAGATGAACAACAATAGAAACACAAATAAACTAACAAGATACTCTCCCCAGTGGAGTCGCCAATTTGTTGTTGGGAAAAGTATCCAATTCGGAATGCCCCTATCCCACTCTAAGGTGTGATAGTGCCTTAGCAACAAACAAGGAAAACTATCTGAGTATTCTTCTTTACGAAATGTAAATGGAGAAGAAGGATGTAACTAACCTGTGTCTTTCGCTAGCTTGTCGATCCAATCACTCTCCTCTTTTGCTTGTTTCCCGCTGCCTGCTCCTTCACTGGTACAACTTCACCAAGTTCCTGCAAGATCACAAGAGAGGAAAACTACACAAAAGACATGGATTTACATTCATAACTAGTTTAGGATCAGATATAAACTAAATATGCAAATATATCAAAGCATCATTGATATACAAGAATATAGGAGAAACTCAAATAGCTTTATTAATATGATAACAAATTCCAAGAGGAGATACAACCAAGTGAGTCCCGATCCAGCATCTACCTCCCAGCAAAGGAATCCCTTCCTCTCCTCCAACAAAGCATAAATCACCCAATGTACTAATCTCAATCTCAAACCAACAACAATTCTCTGCAAAGTACAAAATTATAGCCCCCTGAACCTATGGGTGAGAGATCCATATATAGATGTAAGTAGAGAGGATGAGTCAGCTTATGTTTTGACTTGTGGCTTCTCTCTGTTAGTTCTTGCTTCCACTTGGAGGTTGAGAGCCTCTTACTCATCACTAGTCGAATTCATTGAGGCAAGTGTCATTGGAGAAGATTCTGGAAGCTTCCATGGTCTTTCCACCTCGTTGAATGAGCTTTCCATTTGTCATTTCCCGGTCAGCACACCCTGGTAGTGCTTTTAGGTGTGTTGCAACGCACCCAGCTAGTGTAATGGGGTGCACTGCAACGCAGGCAGCTAGAAGAGCTTCTGAATTGATCCTGAATTGACTGTTTCTGAGTGGTTTTTGGTGGAGAACTTCTGGGAGAGGCTGTCATTGGTTGACCTTGTTCCTTTAGGGGCAGGAACAACTCTTTTAGGGACTTTGGATCCCTTGGATTATGGACATTTCATGCTCAATGTTGTAAGGCACAAAAATGTCTATAACAAAGCTTTCTTGAATAAGGAAGGGCTCTACAAAACTGAATGGATCATCTGGAGGAGACGTGCATGCTATGAACACTATGATAGGTAGGAACTAAAACCATCAACTATGTGGAACTACATCTGAGGCTGTAGCATAGTAGGTGTGCATTCGGGCATGTGGGGAGGTAGCTGAAGGGCCACCCCCTCATGAATTCTGAAAACATCTCACACACACCCAAGAATCACTGGGACAATATGCTGCATCACTAGACTATCAAGTGTATAGATCATGAACATGAAACAATGAAGTCACATGGCAATAATGAGACCTTCTATTCGATCCAAGGTCCCGAACAAGAATGGAAGCTGGAACCAAGATACATCACCCTCTAGACCGTTCTTCTGGAATAAATGAGTTGATGTTGACAGAATAGGGCCCACGATAGATAACGAAATGAGGATCCTCAACTAAAGCACGAGGGAAAATAGTAATGTGATTAATGGAATGACACCATGGATAATGGAAAAAGTGGGATTAAGGGACAAAAAGATGACTTCCCTTGTCAGAGCATAAAGTGCATGGTTGACCTGGCAGCGACTGAATCAACTCTGGAAGGGATGGGGACAGTATGACTACAAACCAAAATGGGTAACACACGATGAATAGTATGAAAATATGGATGGAATACCGTGACATGATATAATGGGACATGAAATAGACTCCAATAATGCAAGGGTGACTCATCGCTGATGCTTTGAACAAGGGTGACTTGGTGACACTGCCACACAAACTAGGCTCAGTGAGGACCATGAAAACATGAGTAAATGATGGTTACTCATGAAAAAAGTTGACATATGGTATGACAAGTATTAAGAGGAGGTGGACCTCAAAGTAAAATTGTCCCTTTATGGCGAAATTTGATTTTGAGAGACAACAAAGCAGTCTTCTTGGAAAAATGGTTTACGAGTGAAGCATTGAATCATTAAAAACCGAGGAAGACCCATTTTAGAGATTAGTGAGAGATTTCCAATGGTGCTGACAGTTCGTCAAACCGGGCTACGTTCTTGTCATAATGGGCAATAGAAAAAATTGGGGACTTTTCTATAAAAGGACATTTTCCCTCCAATTTAGATTCATTTTCTAAGTGATTTGTGGTGAATTTGGAGAGGAGGAAAATGTACTAAATCTTGTGGAGATCATAGCGGACAAACCAGCCATTGGAATCGGGATCTGCAACTTTCAAGCAAGTGGCCTTACTTGTCTAAAGATGGCCTTAATGCTTTTTGGAATGATGCTTCCTATTGAAGAATTAAGGTAAGAGGAAAACAAGAATGAACTACTAGAGGAGGTCTAGAATCATCTTCACCCACGAAGTCAAACATGGGGACTATGTGGACATAGAGTAGAATATTTGAAGATATGGTATCAAACATCTACGATATGCGATGTGCATATGGCTTGCTAGAGAGGTCGGTAGGACAAAATATACAAGGAATGGGAGGA
The DNA here is from genome assembly GCA_031772625.1 of Pinus tabuliformis. Taxonomy (NCBI): domain Eukaryota; kingdom Viridiplantae; phylum Streptophyta; class Pinopsida; order Pinales; family Pinaceae; genus Pinus; species Pinus tabuliformis. The sequence goes on along the minus strand of CM062811.1, from coordinate 221,007,294 downwards.
TAATCGACCATACATAGATCCAGTGGGATTTAAGTCGAGACTTATGTAAATCAATTGAGAAGATGGCCAAGGAAAAACCATCATGGCCCCAAGCATGGGATGTTGATATGGTATGCAAAGGTGGGAATGATTCCCCCCTAGCAGGAGGAGTTTGTGGAGTGCCATTGTGTTTCGAGTGCTCAAAAAATGGATTCAAGCATCTTGGCCCAACTTGGCACGAGGTCCTCCAAAGGAGATGTAAGGCGTATGTGCCCCCCGGTATGATATGGGAATACTCGATGTATTTAGAGTTAAGGGCTCCAAATAGTTATATGATACATAATGTGATTATGCATTTTGTATGACGATGATGGTTCACCATTTGTGTGGTTATCTTCTGTGGTGTACATGTGATAAATGCCAATCTAGAATGTTGTTTGCAATGGTATCTACATAGTGATTTTGGGCTCTAGGCACATGACTTAAAGTAATGGTTTTGAATTCACATACCAATAACTTCACTCGTAGATGTTTTCTAAATATGATCTGGTTATGCACATGATACACACCATTCAATTGCATGACAAGTAGCAAGGCATCTAAATGAACATGAAGATGAAGGATGTGATTAGCGAGGGCATCGACTAACAAACCTATCACTACATCATATTCAGCCTAATTATTGGTGGCAGATCCAATGCACACGTTGTTTGACAGGAATAACGTATGCAAGGGGGTAAAAATGGCCTAGGTTGCTGAGGCTAGATTCCAAGATGAGATGATGTGATCTACCTAACTTTATGGTAGAAATAAAGACACACAAATCAAACGGATGTGTTGTGAGAAACATTTCTGAAGGCAAAGTGTATTGGGAGAGTTAGGAAGGAGATGGCCTTCGAAATCCTTGTGAAGGAATGCCCCATTTTTCAAGTGTAGGGGTAATGAGGGGTAGACATAGCTTCCATGGTGTCCTCATCAGGCTGGGAGATGGGTGGATGGCAGGAAGGTTGACTACATGATGTGACTGCATTACCTGGTGCATCAACCTAAGGAATAAGGTTCACATATGCATCATCTTGAATGGTAGATGACAAACTGGTAGATGGAGGGTCTGCTAATGTTGAGACCTCGAATTCTGTCAAAAACGGTTTGGTAGAAATGCTCGCAGCAACCTTGGGATGGTTTGCTAGCGAGGAACTCAAGGATGATGATAGGTAAAGAATGGGGCCTATGGTGTCTGTCATCTCGACATCGGGGGAGGGGATCACAATAGAGGGGTCAGAGTTTCCTTATTCTGGTTGATTGGTGGTACTAGAATCCACATGTAAAGGAGTACTTGCTCTACTATGAGTGGCCTCATATTCATAAATTTCCCTAAGGAAATCATGAAACTCATCGAGATGAGGGAAACAATGGGAATAGTGACCATGAATATCATAAAGGGCACAAGGGTGGTTTGTGCAAAACATTTTGAGTTTCTTAGGTGGGACCGGTATGTCAACATGGACTTCCAGAATATTCGATTCAAGGAACGCTTCATGAACCAAAGATTTAAGTTGAGGAAGTTCAGGACAATTGTTGGTGGCATGCCCAATAACTTCACACAAAGCACACGGCTTTGGGGCCTTAGGGGTTGGAGGAGCTTGGGGAGACATGTCCTTCAAATATTTATTTTTGGCTTTGCCCCCCTGGCCATATACTTTTGCAACAAGAGTTGGTTCCTGTTGAGGTTGTGATGGTACCAAAGCAGTGGTAGGGGTCATGGGCACCAGTTAAACCAAGATCAAAGCGTGATATGGTCGTGGCTGACCAGGCGGAATGTTTGCGGGTGGATCAATGTACCATACTAGGATCCTGAGAGTCATGTTAGGAAGGACCAGCGAAGCCATGAAAAGTATAGAAAAACTCCCAAAGGGGGGATTAAGAAAGGTATTTGGCCAGAAGGATAATGTCCTGATGGAATAGCTCTTGGATGGTTGAGACCTATTAGAACTATTCTAGGTGGGAACATAGGAGAGGCACCCACAAACAGAGGAGGTCCTGTGGGAGTAGGTCTAGAGGGTTTAGATGGAAGAGAAATAGTAGGATGTTGAGGAGCTGGCTGTTGATCAGGTGTACCAAACTGCTTAAGGGTAGCTCGTGACGCTTGTAACATTCAAACACTCATGGAAGTAGGTTTAGATATGAGAGGGGGAGGACCAGGGAAAACACCCAATAATGAGGAATATTTATAAACTCCGGATGAGACATTGGTGCAAGGAGTGTACAACTATTTATCGGATATCGACGAGATGATGGACTCGGGGGAGGTCACGGATGTCGGCTTGTTTTAATTCAATTGATCAATGGTAAGGATCTTCCATTCATGGGGAAAGAACATCTTGAAAACACTGCAGACGTGACAACTAACATGGCATATGTGTAACTATGACCTAAGAGAGTATTGTAATCCAAAGGGGCATCGATGACTTTGATATTGACATGGATAGTCTTGCCCTCAAGGGTCACTGGACAGTTGTGGTACATGCCAAGGGGTTGGGAGGAGTTTCCATCCAAAGCACGTAATAAGGTGATGGTGGAGGGGGACAACTCAAGTGACTTGAGTTGTTTCCAAACAGCAGTGGACATCACACAAGTCGATGCACCTTCATCAATAATGCATCTGGAGAGGATGGCATTACGAACTCTAACTGGTATCTGGAAAGCAACAGATAAAGGCAATGGGGGAAGCTCTTATGTATCAATTGGGAAGACAATCAAACAATCGTCGAAAGGGTCCACTACACCCAACATAGTTATTAGAGCCTTGTTTTGAGAAGGGAATGGCTGGAGGACTTCTAGTGTCGACATGGCAGCAGGGTATTGCGCCAAGTCATTTATTATACTGTATGTATGAGCAGCTCTGTTAGAAGCCACATTATGGTGTAATAGTCCCTTTGGAATCTTGGGAATGGCCTCAACTTTGGGTTGAGGGATATGTAAAGGACCATTTGGTGTCATAAGAGGCTCAGCGGACACTTTGGATTTGGGCTCAGTAGCTGACGAAGTGGAGGGCTTTTCATATTGATGCAACCGAGTTTGTAGGTTGATATTGGAGGGTTAACCTCATCAGAGTTCATCATCAGGATCTGGTAGTCACCAGGACTAGAAGGTTGGGGGAGGTGGGCTGCTTGACCTAGCTGAGGTTGAGCAGCAACAAATCCTTGCTGAGGGAAAGGATTTGTGAGCATGGCCGATTGTTGTGGCGTAGGATTCTGAGGCAATTGTTGACCTCAAGAAATTGCTTGAGCTTCCCATAGTTGGCACATCTGGGGTAAAAGGAGACACTCATGTGTGTAATGGGCATGTACACCACAACACGCACAAGGCTTATTCATATGAATAGCCTTGTTTTTCTTGGGTTGGTTGCCCTATTGCTGGTTGTTAGTGTTAGGATGGTTCCCCTAGGGTTCACTAGGTTGGTTACCTTGGTTACCCTTGTTACCCTTCCCCTTATTCTTTTTCCTCGAATTATGGGGATTGTATCACTCTGCTATATAAACACCTGGCCCTAAAGGGGAAGTGGCTACTAGGGTTGAGGATGCATGGGAGGCTATGGCGCTAATGCTGGAGGGGCTAGGAGGAGCATAAATGTTGGACGAACTGGTTCCCCCTATGGGTAGCCATAACTCTGCTAAGAATATGGTGAAGAGTGTTAAATGGATCCAATGATACCGTCGGCAGCGTGAGATGCCCCTGGTGCATTAGCATTGCCAGGATGAGGGAGGTCTGGAATAACGGTATAGACATAACCTGATTGAGCATAAATCAGATCATATCTCAAAGTGGTCTGGAGAGCTTCTTCCTCGGTCTAAGGAAAATGGGATGTGACATCCTTCTTGATGGGGGATTAAAGTCTCTTGAGAAACCAATCTAGATAAACAAGGTCTTTGAAAGGCAGGGCACGACATGTTCTCCTCCTTTGACGCCACTCTTGAACATGGTCCGAAAGGCGCGTAGTGGAAGATTGACGGAATGTGGTCAAAATCTTGGTACCAGTGTCATACTCGAGAGGTATCTGGAAATATGATAAGAATGCTTTAGCAAGCATTGTGAAAATGGAATGAGAGGCGGTGAGCTGGTCTACATACCATTTTGTAGCGTCTCTAGTGAGTGTGCGTTGGAAGATCCAAAGACGAATGGAGTCATTGGTTATGGAGTTGGAAGAACACCACATGTGCAAGGATCGAACATGGTTGGCAGGATCCTCTCCAGAAACACCCTCAAACTTTGGGATGTTTGAGGGAAGCTAAGTCGGCATAGAGGGCCAACCAGCATCATGGTTTATGGGGTCATTTATTAACTGGTTAAGTTCCAATAGACTTAACCCATGTATAAAGGGGAGCATGGGGGCTGCCAGAATGGTTCCTAAGACTATTCTGCCTGATGTGATTACTGGTGTAGAACCGAAGCCACAACTAGGTTGGGTTCCTGCACCAACTATGGGTCTAGACATGGACATGATATGTGGTGGAGGAGGCTCGGAATCAGATGAGGAATCAAGAGAAGAGTCAAGATGGGGACTCGAAGGGCTATGAACTCTAACCCAATGGGGAGGAGTAATATGCCCAAACGAAAATTGAGGTTGAAGGCCTAATAGGCTCCATGACTCATGCCTTGGTGGCACAATGATGGAAGGACACATAGGACATGGAAAAGGTGAAGGGAGATCAACAATATATCTTTTGTCTATGATGCGGTGAGATAAATTTAATATGTTAAGTCTTGGCTTGGCGGTGTAAACCAAGCACCCTTCGCTCAAGGTGTTCTTGTGTGTGCAAGTGTATTAATTGATTAAGCCTAGATTGTGTTTGTAAAAAATAAAAAATCTTGTTGCAAATAAACTTAAATAAATAACAAAAAATAAACAACAAAACAATTAACTAAACCCCACCTAAACTGGGTTTGAAAACACTATACTTCTAGGTGTTTAAACCGATGGAAAACACACTGAAATTGTCAAGAGATTTGAATGTCAGTGTGACTAGGATCAAGTGACTCTAAGCTGCTGGAAAGTGGTGCAACAACAACAAAAAAAACAGAGGGGAAGATTGTTGCAAAAAGATAGGGAGATGGGTGAAACACCTAGGGAAACCGATGGGACCCTAAGGTAATGAACAAACAAGTTTGAATGTGAAACTATGAATGGTGGCAACCTGTCTAATTAGATATGAAACAAAAGGTTACATATCTGGAAAATGTGGTTGAAAGTGATGCAGAAACTCAGACTTCTCACTCAGCTAAACTCCTCCTAGAAAGGCGGAAGTGTACTAGAAGCCCTAAGGGAGGCTAAATTCGATTTCGATGAGTAAAACATAATGGATCAAGGCCTAAGCGGGATGAGACAGAGGTCAAACACCCAACAGAAAGTTCTCCCCAAAACCCAGAAACAGAGCTGAGAAAAACCCTAAAACCTAGGAATCGTAGGTTCTGACCTGTTTTTTGATGAAATCTCACTTTTGGGCAGAAAGTTGCATTTTGGAGCCCAAATCGTACCTTTTGGGCTGAAAACTACGATTTCTGCTTTGAGACTTCCAGTGTGAAAATTTTAGAAAAAAGTGTCGCCTTTGTCGCAACTAATTCTTGTGACCTACTGAAACAACCAGAAAGCTTGCGGAAGTCAGAAATTTATCAGGTCTAGGATTAGAAAACTTGGAAACATTAATAGAATTGAAAAAAGAAGAAACCCTAAGCTAAAAACCAAAGGTCATCTAGGTTTCTGGATCTGAAGTATGAAACCCAACAGAGTCGCAAATTTGTTGTATTGTTTTCTTCTCAAGATGTACGAAAAAGAACCCACTTAAGATCGGGGATGACAACCGATCTCAACAATAGAAATCACTGCTAAACATTGTAGATCTACAACTATTGATATAAATAAAACCTGCTAAAATTTTTATCTATGCTGCAATCATAGTTAAACAGTGAAATAAAGAGTAATAACCCCAAAACATCCAACAGAAACCAGATATGTAAAGAATGATTTTATTATAGCACCTGTTAGCGCTTGAAATTTCACCTCAGGCTGAGAAAGGTAAACCTCAAGGCCACATCAAACCATTTAGCCTCGTAGCTAGCCCTACGGGGCAGGAGAAGGCTCTCTCCGGTCTATCTCGGTAAAATCTTCAATAGATGAGATGACCAATAAGGTAACACTGATATTAGGCTAGTAAACTGATCAAAAAGGTTGATTTAGGGTTTTTAGGGTTTTTGGTGGCAATTTGAGGAGAGGGCAATTTTGGGTGCGGGGATTGGACACAGTTTCTGCAGGGGGTTCTTTGGGGCGAGGTAGGAGACAGTACTGATGCCTTTGATTGAGGTGGATGATCAGGAATGACAGGTGAGGAGCCAAGGAGAGAAAACAATAACTTTGAATTCCCCTTAGACAATAAAAAACATTGAAATTAAACAAACTTAAAAGCAGAGCATGGCAAGCATGAATTCTTACTTTAACACTTCATTTGTTTAATGTGCAGAAGTAAAAGAAAGGAAATGATTCACATAACACACTTACAAGTACATTTAGAAACACACCATCAACAAATGAATCCACAAGAATCCCAAAGAGGACTGCAAAACCCTGGTCTTCCTTAGCCAAAAATTCCAGAGATACAGTGAAATAATACAATGATAGCTTCTCCCTCAAGAGTCCAACCATGAAAATGAGCAAGAAAGTACATAATATAGATGATCTAACCTCTTTCCCTACCTCCATGGGTCGAGCTCACTATCCTAGGAGCTGTTTCAACCACTTCTAAACTAAGCACTACAAACTAGGCAGTCAAAACAACTTGCTTCTATAAGCTAGGAAACCAATTCATTCATTTAATATTTACCCTTTTCATGAATGAATCTTCTAGGAGTGTTACATAAGAGTAAAAATGTCTTTCAAGTACAATAATTACATCAAAGATAATCATAATTCACCCCAAAAAGTCAAACTGGGTCAAACTGCGTTTTTTGGGCTATACAGTGCATTTCTGGACAAAACTGCCTGACAGGTCGCGCGCCACTGCCTGACGGGTCACGCGCTTTTGGAGCCATGTTTGGGGCACTTGCAGGTGGCCAAATTGAGCAAACGTGGGCTTGTTGGAAGGGTCTGTGAGTCTACTTTCCAACCCAACTAGAATTTCTGAATTTGGAGTTCATTTACCCTGTCAAAACTCAAATCTCCCAAGACTGCTTTCTGCAATTCAAAAAAGTGGCAGAAAGTCAATTTTTGCATGTATTTTGACTTTCTAGAGGCCTAAAACTTCACCAAATCTCAAGTACATCCATGAGCATATGTAACTTTGCATGACAAATCTGGAAATGATGAGTTTTGGTCAAAAGGGGTTGCCCTGATGTAGGGTCGCGCGGGGGGTGAGACCCGTTAATGGGAAAAACCTGCAAATTGCCAAAAAATGCCAAAATTCACCCAAAATTCTCAAAATTTCTTGGGATTTGTGCTGTGGCTAGGCTATTTAGTGCCTTGATCCTTGAGTGAAGCCTCAGCCAAGATACGGAGGGGATTTGGCCTCTTTCTCCTTTTCAGTGCCTCGGTCAACTGCCTTTGAAACATTTTCATCTTTGCCTTGCACACATGCATTCTTGCCCAGTAATGGTTCTTCATGTTCCTTAGCAATCTCTTCTCTTGGTTGGCCTTAGCCAATAGCCTCTCCAAGTGTGCATTGACCTGGATGAGCATGGACTCCCTATCAGCAGGCAATAGGTCACCGGGCCTCCTTCTGTTCAAGTTTCGGTCTCCTCTAATCCTCCATAGCTCATCAAGGACTTTCTCATCCTCTAACTGTTTGTTGCGCTGTTCCAATTATGAGATTGTCCATTGTGCTCCCTCTAAACTCCTCTGCAAGGCATCATTTTCAGCTCTGAGATGCTGAATGATCTCCTTTGCCTCTTGGCTAGGAGAACTGGTCTCAAGATCCACAAGCTCAATATCCGGAACTCCTGATGGCCCCTCATGACTCATGGGCTGCTTGCCCCTCCCTGGTACCTGTGCTGGTGAAGAAAGCGAGGCCCCTTCCACCTGATGTGGAGATAACACTCGCTGAGCTGATGATGAAGGCGAGACCCCTTCCACCTGCTGTGGAGATAGTACTCGCCTAGCTGCTGCAAATAAGGCCCTTGGGCCTTTCTGATAGGTAATCAGAGGTGAGGAGCTGACATGTCTAGTGACAGGGATGTCATGCTGCTGAGATGGTCCTCCCTCCTCGTGAACAACCTCGGGATGTGGCGAGGGTGGTGCTGTGAAAAACTCCCGAGAGATGAACTCCTCCCATGAGATGCCCTGCTGAGTCAACTGATGCAATACTACAAGCTGAATCAAACCATAATGGTATAGGCTCCTATACTGCTGTGCCGGGCTCTTCCTCTGCAACATGGGCACCATCCTCTGAATGTTCTGATAGAAGAAAACCGGGATGTTCATCATCCTCACTCGGGTGAAGTGCATCATGAGGCGAATATGATATGAATATACCTGTGAAAATCTGCCCTCACAGGTGAAATAGTGCATAATGAGCCTCATCATGGGAGCATATTCGCTCCTAAGAAACCTGAATGGAAACACACCTGCCAAATGTCTCATAAATGGTGGTCGGACAAAAGGCTCAAAGTGAACATTATCCAGCACCTTGCGCTTGTTCCACACCTCCCCAACATTAGGTATCCCTGTGGCATGTGAGATCACCTCGGGTGTCAATGTAAAGTCTACCCCTGCAAGGTTGACATGTCCATCATGCAAGTGTAAGACAAATAGGCGAGCCAACTCTCTATGGTGCTGAATCCGTGAGATCCTCTCACAAAACTCATAGCATGACATATACTGAAAACATGTGACTGCCATAGGACAAGCCTGTAATTCTGCTAAAGAGGTGGGCTCCTCTCGCTTATGATGTCCACCCTTTCCACCCTTATGAGGCCTCCTCTGTACCTCAATCTCTGAAGCTGATGACTGGTCATCACTCTGCTCATATGTTTCGGTTTCTGACATGTTTGAGGAGCAGAGTGGACAAAATGTACTGCTGTTTCTGCCTTTAAAAGTGTTGAATTCTATGTTGTTTCAAGGGGACAAGGACATGAGGGAAATGTTAGGGGAGGGACCTTTTTACAAGGAATTGGGAATATATGAATATAACAGGGAATTTAAGGAAAACATTGCAAACAATTATTGCATATAGGAATACATGTTTATAATCAGGAATATTGGGAAATCATTTGCAAAAATCACTGCATATGGGAATACATGTATAGAAAGTGAACATATGGGAATATGAATACATGCATTAACAGGGGAAAATAGGGAAACATATTTACAAAACTCTTTACATATTCACCAACAAATTCTTGTGTTTACACATGCATATGGTGCAGCAAGATTAGGGTTTGAGTTTTTTTGATGCTTTGGGAGAGGGGTAGGGTTTGCATTTTTAGTGATTAGGGAGAAGGGAGGGTTTGCATTTTATTTATAAAATAGTATGGGAAAATAGATATAAATACAAATGTGAGTGGAAAGGGGAAGGAGGGAAACAATTACAAAGGGAAAAAACCTTGAAACAACACAAACCCTAGCACATTTTAACCATTAATATTGCAGTCATATGAAGCCTCTTCCACTTGCACAATTTGATTCTTAAACACAAGCATGAGGGCCTTCAATCATAACCAACAACCAAATTGAAGTGTAGAGGGCCTACCTCAAACAACTTGAAGATTTGGAGGGAGTTTGAGCGATTTTGAGTTGAGTTTGCAGGGGGAACGTTGACGGGTCGCGCACCACGCCCAACGGGTCGCGCGAGCTTGACGGGTCGCGCCCGTTACAAAACAACACTGCTGGAAACCCTCTGACGGGTCGCGCGCACCTGACGGGTCGCGCACCTGGCCTGACGGGTCGCGCGACTGTCTTGAGCCCGAATTCGACCAGATTTTGCCTAAAGCTCTTGGATACTTGCTCACTCGCACTTGCCAATGCCTTGGATGCATAATGAGAGTAAAAGGAGGGAGATTGGGTTTTTATAAACTCAATTTGAAAAAATTTCATGCTCAAACCCACTTTCTAAAGTTTCTCATTGACACTTTACAAAACTGACTTTTTGGCTTCCTTTGTCCTGTAATTGACTCATTTAGTGCTTTGAATTGATTCTTTTTGCAGGTAGATCATCTGAGGGATCTAGGCAAGGGGACCAGGGTTGCATTTTGTCCACTGAACACTTTTGAAATTTCATCACTTTTTACAAAAATTTAAAATGACCTTGGCTTTAAAAACCGAGTTTTTAAATCCAAGGTGAAAATTAACTTTACAATATTGAAATTTGTGAAGAAACACTTTTAAAATCATCCCTCCGGCTTGCTGGGCACCATTTTACCTTCAGAGACATGACCTTGTAAGCATACTTGACCAAAACCCTAGGCCTAGGAAATTGAGCTCAAGACAAGACAAGACAAGCTTGAAAGAGCTTAATGGCTAAAATGACCTAAACCAGCAATACCAAGAGGGGTATAAACACACCAGCTCCTCCATCAGGGTTATGGCATGCCTAATGGGATGCAAAAATTAACACTGATGAGACACCTACCTATGCAAATGCAAAGAGTTTTGATCACTGATGGAGGGCTCAAGACCGACTCTAACAGCACCCGTGAAGGGAACAAATATATGTTACCAATCCCCCTCTATGGGATGGGTTCTTGGCAAACCTCAAACACTTTCAGCTTTTGTAGAGTCTCTCTCCTCTATAATGCATAAACCCAACAAAAATATGGTGTGCGACAATGAAAATAATCAGAGTTACAAAAGTGAGTGCAAGAATGAAAATAATAAAAAGTGAACAATGAATGGAAAACCCTCCTGTTTATAACAAAATATTGAGTTATCCTTGAATAATGAGCAATAATAAAATATTATTGATCTCATTCTTGGAATTGCCACTTGGAATATTTTATTATATTTGTTTACGAGGGAAAAAATATTTAAACTTTTATTTAGAAATAACAAATAAATAAATGATTTATTTATTATCTCAATGAATTAGTTAAGGAATAATAAACAAATATTTAATTATTCCTAAGGGATTTAGTTAAATTTAACAAAGAATAATAATTAATTAGTGATTAATTAATTATTCTTAGAGAAAAATAAGAAAAATAATAATTTATCTGTTTATTTTTAATGATTGGGTCAAATTTGACAAGGAATAATAACAAAACAGTGGTTAAATTAATTATTCCTAGAAGACAATCAAATAAATAATGGTTTATTTAATTATTCTTCATGGGTTTAACTATAAATCACTTAATAAAGGTGGTTTATTAAATAATTTCTCACAGTGAAAGCAATTTTACTATGGTAAAATTGGCTTTACATGGTGTACTTCAATCCATCTATTAAATTAAGCTAGATGATCAATTTTTTGGTGATAACTCGGACCATGGGTAGGTCTATACAAGATGACACAGCTTACATAACATAAGGGTAAGACCCTTTATGACACTTTACCATCTACGCGCTCTGCGACCACATTTTGTGGAGACTTTACATTCTTTACAACAAAACTTGGGACTTTTTGCCCCAAAACTTGGGCTTTTGCCCCAAAAGTGACCCTAGGGGACCCTATCCCAACATAGCTCCTTATTAACACCTTGCTTTAAGTCAAGTGATCTTGCAGTGTCTTTTACAAAGGGATGCCAATTCTAGGACGAAATCTTCAAGTTTTTGTACCATTTTTCATCGATTGCAGGGAGCTTAATGTTTGCATCCAAATTCTCCTCATTCACAGGAATAGTGATACTATGGACCAAGGCATTCTCCCCATTAAATATTTTGGTGAATTCTAGTGCAATTGGGGTGTAAAAACCTTGTAATTTTTCTAAGAATAAAACCCTTTTTTCCCAAAAATAATGTTCTAGATGACCTAGTTCTCACTGATTTCAACATTGTCGGGTTATTTTCTCACAATAGTTCCCTCCATTTCCACTCCTTTGTGAATCTACCTGTTTGATACACTATTGAAATTTTCCCTCTGCAAATTTTCTCCTTTATAAGCCTATCAATGTACTGCCCTTGCCTCGAATAATTGTGCCTAGTAACTTCCTTCAGTTGTTGATCCAATCCAAAAACTTTCATTTCTCAAAATTAATGCCCATTATTGTTTGTGATTCTAAATCCCCAACTGTCTAATCTCATAATTGTAATTGGACCTTGCTACAAATGTATACTACAAAATGGTGTTGTAGACTGATACAGTTACAAAATCAATATCACTGCTATGAAATGGTGGTAGTGGTGTAATGTACCATGTAGGGTGATTATTAAGTATTAAAGGTGACCATAATGGTAATATATTATTGTTGGAAATTGAGTTGAACAGTTGTGTGACACAAGGTTTGGACAAGATACAAAAATTTTATGCCAACAATAAAATTTTATAAAAAGTCATAGGAATATATAATTGGGGTACAATAAATGATAGGTAGGTCTATAGGTTAACAATCAAAAAGGATAATTTGGTAGGGGTTACCTAGTTAGGAAGGATAGGTCATGTAAGGGGAGAAATAGGTATGGAAAATGGCTAGGACATAAAATAAATGAGAGGGATAGTGAGATATGGGAGATGACTTGGGATATGTAAAAAATAAGAGGGGTAATGATCATGCTCTCCAGGTGTGACTACATAGTACAATTGATTATTAGTTATACCTTATGAAAATGTCATTAGTACTTATATACATTATAGAAATAAACTAAGAAATAGTTAAGAGTACCTGGATCGTGGTGATGGGCATGCCATGAGTAACTTTGTCGCTTCTTGTCTTCATTAAGAAATTTGATTTTAAGGAATAATATATAATGAATAATGATCATGTTTCCCTGCAAAATGGATCATACCAATGTCAATTGGTGTCAAAATAAATCATCCCAACAATGTTTTGTTAGAAATTATATATTATGGAGCAATGGAACACATAAAATATTGCAGAAATATAAACACAGAAAACGCATAAAACAAGAGAGACACAGATATACATGGTTCACCCAGTTTGGGCTACGTCCACCATGAACAACCAGTCCTTCCTTTCTATTATCCAGCAAAATGAAGAGACACAACCTACAACAGATCCGCTGTAATATCCTCTATTTTCTCTCACAGTCTCACCTCTCTATTTCCCGCTCACAGAATACACATATATCACACAGCCTCAAATACAATGCCCTCATACAAAGAGAGGGGTTGCCTTCTAGGGCAAAAAAACCTAAACTAAACATAAGTTATACCATCAGATCATCTGCCTAATGAACGGCCCAGATTGACAAGAAATTACTATACTTTTACAAGGCAATTTTACAGTTGTTTTTAGCTTCGGGGGCACTGCCCCCGAAACCCCCCGCCAAGGGGGGGCTCCCAAAGGTTGCAACCGCCCCCTCCTGGACCCCCCTGCAGCGAATATTTTACGGGCGGCGTTGCCGCCCCCATTTCAAACTGGGGTCCAATGTGGCGATACCTTTGAATATAGAAGATAATCAGGCTCCACACCCAACAATCTCCCACTTGGATATTGATTGTAGCAACTCCACCACTGCTCCATTTGCTGGAAAATGACTCCTCTTTGGACCTGGCTATTTCCCATCTCCATCGTCATCCTTGAAGACCAATTGAAACTGAGCATATTTTCAGTTTCTCCCTGGTTACAACTTTTGTTAGCATATCTGTAGGATTCTGGCTAGTGTGTATCTTTTCTAGCTTCAACTCTCCATCTTCCAACATTGATCGTATGAAATGGTACTTGAGCTGTATGTGTTTAGTCCTGGAATGAAATGCTGAGTTCTTTGCAAGATGAATGGCACTTTGGATATCACTGTATAACATGCCCATATCATGCTCCTTACCCAATTCACCCATAAACCTTTGTAACCAAATCATTTCTTTACTAGCCTCTGTAGCAGCAACATACTCTACTTCTGTTGTTGAAAGTGCAACAACACTTTGGATTTTTGAAAGCCAACTGACAGTTGTTCCTCCAACAGTAAATACATATCCTGTAGTGCTCCTCCTGTTATCTTTGTCACCTTCCATATCTGCATCAACATATCCTTGTAGGGAGATGTTTGAACCACCAAAGCATAATGCTTGATTTGTGGTACCTTTCAAATATCTGAGAATCCATTTCACTGCCATCCAATGTTCCTTTCCTGGATTGTTCATGTACCTGCTTACAACTCCCACTGCATGTGCAATATTAGGCCTTGTGCAGACCATTGCATACATTAAGCTTCCAACTGCTGATGCATATGGAACTTTAGACATATAATCCATGTCTTCTTGGGTCTTTGGGCACATTTCCTTGCTAAGTTTGAAATGGCTAGCAAAAGGTGTACTAACTAGTTTTGCATTGTGCATGTTAAATCTTTTCAACACCTTTTGTATGTACTCATTCTGAGACAATGTTAATTTACGATTTTTCCTCTCTCTAGTTATTCTCATACCAAGGATTTGTTTTGCAGCTCCCAAATCCTTCATTGCAAATGAATTTGCCAATTTTCTTTTGAGCACATTTATTTCCTGCATGTTAGATCCTGCAACAAGCATGTCATCTACATACAATAACAATAAAATATAGTTGTCATCATTTTGCTTTTTCAAATAAACACAATGATCAGAGTGACATCTAGTATAACCTTGTTCAGACATAAACTTGTCAAATTTTAGATACCACTGCCTTGGAGCCTGTTTTAAGCCATACAAGCTCTTCTTCAACTTGCACACTAGTTTCTCCTTCCCTTTCACCTCATATCCTTGTGGCTGCTACATATATATCTCTTCCTCCAAATCCCCATGGAGAAAGCTTGTCTTTACATCTAACTTCTCAAGAATCTGCAAAAATTCAGCTGCTACAAGACTTAAAATAGTTCTGATTGAAGTCATTTTAACAACAAGAGAAAATATTTCATCAAAATCAATACCTTTCTTCTGTGCAAACCCCTTCACCACAAGTCTAGCTTTATACCTCTGTTTTCCTCCATCTTCTTCCTTCAGCTTGTAAACCCATTTATTCTTCAATGTAGTTTTTCCTACAGGCAACCTGACTAAATCCCAAGTTTGGTTATGCATTAAGGAGTCCATCTCTTCTTCCATGGCTACCTCCCACTTCTTCCTACTTTCAACCTGCATTGCTTCTTCATAACATTCGGGTTCACCGGAATCAGTCAACAATAAATAATATAATGAAGGAGAGTATCGTTCAGGGGGTCTACTTATCCTAGTAGATCTTCTAACACCATTTCAGGTGTTTGGGGTGCCTGTTGTTGTTGTGGTGGTTGTTGTTGTTGTGCTTGTTGATTATTATTATTTTCAGGCACCTTTACTTTTTCAGTGATTTCATCAAGAACTGCGTATTCCTTGTTTTCCTTTTCCTATTTCTTTTCCTGCAACTGATTCTTATACAAGACCTTTTCATTGAATATTACATCTCTGCTCCTAATGATTTTGTGATTTTCATAATCATATAAGCGATAACCAAAATCATTAACACCATATCCAATAAAGGTACATTTCTTTGACTTTGCCTCAAGCTTTGTTCTATTTTCTTTATCAATATGGACAAAGGCCTCACAACCAAAAGGCTTTAAAATAGAGTAGTTTACCTTTTTACCTGTCCATGCTTCCTCTGGAACACCACCATCCAAGGAACTTGAAGGCCCTCTGTTTATTAGATAAACAGTAGTATCTACAGCATCTACCCAAAACTGTAAAGGCAATCCTGCATGCAATCTCATGCACCTTGCACGCTCCATGATTGTTCTGTTCATCCTTTCTGACACACCATTTTCTTGTGGTGTTCTTGGAACTGTCTTCTCTCTGCTAACTCCGTGCTCTGAACAGTACCTATCAAACTCCTTGCTGCAATATTCACCTCCATTGTCTGATCTAAGACACTTCAATTTCTTTCCTGTCTCAATCTCAACCAAAGCTTTCCATTTCTTGAAAGTATCAAATACATCAGATTTATTCTTAATATAATAAATCCAAGTTTTTTTAGTTGCATCATCAATAAAAGTAACATAATAACGAGAGCCACTGAGATATGATACCTGAGTGGACCCATACATCTGTATGCACAAGATCTAATTTTCATTCTTCTTTTCTTTCCCAACTCTGAGAAATTTGACTCTCTTCTATTTTCCATAAATGCAATTCTCACAGAAGTCCAAATCAACATTCTTCAAACCCGGCAACAAAATCCTTGAGTGAAGAATCTTCATCCCTTTTTCACTCATGTGTCCGAGCCTATGATGCCATAATGTTGCATCTGCTCCTTTGGAAGTTAAAGCATTAACAGAGTTAGAAATACCATTGCATAAATACAATGTATCAACCTTTTCGCCTTTTGCTATTACTAGGGCTCCTTTGGTGACCTTCCAAGTTTTATCTGTGAAAGTTGTCACACAACCTTCACAGCCTAACTGCCCTATTGAAATCAAATTTTTCTTTAGATCTGGAACATGCCTTACCTCCTTTAATAGCCATTGGTTCTCGTTCTGCTGTTTTACAAGAACCTTACCCATTCCAACGATTTTACAAGGTTTATCATCACCTAGACGAACATGCCCAAAATCTCCTTGAACATAGTCATGAAAATATTTCTTATCAGGTGTGGCATGGAATGAAGCCCCTGAATCTACCACCCAGGAATCAGTAATATTTTCGAAAGAAAGAATCAAAGCATCTTGTAACACCTCACCTGTCACATTTGCTTCATAATTGTTTTCTTGTTGTGCATCTCCTTCTTTTCCCTTCCGAGATGTACAGTCTTTCTTTAGGTGTTCTTTCTTTCCACATTTCCAACACACTATCCCCGATCTGGACTTGGATCTGCCTTTCCTTGATTTACTGCGATATCCTGAGCTCTTTCCTCTTTCAATTTCTCTTCCTCTAGACTCTGCACTCAAAGCATTTCCCGATGTCTCACCGGAGCTTTTCTGTCGCATGTCCTCGCTAAGGATAGCACCGACAACATCATCAAACTTTAAATTACTAGATCCAGAAACAGAGTTACTAATGGCCATTACCAAACCATTCCAACTTTCTGGTAATGAGCACAAAATAACAGAGCTCTAACTTCATCATCAAAGTTTACCCCTACAGAACTTAACTGACTTGTAACTGTATTAAAATCATTTAAATGGCCTGCAACAGATCCACCTTCTGATATCTTCATATTAAATAAACGTTTCATAAGAAATACCTTGTTTGAGGCCGAGGGTTTTTCATATAGTTTCGAAAACGCCTGAATCAAACCCTCTGTCGTGGTTTCCTTCGAAATGTTGAAGGCGACTAATGCAGCAAGGCACAACCGTATTGTTCTGAGTGCCTTTCTATTGAGAAGGTTCCATTCTTCGTCTATCATACCCATCGACATCTTTGATTTTCCGCCCAATGGTAGGTATAGATCTTTCCGATACAGATAATCTTCCATATGCATCTTCCACAGCGAGAAGTTTTGGCCATTAAATTTCTCGACCCTAAACTTACCATCTTCCGCCATTTCTCCCACTCGAACCAGGAACCCTTCTTTCCTGCGAGTTTATCAGCCAAATAGACCTTCGGCTCTGATACTAGTTGTTAGAAATTATATATTATGGAGAAATGGAACACATAAAATATTGCAGAAATATAAGCACAGAAAACGCATAAAACAAGAGAGACACAGATATACGTGGTTCACCCAGTTTGGGCTACGTCCACCCCAAACAGCCAGTCCTTCCTTTCTATTATCCAGTAAAATGAAGAGACACAACCTATAGTAGATCCGCTGCAATATCCTCTGTTTTCTCTCACAGTCTCACCTCTCTATTTCCCGCTCACAGAATACACATCTATCACATAGCCTCAAATACAATGCCCTCATAAGAATAGAGGGGTTGCCTTCTAGGTCAAAAAACCATAAACTAAACATAACTTCTGCCATCAGATCATCTGCCTAATGAATGACCCAGATTGACTAGAAATTACTATAGTTTTACAAGGCAATTTTACAGCTGTTTTTAGCTTCGGAGGTGCCGCCCCCATTTCAAATTGGGGTCCAATGTGGCAATACCTTTGAATATAGAAGATAATCAAGCTCCACACCCAACATGTTTATTTATTACTACTATTTTTTTTTCTCTTTTTTTTTCCTTCTTTCTTTGTTTTTCTTCGAACTCTACAAGTTGGAATCCCAGTTTTCCAACACAAGATCTTCCAATTGCACTAAAAAACAGTTTTCACAATTAGAAGTCTTATTTCTAGTGATTCCAACCAGGAACTATTTTTCTAACATTACCAGTGCTGGTAACGCCTAGAATCCAAGTTTTCACTACCAGCTCTTCGTCTTCTTCTTCTTCTTCTTCTTTTTTAACAATTGTGGACTAGAAAATTAAAGAGTTTTAGAAGAAGGTGAAATATCCACTTTCTCTATAACTTTTATATAGAAATGTTCTTCCAACCCATTAATCCATTCTTCTTTGGATTGGGTTTTCTAGTACACTTTTAACTAGTGTCTAATGGCCATTACAGGTGTTTGTACCTCATCGAAAGTATGAAGTCATACTGACCCATTACCAAATATTGTCTCAATTTCATAAGGCCCCAGCCACAGGGTATAAAGTTTACCTTTAAAATCCTTTTACCTCGAATCAAACAGAGGGCCCAATACCCTTCTTTAAATTTCTTTTTCTTTATGAACTTATCATGCCATTTTAAGTGTTGTTATTGCACAACTTTCGTCTAATGAAGGAAATATTTCGAATCTCATAAATCTCATTAAGCTGATTTTGTCAATTATTTTGTGTCTTGTAGAGATCCATCCCTACTTGCAAGGTGGTCCTTAATGTTTTGGTCTTGAATTTTATAGGCAGCACAACTTTCTTTCCATACGCAAGCT
Organism: Pinus tabuliformis; assembly: GCA_031772625.1. Lineage (NCBI taxonomy): Eukaryota > Viridiplantae > Streptophyta > Pinopsida > Pinales > Pinaceae > Pinus > Pinus tabuliformis. The sequence goes on along the minus strand of CM062811.1, from coordinate 220,988,361 downwards.
CATTTGTAGTGAAACCTGTAGTATTTCTCTACGGGATCTTATAGGCCCACAAGGCTTCTGGCATCTTTTTAGCCCAATATTTATGATGTTTTTGTGTTGTCTTTGTCAAGATATTTTCAATACCTTATTGGTAGCTTCAAAATATCCATTAGCTTGCATATGGTAGTAAGTAGACATTTGATGCTTGATCCTGAACCTCTCGGTGAGATTTTGGATAATTTTGGAGGTCAACTGACTTCCATGGTCTGTGAAAATTTCTTGAGGTATGCCAAATCAAAAAAAGATTTATTCATATAGAAATTCATCCAATGTGTGTTAAATTTCCTTTGTTAAGGCCTTTCTCTCCACCCACTTAGTCACATAATCTATACAAACTAAGATGTATGCATTTTTCTTTGATGGTGGATTAATTGGCCCCACAAATTCAAGGGCCCACTTTTCAAAAGGCTCCAACATTATCTGTGGTTTTAGTGGCATCTCATCATATTGCAATGGCTAACCCATCCTTTGACACTTATCACAACTCTGACATATTTCTTAGTGTCCCTAAAAATTGTAGGTTGGTAGTATCCCTGTTGTAGAATTTTATTTGTAGTCCTTTTTTCTACAAAGTTCCCTCCACAAGGCGCATCAAGACAATACCTCAAAATGTCGCAAATTTTGTCTTCCCAGACACATCTCCTAATCCATAGGTGGAAAATGTTATGGAAGTCTTCTTGCTTTTGGGAACGGGTCCCCTAGGGTCAATTTTGGGGTTAAAAGCCCAAGTTTTGGGGCAGAAAGCCCAAGTTTTTGTATAAAAAGTGTAAAGTCTGAGCATTTTGTGGTCACGGAGTGTGAAGATGTGAAGTGTCATAAAGGGTTTCCGCCCTTAGTTTATTTAAGTAATGTCGACTTTAGGAGATCTACCCATGGTTCGCAGGCCATGGGATTGTATAAAAAGGGAAGTCTTAGAAGAGTATAAGGGAGTCCAATTCAGCATTGGTATGTTTTGAGCCATTGATGAATGTAATGGGTCTGTGAGAGCTAAGAGAGAGGAGTCTTAGCATAGGAAAGAGGCTCTCCAACTTTTTGCATGGAGGCCTAGGGTAGAAGTCCACAGCTGAGTGCGCAGACCCCTACATCTGTGCGCACAGGGCAGTTAGTCTGTAAAGAAGATCTGAAGCATCAATAAAGAGAATTATTTTGGAATTGTTTGTGTATGATCTATTTTAATTCTGTTATAAATTCATGTGATTATGTTATGATGAATAATGGATTTATGTTTTAAGGTTGTCTTGAGGCGTGAATCCATATGATTTGCTTTGTTATATGAACGCAAGTAAGAATATCAATTTACGAGAAGATCATCTTAATGCATGTTGAAGTTATCAGATACTTAAGCTAACCTGGGTAAATACAAAAGTAAGAGTAATTATAAAGGCGTGTAAGAGTCTGACCTGCTTGTTTAGGGTACGCGAAGGATAGTCGTAGACCTTCGCAGAGGTCTAGGGGATGACTAAAAGGAGTATATTGATAAGCCCTAAAAGGCTTACCAACCTGTATGAAAGAAGGTTTAGGGTATAAAATGACATCACTACCATCTCTGGGTGCAGAAAATTGGTTCCTGCATTCTGCCATACTGCTTCGGGTGAGACTTCAGTCTGCACTCTGTTGATTGATGCCAAAAGATCTAGTAGTGTAGGGATTTTCTTTGCTAACTAATGCTGAACCTGGGTTAGGGCCCATCAAGCCAACAAATGGTTCTGTTTCAGGACAGGGATCTGCATAAAGAGATGTACAATGTCGCATCAATGGAATCCAACTAAGAAAGAGATTGAAGACTCGTTGGATAGAAAGATCCACGAACTCGTGATGCGAGAGAATAGGAATCCACGATTGATGAAATAACAGTGGTTGGATAGATATCTATACATAGAGATACATGAAATCTTCTTCTATTCCTTCCGAGTTGAATTATACGAGTGGATTGCGAAATTGGTAGACGACCAAGGAAGGTGGAGGCTTGATGGTCCAATAGTCTAGACCCTAGAGTTAGTGCAGAGATTAGAAGCCTCTAAAGATAAGATCACATGCATTGTCAATCATTGGCTCGATTGTATCATACAAGGATTCATGATAGAGTTCGTGGTCGATACTTTGGTCAGTTATAGCGAAGCAGAGCACTGCTTCTTCAAGGGATTGCGAGGTAAGTATTTAAGGTCTTTAAATACTTGGATTAAGATGCTCTTGTGTGAAAAGCAGGTTATGCAGCTACCTTGATGTTTGGAGCTACATGAAGTGGAAAGATCTTCAGGGATAGAGGGAAAACATGCTTTGAATATAGCCCACTAATTGGACCTCCTTTGAGTGACGACGAGGAAGAAGCACATGCTTCTTCGTAGAGCATTGTTCAACTGATAAGACAAGGGTTACGACGAATACCCCATCCACCAACACCACCTCCATCTTCACCTCCACCACATACGTCTTCACCCACACCACCACCACCATCCAATATGGAAAATTACGTAAAATTGACTGTATTTAAGGGGTCAGGAACTGAGGACCTAGACCAATTTTGGTTCATCGTGGAGGCCATATGGGAAGCTTAGGGTATTACAGATGATCAGATGAAGAAATCAATGTTGGTTACTTCTTTGCAAGAATGCACACTAACATGGTACATTAAGTATTACATTGATAACCTGATGGCTTCATTAGCAGATATTCAGACCGCGCTGAATAAGGAATTCAGCAAGCCCAAATACGAAGCTCAATTAATTGTGGGATTCAAGGAGATCATGATGAAGGCTGGAGAGACACCCTAGGATTTGGATGATAGGTTGAAGTGCACAATCTGTGAAGCCAATATGAATCTTATGGATGGGCAGCACCGTGAATGGTTTGTGGCTTCTTTCCTACCTCATCTAAGGGTTGTTTTGTCACAACAAAAGATTGGTGCCTGAAGTGCAAAAGTCAGGGGCATGACAAAGATCACTATCCAGTCTTCGCGAATTATGTTGTAGTGGAGGGAGTGATGCCTCTGAGGTCGGAAGCTCAAGCAGGTCCAAGTACAAGGCTTGTGCTATGGTGTGTTATCTATCAGGTAACTGCAAAAACATGTGACAAACAATTTCCATTTGTTGCAGAAATTTGTACAGACACCTCAATAGCTCTTCTGCAACTTCTATCAATTAGTGGGTCATGATGAGCATAATTGCCGTAGTTATGAGCTAATGATGGATAGAACACCTACATATAGGGGAGTACGAGGCGAATTTTAGGGGCAAAAATGAGGCCAAGGTGGATGAGGACCTCTAGAGGTCGGGGACAGGTCATTTGTTACAACTGTGGAGGACTAAGACACTACACGTGAGATTCCATGAACTCGACACGTCTGTCATGTGGATATTATACTCAGTTTGACCATGTAACAGAGGATTTCCCTGTATTATTAGCTAATATACGTAAAAATGTGGCACAACCTCAGCAACTGACTCAGAACCTATAGATAATGAGGGCTTAGCCTCGCGAGGAGGATCCTAAGGTAAATATTGTGTTGCGGAGTGGAATGATGATTGATGAAGATAAGGGGAAGAAACCTGAAGAAGGTGGATGGGTCCACAAAGCACTAGAAAAGGAGATTGGTTTTGATCTAGAGCACGCAAGGGAAATGTTCATGGAAGCAAAGAAAAGCTTCACTAAGGCCTCTACATCAGGAAGTCAGGAGAAGCTAGCTGAAGAGATGGACCCTTCCATGCTTACTACTTTGTTGGAGACCTGTATGAGGCTATTGCACGATAGAAAGGATGTGAAAGGAATACAGGAGCTGGTAAATAAATGCAATGGAAAAGAAAATTCTCCTGACGGACCGTGTGTAGTCAGGAAGATTGGTAAGAATAAGGCAAGAACAGGGCATGAGATGAGGCTCACCGTGCAGATAGGATAATATGAGATGGATCAAGTTATTCTGGATCTGGGGTCAACACGAATGTTTTGCCTAAATAGACATGGGAGAGGATGGGGAGACCTACATTGCAGTGGTCTCTTATTAAGTTAAGAATGGAAAATCAACAGAAAATCATCCCCATGGTAAGATTGCAAGGAGTAACAGTTGATATTGAGGGCGCGAGTGCATTGGCTGATTTTGAAGTGATAGAGATTGTGGATGATAGCGATCCCTACCCTGCAATCCTTGAAATTGATTTAGGTACTAACATGAATGGGGTAATCAATTTTAAGAAGCAAAAGATGATATCTGAGAAGAAAGCCCTCTATGTAGTAGTGCCCCTAGACCCTACAGAAGGATCACACTATACTAAATTGCTCCACAATTATGAAAGTGATGATGATTTGGACTAGATTTATAAGATAACTGTGCAAGGTTAGAATTAGGTGAATCTGAAAGCAGATGGACGCATTTCCTAGGACCGTGAAAGTTCTTGCACATCAGATTTAGATGAGGATTTGGATCACTTGCAGAATCGACTGTATGAAGTATCTACATCGTGTTGTAATATGATGACCAAGTCGTTGCATTGTGTATCATCAGAGGTAAGGAGTCTACCCTATTATGATGGTTTAAATGTTGGAAATAATACTGAGAGGGCACTGAATCAGTATTATCAGATCAAAAATTTTATTTCCCAAACAGATTTATATATGCTACTTCAGTGAAGTGAACTAGCATGTACATGTGACCGTGCTTAAAGAAACCAGTGTATATGCAGAGAACTTGTGATTTAGAAAGTTTATCATGCGTTGAGCTTAAACCAGTATATCAGAGATTTATTAGACAGTGTAGTACAAGCATAATAGAGTATCACACATAAGAAACACACATGAACACCAAGATTTAAGGTGGAAACCTAATGTGGGCAAAAACCACCTGTTGTTGTTGTCTCCGTCTTCTTTTAAAAATAAGAAAATTTGTTTACAATCTTGTAATTGTGCAGAATCATACTAGTACGCAGGCTTCTACCCGCAGAAGGTTACAACCTTCTCATTTTTTCCAGCTTCTAGTGGAAGGGAGCTACAACCCTCTAGCTCTTGTACTAGCCAATATGTTTACTAGTACATAGGTTCTAGCCTATAGAAAACTCCACTCTTCCACCAGGGACCACGTTTCATGAATTTTCAGATTAGATACTCTTGGATCACAACACTACAATTTGAAGGCCACATTTCATCAAATTTTCACACTAGACCCATCAAAGCCTTTTAAACTTAAACTACATCAACCAATATTCAGTTAATCTGAACAACCAGATCACTGACACCAAAACATTGTGCTGAACCCAGAACCCTGCATCATCATCCAGAACCAGCTGTAACCTCAAAAATCATGCATTAGAGTGTATACGCTACTTGGTTGAGCCCGACCTGCATGTATACACTACTTCCTTTAACCCAACCTGCGTATATCTCTACATATATTGAATCATAAGCCTCTAAACCATAAACTATACTAATCAGTGACATTCTAAAGATTTACTGTCATATTACAGAGTTCAAAACAGATAGTATCAAGGATCACCCTTCCTTCTCAATCAATCAATCAATCAGACTCAATTTCCTTATACAACAGTTCTACATTCAGATCTAAGAGGACTTCATTGACAAACAATAGTAAAACAACAGAATTTGATCAGATAGATCAGTCAGATCTGAACATAAGCTTTTGTTTTTGTATACGCTACTTGAAAGATTCAAACCTGCGTGTACACGCACTTTGGCTGAGATGAACCTGCATACAAATCTGCAAATTTTTTGACTCAGAACTTTGCTACAATTTCAAACTTCAAAAAAACCCATATCATGGTAGATAACAAGTAGAATAGGTGCAAAACATCAGATCTGGTCTCAACCAATATTAGATCATTCAAGAATAAGTCATTTCAAGTCTCATGATTCTTGATCCAATGTCGAACTCAAGGTTCACATGAAAATTTCAGATCCAATCCAAACATAACCTTGCAATGTAATATATATACTCCAGATAGAAGTATTCCTTAGAATATCATTGCTTGCACACTTTGGCCTAATAATCTTCTCCTCCTTATATACTCTTAGGCCTTTCTCAATACCTTGGACCAAATGCCTCGGACCAATTACCTTGGACCAAAATACCTTGGATCAAATACCTTGGACCAAAAACTTGGTTTTCCAACATGTATGCGCTTTTCCTCTAGTGAAAGTGCGTGTACACATTATACGCTACTTTTTTTCTGTTAAACCGCGTGTATACACGGCTTGGAAAAAGTGAACTAGTGTATGCCTCTCTTTCTTCATTCTTTGGAGTTTGATCTGTAATCCTCTGTTGTTAACCTATTGCACTGTGAACTTTTTTCTGAGTGAGTTGCCATCAAGGACAACACCTGTATCATAATGCCAACAATCTCCCCCTTTGGACTTGATGGCAACAACAACACCAAGACACTCTCCCCCTTTGACATCAAGAGCAAAGGGCAAATGAAGACTCCCATATGCTATTCATGCTCTTCCCTGGGTATATGTTGAATTTCCTGATTGAGCTCCCCTTTTTACATGTTGAGATGCACTGAAACCATCCATGCTCCCCCTGAGGACAAGCAGAGTCTGAAAAAAATATTCTCCAAAGGAATAACATGACTCTATAGCTCAACTATGTGAGTATGAACTTCTTATCACCAATGACTCATACATACATCCATCTCCCAACCAAGTGGGGATATACCAAATTTGACTCATCCACCCAACCAAGTGGGGATATACCAAATTTGACTCATCCACCCAACCAAGTGGGGATATACCAAATTTGACTCATCCACCCAACCAAGTGGGGATATACCAATTATTTATACATGATAGAAATATAATTACATCATCCATCTTATGCAAAGTGGGGATACAAATTACAACATTTGTCCAATAGGACTCGTTCCAATGTATGAGAAGACATATCACTCCCTAGACTTTTACATGACTTAAGCAACAAAAGTATACATATTTGAAGCCATAACTAGACTCAGAAATGATAATGCCAACAATGCAAAATGTGAGTGAAGGATAACGCTCCCCCTGAACCTATGCTACCTGTGCATTGTTAACAAGTCAATGATCAAGACATCTTTGTTAGTTAGATAAAAATTAATGAACAGAGCATATCAATAGATTGTAATCATCAACAACAAATAGAGCACCCATATCAGAGTCTTCCCTACTTTTTTTCTTGTCTAAAAAACATATATGCTCCTTGACCCATAGAAACCCGCGTGTGTACGCGACTATACTTCATGAAACATGTGTATAATAAACTTTCTCTGAAAAATTAGATTTAACAGCAAGATGATTTAGCAACTACTCCCAACATTTGTCTGAGATATTCAAATGTTTCTTTGGGCAGTGGTTTAGTGAATATATCAACAACCTGTTCTTTGGAGGGAACATACTCCAATTTTACCTTTTGTTCAAGAACTTGTTCACGTAGAAAATGGTATTTGATGGGTATGTGCTTGGTCTTGGAGTGCATGACTGGATTCTTTGAAATACTGATGGCACTTGTATTATCATATAGAACGGAGATCGGTGGAGTATATGTGATATGAATGTCTTGCAAGGTTTGCATCATCCAAAGTAGTTGTGTGCAACAAGATGCAACAACCACATATTCTTCTTCAGCAGTAGATAAAGTAATTGAACTTTGTTTCTTGCCAAACCAAGACACTAACCTGGAACCCATATAGAATGCACCAGCACTAGTGCTTTTTCTGTCATCAAAACTTACTACCCAATCTGCATCTGTATATGCATGAAGAGTAATATTTGCATCTCTAGGATACCATAAACCAAAGTCCTGAGTTCATTGAAGATATTTGAAAATTCTTTTGACTACCTGAAGGTGTGATTCCTTTGGGTTTGCTTGGAATCTTCCAGCTATTCCTATTGCATTCATGATGTCAGGTCGGGTACCTATTAGATAAAGCATACTACCAATCATGGATCTGTAAGTTGGTTGATGTACTGCTAATGATTCATAATTTGAGCTAAGACTGCATCTTGTTACCATTGGGGTACATACAGGTTTAGAATCTTCCATTCTATACCTTTTCAAGATCTGTTTGAGATATTTGATTTGTGAAAGAAAAATACCATCTTTATTTTGTTGAACTTGTAGACCAAGAAAATAGGTAAGTTCACCAAGAAAAGACATTTCAAATTCTTGTTGCATTACTGAAGCAAAATTCTAACTCATGGATTCTTCATTGCTACCAAAAAAGATATCATCAACATAAACAATAATAATTAGAAATTTATCAATTTCAATCTTTGTATATAGATTTCTATTTGCTGAACCTTTTGTAAAACCTTGTTGGTGTAGATATTTATCAAGGCAGTAATACCAGGCCCTTGGAGCCTATTTCCTGAACATTTGCAGGAGTTACATATTCATCTAGCATAGCTTAAGCCATTTGTTGAACTATTCTATTCATTCTTTCAACCACACTGTTTTGCTGAGGAGTCCTTGCGGTGGAGAATTACCTTGTTATTCCATGTTATTCACAAAAGTCAAAGAATTCATCCAAGGTAAATGCCCCTCCTCGATCAGATCTGAGGCATTTTATTTTCCAATCTGATTCATTTTCAACCAAAGCTTTGAAGGCTTGGAACTTTTCAAAAGCTTCATCTTTATGCTTTATAATACCTATCCAAGACATTCTTTAAAAATCATCAATGAAAAAAATAAAGTATTCTTCTCCACGAGGTGACTTTTTCCTTGATGGTCAACATAAATCAGTATGGACAAGTTTGAGAGGCTTACTAATTAACCCTTCCTTTTCCATGAATTGAACTCTTGTTTGCTTGCTGATTTGACATGAAAATATTGTATTTTCTGGGAAGCTGATATCTGGAAGATCACGAACAACCTTGAATTTGCATGATTTTCTTATTTGAGAAAAGCTTAGATGTCCCAATATTCTATGGCACAACCAATTTTCATCATTTTTGCTTAGATAGCATTGTTTTTGTCCTCCCTTGAGTATGTATAAGTTCTTTGGAGTTCTTGTACCTTTGATCATGGTCTATCCTGTATCAAGCTCAAGAACAACACACCCATTTGATCGAAAAACCACTTCATTTCCTTGATCACACATTTGACTAACGCTCAACAGCTTATGCTTTAAACTATCTACATACATAAAATTTCCAGCTTTAACCTTTTCTTTCAAGAAAACATAGCCTTTACCTTTTATGATAGCAGGAGTGTCATTTCCAAATGAGACATTCTTTTCCTTTTCTAAGGAATTATATGGGTGGAGCTTTTCTTTGTCACCAGTCATGTGTTTTGAGCATCCACTGTCGATGTACCACTAATTTTCTTTTCCTTCTGCATACAAGGCTATACCACATCTTTCTGTTTGAGATTATTTTCTTCTCCATATCTTGGGATTTAATGGAGTTTTCTCTTTTTGAGATGTTTGCCGAAATTTGCTTCTGCATTCAGATTCTTCATGACCAAAGTTGTTACAAATTGAGCATTCTATTTCATTTTCATGAAGATAAAAGTTATTATAGGAATTTTTCTTGATCCCTATGAAATTCCTTTGATTTCGTGCTTCTCTAGTCATGATGGTTTTATAAGCAACACATTGAGCAGCTTTGTTTCCAAAATCATGACATGGAAAACATTGCCCATTAAAGAAGTTCCTGCGACTATCGAATCTATTGACCTAGTGATTGTAGTTTATATTGATATTCATCTTTGGAGAAAATTGAGTATGATTTACCTGAGGTTGGTTGTGGCTTCTATTCATCCTTGACGTAAATTGAGTCTAATTTACCTAGTGATATGCTTTATGCCTTTGTTGACGATTGTCATACTTTTCACTGGTCTTTGCTGCATATAGCTTTTGTGTAGGTTGAGAGCTTCTGTGATTGAGATGCTTCTTCAGTATATCCAAGACCTGTCTTTATCAGAGGAGAACTCTAAAATTTGATAATTTCATTTAAAGTTACTGATCCTTTAGCAAATCTAAGATTGAGAGATTTCGTTTTCTCAATATCCTTTCTTAGACCCACAATTTCACATTCTAGTTTTTCATTGTGTTTTTCTTTGTCAGCAAGTTGGTATGTCAAGGTATCTATAATCATATTCTTTTCTTATAAACATATTTTGATTTTAGATATTTCTTCATGAAGGTCTTCCTCTTCTAAAGCATCCCAAAAATTATCATCGTCATAAGCCATGAGAAGTTTGTAATCTTGTCCAGTTTCATATTCATCACTATTAGATAAACCATCACTACCTTCATGAGTATAGTAACTCCTTTTATTCACAACTTGTTTTCTATTCCCTTTTGCATATTCCCTTCCTTTTTTAAATTTATCTTTATGAGGACATCTGGCAGCATAATGACCGACGTTACCACAAGAAAAGCATTTGAAGGGTAATTTACCTCTAAATATTCTAGAACCATGTTGAAGCTTTTTGACAAAGTTTACCTCATCATCTTCTTCTTAAATATGTCTTGATTCATTTTGTTCTTCCTTTCCTTTTTCTGAAGCTTTGAATGTGGCTTCTCTCATATCTGATGGTCCTCCTTTTCTCATCTCAAAGGCAGTTAAGATTCCGTGAAGTTGTGTCATAGTGATCTTTTGCAAATCCTATTTTTCTTCTATGGCAGACACTTTGGATTCAAATTTAGTAGATAAGGATCTCAAAACTTTCTCAACTAAGGCAACTTCTTTAATTTCTTCACCCAAATTCTTCATACAATTGAAAACCTCATCTATATGTAGGAAGTAACTAGCTATGGTTTCATCACTATGCATCTTAAGACTTTCATACTGAATTCTAAGAGTTTGGAGCTTAGCAAGTTTTACTTGAGAGTCTCCTTCATAGCTCAGAACGATCTTGTCCCATATTTCTTTGGCTAATTTGAGCTGCATGACTTTGACAAAATCTAATTGTGACAAACTTCCCAATAAAGTATTGACAACTTTGGCATTGGTTTCATATTGATTTTTACCTACCGTATCTATAGGAATTGCTATTGGAAATGTATATCCTCCTTCCAAAATTTCCTAGACATCTGTTCCAGGCAATTGTAGATAGGTTGTGGTTCTTGTTTTCCAATAAAAAAAGTTGCTCCCATCAAAGATTTGAGGTCTGATGGATCCCATGCTTTCTTGATTATACATGTTAATGGATCTCCCTTCAAGCGATCAAACTTCTTCTTAAGGACCTACTTTTATGCCAATTGTTGGAAATAATACTGAGAGGGGGGTGAATTAGTATTATCAGATAAAAAATTCTATTTCTCAAATAGATTTATATACGCTACTTCAGTGAAGTGAACTAGCATGTACACACGACTGTGCTTAAAGAAACTAGCGTATATGTAGAGAACTTAGTGATTTAGACAGTTTATCATGTGTTGAGCTTAAACTAGTATATCAAATATTTATTAAACAGTGTAGTAAAAGTAGAATAAAGTATCACACATAAGCGACACACATGAGCACCAAGATTTAAGGTGGAAACCTAATGTGGGAAAAAACCACCTACTGTTGTCATCTCTGTCTTCTTTTAATAATAAGAAAATTTGTTTACAATATTGTACTGGTGCAGACTCATACCAGTACATAGGCTTCTACCTGTAGAAGGTTACAACCTTCGCTCATTTTCCAGCTTCTACTAGATGGGAGCTACAACCCCCTAGCTCTTGTACTAGCCAATATGTTTACTAGTATGTAGGTGCCAGCCTACAAAAAATTCCACTCTTTCACCAAAGACCACGTTTCATGAATTTTTAGACTGGATACTCCTGGATCACAACACCATAAGTTGAAGGCCACGTTTCATCAAATTTTCACACTGGACCCATCAAAGCCTTTTAAACTTAAAATGCATCAACCAATATTCAGTTAATCTAAACAACTAGATCACTGACACCAGAACACTGTGCTGAACCCAGAACCTTGCATCATCATCCAGAACCATATGTGACCTCGAAAATCATGCATTAGAGTGTATATGCTACTTGGTTGAACCCAGCCTGCATGTATATGCTACTTCCTTTAGCCAAACCTGCGTATATCTCTAAAGATACTAAATCATAAACTTCTAAACCACAGACTGTACCAATCAGTGACATTATGAAGATCTACTATCATATTATAGAGTTCAAAATAGATAGTAGCAAGGATCACCCTTCCTTCTCAATTAATCAGTCAATCAGAATCAATTTCCTTAGATAATAGTTCTACGTTCAGATCTAAGAGGACTTCATTGACAGATAGTAGTAAAACAACGGAATTTGATCAGATAGATCAGTCAGATCTGAAAGTAAGCTTTTCTTTTTGTATACGCTACTTGAAATATTCGAACCTACATGTACACACGCTTTGGCTGAGACGAACCTGCATACATATCTGCAAATTTTTTGACTTAGAACTTTGCTGCAATTTCAGACTTCAAACAAACCCAGATCATGATAGATAAAAAGTAGAATAGGCGCAAAACATCAGATCTAGTCTCAACTAATATCAGATCATTCAAGAATAAGTCATTTCAAATCTCATGATTCCTAATCCAATGTTGAACTCAAGGTGCACATGAAAATTTCAGATCCAATCCAAACATAACCCTGCAAGATAATATATATACTTCAGATAGAAGTATTCCTTAGAATATCATTGCTTGCACACTTTGGCATAATGATCTTCTCCTCCTTATATACTCTTAGGACTTTCTTAATACCTTGGACCAAAACCACTTAGAACCATTACCTTGGACCCAACACCTAGGGTCAATACCTTGGACCAAATGCCTCAGACCAATTACCTTGGACCAAAATACCTTGGATCAAATACCTTGGACCAAAAACTTGGTTTTCCAACATGTACGTGCTTTTCCTCCTGTGAAAGTGCGTGTATATGTTATACGCTACTTTTGTTATGTTAAACCACGTGTATACTCGCCTTGGACAAAGTGAACCAACGTATACATCTCTTTCTTCATCCTTTGGAGTCTAATCTATAATCCTTTGCTGTTGACCTACTGCACTATGAACTTTTATCTGAGTGAGTTGCCATCAATGAAAACACCTGTATCATAATGCTAACATAACAGATGTTGATAAATTTTTGGTTGCATTTGAAAGGGAAGTTCCAGAGAAGCATCACTTCCAGGCCTTAGATTGGGCGCTATGTGCTACACCTACGAGATGGTGGGGTACGCATAAAGATAGTTTTGATGATTGGTGTGTGTATAGGAAACTGATGAGATTGCGGTTTGGTCACCCACAAGTTTGGATAATAAAGAAATATGATGGAAGGGATGATCCACCCCATCACCTGGCCAAATGGACTAAGGTCTATGGAGTAGAGCCACAACTTGAATGGGTGCATCTGTTTTGTCATACTTTGGATGTAATACCGATGAACTGGTACTTGGAAATAGAGCTCTGTCATGGCACTGAAGAATGGGATCTTTTGCAACTGGGATTCTTGATGACATTTAGCTTTCAGGATGGATTTGAATGTATTGATGAGGCATTACAGGAAGTCAAGGTAGTGATCTTCAGAATACCACAGTATGCCTTGGAATTAATTCAACCATATTGGACCACCCAGTTGCACCACGTGTTGGAGTGATACAATGCGACTGCTAAAGAGGAGGACGAGGACTCGAGGAACATTAATATCCTAGAGACTGAAGGTCACTGCAAAGTTGTAGGACTACAAAATGAAAATATAGATATCACCACACAACTAAAAATAATACAAGTGAACATTGGAACAGAGGCAGAGCCAAAATTTGCAAAGATTGGGGACTACTGGGATGATGCAGCAATAGATAAGGTCGTTGAATTGCTCCGCGAATACCAAGACTTGTTCCCTATGAAGTTCTCAGGCCTAAAAGGGATAATAGGTGACTTGGGAGATATGAAAATTACATTGAAACTGGATGCAAAACCGATCAAGCAGAGGCCTTATCGCCTCAATCCAAAGTATAAAGAAGGGGTCCCTTTAGAGTTGGATAAAATGATTGTGGTGGGTATTATTGAACCAGTAGAAGAGCCTAATTGGGTGAGCCCAATAGTAGTTCAGGAAAAGAAGTAGAAGGATGAAATAAGGATATGTGTAGATCTCAGGAAGTTGAATGACGCTTGCGTGCATGACCCCTTTCCGACTCCGTTCACCAATGAAGCGTTGGATAATGTAGGAGGAAAGGAAGCATATTCATTCACGGATGGGTTCTCGGGGTACCATTAGATCAAGATCGTGCTAGAGGATAGAAGTAAGCTGACCTTCACCACGGAGTGGGGGTGTTTCCAGTATACCATAATTCCTTTTGGACTGAAGAATGCACCGACGATCTTTTCGCGCGTAGTCATCTCGGCGTTTAAGGACTTCATTCACAAGTTTCTGGAGGTATACTTTGATGATTGGATGGTGTTTAGGCTGGTGAAATTCCATGTAGCTAGCCTATGATTGATGCTAGATACATGCCAGGTATCAGATCGTGCTCAATTTGAATAAATTTTTGTTTGTGTTCCTTTCGGAATCTTGTTGGGCCATGTGGCGTGCAGACAAGGATTAATGGTTGACCAAACTAAGATAGTACTGAAGGCCAGATTGGGGCCTTGGCTGGATTAGGCCTATGTGCTCACTGCCACCATTGAGGGAAAATTAGCTAGCTTACAGGCAACACAACAAAAAGTCAAGGTAGATAGCGCAGGCCCAACAATGGAGCAGGTTAAGCAGGCGGCAACGCAATGTGCCGCTGAAGTTGTAGTGGTACAAGTGGAGCTGGAAGGTCTTCGAGACACAATATCCATGCCAGCAGAGTGACTCAGGGGCGAGTCACCATATTTGTACTGGGGTCTTGTTGGGAACGGGTCCCCTAGGGTCAATTTTGGGGTTAAAAGCCCAAGTTTTTGGGTAGAAAGCCCAAGTTTTTGTATAAAAAGTGTAAAGTCTCCACATTTTGTGGTTGCAGAGCACGAAGATGTGAAGTGTCATAAAGGTTTTCTACCCTTATTTTATGTAAGTCATGTCACCTTTAGGATATCTACCCATGGTCCATGAACCATGGGATTGTATAAAAAGGGAAGTCTTAGAAGAGTCTAAGGTAGTTTAGTTCGGTCTTGGTATGTCTTGAGTAATTGATGAATGTAATGGGTTTGTGAGAGCTAAGAGAGAAGAGTCTTAGCGTAGGAAAGAGGCTCTGTAGTTGTGTGCAAAAAGGCCTAAGGTAGAAGTCTGCAACTGAGTGCATGGACCCCTACTCTATGTGCACAAGGCAGTTAGAGTCTGTAAAGAAGATCTGAAGCATCAATAAAGAGAATTACTCTAGAATTGTCTATTTATGATGTATTTTAATTCTGTTATAAATGCATATGATTATGTTATGATGAATAATGGATTTATGTTTTAATGTTGTCTTGATGCGCGAATCCATATTCTTTGATTTGTTATATGAACGCAAGTAAGAATATTAGTTTACGCGAATATCATCTTAATGCATGTTGAAGTTATCAAATACTTAAGCTAACCTGGGTAAATACAGAAGTAAGAGTAATTATAAAGGTGCATAAGTGTCTAACCCGCTTGTCTAGGGTACGTGAAGGATAGTCGTAGACATTCATGGAGGTCTAGGGGATGACTAAAAGGATTATATCGATAAGCCATAAAAGGCTTATCGACCTACGTGAAGGAAGGTTTAGGGTATAAAATGACATCACTACCATCTCTGGGTGTGGAAACTTGGTTCCTACATCCCCCATACTGCTTCAGGTGAGACTTCAGTCCGCGCTCCGTGAATTGATGCCGAAAGGGCCAGTAGTGTAGGGATTTTCTTGGCTAACAAATGTTGAACCTGAGTCAGGGCCCATCAAGCTAACACTTGCAACCAAATATTTAGCAATATCTATGAATCAAGGTGTTTTAGTGGGCAAAGAAAACATTTGTTGATCAAGAAAAACATCATCTACATAATCAAATTTATCTTTGTTCTGGAGTCTTGATAGAAAATCGACAACGACATTTTCTTTTCCAAGCTTATCAATAATTTTAATGCCAGATTCTTGTAGAATAAGAAACCATCTCATCACCCTACCATGAGTAATAGCTTTGTTCATAAGATATCGAATGGTCAAATGATCAGTGTGCACAAACTTGCGATATCCAGTAATGTAATGATGAAATTTTTTGATTGCATGAACTATAACAATGAGTTATTTCTTAGTAACTTTATAGTTTAATTCAGTTGGGGTTATATTTTTCTTGATTTAGTAGATGGCATACGTTTTTGTATTTTCTTTTTGTCCTAGTACAACCCCAATAGTTGTGTCTAAATCATCCATGTGGATGTGGAAAGGGAGAGACCAATTAGAACCTCAGAGAAGGGGGGTAGTGTACAATTTTTGTTTAAGTGTATCAAAATCTAGTTGACATTGGCCATTCCAAGAAAATTTTGTAGCTTTGGTTAACAAGTGAAAGAGGGGAGAGGCTATCTTAGTAAAAATTTTCTCAAATATACGATAGTATCCCGCATATGCCAAAAAGTTTGGACATCCTTTTGTGTAGTAAGGGTGGCTAGCTTTAGAATAACTTCAATTTTGGTAGGGTCCACTCTAATCCTTTGACATGGAACATGATGTCCTAAAATTGTCCCTTGGTTATGAAGCATCTGATAATTTTCATCAATAAGAGTGATGTTAGTTTCTTGAAAATGGATTAGTACCTTTTCTAGGTTTTCGAAGGCTTCCTCAAATGTATCTCTATATATAGTAAAGTCATCCATGTAGATTTCAACATAATCATGGATTAAATAAGAAAATATACCATAAACAACTTGTTGGAGGTAGTTGGTGTGTTACACAACCAAAAAGGAATTACTCGGTGTGCATATGTACCCCATGGGTAGGAAAAGGTAGTCTTTTCCTTGTCTTGAAGAGCTACTTGAATCTGATTGTAGTCGATAAATCCATCAAGAAAAAAGAAAAAATTCTTTCATGTTATGCTATCCAAGACTTGGTCAATAAATGGTAATGGAAAATAACCTTTTAGGATAGCCTTGTTCAAATCATGATATTCAACACATATTCACCATCTTCCACTTTTCTTAGGGACAATAACTGGAGGGGAAACCCACTTGCTGTCAAAGAGAAGGTAAATAAAGTTAGCAATACTCTTTCATATTGTCTTTTAGAGCAGGATTCATCCTCATTTGAGGTTTTTTGACAAGTTGAGCATCCCTTTTTAGGTGAGTATGGTGAGTTCAAAGGTTAGGAGAGATATCCTTTATATCAGTGTAATCCCAAGCAAAGGCACCACAATTCCTTTGAAGCATTTCCACTAGTTACTTTTGCTGGGAAGGTTCTAGATGGGCATTGATGTTAAGGTTTTTTCTAAGGTGGGTTTATGAAACCTTACTCTAATTACCAAAACTTGGTGAGGCTAAGGAATCCAATTGTTGTACTACTTTAGAAATTGAGAAATTTTCCCAGAAGCATCTCCTTAGGTTTTGAGTATATGGTGAAAGATGATCATCAATATTTAAAGTGGTACAAATCAAGTCATCTTTAGTGCCTTCTTTGAAAAGGTTTATTTTTTCTAGAATCATGATAGGTTGAGTGAGTTCTTCATCACTATCCTCAAACCATAAGGGATTTTCAAATTCCAATGAGGGTTTGGCAAGTGGATTGAAGGTAAGCTTTTTAGTGGAGTTCCCATGTAAAATAGTCATGTCCCTTAATCTACAATTGATGTAAGAATATGTTGTGGCCAACCAAGGTCTTCCTAAAATTAATGGGTAACCACCAAGGGTAGATTTAGGTTGAAGAATTATGAAGTATATTGTATGTGTTTCCTGTAGGCAGTCCTTGGCTGCAAAAACTACACCAGGAAACCAACTCAACCAGCCTTTAGGTTCAATCTAGCCCTTGAACCAAAGAGAGCTCCCTTTTTTGTTACAGGGCTTTGTTTAATGTTGTTTACCTATCACTGAACAACAACCTTTCAAGCATAATGGCTAGATTGATGGTTTTAATTGGGGTGGTTTGCGATCAATGACAATCCCTATTCATCATTAAAGGCCTCTCTCACAACATCCCTTCTAAAAGTGTCAGCTTCCAGCCTAATAGAATGACCTAGCTTTTCAAGGATTATGATAGAAGAATGTAGGAGACTCCTAATAATTGAGCAATTAACCTAATTACTTAACACTAGGGAAATTTAGATGTGTGTAGAATATTTATACAACCCAACAAAACATATTCAGAAGAAGATAGAAGGACAAACAATAATCAGTTCAAAGAAGAGCTAACTCAGACAGACAGTCCAATATACTAATCTCTTTAAATGATTATTAACTTGCAGGGGATTTCATAGAGATTGAAACTCAATCTATTCTTACCCGGATCTTCTATAATACTTTGAACATGCGTAGAAATGTTTTTATGGAAACACTAGAAAGACATACTAGAAACACAAATTCTGTCATAAATTGGAGCCGAGGCTTTCATTAGAAATCCTATAATAGAAGATATTACAGAGTCAAGAGCCTTGGCATCAAAAGCCAATGCTTGTTTATTACAAATGAAATAATATATAGGAAAACCTTAAGCTGAACCTTCATCTGTTGTTAAAAAATTTTACGGATCAAATCCTAACAATAATCTAAAAATAAAACAATCTCTCTAATTTATCTGCTGGAAACATTGAACTGCTTGAAAGTATCTTGTCTTGAAATTTGGAATTGGTTCACTAGTGGCCATGTTCTGCCTTTGTTTTTTGATACCCAAACTACTCTCATCTTATGCCATGTGTTGAATTTTAGTTGTGGCATGGCCTTGATTACCCGAAATATGTAGTGTGTTGCCTCGAATTGTTGATTTGCTTGAGTCAAATTCCTTGGAATTGAATTTGGAATGCTTTTCCGCTTGTCTTAGGTCTTAAGAATAGAGAATGTAATCCTATGCCTACTGATTTTCTACCTTGTTACTTTGAAGTTGTTAAATACTCCCTTATTCTTTCTCCCTTGGTGTTTTGCAAACTGCTGACGAGAAATCCAAGTGTGATATCTCGATGTGTTTTGCAAACTGCTGACGAGAAATCCAAGTGTGATATCTCGATCGAGATATCTGAACTACTTTCAGCACTCCATAAAAACGCAATTGTTGCAATACAAGTCCTTTCTCAAAGACACCTGAAGATTTTAATAAATTTTGTTTGATACAACAAATGAAATGAGGTGTAGTGTTTTCCAATTGCTACATCAGCTTGAAAATTTACCCCTAAAACCAGTAATGGATTTTGGATGGGGGCCCTTGGTGGTATGTGGTTTCAAGTCAGGGGGGTGAAAAATTCACCATAGGTTGCCACATATAGAAACATGATCTTATCAAAACCACTTTTTGGATCCCCCTTCTTTGTTAAACTTTGGAAAACAAGGGGGGCTCGAAATGAATGATGGTTGTTGATCTATGAGCCTTAGCCGTTGGGGTTTAGGTAGAAACTATATAATCAGGGCTAGCAGACCCAAGACCAAAACCTTTTTGGGGCTTAAGCCCTTAGGCTATAAAACGGGGCCCATTCTTTGGAACTATTATGCTACATGGGACCAAATAATATGTGTTTGGGCCTTTAGAATATCGAGACTTCGCAATCAGCGATTTTATAACGTAGTGCTTGGTTTCACCCTCCAGCACTTGCGATCATTGATCACCTTTCGTGTTTATCCCTAGTCCTTTGGCTTTTCACGTAACCATAGTTAAGCCCTCATATTGAAGATCTTTTTCCTGTTAATTCGCAATCAGAACTTTTAAAGTGTGACAAGTTTCAAAATTCCTATTGCGATCACTGATCACCTTTTACATGTGGCCCTTGGTCCTATGAATCTTCATGTGCCCACATCTATCCCTCTTATTAGAGCCCCTATCCTAGAACTTTTCAATTGAAGGTTTCACTCTGATGCACAACAAGCCTCAAACTCCCACCACTGATATGTTGTTACTGATGTCATCACTGCCATGTGTCAACCTGTGAGTGGTGACACATGTCACCCATTTTTGGCCCCTTATGACCCTTGAAAATGTCGAATCCACCTTCCACATGTCCACTGTATGACCACGTAATTACTGAAGTCATCCTCCACATGGCCCTTATCGTATCCAATTGCTAAATGCCACACGTCCCTTTGGGAGGAGAGAGAAAAGGCCCAACCTTACCCTGTTTCATGATGAATTTCCTTTATAATTTTCTTTTAGTGTTTCTTGGGACTTTAACACTGGAAGCTTATTTCCTAGCGATTTAACACTTCAACGCAACATTTATCAGATAATACGATATGTGATTCCCCTTTGGACCTTCAATCACCAATTTACGATGCTACGGGACTTCCTATCGCCGAGATCCTAGACTCGACACTTAGCCTCTTTCCTTTGTTTTCTAGATTTTGAATAGTTAGCTTCAACTTGTTCTATCTTTTGATCCAGGAGTCCATTTGGGGAGTTCTATATACTGTTGAAAAAATAATTCAGATTAATTTCTAACGTAGAAGGTCTGATGAAGATTTAAGTCCTTTACATTCTTGAAAAATGTCCTCAAACTTCCCTATATTATTTATTTAGATTTCCAAAGAAAATTTATATAAGCTTAAGGATTTAGCCAGGAGGTAGACTAGCTAAAATTCAATTTTTTTGTAACTTTCAAGGGTGTCAAAATAAGTTACAACATCATCTCCAATGGGGACTACTTCCCCTTGTGGGATGCAAAGAAATAGTAGACCAACTACCTTATTGTTGGGCAATGGAGTCATGCCATCAACCTGTGACCTGAAGTTGCATCCTGCTATAATCAAATTGATACTCCCTGAACACTGCAATATTTAACTCTAACCTCAACTTATAATCTGACCACTGCAACTTGTGACCTATTCCAAATCCTTTTCTGAAAGCATTATTGCAAACTTAGAGTTGAAATGAAGTAAATTTTGGAAAATCAAATTTATTTACAGATTTCTCCATTCCCAATAAGATGAAATATAGGTCTTGACACAAGTTCTTCTTTTTACTGCAAATAGAGTTTCCAATAGAATAATGTTCATGCCAAGTGAATGATGATAAACAACCTCAGATCTCATAATATATCTTGCTTTTTATATCATTTGTCAACATAGCTCATTGTTCCCATCCAATGCTCATCACAACCCTTTGATTCACCAACAATTGTTTCAACTTTGGATTAGCTATGTGATGTTTGATAAGTGATATTCAAAGCTTCATTAAAAATAACTTGATTTCTGACCTGCAGCCCATACCTTTAAGTGTTTGTGATACATCAAATTTTCAAGGTTATTGCAACTACACATTATATCCTTGAAAACATCAACTTTCCCATCTATATGTTGTGAAAACATGAAATAGTTCATAGTTGAGAATCTATCAATGTCTAGGCCTCCAAATTAATTTTAGTAATGCTTTTTGTTTCCATTTTTTTTCATTTATAATACTCTCAACAACATCTCTCTTACTATCAAACAATGATGACGAATAAAATTGAACAATGATGTCCAACTTTGAGAGGCTTTCTTCCACGACAATTGATGTAAGTATGACATCAAACATATGACCAATGTAAACAAGTTTTCCTATCTATCCATTGCTAACTATTCCTAGCAGAAATAATACAAATCTTAAAATAGTTAAGAAAATCTCACCAAAACCTCCAACACTATTGCTTTAAAAAATAATTACTCATTTATTGCTTACCAGCTTCTTAAAATGAAATAATCCTTATGCTGCAAACCAATTCAATCCCACATACCTCTATCTAACTGAACTGAAAAAATTTACACTGTTAGGTGTAATCTTCTTTCCAATGTAACCAAGTGAGGAGTGGGTTTATTGACAAACCACATTGCTAGTAGCTGAAAATATGAAAAATATATACAATATAAAATTCGAATTCCATAGAAAAATTTTACTCACAAGTGAACTTTGGGAGTTTCATCCTCTATGGAAATATTAGATTTCTGATCATGGCTAAGAGAAAAAGACATATACTGTGGATTTCAAGTACCAATGAAACTTGCATAGCAGTAAAGGCAGTTGAATTCTTGAAATAGTGGGATTGGTAATCTAGTGGAATCGCCATATGAAAAAGTGGAGTCACCAAGTGAAAAAAATGCAACCAATAATAAATTCCTACTCCTTCACTAGCAATGAATAGATATAATATTTATTGTTCTCCAGGGAAAAATATCTCTTTGTTACTTTGCTCCCCAACAATGGTGTTAAATGTTGTACGTGTTTCCACTAGGCAGTCCTTGGCTGCAAAAACTATGCCAAGAAACCAACTCAACCATCCCTTAGGTTCAAGCTATCCCTTGAACTAGAGGGGGCTCCCTTAGTTTTTATGAAGCTTTGTTTAATGTTGTTTACCTATCACTGAACAACAACCTTTGAAGCACAATGTCCATATTTATGGTTTTAACTAGGGGTGGTTGGTGATCAATGCCAATCCCTATTCATGATTAAAAGCCCCTCTGACAGGGTCCCTTCTGAAAGTGTCAACTTCCAGCCTGACAAAATGAATTAGCTTTTCAAGGATTATGATAGAATAATGTAAGGAGATTCCTAATAATTGAGCAGTCAACCTAATTACTTAAAAAATAGGGAAATTTGGATGCATGTAGAAGATTTCTACAGCCCAACGAAACATATTTAGGAGAAGAAAAAAGGACAAATGATAATCAGGTCAAAGAAGAGTTAACTCAGATAGACAGTCCAATATACTAATCTCTTTAAATGATTATTAACTTGTCGGGGATTTCAGAGAGATTGAAACTCAAGCTATTCTTACCCAGATCTTCTATAATACTTTGAACATGTGAAGAAAACAGGTTTTGGAAACACTAGAAAGACATACTAGAAACACAAATTATTTCATAAACTAGAGTTGGAAGGCTTTCATTAGAAATCTTATAATAGAAGCTATTACAGAGTCAAGAGCCTTGGCATCAAAAGCCAACCCTTGTTTATTACAAATAAAATAATATATAGGAAAACCTTAAGCTAAACCTTCATTTGTTGTTACAAGATTTTAGGGATAAAATCCTAACAATAATCTAAAAATAAAACAATCTATCTAATTTATCCGTTGGAAACTTTGAACTTCTTGGAAGCATCTTACCTTGAAATCTGGAATTGGTTCACTAGTGCTCATGTTCTGCTTTTGTTTGTTGACACCCAAAATATGCTCATATTATGCCATGTTTTGAATTTTAGTTGTAGCATGTCTTTGATTACTTGAAATATGTTTTGTGCTACCTCGAATTGTTGAGTTGCTTGAGTCAAATTCCTTGGAATTGAATTTGGAATGCTATGCCACTTGTCTTAGGTATTAAGAATAGAGAATGTAATCCTATGCCTACTGATTTTCTGCCTTTGTACTCTGAAGCTGTTGAATACTCATTTGTTCCTTCTCCCTCGATGTTTTTCAAACTGCTAATGAGAAATCCAAGTGGGATAGCTCGATCGAGATACCTGAACTACTTTCAACACTCCACAACAACACAATTGTTGAAATAAAAATCCTTTCCCAAAGACACCTAGAGGTTTTAATCGATTTGGTTTGATACACTGAATGAATGAGGTGTAGTGTTTTCCAATTGTTGCATCAAGTTTAAAATTTACCCTAAAACCACTAATGAATTTCGTGGGGGGGGGGGGGAGGGGGCCGCTTGGTGGTATGTGGTTTCAAGTCAGGGGGGTGTGAAATTCACCATATATTTCCACATACACAAATATGGTTTTATCAAAACCACTTTTTGGATCCCCCCTCTTTGTTAAACTTTGGAAAACACGGGGGGTCCAAAATGAATGATGGTCGTTGATCTATGAGCCTTAAACCACATGGCTTAGTTAGAAACTATATAATTAGGGCCAGGAGACCTAAGACCAAAACCTTTTTGGGGCTTAAGCCCTTAGGCTAGAAAAGAGGGTCGATTATTTGGAAATATTATGCTACATGGGACCACATAATATGTGCTTGGGCCTTTATAATATTGGGACTTTTCAATCAGAGATTTTATAACATAGCACTTTTTTTCACCCTCCAAGACTTGCGATCACTGATCACCTTCCATGTTTAGCCCTGGTCCCTTGGCTCTTCACGTGATTGTAGCTAATCCCTCATATGAGAGTTCCTTTTCCTAGAAATTTGCAATCAGAACTTTTAAAGTGTCACAAGTTGCAAAATTCCTATTGCAATTGTCGATCACCTTTTGCATGTGGCGCTTGGTCCTATGACTCTTAATGTGCCCACATCCAACCCTCTTATCAGAGCCTCTCTCCAGAGGTTTTCAATCCAAGGTTTCACTTTGATGCACAAAAATCCTCAACCTTTGATCATTGATATGAAATTGTTGATGTCATCACTTCCATGTGTCAACCTGTGAGTGGTGACACATGTCACCCATTTTTGGCCCCTTATGACCCTTGAAAATGTCGAATCCACCTGCGACATGTCCACCGTATGACCACGTCATTGTTGACATCATCCTCCACGTGGCCCTTATTAGATCTAATCGTTGACTATTATGCATCCCTTTGGGAGGAGAGAGAAAAGGCCCAAACTTGCTCTAGTTTTTGATGAATTTCCTTTAAAATTTTCTTTCAACATTTCCCAGGACTTTAACACTGGAGGCCTATTTCCCGATGATTTAACACTTCAACACAACATTTCTCTGATAATGTGATATGAAATAACCCTTTGGACCTCTGATCTCCAATTTCCAATACTGCGGGACTTCTAATCGCCTGGATCTAGGACTCTACACTTAGCTTTTTTCCTTTGTTTCCTAGATTTCACAGAGTGAACTTCAACTTGTTCTATCATTTGATACAGGGGTCCATTTGGGTAGTTCTATATACCGTTGGAAAGATAATTCAGATTAATTTCCAATTTAGAAGTTATGATGAAGATATGAGTCCTTCTGATGCTTGAAAAATGACCTCAAACTTCCCTGTATTATTTATTTAGATTTCTAAAGAAAAATTATATAAGCCTGAGGATTTAGCCAGGAGGTAGACTAGCTGAAATTCAATTTTTTAGTAACTTTCAAGGGTGTAAAGATTAGTTACAACAAATTCAACTGGATATTCCTAGGAATCTATGGAGACAACAATATCTTCCACCACTGCTTATGGCTTGATAGTATATCAATAAGCTAATTAGAGGACAGTGGGAGTGGGCCTCGGGCTAGATAACCCAAGTCTTTCCATAGTTTCTTTAGTAATGACATTAATATTTTCCCATAAATCAGTTAAGGTATTAGCTATAGGGGTTTTACCGACATTGGTTTCCATGACAGGACTCCTAGGATATGCATATTTGGTCATTGAGTAACTGTTGATAATTCTAGAACCTCCCAACATACAAGTGATCTCCCCAATATGAGATCCCAATTAGAGCTCACATTGTTTGGCGTAGGAGTCCCATCCATAAATATGGAATGAATTCCATTAACTTAGATATTTTACTTGGCTTAAGTAATTAGAATGAGAGAGTAGTGCACATGTGCTTTTGAATGAGCAAGAAAGTGTGCTTTGTGGAATGTTCGATTGTAAATGTATCAAGGTTATTTCACTGCAAGGAATAAAAGTGTCTCTAAAAGAGAAGTAATAGTACTAATCTAGTAAAGACGCACACACATAAACAAGGAAGAATCATTAGACATCAAGCGAAATAGTTCACATAG
The DNA here is from genome assembly GCA_031772625.1 of Pinus tabuliformis. Lineage (NCBI taxonomy): Eukaryota > Viridiplantae > Streptophyta > Pinopsida > Pinales > Pinaceae > Pinus > Pinus tabuliformis. The sequence continues at coordinate 220,962,626 of CM062811.1, read as the reverse complement.
ATGCAACGATCATTAAAATCATTTCAACACATTTCCAACAAATTGAGCACCAAAGTCACTGAAATAGTTCATTTACTTTAGTACATATGAAAGGAAACATAAACCACAAACATTATAAGAATAGTCTCAAAATTTCCACGATCCATGCATGAAAATGTGTTGGTAGAATGGATTCAAGTATTGAGCAAAAGTTCCAAGATACATGAGTACAATGAACATAACTAGCTCCAATAGTGGAGTGTTAGAGCCACTATTTTCTCCCCAAAAGTACTATTTATATCTCTCTAATGCCTTGTGGCATAAGACAAGGTGAAAAGTACTTTTGTTGAGTAGTGAGGCTCCTTTAATAACTTGAGGCATGACCTTTCATATCCCCATGATTCTTCAATTTCTCATATGACTCTTCAACTTCTAATTACCTTTGGACTTCTACATAAATCTTGGACTTCTAAATGACTTTTGGAATTACATGTCTTTTGTACTTCTTCATATGGATTTTTTTTCCATACATAACTCTTCGACTTCCACTTATTTTTCTTTAAAATAATTACATCATGCTTTCCACATCATCATGTGGTGAGAACATGGCATATCACTAATATTGATGACTTGGACTCATAATGACCAATGACATATACTTTCTTGATGGGTGACAAAACTGCAACCTATATCTTCGATATTGCATGCAACTTCCATGTTTTTGATGTTTTCACCCTCCAAATGGTCTTTGATCATATGGAGGCTTTTAGGCTACTTCGATGATCAGAATTTAAATGTTCTTCATTAGGTCACATTGTGTGTTCATCATTCTTGAATGCTTCCTTTGACTTCCCTCTTTGTCTGATGTCTTCCCGCATCTTTGCCATGCTTTTCTAAAATACCTACAACTAAAATCACTCATGGTAAGTAAACATCACTCTAAGAATTCTCCTAGTCTAACATGTTTCATGTTAAACTTTCTATTTGTGATTTATGAGTGTGGTCAAGAAGGAAACAATATGCTTATGGGCATAGGGCGTAGTCTTAAGGATGAAGGGTTGAGTGCTTAAGGATTAAGGATGTGTTGTGCACTCAAATGGGAGAGAGAAAACTCAAGGGATGGCATAGGGCGCAAGTCTGAAGGGTGAAGGATGGCCATTGAGGCTTGGGAGTGAGGTATGCACCCAAGGAGGCCAAGAAGGGTGTAGCGCACAAGTCCAAAGGATGAAGGGTTCAAGCTTGGGCATTTCCAATACATTGTGCACTCAAGGAAGCCATGAAGGGCACAGGGTGCGAGGTTGATGGTTAAATGGACCATGATGTTGCTTAGTGCTACACCATGTGCTCAATAAGGAGGAAGGTATTCCATAAGGGCATAGTTCAAAAAGGGAAGGAGAGGATGTTATGAACCAGCTCACAAAAAGATAGAAAAGAGAGATCCACGCCTTAGAATTCAGCCTCTTCGACGGGGAAACCTCCTTTACATTACATAAATGAGCAATTTTTCGATGATTCAAATGAAAAAACCTCCTTTCTATATATAGGAGTCTAAGGAGTCACAATATAACCCAGCCAACCTAACAATAATAATATAAAGCCACAAAAATAACAATAGAGGGATTCTATGGGGCACAATAATAACACTATGGGGACAATAGGGGCACAACAATATTAATAAGGGATACAACTACAATAGTAATGGGGTAATCACTAGTATTATAGGGACCCAACATGCCCCTCTCCTTCAAAAAAGTGTTGTCCTCAACGTTTCAGTAGTTTTGGATGCTTCTATATAAAATTCTCATCCTCCCATGTGGAAATTTCTACGAATAAGTTCTTCCACTTCATAAGATACTTCGAAATTGATCAATTTCGTAACTGTCGAGTTCTTGTTTTTGTGACTTCTTCTGGTTCCAATATAATTTTTCCTTCCTCGTCAAGTTCTGGAAATATTGTTTGAACTGGTATCTTGCCGCCTATAACCTTCTTTAAACATGAAACATGGAAAACTGGGTGCAATCGAGAAGCTGCAGGAAGCTCCAATTTGTATGCCACAGTACAAATCTTTTGCAACACCTTGTACAGACCATAATACTTTGGTGATAATTTATTATCCTTCTTAGCTTTCTTGAGGGACATTTGCTTATATGGTTGTAGCCGTAGGAATACCCAATCACCTACATCAAAATTTCTTTCGTTGCGATGTTGATCTGCCTGTTGTTTCATTCTATTTAGTGCCAACACGAGGTTATCCTTTAAGAGTTGGAGGACATGTTGTTGATGTTCGATGTGATGTTCCACTGCTTGAACCTTAGAATTTTCTCTTAAATATGATGTGATGGATGGTGGCTGATATCCATAAAGTGCCATAAATGGGGTCATTTTTTTTGCTGTATGGAAGGAAGTGTTATACCACCATTCAGCTAGAGGCAACCATTTGACCCATTGTGTCTGTTTATTAGATACAAAGCAACTAAGATATCCTTCCAAACATTTGTTTACAATCTCAGTTTGCCCATCAGATTGAGGATGATAAGATGAGCTATGAGCTAATTGAGTACCAAGACAAGAAAATAATTCTGTCCAAAAATTTCCAGTGAAAATGGGATCTCTGTCACTTACAATAATCTTTTGGTTTCCATGTAGCTTTTGAATTGTTTCCATAAATGCAGTAGAAACTGTATTGGCTTTAAATGGATGTGATAATGCACAAAAGTGTGCATACTTGGTAAGTCTTTCAACTACCACCATGATGACACTCTTTCCCTCAGACTTGGGTAAACCTGTGATAAAATCCATTGAGACCTCCTCCTAACGTTGGCTTGGGATGGATAAAGGTTGTAATAGACTTGGGGTCTTAATTGTTTCAACTTTATTTTGTTGGAAAACCAAACATTCCGCCACAAACTTTTGAATATCTGATTTAAGGCCCTCCCAAAAAAATTCCTTCTTAACCATATGGTAAGTTTTTAAAAATCATGAGTGCCCTCCTAAGGGAGAAGTGTGAAATTCCATAAGAATCTTTTGTTTTAGCTGGGAATTCTTACAGAGGTATAAGAGATCTTTGTATCATAACGAATCATTTTGCCAGCTAAATGTATCAGACGTACTAGAGTCTTGTTGTAACTTTCGAATAAGTGCCCACACTTCTTCGTCATTCTTCCATTCCTCCCATGCTTTGTTTATCCAATCTGGTTGAATAATAGAAATGGCGCACAACAATGCTTCCACATCCTCATCCTTTCTTGAGAGTGCATCTGCCACCACATTTTGCTTCCCTTTTTTGTAGATGATTTCAAAGTCATAACCCAACATCTTTGTGACCCACTTTTGTTCCTTTTCAAAGGATAATCTTTTTTCTAAAAAGTATTTAAGGCTATCATGATCTGTTTTTACCTTGAAGTGTCTTCCCATTAGGTAGGGTCGCCATTTCTTCACTGCATGGAGTATTGCCAACATTTCCTTCTCATAAATAGCTTTGTGTAAAAACTTTCCCTTGATTGGACGACTTTCGAAAGCAATGGGTCTTTGATCTTGCATTAAAACAGCACCAATTCTATTTCCTGAAGCATCACATTCCACAATAAAGGTTTTTGTGAAATCTGGTGTAGTTAAGACTGGTGCTTGGCACATTGCCTCTTTAAGATGCTCGAAGGCCTTTGTTGCTTCTGGAGTCCATGAAAATGCATCTTTCTTCAATAATGTTGTTTTAGGTGCTGCTATTCTCCAATAATTCTTAACAAACTTGCGATAATACCCTGTCAACCCGAGAAATCCTCGCAGATGCTTTATGGATGTGGGGATTTTCCATTCCTTAATGGCTTTAATTTTGCTAGGGTTTACCTTAACTCCTTCATGAGATACAATATGACCCAGATATTCCACCTCTTGTACTCCAAAGAAACATTTGGATCTTTTTGCATATAATTGTTTCTCCTCCAATAATTGTAGCACCCTGTCAACATGTTCAACATGATCCTTCCAAGACTTGCTATAGATTAGTATATCATCAAAAAATACTCACACAAATTTTCTAAGGAATGGTTTGAAAATGGAATTCATCAAACCTTGAAATGTTGAAGGTGCATTGGTAAGGCCAAAAGGCATGACCAAAAATTCATAATGACCCTCATGAGTTCTAAATGCTATTTTCGAAATGTCTTCAGTCTTCATTCTGATTTGATGATATCCTGAATGAATATCCAGCTTGGTGAAGTAAATTGATCCATGCAATTCATCCAATAATTCATCAATGACTGGAATGGGAAACTTATCTTTAATAGTGAGCTAGTTGAGCTCCCTATAATCCGGACACATGCACCATGATCCATCCTTCTTATGCACCAATACTACTAGAGCAAAGAAAGAACTTTGACTTGGTTGAATTATACCAGCCTCTAGCATTTCTGCAACCATACGTTCAATTTCACTCTTTTGGGCATAGGGATATCTGTACGGCCTGATGTTTGGAGGAACACTTCTTGGAATCTGATGAATAGCATGATCATGATTACGAATAGGTGGGAGACCTTTGGGAGTCTCAAATACCTTGGAATGATTGTCCAAGACTTTTTGGAGATCTGGAGAAATAGATGATTCCAATGTGGAAACATCTAGCGAACATAATTGTGCAATTACACCTCTTTGTTCCTTTTTTAGAAGCTTTGTCATACCGTTAGAGCTGATTATCTTTCCCGGTTTCCCTGCAATACCCCTTAATTCAACTTCCTTTCCTTCCACATAAAATTTCATGAAAAGTTCTTGAAAATTAAAATCTATTGTACCCAAGGATTGTAGCCATTGGACTCCTAGTACAACATCAACACCTCCCATTGGAATGGAAAGCATTGAGCTAGTCAATACATATTCTCCCATGGATAGCTTGATATTATGGCACTTTCCAGAGCAATTTATTGTTCCTCCATTTGCAACCATCACTTGACACTCTCGTGCTGGATATAAGAAGCAATTCAATTCTTTTGCTACCTTACAATGAATAAAGTTGTGGGTACTTCCTGAATCAATCAACACTATTACCTTTTTCTTCTTGCTTTGTCCTTCTATCTTGATGGTTTGAGGAGTGGTAATTCCTGCCAATGCATTACAAGATATGGTCGAATTCATTTCTTCTTTATCTAGGCTTTGTTCCTGGAGTATATCCTCTTCTTTTGACCTTTCTTGCTCCTTTTCTTCTTCCTCTTCACAATCTATGTAGAATAATTTCTTCTCATCACACTTATGACCTTTAGTGTATTTTCTATCACAACTGTAACAAAGCCCTTTTGCTCTTTTTTCTTCCAATTTTGTGGTGTCAACCTTATAGGTTGTGGAAGACTAGGGGCAACAACACTTCCATCTTTATAGTTGTGAGTGGTATGCTTCCTGGTTGCCATAATTTTGCTTTCCATTTTTCTTGCTAACCTAAATTCCTTCTCTAATGAATCAGGTTCCCAAAGGCGAACATCATGTTGGATATTATCATTTAAAGTCCCTATGAACACATCAATCCTATGCTCCTCAGGAATATTTTTTACCCTTATGTTCAATTTTTGGAACTCCTCAATGTGCTCCATTATTGAACCCTTTTGTTTGAGACTTATCAATTGGCTAAAAAAAGTGTTGCTTTTTGTATCCTCATAATGTGCTGTCAATTCTTCCGTAAAAATTGCCCAAGCGATACTTTGTTTACGAGAGCAAATCCATTGATACCATACAAACTGATTTGGTTCCAAATATAAAGTTGCAATACGTACCTTTTGTGTGTTTTGCACATTATTGAGATCGAAAAATTGCTCCATCTGTAATATCCATGTTGCGGGATCCTTGCCATCAAACTTCCGCATATCGATTTTTGGAATATGGTGGGTTTTCGATCCAACATTAAATTCTATGGAATCATGATTAACATTTCTTTTGTTCTCATCATTAGTTGCCTTTACTACCCCTTCACCATTAGTGACCATTTCTTGTAGCAACTTATTCATATTTATCTTCAATTCTTCCATCTTATCATCCATGCCATCAATTTTAGCACCCATGCCATTCATCTTAGCTTCCATGCCATCCATCTTAGCTTCTAAGCCTTTCTTTAAATAATCCATCTTAGCTTCTACATCTTTCCTTAAACCATCCATCTTAGATTCTGTTGCTTTTTGTGCAAGTGACACTTGTTGCACTTGGTCTCGTAATTTTTATATATGACATTGCATTTCTTCCTCTTCTTCATAAGTCATGCTAGAGATTTCAGGTTGCTTACTAGGTGCTTTCATTTTCTTTCCTCGGGGCATCAATTACCGATTCAAACTAATTTTTCAAACCAAGCTTATGAAAAAATTAAAAAAAAAACTACACAGCTTTTTTCACTATGTAGAAGTTTGATATTGAATCTGATGTATCTCTCCAATTTCAGATCATCCAATTCTAAAATTGCGACTTGTAGTAGCCCTCTGTGTCCTCACTCCAATGCCACCAGTCTGATCCAATTTGGATTCTCCAAGGAAGAGTTATGCAAAATCTCCCAAGATGACTTGATTATAGAATAGTTCAGTAGAGTTAACTTGTACGACGTGCCGCGAGTCACTGTTTCTACCTTTGGATCTGAAAAATATATACAAGAAACTACAGTCCATCCTCCTTCTGTACCTTCTTACTAAATTTCAATCTGATGGTCAGAGAGAAAGTTATGAGGATTTTCCCCAGGTCACCTATTTGGAATGTAATTCAGGAGTCTGCAAAAAGACCAACTTCCTCAGATCATATCTCCGCAAATATAGCGTGAAAAGCTCTGAAGTTCGGACCCGAGATTCAGTGTGATTTCTTCTCAAATGGTTTTTTTTTTAGCTTCTGAAACATCGCATAAAAAAGTTATAGCAAAAATTCCACGATGACCTGTTTGGAGCAGCGAAACCCTAGAATCCAAAGCTCTGATACCAAATGTTATGAAACCAGCTAACAAAAATATAGAAAAGAGAGATCCACGCCTTAGAATTCAGCCTCTTCTAGGGGGAAACCTCCTCTACATTACATAAATGAGCAATTATTCGATTATTCAAATGACAAAACCTCCTTTCTATATACAGGAGTCTAAGGAGTCACAATATAACCCAACCGACCTAAAAATAATAATATAAAGCCACAAAAATAACAATAGAGGGATTCTATGTGGCACAATAATAACAATTTGGGGACAATAGGGGCACAACAATATTAATAAGGGATACAACTACAATAGTAATGGGGTAATCACTAGTATTATAGGGACCCAATAGAGGATGATGCTTAGGAGATCTCTATGCACTCTTGGAGGGCACAAGGAACACTCTGAATAGGGAAGGGGTCTTGAATAAGCCTTAAGAGTGCATTATGTCCTCTCTTAGCCTTAGTGGGCTATCTTGTGCAGCCAAAATTTGTTTAAGTCTGAAAGATAAAAGAAGGGGCAAACAAAATGAGTCTAGACATAAAATAGAGTGTGACACATACCAAATCATAAATAATACTTAGACAAGATTTAACAATGAGAAATACACATTAAAGCGCCAGTGTACAAACAATCTCCCAGCACAATAGAAAAAGTGTTTGCAATTGTGACCAAAAGTGTCGTTTTTGTACAAACAAAGGTATTATAACCATGAAATGTACTAGAGATGTTATAAGTAATGAAATGACACTTACAAATGATCAACAACACTTGAAACATGTGAAATTAGTTTAAAAAACACTTGACAACCAAATCGACACTTGATATGACAGTTTGGTAGGCTCCAATATTTTAATGTAGTGAAGTTTTGGAGGGTGTTGTAGTGGCAAAAAAACTTGGCGACACACTAGGTAAACTTCAGCTTCTCTGCCTAGGAATAGATTTTCAGTTAAAGGGTTAGTCCTTTAGGAAGTATTATTCACCAATTATATTTCTTTGATTTCGCCTTTCGACCTGGTTATATACATATCACTTGACTTTCCTTTCCTTGGTTCAAACACACAACATATATTCCATATCATAATTTTTTCAATCTAGGAAAGGATAATATATATGGTGAGTTTAATATATTTAAAGTATGAGTTTCATCTTTGGTGTTGCTCCATTTCCAGAAGGCCTAAATGGTACTCTAATGGAGTCATTATAGGAGCACAAGTGTTGCTTTGCTACCAACGAGCTTGAGTAGTACCGCGGTAAAGTCACTTTCTTCACCTCCCTACGTAGGAATCCTTCCTCTTCTTTCACCATTTATTTATTTGTTTAATAGGATTGTTCTTAGGAACTTATTATTTCAATGGGAGGAATATGGATCCTAACTTATTGAGAGCATAAGATGTTGCCCCTTCATATAGGTATTAATATAACCTCTAATATTGGTTTTCTCCCTTTAGATTTTCCCCTTATCCTTTCTCTACTAGATTGGATAAGCATGTACAAACAACAAGTATATTTAATACCAAGTTAAGGAGTTGGGATACTAGAATAGATGTGGATCTTATAGGTTCTTTCAAGGTTTTCTTCTTAGATGTATCATATTTTTTGTCCAGACCTAGCTTAACCTATGGCATATTCCAAAACAAATAAGAAGAATTGATAGATAGCCAAGCATTGTGGTTGTCACATTTCCTCTTTACTCTACCACAAAGCCCTTTTGAGTCATGCACTCTTTCACACAAGGTATTGTTTTATGTACAATGACCATGACACAAAAAAATGATGGGAAATGACTCGACACAAAAACATAAGACAAATAACGAATGATAATAAAACAAACTATATAAGGAATGAAACGTAGAGTTGCTACTAGAAATAGAGCTCCAAATCTTAGCCATTAACAGGAATAGGATCTGTCCTCCCATCTAAATATTTCAACTTGAAGGCATTATGGCCAAGTTTTTGTTTGAAGGTATAAGGGCCTATCTATAGATATTTTAACTTCATCTGTTTTCATTTTTGTTCATGGGCTTTATCCCACTTCAATAATAAGTCACCCACATCGAAACTCTTGGTCCCTACATATTTCTTATCGAAGCATTTCTTAGTACGGTTTTGGTGTATGGAAAATATTTCTTTATATTTGAGCCTTTATTCCTCAAGTTTAAGAAAAGTATGTATCCTTCTTTGAACCAAAAGGCATGGTCTGCCTTGGAACTCTTGAGAGAGTTTAAAGGTTAGGACATACAGGTTAGGAGGAAAGATAACTTCTTTACCGTATACTAAGAAGTATGGTGAGGTTTTGAGGGAGGGTTTAGGAGTTACATATTTCAGATAAAATGGTTTTCTTGATTATGGGAATGAGCTTTTTGTTTGTTGATTTTGCTAAACCATTTCCATATGGGTAATAATTTAATGAATGCTTTAATACGATACCATTTTCTAATGTGAACTCATAAAGTTTCAATGAAGAAATATAAGTTGCACTATAAAATACAAGAGACAATGGAATGCCAAACTTGGTTATGATGTTTTACTTTAGGAATTGGATGACTTCCTGGTCATTGACTTGTTTTAAAGGAGCTGCCTCAGTCCGCTGAGTAAAATAATATGTCAATGTCAAAATATATCGGTGTTTCTTTGACAAATGTGGAAATATTTCTATAATAACATCTAGTCCCCACTGTTGGAAAGGTTCCTCAACTACTACTGGTAGTAGTGGGAGGACTGACTTCTAGTCTCGACCGACACATCTTTGATAATTTGGTTGTTTGTGGTCATAAGCATGAGCGTCTTTGAATAAGGTGGGCAAATAATAACCAACCCTAATTAATTTATGTGTTGTTGTATCACCTGCATAGTGTCCACCTATCGGTTTATCGTGAAAATATCTTAATATCTTCTCTATTTTTTGAGGCTCTATGCATCTTAGAAAGACACCATTATACTGATTTCTGAAAAGAACTCCATGAACGAGATGATAAGATATATATTTAAGGTGAATTTCCTTCTTTTTTTTGTTTGATAAAAGGGTGGGAAAGGTGTCATGCTCTAATTATTATCATATATCTTAATACCATGGCATTTTTAAGCTTGTTTGGGGAACTTATTCAATGTTATACATATTTATTTCCTACTCACATCTTGAAAGGTCTTTCTCTGGAGCATCTCTTGTTTTTTGTTGAAGACCAAAATTGTTCCTTTTTTACACATTCCTAAAAATCCATTCTCTTCCCTTTTTACCATAATAACTCCAATTAAGTGTCATCTTGCAAGGTTATTGGAAAAAAAAAATTATTTAATCATATTTTATTCATAATTTCATTTTTTCTTTAATATTCGATTTAATATTTGCACAAGCTACAAGTTGCATTAATTCTACAACAAATAATCGATTTTTCATCTTACTTGAATAATCTACAGGTTCTTAAACATCAATTGAGGAACAAAGTATATGAACAAGTAGTTGGAAACTATTGGGTGTGGAGCATGATTATTTAGAGGTCTTTGTTTCAGCCGGATGTATACCCCAGGAAGGTTGTACACCCCTCCACGCGGGGGGGGGGGCTTGTACACCCCCCCCGCGGGGGTCCAGGGGGGCTAACCCCCCTCGGCTGGGGGGTCTAGGCGCCAGTGGTCCCTCGGTGGGGGTTTCAGGGGCAGCGCCCTCAAAGCTAAAAACATATGTAAAATTTCCTTGTAAAAGTATAGTAATTTCTAGTCAATTTGGGCCGTTAATTAGGCGGATGATCTGACGGTAGAATTTATGTTTAGTTTAGGGTTTTTTGCCCTAAAAGGAAACCCCTCTCTTTGTATGAGGGTATTGTATTGAGGCTATGATATAGATGTGTATTCTCAGACCGAGAAACAGATAGGTGAGACTGTGAGAGAAAATAGAGGATATTACAATGGATCTGTTATAGGTTGTGTCTCTTCATTTTGTTCGATAATAAAAAGGAAGGACTGGCTGTTTGGGGTGGATGTAGCCCAAACTAGGTGAACCACGTATATCTGTGCCTATCTGGTTTTATGTGTTTGTGTTTTTCTGCATATTATATGTCTTGCATTTCTCTATCATATATAATATTTTTCTATCAGAAACTAACACAACAATATCCACCTATTCCTTTGATCTCGCAAAGTGATAAGGATATCATATGAGTTGGTCAATGTGGAAGTCAACCTAGTGGAAAATACCAAAGACAAATCAATTGAGCGAGAAGACCTTAGATTTAAGTTGATATTTTTACTCATGATTTACTTCTTCGATAGAAAATCATGAAGAAATGTTATCTTATTTAATAAATTTTATTTTAAGATGTTCTATTGAGAAGGATAGGCTTAAAAATCTCCAATCCGTTTAACAAAGGAGGTTATAAAACTTGCCTCTCGGCACGATGATATGTGTGACTAGTTATTATTTTTAAAACTCTTTGCAATGAATTAATTAATCTCTTGATTCCACTTTGTTGTGCATATAAATGTGTGGTTAAAATTTGATGATCTCTGCGTACCTACACTCATGGGAGGCTCCCCTAGCAGCTGTAAGGTTTCATTTTTATTTATTTTTCTGTTTCATAGAATTAAGTTATCATAGTGATTATAACTCTGACTTTTAGAATAACGTTAACAACAATGAATATAGAATTTGATATATATTTCGTATCATAATTTTTCGTACAATTACTTTCATAGATTTAGTCTCATTGTGTGAGGATGAATAAACTAATCAAAAGGATTTATTATGCACATGTAAATTTTGATTGATAGATTGCCTTGATTTGGAATTTTTAATTAGTTCAAGGTTTTAATTCTGATAGTGTGAAGAATAATTTGATTTTGCTGGTGTGATATTTATTTATGCAATCTAAGATTAGCTTTCTTTTCTACAAGTGTGAAGAGGATTTAGATTTGATTTTTCTAGTTACTTCTACACTTTAGTCTAGCTTTATTTTTGTGAGTGTGATACTTTCCTTTCCTGCAAGAGTGACAATCTTTCTACTTTGAGTGATTCTTAGATAAAACATGTGCATGAAAACATCCTAATTCAATTTGAAAATTTACTCACATAATAAAGAATCCTAGCACAACTAGTGCACATACACTTCATCAGTGTACAAGCCCTGGTCGATAATTTATGAAGTAATTTAAGATCAACTAAATTACCAAACATTTTGGCGTCGTTGTTGGGGAAGTGCATATAGGATTACTTTTATTTTTTAGGAGTCTTTTCATTAAAAAAATTAATAAAAAAATATTTATGCATAGGGAAAGAGATTCTAGGGGTACGTTTATATGTAGAGGTAGGAGTTCAATTCCAACATCACCACTCACCCCGCCACGACCTCGTAGTGCCATACCACCCACCGACATTCATATTCCATCATTTGCAGGTATACATAGACTTCCTAAGGTATAGATATCTGAAATCCAACTAAAATATTCACCAACTTTCTCTACTGAAGTCGTAGTAGATGAAACTACATCCCCAGCAATAGTAGTAATCTTTCTATATTCAACTCGAGAACAACTTCTAGGAAAAGAATTGGAAGTCCATAGTGAAGAGGAAGAAGAAACTTATTTTATTCCATCGGTAGAAGAACCAGAAGAGGAGCTAGAAAATCCAATTGAAGAAACCTATATTAGCTCTGAGGAATCTACAATGTCAGTGGAAGGAGAAAGACAAATACATAATAAGAATGGTGAATTTAGGATTGGAGGTGGAAGAGATATAGGAGGAAATAGAGGATGAGGTGGAGGAAAAGGTGGTAGAGGAGATGCATAACCTTTTGGGTTTCCCATCTTAGATGAAGATACCACAATTAAAATGAAGTATATCTCACCCTCCATCCTCCCTAATTTCCATGGAGTAAGACATGAGGATACTGAAACATTTCTTTTTGAGTTTGAAGTTTTGTGTAGATCTTAGGACTACTTGCTTGATTCTCAAAAATTGAAATTGTTTCCAACCACTCTTAAATATGAAGCAATTAAATGGTTTATGGGATTAGGAACACATACCATAAGAACATGGGAAGAAATGAAAAATGTGTTATTGGATAAATACAAATATTATTGTATACCTCATAATCTTAAAGATGAAGTCGTTAAAATGATGCAAAATGAGGATGAAAATCTTGAATATTTCATTGAAAGATGTTCTTATGATGTTTAAAGGACTAAGATGCATAATCTAGATTAAGAAACTCTAAAATCTCTTTTGCTAAAATCCATTAGATATGAGTGAGTAGATATTCCCAATTTAATGGGTGAAGGAGATTTTTCTGAGTTATCATTTAGACAAATTTGTGAATCATGTACACACATTTCAAGAGGAATGTCTAGAACCAGGAAAAATCCAAGAGACCTTATTATGTCTAGGATTAATAAATATGTAACTGGGACAGTAAGTAGAGAATAAATAGGTAATTTTCTTAACAAATTTTAATCATAAACCTTAGGGAGTATTAGTGAACAAATAGATACCCTTATCCAACAAAAAGTTGTAAATGTTTCATTATCAATTTTGTGTCCTAAATGCAAAAATAAACATGGTCTAAGAGAATTTCCTCTTGATAGTGTATAAATATGTGCTATCTGTGCAGAAAGTCATATCACAAAGGAATTCCCTTCAATTCTTGGACTTAAAGAATTCTTTCAAAATGAAGTTGAAATAATCCAAGTTGAGACACTGATTTTTATTGGTAAAATACCATGGCCACCACAACAACCAAATATGGTACAAGGTCTTAATCCTCAATCCCAATCATATCCACAAGCTCAAAAAATTGGAATACTCTAATGCCTTGGAAAAATTGGCCACCTCAAAATCCATTATGGACACAAGGTTGGTAGTATCCTCGAAGGAATCCTCAGTATAATCAATTTCAACAACCATTTATCCCATATAAACCTCCATATTATCCTCCTTAATCAAACTCTTTTCCACAATTTCAAAATCAAACACATCCTTCTAATAAACTACTTCAATTACCATTCACATCATACCCCCAAAAAACCAATCAACTACCTACCAAGCCACTTCCAAATCCGAATAATAAACATTCACAACCTGTTTACAATATAGAAGGTCAAAATTTCCAAGCTTGCATGATAGTTCCATTAGGTCTAGACAATGTCCAACTTAGATCTAGTAGAGTTTTGGAAAATAAGTTACCATCTATTGCTATCCATGAATATGGAGAGGATGAACCCCTTGAGAAATAAACATCTTTTAATCAAGAAGAAATTACTCAGAATGAAAGCACCCCTATACATGATACTTCAATAAACTCAACTCCCACTGCAAAGCAACATTATGTTTCTGTTCAAAATCCACATTTTCCTAAAAGGCTAAAAATTGACAAAGGAATAGAAAAACAAATTGTGTTGCTTGAGTACGATATGTTAGATGAAGTGAATAATGTTTTCATCAAAATTCCTTTGTTACAAGTTATAAGGGAAATACCAATATTTGCAAAGACAATCAAGGAGTTAAGCATTAAAAACCCAAGAAGAAAAAGAAAAGAAGTTTAAAAAATTCAGTTAGTAGGAAAAATTACGGATATTATGATGGGAAAATCAACAGTTCAGAAATATCTAGATCTAGGTAGTTCCATTGTAAAAACACACATTCATGGTATTGATATTCCAAACACATTGATCGATTAGGAGAAACTATCAATATCACGAGTAAACAAATTATGGATAAATTAAAACTTTCTAATCTTCAGTACACACCAACATTACTATAGTTAGCAGATGGATCTGTTATCAAACCAGATGGTGTATTAGACGGTGTATCTGTCTCCTTAGATTCTTGGGAATATCCTGTTAATTTTATGATTTTAAATCCCAAGAATAATTTAGGAGGACACCCATTGATTCTAGGTAGACCATGGTTAGCTACAATTGATGCTTTTATAAGTTGCATATCTGGTGATATGTTTATTTTTGATGGAAACTCTACTAAGAAATTCACACTCTATCCTCTTGCAAAAACAACAATAGAAGTAGAAAGTGAAGTTTGGATAGATGATGATATTGAATATTTTGATATACAGCCAATATTTCTACTTCACAAATAGATGAAGAAGATAAAATTTTTAATTTAATGAATAATAATGATTCTTCCTCATATTGTAAACAAGATCAAAATTTTCAAGAACAATGCAATGTTGAATACTTATCATCTCATCAAATGAATTTACATTCTATGGAATAATTTGGTGATTCTCTAATAGAAATCTTTCGAGGAAATAAATTTAACATTAATGATAATATGAAAGAATACCAAAATAAAAAATTGATAAAGATGTTACAAGAACATTCCTCTGCTTATGCATGGGAATACACTGATATGAAATGAATTGATCCTAATACTTGTATGCATAATATCTATATTGAAGAAAATTCCACACCATTTTGACAACCCCAAAGGAGGATGAATCCAAATCTAAGGGAAATTGTCAAAGAGGAGTTACAAAAACTGTTGAATGTGAATTTAATTTACACAATATTAGATAGTTAGTGGGTCTTACCATTAGTGGTTGTTCCAAAGAAAAATTGAAAATGGATAGTATGCATATATTATAGGGAATTGAATAAATCTACCTTGAAAGATCATTTTATGCTTCCCTTTATAGATAAATTCCTTCACTACATTTGCAAGGAAAAAATATTTTTCATTCTTGGATGGTTTTAGTGGATATATCCAAATCCAAGTAGCTTCGGAAGATAAAAATAAAACAATTTTTATCCATCCATGAGGAACTTATTCTTACCGAGTACTTCCTTTTGGATTATGTAATGCACCTACAACATTCCAAAGGGTAGTTCTAGGCTTTTTTTTTTTTATCTAATTCATGATTATGTAGAAGTTTACATGGATGATTTTGAATGTCTATTGTAATTCTTTTGAGGAAGCTCTTGAAAAGTTAGAAAAAGTTCTCATTAGATGTAAAGAAACAAATCACTCATTAAGTCATGAAATTTTTTTATGATGTTCACCGAGGGAATTGTTTTATGCCACCACATTTTAGGAGATGGAATTAAAGTGGATGCATCTAAAGTATAAGTTATTTCCAAATTATCAGTTCTTGATTGTAAAAGAGATGTTAGAAGTTTTCTTTGTTTTATTTGTTATTACGAAAGATCCATAAAAACTTCACAAAGATAGCCTCTCCACTTTTCAAATTACTTGCAAAAGACTTAATTCATTTGGAATTTTGATTTCCAAAAAGCTTTTGAAACATTGAAAGAAAAGATTTCTAAAGCACCCATCTTAAGAGGACCAAATTGGAGCATTCCTTTTCATATTTCAATTGATTCTTTATATACAACCTTAGGAGTTATATTGGGATAGAAATATTTGACTCCTTATGCCATTTATTACATGAGTAAAAATTTGACTCCTGCAGAGTTGAATTCTACTATAATAGAAAAGGATTTTTTAGTTTTTGTACATGCCATTAATAAGTTTCGGCATTATATCGCTAGTTATGAAACTTTTTTTCACACATATTACTCTGCAATTAGATATTTAATGAATAGAACAATTACTAATGGGAGAGTTACAAGATGGTTATTGTTATTACAAGAATTCAATATTACTATTTGAGTAGGCCTGGGAAGGAGAATGCAGTTGTTGATTTTCTATCTAGAATCCAAAATGATAATAAGGATAATCATATAAAAGAGCATTTTCCTAATGAATATCTTTTTGTAGTATCTATTAAATCTCCTTGGTTTGCATATATTGCTAACTATTTGGCCATAGTAAAGTTACCTTCATATTTGTCTCCTCAAGAGAAAAAGAAAGTTATTCAAACCAGTGCATCCTGTTCATGGATAAATGGAAAATTGTACAAAATAGGGCTTGATTTAATCATTCAAAGATATGTTTGAGAATATGAAGTAACAAAAATATTAAAGGCTTGTTGCAATGAACCATGTGGAGGACTATTTGCTGATAAAATGGATGCCTATAAAATCCTTCTCTTAGGATATTATTGGCCTTCTATTTTTAAAGATGCCAAAGAATATGTTAAGAGAAGTGATAGTTGTTAGAGAATGAGAAATCTTGTTCCTTTAGATGAGATGCCTCTACAAACTCAGGTACCTATTGAACCTTTTGACAAGTGGGCTCTGGATTTTGTTGGTCCAATCAATCCACCATCAAGGAAAAAAAGGTACATTCTTGTCTGTATAGATTATGTCAAAAAATGGGTAGAAGCTAAAGCACTTCATTTTTCTACTAAAAATGTTGTAGTTTCATTTCTTTTATAGGATATTTTCACTCATTTTGGTATCCCAAGGGAAATTGTGACAGATCAAGGTACTCAATTTACATCCAACTTGGTAGAAAATATAACAAAGGAATACAAAATCAAACATCGGAAATCTGATCCATATCATCCATAAGTGAATGGACAAGTTGAAGCTACTAATAAAGTACTAGAAGCAATTCTTACCAAAATTGTACATCTACATAGAAGGGATTAAGCAGAAAAGCTTCCAGAAGCTTTATGGGCATAGCGTACCACATGGAGAAACACAAAAGGACATACGCCTTATGAAATTATTTATGGGAAGCAAGTCATGTTTCCTATTGAGTTCCAAATAAATACCTTCAAAACAAAAATCAAATTGGATATTGATTTATCAGAAGCCCAAAAAAAAAGAATGGATCAATTGAATGAACTTAATGAGATACGACAAGATGCTATTCACATAACAAAGATAGTTCATCAGCAAAGATCAAGATGGCATGATAAGTTTATCAAAGATAGGAAGTTCCAGTTGGTTGATTGGGCATTAATTTTTTATTTTAAATTTAAATATTTTCAAGGAAATTTTCAAACTCATTGGCTTGGTCCTTATGAGATTGAAACTTTCTTTCATAATGGAGCGGTCATAAATAAAACCATTGGTGAAGAAAAAGTAACTTTCCTTGTAAATGGTCATAGATTATGAATATATCATAAACCATTGACAAAGGAAGAGTTAATAAGAAATATCCAATAAAATATTTATTTGATGTTGGCTAGGGAAGATTCTTCTTCCTGTCCAACTTAGCCTTCTACTTTCTTTCTTTTTTAAAGAAAAATATATAAAAAATTGTATAAACATGAAAACCAACGTTGTTTCTATGTTTAACAAAAAATCTAAGTTGAAAACCAAGAATTCTTGGTAGCCTATATTTTCTTTTAATTTCCCAAATTCTTGTCCCATTTCTTTTATTCCTCTTTTGCATAAATAAAACAACTACAGTCAATAATCTACAACTCTCATGAAATTCCGCAGCTGACTTGACAGATTACAACCAAAGCAACGTGAATGGAGATCATAACTAGAGCAACCTAAGAAACCTACAAAAGAAAAAAATTAGTAACGTAAAATGAAAGGTATGTAAATATTAGTAAAATATTAAAAAACATTGAATTATGACATAAATAGATGATTATTTTAAAACTAATAACCATTGCCTCCACCATATTATGTAATGATTACCCTTGTCATGAAATAATATTGATTTTCACAATTCAATTCATGACTTTTTGGTAATCATGTATTATCACAAGATGTGAATGACATGAAAACTTTTCCATCATTTGAATTTATTCCACTTCATCCATATATAATCCCACTTCTTTCATATCCCATCTCATTTTCTTCACATCATATCCCACTTCCTTCAACTCTATTTTATTTTTCTCTGCCAAAAACATCTCAAATACTACCTAAATCTCATCCTTGCTACCAAAACTCCATAATCTTGTCAAAAATGGAAATTAAGGACTGAAAATTCCTCAACATGGGATTTATTGTGCGTTCTGAGCCAAATGGGACCAAGTTTCTTGAAGCCTATCCACAGGTGAAGCAACAATTGCAGTGGGCACGATGGTTAGAGTTCTTTGATAAGTTTGATGGGCATGACAGATTCGTTTATGACGAAAACTACAAGATTTCCAAGAATCGAGAAAATTTAGTTTAAAAACTAGAAAATCGAAGAAAATACTAGGAGATCTTCCTTAAAAATCCATGTATAGACATCTCCATTTTCAAGAAAGGAATTCCAGTCACAACTTTAAAAAGTAAATGGAGAAATTTGTTATTAATCATTCAGAAGTTTTCAACCTGTGAGGGTAGGTTTGGAAATATGTTCTTATATCATGCTCGGTTGATGATGCATTTTATTAATGGAAATGAATTCAATTTTCCATATTTCCTGCTTTGTAGTTTAAGAAAAATGGTCGCTAACATCCAAAGGAAAATATAGTTTAGTGACAGTGATTTGTATTATCACGGGTTAGTAAAAATTTTGATTGAAGCTCATTTGAGGAGTAAAGGGGAGAATTGGGAGGATTTTCTAGTTCAAAATCATTTTAAAGAAGTTGAGCAACATGAGCCCAATTCCAAAATAAGAAGAAGCTGGCAGAAATTTCCCTCAAACCCTAAGCTTCAAAACAAAGATTTAGTTACACAAGAAATACCAAAAGATGAGCATACACAAAAATATTTTGATGATGAAACCCCTCTTGCAAATGTTTTAGAGAGTATTAGAAAGGAGAAATTTGTTAGTATAGATGAAGGACCATCAAAAGAAGGAACAAAGAAAGACAAAATTAACAAGAAAAAAGCATCCTGTCACTGTTGAAAAACCATCAAGAAGAAGTGCACGACTTATGAAATCAACTATCAAACAGTCTTCGGGTTTTGTTGATTTATAAAAAGAAGAGGAAGAAATAATAACATCACCAATTGCAAGTCCAACAAGAAAGACCCCAGAAATCGACCCTGTTCAACAAGAAATCTATGATTATATAGAATATCTTGAACATAAATCCCAAGGAAAAGCTATTGATTTATCCTCAAATCAAGAAGAAATTCTAATCGAATCAGTTCATTTCAGCCCTTCAGAATAATGTAGAATTCAAAATACTCTTAAACAAGAAATTTATGAACTAGAAGTGTTAAACAAGTATCTGAAGCAGGAACATGAAGAAATGAATGTACAAAATGACATTCAAATGACTCAAAACGATAATATTCTCTTACATATTTTCCAATGGTACAAGAAAAACAAGAAACTAAAGGCTAAAAATAAACTTCTCAAGAGTAAAATCAAGAGGTTGCAGTGAAGGATTTTAATGAAGAAACCAAGGATCAAAAAGAGAACCAGAAAAGAAGAGAAGACTAATTTATATGTTCTTTCTCAAGCCTCGGAGGTAGCTCAAAGATAGAGTGGGTCACCAAGTTTTGAAATTTTGTGCATGAGGAAATGCAATATCTTCTTTGTGGGGGAATGTTGAAGACCAAAATTTTTCCTTTTTGACACCTTCCTTAAACTCCATTCTCTTCCTTTTTGGCCATAATAACTCCAATTAAGTGTCATATTGCAACGTTATTGGAAAAAAAAGGTATTTAATCATCTTTTATTCATAGTTTCTTTGTTTCTTTATTATTTGATTTAATATTTGCACAAGCTACCAAATTGCATCAATTATGCAGCTAATAATTGATTTTGTAGCTTAGTTGAAAAATCTACAAGTTCTTAAACATCAGTTGAGGAATGAAGCATATGAACAAGTAGATGGAAACTAGCACAATGATATCGACTTATTACTTTGATATGGAAAAGTGATAAGGATGTTGTATGAGCTGGTCAACACAAAATTCAACCCAGTGGAAAAGACTGAAGACAAATCAGGCGAGTGAGAAGATCGTGGATTGAAGCTAATATTTTGCCTCGTGATTTTCTTCTTAGATAGAAAATCATGAAGAATCATTATCTTATTTACAAAATTTTCTTTGAAGATATCCTTTTGAGAAGGATAGGCTTATAAATCTCCAAAAGTTTAACAAAGGTGGTTATAAAACCTACCTCTCGGCACGATGATATGTGTGATTGGTTATTATTTTTAAAAATATTTGCAATCTATTAATTAAGCTCTTGATTCCATTTTGTTGTGTGTATAAATGCATGGTTAACATTTTTTTATCTTTGCATACCTACACTCACAAGAGGGCCCCCTAGGAGCTGTAAGGTTTCATTTTTATTTAAGTTTTATATTTCATAGAATTAAGTTGTCATAGTGATTATAACTCTGATTTTTAGAATAACGTTAGCAACAATTAATATAGAATTTGATATATATTTCATAACATAATTTTTTGTACAATTTCTTTCATATATTTAATCTCGTTGTGTGGAGGATGAAGAAAATAATAAAAAGGATTTATTATGCACATGTATATTTTGATTGATAGATTGATTTGATTTGAAATCTGTAATTAGTTCAAGGTTTTATTTTTTATAGTGTTAAGAAGAGTTTGATTTTGCTGGTGTCATATTTATTTCTGCAATGTAAGATTAGATTTCTTTTCTGCGAGTAGAAAGTGTTAGTGCACTATAATTAAATATTTCAAAAGTTAACAAAAATGGGGGGTAGAAAGTGTTAGTATCTAAAATTACAACATTAACCATAGATTTGAGAGTTCCAAGAGACTTACTAGACATAGTTTGAGAAGTAGAAGCTTTGTCACTTGATGAAGGTTGTGAGAAGGCTAGGACAATGAGCTCACACTGGCCTCCTATCTTTGTGAGCTCAAATATGGAAATGTTGGTGCGGGCTCTTTTTAAGTCCTCAATTTTATTATAATCAATAGTCTTATTTGTAGCAGGTAATGTCATAGTATGTGGAGGTGTATCTTTGTTTGTAACTTTCACACAGGTAGACTTATTTTTACTACTAGCAGAAGTGTTCTCAGAAGTAGTAGCATTTCTAGACTTTTTGTGTGTGTTATGAGTAGTATTGGTTGGTGGTGAGATCCTTCTTAGAAATTAGTTCTTCAACTCTTGTCTCGTCACTTCATGTTTAGAAACAGGGCCTTTTCTCCTTAAATTATAATGTCTGGTTGGTTTTTGAGGGGGGGATTCACTTTGAGGTGGTCCTTCAAAACTATTCTTGTCAGTATTGAGAATGAAATCAAAGTTATTATCTGAGTGTCCAATACTTACCCTTTCCTCAACCATGAAAGGCTCATTTGTTTGTTTTTTCTACTTATATCACTCATCTTCTAGTAAAGTATCAAAAATATGGGTTCTTAGTGCAGTCATGTTGTGGCTCCATTGTGGGAAAATTTTCTCTGAATGTCATTCTTGATGAAGGAGAAATAGTTTTCCATGCCTATGCTTTTGAATTTCAACAAAACATTTGAGCTCTAGGAAGATTTAGCTGGTTTATTATTGTTTTTCCTTCTAAATAAGAAATACTTAGGGGGCTTGCTACTGGTAGAGGCGTTATGAGAAATTTGGTATCTACGGATAAATACTAATTCCCTAGGTAGGTAGCTATACCTATAACAACAGATTTAAAGCACTTATCCTTTTTCTATAAATCATAAATAAGACAAAGGGATCAAAGGACCTACTTGTTCTTTTACTTTCCTTTTGTCTCCTTTGTTTGACTCCCGTCACTCCTTCTCGAACTTAACTCGCTCACAAAGTACCTGCAAGTATAAACAGATGACATAGAACCAATCAAAGCAAGAGATCTATCGAATACAAGTAAATGGAATCAGATACATTCACACATATAAACATCATATATCAAGATAATGATATGGAAAAATGTGTAAACAACTTTATTAGGTAGAAGGAATAATTACAAACATGAAGTCCAATCCATTGTCACTCTCCAAACTTGGGTTCCAACCAACATCACATCAATAGCATAGCACTCTGGCAACATAACAACACTTGCTTATACTCTCAATTATCACACCAAAAATATATCCTTACAAATTCTCAAAGTCTAGCCCCTAATCACTTAGATGAGTGCTCAATTTATAGGCAAATGGAGGAGGTTTGATCATAAATGAGGGTATTGAATGGCCTTCCAAACTTAGAGTTAGGTTCCATGGAGGAAGGGATGAGAGGATATGAGGTTACTTAAATCATTCCCTATCCAATTTCGAGCTCATAGGAGATGATAAGTGTGGGAATATTCTAGATGACTCCAGAGGATAAGAATACTCCCATAACCCTATGTGAATTTTGCTCAATCTCACATAACGTAGGTCAAAGTAGGCCTAGGTGCTCTGCAGAGCTCCCTGACATGGGCCTACCTGCACTGAAGTGCACTTACCCTTGTCCAAGGCTGCACTGGTCCCTCAAGGAGGCATTTCTGGAGGGTTTCATGCCAAGAAACTCTCAGGGAGGGAGGAATTCAAAATGGTGACTTATCTAGGGCATGTAGCAATTGAATTAGGGTTTGATGAGCCCTAATGGTAATGATCTGAATGATGGAAGTGATGTGCCCAAATGGATCTATAACAGCTACCCCCTAAAGTTGAAAATAATGATGTCGAGTGATATGCTTTACGATGTGGTGGGGATGTTCTGAAGTGGTTGGTGACTTGCATCGATTACAATACATAATATCATGATATTTTTATTTTTTCTCATGAATTGCTGAGGGAAGGCATACCCATGCTCAACATATAAAATTTCATTACAAGAGCATAAACAGTCGTCTCCAGATATAGACCCATGATAGGATGACCATCAATGTAAACCCATTGTACGGATGATTTGGTACATTTCCTAAAATCACAGCCCAGATGGATGAAACTAGATTCGAGGTCTTCTATCTTGTTCAATCATTCGCTCAAGTACGAGTCTAACCATGTGAATATGTGATCTAAAGTCGAACATGGGAAGACATTGTATGACTACCAGTCAATGATGTAAGTCGTTAACAAACGTGATAGAAATCAACGATAATGATAAAGATCCTCAAGGAACTTGTTAGCTTGAGGGGGCCTGACCTAGGTTCAGCGTTAGTTAGCCAAACAAATCCCTACACTATTGGCACTTTTGGCATCAGCCTGCGAAGCGCGGACTAAAGTCTCACTCGAAGCAGTATGGGGGGATGTTAGAACTAAGTTTCCGTACCCTTGAGATGTTTGTGATGTCGGTTTATTCCAACTATACTTGCCTTTGCGCATGTTTCTTTTCTCTCTGCTCCACCCTTCAGTACCTTCACTAAGTGTTATAATTGGCTTTCACGCAACCCTAACCAGGGGATGAAGTCCTTTCGCACTGCTAGGGCAACGAACTATGATATCTCCCAAACTAGGCTAAGTATCTTATTTATCTTATTAACAAATCTTAGTTAGCTTTGTGTAAACAGATGTTCTTACCTGCGTTCACTTAACCAATACAATTATACACATTCGCGCATCATATAAGCATTAGAAGTGAAATTCATACCCAATATAACAGATGCATAAATAGGAAATAAATACGTAGAAATGATAGAAAACTTTTCTTTATTAATACTTCCAAATGATTACAGACTCGACTTGCCTTGCACACTCAGTTGTAGGGGTCCGCGCACTCAACTGCGAACTACTAGGCCTCTGTGCACTCAGCTATAGAGCCTCTACCTACGCTACGACCCAAAACATAGACTTATACTTCAGAGCTATCTCACATACATCTTCATTTCTTAGACCTTATGTCTTTAACTACTTAGAGCTTAGCTTTATTTATACAATCCCATGGTTCGCGGTCCATGGGTAGATCTTCTACAGCCGACATTACATTATCAAAATAAGGGTGGACAACCCTATGAATCTTTAACTACTATGCGCTCCATGCCCAAAAAATGCAGTCTTTACATTGGAATTACAAAATTGGACCAAAATATGGGCTCTTAGCCCCAAAACTATCCTTGGGGGGTCCCATGCCCAACAGGCCCCCAACACAATCATCGTGACTCGCCCTCGAGTCACTCTGTAGGTGCGGAGATCTTAACGAGAAGACCTCCCAACTCTGTTTGGATCCCTGCAACTTCAACAGCACATTGAGCGGCCGCTTGCTAGACTACTTGCACGCACTGCTCAGTGACTACTACTGTTGAACTACTGCCATGAATCCTCTGTTGAGTTGCTTGTAGCTGCACAAGCTATGCTTCAATGGAGGTTGTAATTGTATAACCCTCGTCGATCCATGGTTATAGGTGCACATTCAAGATTGCTTCTTTGTGCCGAGAAACGTCCACATGTTCCTTGAGCATCTTTTCCTGCTGCATCCGTGCAAGCCTTTATGTAAGGGGAATTGTATGCGCAGTCCCTTTTACCTCATCATACCTTTGTTGTAGCTCACATGCCTCTGTCTCTAGGCACTCTACATTTGGGTCCTCCTGTAGGGTGGTTAGGACCTCAAATGATTACTCGAACAACTACATGCAGTGTTGGCTTGAGGGGGCCTAACCCAGGTTCAATGCTAGTTAGCCAAACAAATCCCTACACTACTGGCCCTTTTGGCATCAGCCTGTAGAGAATGGACTGAAGTCTCACCCGAAGCAATATGCGGCAATGCTGGAACCAAAATTCTGTACCCTTGAGATGGTTGTGATGTCAATTTATTCCAACTATGCCTGCCTTTGCACAGGTTTCTTTGCTCATTGTTCCACCCTTCAGTACCTTCGCGAGGTGTTACAATCGCCTTTCACGTAGCCCTAACCAAGGGCTGAATTCCTTTCGTGCTGCTAGGGCAGTGAACTGTGATATCTCCCAAACTAGGCTAAGTATATTACTTATCTTATTAACAGATCTTAGTTAGCTTTTCATAAATAGATGTTCTTACTTGCGTTCACTTAACCAATACAATTATACACATTCGTGCATCATATAAGCATTAGAAGTGAAATTCATACCCAATATAATAGATGCATAAACATGAAATAAATAAGCAAAAATGATAGAAAAATTCTCTTTATTGATACTTCCAGATGATTACAGACTTGACTCCCCCTATGCACTCAACTGCAAGGGTCCGCACACTCAGTTGTGGACTTCTAGGTCTCTGTACACTCAGCCGCAGAGCCTCTACCTATGCTACGACCCAAAACTTATATTTACACTTCAGAGCTATCTCTCATACATCATTGATTCTCCATGTTCATTATTCCCTTTACTACTTAGAGCTTCGCTCTATTTATACAATCCCATGGTCTGTGGACCATGGGTAGATCTTCTATAGCCGACATTACATTATTAAAATAAGGGTAGACAACCCTATGACTCTTTAACACTACGTACTCTGTGCCCACAAAATGTGGAGTCATTACATTAGGATTACAAAAATTGGACCAAAATATGGGCTTTAAGCCTCGAAGCTGCCCTTGGGAGATCCCGTGCCCAACAAGCCCCCAACACAAACTTCGTGACTCACCCTCGAGTCACTCTGTAGGTGCGGAGATCTTAGCGCGAAGACATCCCAGATCTATTTGGATTGCTGCAACTTCAGTAGCGCACCGAGCGGCTGCCTGCTGGACTTCTTACATGCACTGGTCGGTGACTACTGCTGCTGAACTGCTGCCCTGATTCCTCTACTGAGTTGCTTGTAGTTACATGAGATTTGCTTCAATGGAGGCTATAATGGTATAAGCCTCGTCAATCCATGGTTTTAGGCATGCTTTTAAGACCACTTCTTTGTGTCGAGCGACGTCCACCTATTCCTTGAGCGCCTTTGTCTGCTGCATCCATGCAAGGCTTTGTGTAAGGGAAACCATCTACATGGTCCCTTTTACCTCGTAATACCTTTGTTGTAGCTTGCACGCCTCTGTCTCTAGGTGCTCTACATTTGGCTCCTCCTGCAAAGTGGTTAGGACCTCGAATGACTGTTTGAAGAGCTACATGGAGTCTGTCACTGCACTGTCAATCATCACGATCATTGTCATAACCGTGGTGGTGCGTTGTTCTCTAACCTCCATCGGAGTTGAAGGTTGAGCCCTCAACTGCAATTCTGATATCTGAAGGTTCAACTCCAACTGAACCCTGGTCATCTTTTCTCTTGTGTCGTGCACCCCGATGTCTAACTTACGGATGTGCGCCTCCACTAGTTCTTCTGCTTGAATGGCCAACTCCAGGACCATCAGGTATGATTCCTCTACAACCTGCATCATCTATTTTTTTTCTCCACTGCCTCATTGCACTGCAGGCCCAACTGTTCAATTTTGATGCACTTCTCGCTCATTACCTGTAGAGCGCGACTCTCCCTGGCCCTGAGTTCTACGGTGACTCCATCCTATAAGAGGTAGAGTGTCTCCCGAGGGAGCGCAACCATGTTCACTCCTATGCCTTTAGAAATGCTCACCATGGGTATGTCGGCTTCCTTCTTTGTAGTGAGTGCCCCATCTGGTAGCACTATCATATTGTTCACCCTTGTGTGTAACATTTCCTCGGTAGTTGAAGTGCCAACTACGAGGTTGGTGGACACTGCACCAGCCTATGGAGTGCGAACCTGTAACTTCTACAACTCTATCTGAAGATCCCACAATACCAATTGTTGTTGTTCCTCAAACTGCTGGAGGGCCTCCGCAGTGACATCCCTCACCATTTCACTGATATCATGTGAATCCACCTCAGTGAGGGTCATTAGGTCAAATGATGTCTTTGATGCCTTTGTTTTCTTTCGCGGCACTATCTGATCTCGTGGTCGCAGACGCTTGAGCTAGGTGGACATTGCCTGCGGGTCTGCACCACCTTGTTCTGTGTCTGTCTCTAGTTCAGGCAAAGGTGAATCCATTCCTTCGTGCTCTTCTTCTCCTATTTTCTATTATTGTTTAGCCAACTCTGTAGTGTCGCGCACTGCTTGGGCCTTCACTGCTGCTTCTTCTTTCCTGTGCTTTTTCACCAGCTGGGCCATCCAAAGTTTTGTCTCTTCCTTCTTGCGTTGTGCAACGAACTTATCTATTTCCACCACGGAGCCAACTGGATTTTGCCACTCTAGCGGCCAAGACTCAAGGACTATGAATATCACATCGTCAGTCGCCAAATATGGTAAATCATGCCATGTATTCATAGGGTCCTTCCGCGCCCTGATGAAGACATGGTGGAAAACCGCTTTGAACTCTACAAAGCTCTACAAAATATTGTAGACTGTGGGTGATAACCATGGCTTGTGACTGATCCCCATCCAGATATTCATCTCCATTAGCACCCAAAATATCTTTCTTTCTCTCATCCCTTGTGCATTCTTGGTCGCCCACAGCGAAGCATATTTCGTTGCCTCTAGAAGGTTTGGCACAACCGAAGGGAACTGGCTATCTTCAGACATCTCCCATGCCACCAGTACAATCGACAATAGGATCCATGCGCAGTGAAACTTTTTGCCCTGCTCCTATGCCTCGTGGTAGTTCACAATGAATTCACTGCATAGATAGTTCACCCAATTGAACTGGACTCCTTCTGTGCATTGGGCCTCTAATGCAACCACTGGTGCGGGCACCTCATTTGCGTAGCACTTTCACATAACCTTCCCTACCAATATCTGTGTCGTGACCTTGACTGCAGGGTTGTTAATGCTAAAGATGGCATACCCTCACTTCTTCTTCTCCAACTTAAACTTATTTTTCATTGCCTCCGCGAGGGCCAACTCGCCACCTTTTCCCTTTGAAATGTTTGTTGAATCCTCTCCTGAGTAAGGTAGGCATGTAATTCGGTGAATCAGATGGTCTATGATGGGGATGGGCTCCTCCAGCAACAAGCACCCATCATGCACCAAGCAGAGAACCTACCTGATGACGAAACAATCACTTGGGCGCGGTGGTAATGCGGCACCTAGAGCAGGTTTAGCAATCCTACTTTCTCTACACCTCTAAGCCATGTGTGCGGATCCAATTGAATTTTCTGAGCAGTCTCGTCGATTCTCTGGCACATTAGCTTCATAGTCGCTAAATGAAGGAACTTCTCATGGTCTCGAAGGTCCCAATCTTCAAATTTCAACATAGGAACTCACCCCAAGTGCGGTCCCTCAAAAATAATATCTTTTGGGACCAGCGTAGTTTGCAGAGAGCTCTTGCTCTCATCTATATCCTTCGGCACCTTGGCTTTACCCTTGCATGGAGGCACATATTCAGGTTACCGGGTAATAGGGTCTGCACCCTAGTTTTGAACTTCCATCTCTACATTCTCCTATTCTATTGGGATTTCTGCAAATTTCTCCTCTTCATCGGCCTCCAAGTTAATGGCCTTCCCCTTTTCCTGTAAGGTGAGTTTAGTCCTTTGTGGGTTTCTGGGCGATACAAGAACCAGAATCATAGCCTGCATGTCTTTCTTAGGTCTCAGTGCTCGAGGTGATTTAGGGACCTCAACTATCACTCCAACACTCTCTAGGGCTTCTACTTCTGCAATTTCCTACGCGGCTTCCATGGGTGTCGACATCAGTCTAGTTAGAAGGTCCTGCGTCTCCTTTGGAAATGTTTCAAACACTGAAATTTCTCTCAAGGCCTCGAAGTTCGACATGTCCATAAACACTTGATAGTGCAACAACTCAGTTCTCAAAATGCCGAGTGTTTTTTTTTGGACAACCACTTGTAGTTTATAGAGCCTTTTGAATTTGAATTCGAGTGTTCCCCCCACATTCTGTCCATTAATGCTATATTGGCGGCATATTTTCAAGAATATAGCCCATAAAGTTTTCCTTAAATGCCTGCCACCTGCTCCATTTGGCCTAAAACCAACCATCAAATCATGAATAGTGACTTTAACGGTCACTTTCCAGTAGACCTACGTGCCAGTGCAACTGTCTCCATGATGTCGCGAACCTTATGACACTTCACTACTACACACAGTCGTAACATCGCGGCAGCTCCCGAACGGTGTATTTTATAGTCTCCCACCTCCTTTCAGCTGCTTGGAGAGCTAAGACTATGCCACTTTCATATAGTCACATCGCCAGATTGCCGGTGTATGGCTTCAAGCAACTGCCATTCACCTTTCCTGGGAAGGGTTCTCCATTTAACTTGACCAGTTGTACCGTGCCTCCGTCGGTAATCTCCTTAATAATATATGGCCCTAACTAGTGCATCTTGAACTTCCCTGGGAATTTATCAAACTTACTATCATACAACAACACCAGATCGTTTACGTTGAATGTGCGCAGCTTGATGTGTTAGTCGTTCCATGCCTTTTTGCACTGCTTTTGGACCTGTTGGTGAAATCCTTCCAAAAATCATTCTTCTTCGAGCTCATCTAGCTGCGCGAGCCTCTCTTCCAGGGATCCGCGATCAGTAATACCTATGCACGCTACTATGTGCAGACTAGGCATGATGTATTCGATAGGCATTATAGCTTCCACTCCATAGACAAGCCTAAAATGTGTCTGTCTCGTCAGTTTCTTGCGTCGTTCAATAAGCCCATAACACTTAAAGTATGCATAGGTCCCAATCACTTCACTAAGAATTTCATACCTTGGTCAACGCATTTTCAAGTACTTTGTTGAACGCCTCCACTGTCTCGTTAGCCTGTGGGTGATAAGGTGTGCTTTTTTGGTGATACACCTAAAATTCCTCCGTCAGTGCATTGATCGTCTCGTTCAGGAAGTGTGTACCACGATCGCTCATCAAGATCTTTGGGCATCCAAACCACGTCAGTACATGTTCAAGTAGAAAGTTCATGGCAGTCGCGCCCGTGCAATCCTTCACCGTCTGTGCTTCTACCCAATGAGTCAAATACTCTATCGCAATGATAATGTACCTCACGCTTGTCTTTCCTTGAGGTTTAATGGGTCCTTCAAAATCTATTGCCAATTTTTCGAAAGGTTGCAACACCATTTGTGGATTCAAAGGAATTTCATCCCTTCATGATGGCCTACCTGTTCGTTGACATACATCACATTCCTTGCAATATGCTTTTGAATCTAGATGAAGGGTTGGCCACCACAACCTAGCGCATAGAATATTCTGCGCAGTTTCTCTTCCTACATAATATCCTCCTACGGCACCCCCATGAACATCCGCGAGGATGCTGCTCCGTTCAAACTCAGATACATACCTTCGGAGTATTTCATCGTTCCCCATCTTGTATAGATGCCCAGCAATGATAAATAAATTTTTCGTGTGCACCACTAATTCCTTATTTTGTTGGACAGAGTATCCTTCCAGCGTAGTTCTAGTTGTTAGGAAGTTTATTATATCTTCAAAATGTCCATTTGCTATGCGCACGGAAAAAGTTGCGCGTTCGGTAATCCTTCCTCCAAATTAGTGGGTTCCTCCCCTATCTCAATGCAGGACAGGTAGTATAGTCCCACATTCAATCGTCCAGGCTTTATAACCACTCCAAAATCATATTCTTGGAACAATAATAGCCATCTGCAGATGCACTCCCCAACACAAGCTTATTGACCAGGTACTTTAGCGCGGAGTAAAGGTGCACCTTTTTAGTTTTGGACTTTTCTTCGTAAACCTACATCCATGTGTGCAGATCATTTTGTCCATCATACTTGTCTGTCAGTTGCATGTTAGGCTTCCCAAATCATACTCTCATCATTCTCCTACATTCACGCTAATCATCAAAGCTTCCTTTGTGTGTACCCCACCATCTTACGGGTGTAAAACGTTGATCCAAGTCGATGTTGGTGGCCACCCACCTATCCCACTTGGACCCCCACAACAGTCTCTTTCAGTTTTTCAGTTTCCATAATTGTAGCACAATTTACTGTTTTTAGCATTTTTTTCAGGTTCTGAACTTCCGGAGCTGTTTTAAGGCCCTAAACGACGTTTTTTGGGAAATCTGGGAGCAGCATGGGTCCATGGACCAACGTAGATCTTACCAAAGTTATAGTGCTCGAATAGATCTTTCTAACAAGCTATTGTACGTGTCAAACGAAGATCATATGCCAAAGTTACGACCCCGAGAAGTTGATGTACGAACTTACCCAAAACAGGGCCCACAATTTGGCGTTTCATCTTCTAGGGTTAGGTTTTGGGATGTTAATGGTTTTCCATTGTTTCTCAACAATAAATAGGCCTTCGAGCCGCATTGAAACACAGTTCAAAGGCATGTAGCTGCCACATCTCTTCTCAGAGATAAGCTACCATCGCCCTAGCTAGGTTATTTCCATTGTTGTTTGTAAGCATATTTCAGTATTTCACATTAATGAAATGAAGTATTATTTCCACTACATCTTTGTGTTTATGGTTATCTCTGTAATTTGTTATGTTCCTGTTTAAATCCGGATCAGTGGTATCAGAGTGGTCTTCTTTTTCTTTGTTTTTCGTTGCATATCCCCAATGAGGTCGGGATATAAGGAGTTAGGGCTTGAACTGGTTGAACCTTTGCAAGACCAGCCCCACAAACCCCGACATCCTCCCATGGCAGATGAGAAGAAAGATGAGGGGGCAAGAGATCCTATCAAAATCTTGCTCGAAGAAGCCCTCGAGCGAGAAAGGAACGCGATGATGGATAGCTTTGCGTAGATCCTTCAGCGGCTACCCAAAGGCAACGCATCAGCTTCCAACAGCTACTCTGGAAACACCATACCGTCTAAGGTACAAGTTAATTTTTAAATCTCCATCTTTGAGGGTCAAATAGATGTAGACGCTGTACATAAATGGTTAAATCTACTAGATGGGTATTTTTCTGTTCATGATTTTTCCAGTCAGGAAAGGATTGTTTTTTCTCTTCTCAAAGCAGCTCCCCACGTCAAGGAGTGGTGGAAAACCTACTGCAAGTAGAATAATGAAAGTACGGGCTCACTATTTTCCGCCGCACCCACTTGGGATTCATTCTGGTATGCCGTCAAGGAGTAGCAATACCTTGTCAAAAGCTATGAGGACAAATACATAAAGTGGACCACGCCGCGACAGGGAAGGGAACAAGATGTGCCAGAGTTCACAAACATTTTTCATACCCTTCACACATAGTTGGGTATCAAGGACTCTGAGATACATTTGGTACTCAAATACCGTGACTTCCTACACAGGTACATCCAGGAAGAGATGGAGTTCCTGAACATCTCCTCGCTCGGTACGACGTACCGATACGCTATCAAAATCAAGAAAAAGTTCAAAGAGAAGAAACGAGACTTTGGATCTGCAAATCTGAAGACCAAAGAACAAAGGCAAGGCGGGGTGACCCAGAAAACCCATCGAAGCCGCAAGAAAAGGACAACACCACGAAGTCAAAGAAGGACACAAGAAAATGGTGTGATTTCCACAAGAATCCCACTCATAACACAAGTGAGTGTTGGACCAAGTAGTTGCTAGTGGCCGAGTTGAAGGCTTCAGCATCAGATGCATGTTCTGACCCTGAGTCAGAACCCGACAAGGGGAATGGAAAAGGGAAGAAGAACATTGATGTGGAGCCCAGTGTCACTGTTGCCACCACTAAGATCAAGAAGAATGAGCCTGAAGATCCAGAGGATGGGGAATGTCTTTTCCACTCATAGATGTGGGTGAAGGGTTCGCCGCTGCAATTCATTGTCGACAGTGGCAGCCAAAAGAACCTCATTTCAGTAGAGGTCGTGAAGCAGTTGGGCCTATAGACTACACCACACCCACAACCGTATAGTATCGGGTGGCTTCATGAAGGATGAGATCTCAAAGTTCTCCAGCAGTGCCACCTTCCCTACAACATCAAGCCCTTCACAGACAAGGTATTGTGTGATGTTACACCTCTGGATGTTTGTGATGTATTATTAGGCCAGCCATACTTATGGAGGTGACATGTTGTGTATGAGTCATGGCCTTGTGCTATCATTATTTCTTTGTGTAATTCATTATATAGGATACGGGAGGTAGCCCCACCTACCACCACCTCTTTGGTCACTGCTAAGAAAGGCAACAAGCTCATATCCTGGACTAGGAAATTCATTTTCTGTTTGGTTCGCTCCCAAAGTAAGGGGAAGATTGTCACCACATCCATGACCCCTACGAAGGGTTCCTCCATGCAACAACAATAGCAACAGATGGATACAGTCATGAAAGAACACAAGAACAACTTCTCCTCACCCACAGGGCTACCACACAAGTTTCAGGTGGGAAACAAAGTCTGGTTGCGTCGATAGAAATAACGCCTTACCAGAACCCATCAGAAGCTCAGACCACTCTGACATGGTTCTTAAAGCATTACCAAGGCTATGGGGAACAATTCTTTGGAGCACAACATTCCTCCATTCCTTCACCTGCACCAAGTGTTCAATGTGGACCGTCGTCAACCATGCTTCCCACCATTAATCGACACATCAGATGGAGATCGTATCCCACCATGATGCCACCCACCTATCCCATTTTGACCCCCACAACTGTCTCTTTTAGTTTTTTAGTTTCCATAATTGTAGCACAATTTACTATTTTTAGCAGTTTTTCGGGTCCTGAACTTCCGGAGCCATTTTTAGGCACTAAACGACATTTTTTGGGAAATCTGGGAACAACATGGGTCCATGGACCGATGTTGCTCATCCCAAAGTTGTAGTGCTCAGATAGATATTTCTAACAAGCTATTGTACGCGTCAAATGGAGATCGTATGCCAAAGTTTTGACCCGGGGAAGTTGATGTACCAACTTACCCAAAAAGGGGCTCACAATTTGGCGTTTCATCTTCTAGGGTTAGGTTTTGGGATGTTAAGGGTTTTCCATTGTTTCTCAACAATAAATAGGCCTTCGAGCCTCATTGTAACACAGTTTAGAGGCATGTAGCTGCCACATCTCTTCTCAGGGATAAGCTACCATCTCCCTAGTTGGGTTATTTCCATTGTTGTTTGTAAGCATATTTTAGTATTTCACATTAATGAAATGAAGTATTATTTCAATTGCATCTTTGTGTTTATGGTTATCTTTGTAATTTTCTGCATTCCTGTTTAAATCCAGATCACACGCAACACCCAATCCAAGGCTTGGAAGCACTTCTTTTCCGACACCTCCCTTTCAAATGCATCCAAGAAGGTATCTACCTCATTTAGACCATCATAAGTAGGCAAATCTCTTACTTCTGTCGACACGCAACACAACGACCGAGTCATCATATTGCAATTCAATGTAGTTACTTTGTGTAACATATTCTACCAACGTTCTACTTCTTCATCAAAATCGAAGTGTAGGAACTCTCATGCTCCCATGTAATCTATCCATCCGTGGTGGGATTCACCTAGTCTTGGTCTTGCACTGTTATCTTATAGATGCAGTCCAAATCATCATTACTTTCATAGTCGCGGACCAGCTCCGTATAAGGCGATCCTTCAGTAGGGTCCAGGGGTATAATTACACACAGTGTTTTCTTCTCAAAGATCATTTTTAGCTTCTTCAGCTTGATTACCCCATTCATATCAATAGCCCAGTAAATTACCAAGAGTGCGGGGTAGGGATTTCTTTCATCAACAATCTCTATCACTTCAAAATCTGCTAGTGTTCTCACTCCCTCAATATCCACAATTATTCCCTGCAATCACCCCATGCGTATGATTTTTTGCTGGTTCGCCATCCTCAACTGAATCGGAGGCCATTGCAGCGCAGGTCTCCCCATTCACTCCCATGTCTACTTCGATAGAACATTCACATCTGATCCCAAATCCAAAATGACTTGATCCATCTCGTATTCTCTGATCTACATGGTGAGTCTCATTCCATTCCACGTCCTTGTTTTATGCTTTCCAATCTTTTGGACTATGCGTGGTTCTCTTGGCGTGGTTCCAACACATATGTTGATGAGTTCTTGTAACCCTTTCACAACCTTACTATCGTGTAGCAACTTCATACAAGTTTCCAAGAAAGTAGTGGGCATAGAGGGATCCATCTCTGGCTCAGGCTTATCTTTGCTTCCAGACGTGGAGGCCTCAGCGAAACTCTTCTTAGCTTCCATGAAGGTTTCCTTTAGCATGCTACAAATCAAACTCAACTTCTTTCGCCAAGGCTTTGCGAACCCAGGTGTTGTCTTTCGAATCCTTCCCCTTGTCATCTCTTGTCGCGATTCCACTTTGGAGCACTATATTTACATTCAGATCTTCCTCGCACAGCTCATACCTCATCATCTATAGATTCTTATTTAGGGGAGGTGGTGGCACTCCTTTGTCCTGTATCCTAGCTATCAACATAGGACAATCTTCTATTTCATAATAAAACAATGTGTAATACTTGCATGACGGACGCGTTGGATTAGTGCAATCATGGGCATAGTGTCTTGGTCCTTCGCAATTATAGAAAATCAACTGTCTGTGACCTCTACCAGGTCCTCCTCTGCCTCGGCCTCATCTTCGCCCCTAAAATCCTGTTCGCGCTAGCCCTACATTCTGGTCAAGGGGCCACATTTCAACCTGAACCGTATAGGTGGGAGTTCTTTCCATCATTAATTCATAGCTCCTGCAAGTATGCTCATCATGTCCCACCAATCTACAAAAGTTACAAAACAACTGTTGCGGAGTTTGCATATACTTCTGTAACAAGTGGTAGTTATCTATGGCATGATTTCCGGCTACTTGACAGATAGCGCACCACAAAGCAGGCACTGCGCTAGGTCCTGCTTGAGCTTCCAGCCTTAGAGGCATCGGTCCTCCTCCTTCAAGGTAATTTGTAAAGACTAGGAAGTGTTCTTTGTCATGACCTTGACTCTTGCATTTCACACACCATACTTATTCGCACACTTCTGGTCGAACTGTCCTATCCTACTTCAAGCTTTGCATATCAAGGCACAAATTCTTCAATTGTGTGTGGATCTGCTAAAATCCTAGGTTAGGATCTTGCATCAGGGTCTTATGTAGTCTCATTGCAATCTCCAAGGCCTCTGCCTAAGTTTTTATCTTCTGTTGTGACTGCACACTTCTTAAATGTGGTAGTATCAAAGCCACAAACCACTCGTGATTTTGTCCATCCGTCAAATTCATGTTGGCTTCGTGGATCGTACATTTCATCCTTTAATCTAGTTCCCAAGGCATCTCGCCTGGTAGCATCGTGATCTCTTTGAATACAACAATCGACTACACCTAATATTTAGGCCCACTAAATTCCCTATTCAGTGCTGCTTCAATGTCCGCTACTCTTGAATTCGGGTTATCATTGGAGTACTTAATATACCAGGTCAGCACGCGATCCTGCAGGGCGCTAACTAGTGTTACTTTCTTTATATGGTCATCTGTAACACATTGAGCTTTCCATACAACCTTCACTACAAACCAGAATTGGTCTGGATCTTCATTTCCCAAGCCTTTGAACAAAGGAAACTTCACTATGTTCCCCATACTGAATTGTAGTGGTGGTGGAGGTGGTACGGGTGAAGTTGGAGGTGATGGCAGCGAAGCCGGTGGTGGTGTCGGTGGAGGTGGTATTCGTGGAATTCCTTATATTATCAAATGAATATCACTTCGTGATCCCTTCCTCATCCCCTCACGGAGGTGAAATCAAGGGGATATGTTCTAGACCCTTATTTCCTTAGTTTCTGTAAATTCTTCCACTTCGCGTAGACCCAAACATCAAGGTAACTGCATAACCCTCTTTTCGCACAACAACATTTTAATCCAACTATTCAAAGATTTTACGTACTTACCTCCTGGTTCTTTGAAAAAGCGTCGCTCTACCTCACTATAGCTCACTGAGGTGTCAACCATGAACTTAGTAACAAATCCTCCTATAATGCGATCGAGCCAATGATCGATGGTGTGCGCAATCTTATCCCCCAATGCAACCAACCTTCGCACTAGCTCCGGGGTCGACACAATAGGACCATCAAGTTTCCAACTTCCTTGCTTATCTGCTAGCTTCAGGATCCACTCGTATAGCTTAGTAGGGAAGGATGCAGAAAAGATTTTGTGGATCTCCATGTACAGGTTATTGTTTAGCCATTGTTCTTTTGACAGTCGCGGGTTTCTATTTTCCTGTGCCACGAACTCGTGAATCCTTCTGTCCAACCAGCCTTCGATTTCTTTCTTAGTTGGATTCCAATGATACGACATCACACATATCTATGCAAATTCTGGTCCTGGCAATGGAACCACTTGTTGGCTTGAGGGGGCCTGACCCAAGTTCAGCGTTATTTAGTCAAACAAATACCTAAACTAGTGGCCCTTTCGACATCAGCCCGTGGAGCGCGGATTGAAGTCTCACCCGAAGCAATATGGGGGGATGTTAGAACCAAGTTTCCACACCCTTGAGATGGTTGTGATGTTGGTTTATTCCAACTATACTTTCCCTCGTACAGGTTTCTTTGCTCTCTGCTTCACCCTTTAGTACCTTCTCGAAGTGTTACAATCAGCTTTCACGCAACCCTAACCAGGGGCTGAAGCCCTTTCGCACTGCTAGGGCAGCGAAATATGATATCTCCCAAACTAGGCTAAGTATCTTACTTATCTTATTAATAGACCTTAGTTAGCTTCACGTAAACAGATGTTATTACTTGCGTTCACTTAACCAATACAATTATACACATTTGTGCATCATATAAGCATTAGAAGTGAAATTCATACCCAATATGACATATGCATAAATAGGAAATAAATATGCATAAATAATAGAAAAATTCTCTTTATTAATACTTTCAGATGATTATAGACTCGACTCACCCTGCACACATAGTTGCGGGCCTCTAGACCTCTTTGCACTTAGCTGCAGAGACACTACCTACACTATGACCCAAAACATAGATTTACACTTCAGGTCTATCTCTCATAGAACATTGATTCTCCATGTTCATTATGCCCTTGACTACTTAGAGCTTCACTCTATTTATACAATCCCATGGTCTGCGGACCATGGGTAGATCTTCTACAACCGACATTACATTATCAAAATAAGGGAAAACAACCCTATGACTCTTTGATTTTGGAAATAATACTGAGACGGGGGTGAATCAGTATTATCAGATCAATAATTTAATTTTCAAAATTGATTTGTATACACTACTTCAGCTAAGTGAACTAGCGTGTATACACACTTGTACTTAAGGTAACCAGTGTATATGCAGAGACCTTTTGATTTAACCAAAATATCATGCATTGAAATTTAACCAGTATATCAGGAATTCATTAGACAGTGCAGTAAAAGCAGAATAAAGCATCACACATAAGAAACACACATGAACACCAAGATATAAGGTGGAAACCCAATGTGGGTGAAAACCACCTGCTGCTTTCCTCTCTGTCTTCTTTTAATAATAAGAAAATATGTTTACAATTTTTGTACTAGTGCAGACTTATACCAGTACGGAGGCTTCTACCTGCAGAAGGCTACAACCTTCTCTTATTGTCCAGCTTCTACTGGAAGGGAGCTACAACCCCCTAGCTCTTGTACTAGCCGATATGTTTACTAGTATGTAGGTGCTGATCTACAGAAGGCTACGACCTTCTTTCTTCCTCCAGGGACCATGTTTCACAAATTTTCAACTGGATCCATCAACAACATTATAACTGTAATTCAACCATTAAATACATCTGCGTCAACTGATCATTGAAACTCAAACATCACTTTCTGAATCAATCCCTTTGATAGTCAATCTGATACTGTCACCAAAATACAGTCACTGGAACCCAGAACTTTGCAATAGAAAACAGAAACAATTGAACCATACTTTATAAGGTATATTCTACTTCCATGTGTTGGACTTGCGTGTGTATGTGCTTTTACCAAAGCGAACCAGTGTACATATCTACAAATCAAATTTATGATGTATACGTTGCTTTGATATGCATAACCAACGTGTATACGCTCCTTTTCTAAAGTGAACCTACGTACATATCTATAAATGATGATTTAAACATTACAACTATTCCACACTTCAGTCATATCTAGATCATCACATTTACAGACTACAACATGCGCCGGTTATTCAGATACATGATCAAACCACATAAAGATAATTCATTTCAAGCCTTAAGATCTGATACATCATTAGATCTTATCCTTCATCAAATGCTAAGGTTCATCCTTGGTTCAGATCAAGCACAACACCATAAGCTAATAACCTGCATATTAGATCTCACACTTCATCAAATATTCAATACTTGCACACCTTGGCCTAATGATCTTCTCCTCCTTTTATAGTTTTAGACCTTACTCAATACAATGGACCAAAACCACTTAGGACCAATACCTTGGACCAAATACCTAGGGTCAATACCTCGGACCAAATACCTTGGATCAATACGATGGATCAAAATACCATGGATCAAATACCTTGGACCAAAAACTTAGTTTTCCAAGATATACGCGCTTTTCCTTTTGTGAAATTGCATGTGTACATATGCACGACTTGTATACAGTGAACCTATGTGTATACACAACTTGATCAATGGTGAACCTGCGTGTACCTCTCTTTCTTCATTCTGTGAAGATTGATCTGTAATTTTTTGCTATTAACCTATTGTACTATGATCTATCATCTAAGAGAGTTGTCATTGTATATTACTTCTGAACTGATTCCTGCATTTTGTCACATCTGCCATGCACTTTGTCACATCTGATATATCTTCTATAGATTCATCTAGTTACCATATACAAGTGAGTTGTTCTACTACAAGTGGGTTGCCATCAAGTACAACACATACATTATAATGCCAACAACCTCCCCCTTTGGACTTGATGGCAACAACAACACCAAGTCAGTCTCCCCCTTTGACATCAAGGGAAAATGACTGACCAAAATGACGACTTTCAGTAGCTGAATATTGATCATGCTCCCCCTAGGCACATGCTGAATAATCTGATCGAACTCCCCATTTGTCCATGCTGAGATGTACTATATCATCCTTGCTCCCCCTGAGCACATGCAGAGTCTGCAAATATTTTCAAGCAAAAATAACATGACTCTATAACTCAACTGAGTGAGTTTGACCTCCCTATCACCAATGACTCATACATACATCCATTCTCCCAACCAAGTGGGGATATACCAAACTTGAATCATCCACCCAACCAAGTGGGGATATACCAATTGTTTATACATGACTGAAATATAGCAATTATTACATCATCCTTCCCATGCATAGTGGGGGTACAAATTACATCATATGACCAAAAGGGACTCATCAAAAGACTACAATAGATAGAGACAAATTATTACATCATGGGTCTTGATATGACCTTTACATTGAATGATATACATGATATTTATAACAGAGACCAAAAATCTAAACAAGACCATGATAGTCATCAACAACTATCATACACCATGTATGATCTGCTCCATAAGCATCTGTGAACAGCATCCAGACCATCAACCTGTATATGTCCATCAAAAAGAATCACCTGAATCAAAACAACTATGCAGATATGTACCAAGATCTTCTAAGATAATGCCAACAATGCATTATTAGAAGCATATGCTCCCCCTGAACCTATGTCAGATGTTCATTGACAGATCTGATCATTGCATATATCAGATGAATTATCAAGGCATCATCTTCAATGAGATATACATCAAGTTATCAACAACTTATGAGAACCAACATATTTCCACATGTCATAAACATATTGTAACCATCATTAAATAGAGTAGATAATTCACTAAACTATATCAGACCCCTTTCTCCTGAGTCTGGCCCACTGCTTTTCTTCAAACCAACATATACGCGACTGTGCCCACAGAAACCAACGTATGTACAGGACTACACTTCATGAAACTCGCGTATAACAACCTTTCTCAAAAAAATGGATTTTAACAACAGGATGATGCAGCAACTACTCCCAACCTCTGTCTAAGATATTCAAATGTCTCTCTAGGCAGTCGTTTAGTGAATATATCAACAACTTGTTCTTTGGAGGGAACATACTCCAATTTGACCTTTTGTTCAAGCACTTATTCACGTAGAAAATGATATTTGATGGGTATGTGCTTGGTCTTGGAGTGCATGACTGGATTCTTTGAAATACTGATGGCACTTGTATTATCACATAGAATGGAGATGGGTGGAGTACATGTGATCTGAATGTCTTGCAATGTTTGCATCATCCAAAGTAATTGTGTGCAGCAAGATGCAATAGCCACATATTCTGCTTCAGTTGTAGATAATGCCATTGAACTTTGTTTCTTGCTTAACGAAGACACTAACCTGGAACCCATATAGAATGCACTGCCACTTGTGCTTTTTTTGTCATCAACACTTCCTGCCCAATCTGCATCTATATATGCATGAAGAGTAAGATATGTATCACTAGGATACCATAAACTAAAGTTCTATGTTCCTTGAAGATATTTGAAAATCCTTTTGACTTCCTGAAGGTGTGATTCTTTTGGATTTGCTTGGAATATTCCAACTATTCCTACTACATGCATGATGTCAGGTCGGGTACCTATTAGATAAAGTAAACTGCCAATCATGGATCTGTAAGTTGGTTGATGTACTTTTGTTGATTCATCATTTGAGTTGAGACTGCATCCTGTTACCATTAGGATACATACTGGTTTAGAATCTTCCATGCCGTACTTTTTCAAGATTTGTTTGATATATTTGGTTTGTGATAGAAAAATACCATCTTTATTTTGTTGAACTTGTAGACCAAGAAAATAGGTAAGCTTACCAAGCAAGGACACTTCAAATTCTCGTTGCATTACTAAAGAAAAATTCTAACTCATGGATTCTTCATTGTTACCAAAAATGATATTGTCAACATAAACAATAATTATTAGCAATTTATTAGCTTCAATCTTTGTATATAGATTGCTATCTGCTGACCCCTTCGAAAAACCCTGTTGGTGGAGATATTTGTCAAGACGGTAATACCAGGCCCTTGGACCCTATTTTAGACCATAGAGAACCTTTCTGAGTCTGCATACAAGTTTTGCATCATTTTCAAGAATGAATCCTTTTGGTTGTTCAATATAGACTTCTTCTTCTAAATCTCCATTAAGAAAGGTAGATTTTGCATCCATTTGGTATACTTTGAATTTCTGAAAACTAGAAAGAGCAAGAAACATTCTTATGGCTTCAAGTCTAGCAACAGGTGCAAAAGTTTCTTCAAAATCTATACCTTCTTGTTGAGCATATCCTTTACAAACAAGTATGGCTTTGCTTCTAATAACTTCTCTAGTTTTGTTCAGCTTGTTTTTGAATATCCATTTAGTTCCTATGATATTTTTATCATGAGGTCTAGGAACTAATTCCCAAGTATTATTCTTTTCAATTTGCTCAAGTTATTCATTCATGGCCTTGACCCAACATTCATCTTTGCATGCCTCATTTACATTTTGAGATTCGATGGAAGATAATAATGCTAGATAGCTTGAGGCTTTTGTAATAGTTCTTCTTGTCTGCACACCTACCCCTTTTCCCCCTAAAATTTGAGTTTCTGGATGATTTTTCTGAACATACCTAGAGGGAGTATTTTCTTCTACTATTATCTCTTCTTCTAGTGTTTCATTGGGTTCTTCTTCAGAATCAGTGTGATTTGATGTGGGAAAATTATCCTCGTCTTCTTCATTGTCATAATCTTCTATTTTTATTTGTTTTGGATTTTTGCATGATTCATCAACCACAACATCAATACTTTCAATAATTTTCCCAGGTCTTTTATTATAACATTTATATGCTTTACTTCGGGAAGAGTAGCCAAGAAGAATACCTTCATCTTCTTTGGGTTCAAACTTACAAAGTTTTTCATCAGTCATTTTGATGTAACATTTGCTTCCAAAAACTTTGAAGTATTTTACAGTAGGAGTCTTACCATACCAAAGTTCATGTGGAGTTTGAGTGCTATTTACCTGAACATTTGCTTAATTGAGAATAGTGACAGCCGTGAATGTAGCTTCACCCCAAAAGGTTGCAAGAGTTCTAGATTCATCTAGCATAGCTCGAGACATTTGTTGAACAGTTCTATTCATCCTTTATACCACTCCATTTTGTTGAGGAGTCCTTGCGGTGGAGAATTTCCTTTTTATTCCATATTGTTCACAAAAGTCAAAGAATTCATCCAAGGTAAATTCCCCTCCTCGATAAAATCTGAGGCATTTGATTTTGCGATCTGATTCATTTTGAACCAAAGCTTTGAAGGTTTTGAACTTTTTAAATTCTTCATCTTTATGCTTTAAAAGACCTATCCAACACATTCTAGAAAAATCATCAATGAATAATATAAAGTATTCTTCTCCACGAGGTGAATTTTTCCTTGATGGTCCACATAAATTAGTATGAACAAGTTCAAGAGGCTTACTAGCTGAACCTTCCTTTTCAATGAAGTGAAATCTAGTTTTCTTACCAAATTGACATGATTTGCATATTGTATTTTTAGGAATGTTGATATCAGA
Source organism: Pinus tabuliformis (assembly GCA_031772625.1). Lineage (NCBI taxonomy): Eukaryota > Viridiplantae > Streptophyta > Pinopsida > Pinales > Pinaceae > Pinus > Pinus tabuliformis. Next base: position 220,918,720 of record CM062811.1, on the reverse strand, counting down.
AGATCATGAACAACCTGTAATCTGCAAGCTTTTCTTATTTTAGAAAAGCTTAGATGCTCCAATCTTCTGTGCCATAGCCAGTTCTCATCATTTTTGCTTAGATAGCACTGTAGTTGTCCTCCCTTGAGTATGTATACGTTGTTTGGAGTTCTTGTACCTTTGATCACAGTTTCTCCTGTATCAAGCTCACAAACAACACATCTGTTTGATCGAAATACCACTTCATTTCCTTGATCACACATTTGACTGACACTCAACAGGTTATGCTTTAGATCATCAACATACATAACATTCCTTCTTTAACCTTTTCTTTTAAGAAAACAAAGCCTTTACCTTTTATGACAACATGAGTGTCGTTTCCAAATGAGACATTCTTTTCCTTTTCTAAGGCATTATATGAGTGAATTTTTTCTTTGTCACCTGTCATGTGTTTTGAGCATCCACTGTCGATGTACCACTGATTTTACTGTCCTTCTACATACAAGGCTATACCACATCTTTCTGTTTGCGGTTCTTTCCTTCTCCATATTTTGGGTTTTAATGGAGTTTGCTCCTTTTGCGATATTTGCCGAAATTTACTCTTGCATTCAGATTCTTCATGGCTGAAGTTGTTACAGATTGAGAATTCTATTTCATTTTCAAGAAGAGAAAAGTTATTGTGGGAACATTCCTTAATCCCTATCACATTCCTTTTATTTCATGTTTCTCTAGTCATGATGGTCTTGTAAGCAACACATTGAGCAGCTTTGTGTCCAAAGTTATGGCATGAAAAACATTGACCATTAAAGAAGTTCCTGTGATTATCGAATCTACTAACCTGGTGATTGTAGTTTCTATTGATATTAATCTTTGAAGCAAATTGAGTATGATTTACTTTAGGTTGGTTGTGGATTTTGTTCATCCTTGAAGTAAATTGAGCCTAATTTACCTGGTGATCTGCTTTATGCCTTTGATGACGATTGTCAAACTGTTCACTGCTCTTTGCTGCATCAAGATAGCTTTTAGTGGAGGTTGACGGATTCTGTGATTGAGATGCTTATTCAGTATATCCAAGAACTATGTTTATCATAGGAGAACGCTGCACTTTGATAATTTCATTTAAGGTTTTTGATCCTTTAGCAAATCTAAGATTGAGAGCTTTTGTTTTCTCAAGATCCTTTCTTAGACCCACAATTTCACATTCTAGTTTTTCATTGTGTTTTTCTCTTTCAACAAGTTGATATGTCAAGGTATCTATAATCATATTCTTTTCTTCTAAATAGATTTTGAGTTTAGATATTTCTTCATAAAGGTTCATCTTCATCTAAAGCATCCAAAAAATTAACATCTTCATAAGCCATCAGAAGTCTATAGTCATTACTATTTTCATCTTCATCACTATTTGATAAACCATCACTATCTTCATGAGTATAGTAGCTATTTTTGCTTACACTTTGTTTTCTATTCAATTTTGTAGATTCCTTCCCTTTATCATATTTATTTTTATGAGGACATTTGGTAGCATAATGACCGACTCTACCACAGGCAAAACATTTGAAAGGTAGTTTACCTCTGAATCTTCCGGAACCCCGTTGAAGCTTCTTAACAAAGTTTACTTCATCTTCTTCTTCTAAAATATGTCTTGACCCATTGAGTTCTTATTTTCCTTTCGTTGAAGCTTTGAATGCGGCTTCTCTCATATCTGATGGGCCTCCTTTTCTCATCTCAAAGGCAGTTAAGATTCCGTGAAGCTTGTCATAGTAATAGTCTGTAGATCATGTTTTTCTTCTATGGCAAATACTTTTGATTCAAATTTAGCAGACAAGGGTCTTAAAACTTTCTCAAATAAGGTAACTTCCTTTATCTCTTCACCCGGATTCTTCATGCAATTAAAAACCTCATATATATGTAAGAAGTAACTAGCTATACTTTCATCATTGTGCGTCTTAAGAGTTTCATATTGAATTCTGAGAGTTTGCAGTTTAGCATGTTTTACCTGAGAGTCTCCTTCATAGCTTAGAACGATTTTGTCCCATATTTCTTTGGCTGATTTGAGCTGCATTACTTTGACAAAATTTGATTGTGATAGACTTCCAAATAATGTATTGACAACCTTGGCATTGGTTTCATATTGCTTTTTACCTGTCGTATCTGTAGGAATTACCGATGGAAATGTATATCCTCCTTCCACGATTTCCCAGACATCTGTTCCAAGTGATTGAAGATAGGTTGTGGTTCTTATCTTCCAATAAACAATTTTTCTCCCATTAAAGATTGGTGGTCTGATGGATCCCTCGCTTTCTTGATTACTCATGATGATGGATCTTCTTTCAAGTGATCAAGCTTCTTCTGAAGGACCTACTCTGATACCAATTGTTGGAAATAATATTAAGAGGGGGTGAATCAGTATTATCATATCAATAATTTAATTTTCAAAACTAATTTGTATATGTTGCTTCAGCTAAGTGAACTAGCATGTATACACACTTTACTTAAGGCAACCAACGTATATGCAGAGATACTTTGATTTACCCAAATTATCATGCATTGAAATTTAACCAGTATATCAAGAATTCATTAGATAGTGCAGTAAAAGTAGAATAAAGCATCAAACATAAGCAACACACATGAACACCAAGATATAAGGTGGAAACCCAATGTGGGTGAAAACCACCTGCTGCTTTCATCTTTGTCTTCTTTTAATAATAAGAAAATCTATTTACAATTTTTGTATTGGTGCAAAATTATACCAGTACATAGACTTCTACCTTTAGAAGGCTACAAACTTCTCTCATTCTCTAGCTTCTACTGTAAGGGAGCTACAACTCCGTAGCTCTTGTACTAGCCGATATGTTTACTAGTACATAGGTCCCGACCTACAGAAGGCTACAACCTTCTTTCTTCCTCCACGAACCACGTTTCATAAATTTTTAGACTGGATCCATTAACAAAATTATAACTACAATTCAATCATTAAATACATCTACATCAAATGATCATTGAAACTCAAACATCACTTTTTGAATCAATCCCTTTGACAATCAATCTAATACTGTCACTAGAATACAATCACTAGAACCCAAACCAGAACCCAGAACTCTGAAACAGAAAATAGAAACAATTGAACCATACTTTATAAGGTATACACTACTTCCATGTGTCGAACCTATGTGTGTATGTGCTTTTACCAAATCGAACCAGCGTACATATCTGCATATCAAATTTATGATGTATACGCTTCTTTGATATGTAGAACCAGCATGTATACTTTCCTTTTCTAAAGTGAACATGCGTACATATATGTAAATGATGATTTAAACATTATAACTATTCCAGACTTCAGCGATACCCAGATCATCACATTTACAGACTACAACATGTGCCAGTTATTCAGATAGATGATCAAACCACATAAAGATAATTCATTTCAAGCCTTAAGATACAACACATCATTAGATCTTATCCTTCATCAAATGTTAAGGTTCATCCTTGGTTCAGATCAAGAACAACACCATAAGCCAATAACCTGCATATTAGATCTCATACTTCATCAAATATTCGATACTTGCACACCTTGGCCTAATGATCTTCTCCTCCTTTTATAGTTTTAGGCCTTACTCAATACCATGGACCAAAACCACTTAGGACCAAATACCTAGGGTCAATACCTCAGACTAGATATCTTGGATCAATAGCATGGATCAAAATACCATGGACCAAATAGCTTGGACCAAAAACTTAGTTTTCCAAGGTATACGCGCTTTTCCTTTTGTGAAAGTGTGTGTGTATGTATACACGACTTGTATACAGCGAACCTGTGAGTATACGCATCTTGATAAATGGTGAACCTGCGTATACCTCTCTTTCTTCATTATGTGAAGACTGATCCGTAATTATTTGCTATTAACTTGTTGTACTGTGATCTATCATTTGAGAGAGTTGTCATTGTATATTACTTTTGAATTGATTCCTGCATTTTGTCACATCTTCCATGCACTCTGTCGCATCTAATATATATTATGTAGATTCATCTAGTTACCATATACAAGTGAGTTGTTCTGCTACAAGTGGGTTGCCATCAAGTACAACACATACATTATAATGCCAACATTTAACACTACATGCTCTATGCCCGCAAAATGTGGAGTCTTTACATTAGGATTACAAAAATTGTACCAAAATATGGGCTTTAAGCCCCAAAACTAGCCTTGGGGAATCCCGTGCCTAACGTGTAGTATGATATTGTGCTGTCAACTGCCATTGTTGCTGCTGTAACAACAGTGGTTTGATGTTCCATGATTTCCGGCAGAGTTGAAGGCTGAGCCTTCAACTGCAGTTCTGTGATCTACAGGTTCAACTCAAACTGAACCCTGGCCATCTCTTCTCTAGTGTTGTGCACCCCTGTGGCCAATTTGTGGACGCGTGCCTCCACTGATTCTTCTGCCTAAATATCCAACTCTAGGACCATTCGGCAGGATTCCTCTATCACCTTAATAATATGTTCATTCTACTCGACTGCCTCATTGCACTGCAAGCCCAACTGTTCAATGTTGATGCATTGCTCACCCATCATCTGCAGTGTGTGACTCTCCTTGGCTTGATGTTCTGTGGTGACTCCATCCTGTAAGAGGTGAAGTGTCTCCCAAGGGAGCGTAACCATGTTCAACCCTAGCCCTTTCAGACTGCTCACTATGGGCTTGTCAGCCTCCTTCTCTGTAGCAAATTCCCCATATGGTAGCACTATCATGTTGGTCACCTTGGCGTGCAACATTTCCTTGGCAACTGAAGTGCCGACTGCAAGGCTGGTGGACACTGCGCCAGCCTATGGAGAGCGAACCTGCAACTCTGTCCGAAGAGACCCCAATACTAATTGTTGTTGTTCCTCAAACTGTTGGAGGGCCTCCATGGTGACATCCCACACCATTTCGCCAATATCATGCAAATCCCCCTTAGTGAGGGTGATTGGGTCAAACGATGTCTTATATGCCTTTGTTTTCTTTCGCGACACTGTCTGCTCTCATGGTTTTGGACACTTGAGCTAGGTGGACATTGTCTATAGGTTCGCAACACCTTGTTTTGTGTTTGTCTCTGGTTCAGGTGAAGGTGACTTTGTCACTTCACACTCTTCTTCTCCTATTTTCTACTTTTGTTCATCCAACTTTGTAGCATCGTGTGCTACCTTGGCCTTAGCCGTTGCTTCTTCTTTTCTGCGCTTCTCTTCCAGCTGCGCCATTTGAAGCTTTGTCTCTTCCTTCTTGTGTTGCATGGCGGACTTATCTGTTTCCACCATAGAGTCATTTGGAGCGCACCGTTCTAGTCGCCAAGGCTCAAGGATTGTGAAAATTACATCATCAGTCACCAAGCCCTGTTGGGCGCAGGATTCCCCATGGGAAGTTTTGGGCTTAGAGCCCATATTTTGGTTAGTTTTGTAATTCCAATGTAAAGACTCCGTCCTTAATTTTGATAATGTAATGTTGGCTATAGTAGATCTTCCCATGGTCTGCGGACCATGGGATTGTATAAATAGAGTGAAGCTCTAAGTAGTTAAGGAAGCTAAGCAGATCACAATATGGAAAATATATGATGTATGCGAGATAGTTCTGAAGTATAAAGTTTAGTTTTGGGTCGTAGCGTAGGAAGAGGCTCTGCAGCTAAGTGCGCAAAGGTCTAGTAGTCCGCAGCTGAGTGCGCAGGACGAGTCGAGTCTGTAAATAGGGGAAGTATTAATAAAGAGAAGTTTCTATCAATTTTGCATCTTTATTTCCTATTGTATGCATATGTTATATTGGGTATGAATTTCACTTTTAATGCTTATATGATGCGTGAATGTGTATAATTGTATTGGCTAAGTGAACGCAAGATAGAATATCTGTTTACGCAAAGATAATCAAGACATGTTAATAAGATAAGTAAGATCCTTGGTGTAGTTTAGGAGATATAGCAATTCACTGCCTTAGTAGCATGAAAGGACTTCAACCCTTGGTGAGGGTTACACGAAAGTCGATTATAACAAATCGCGAGGGTACTAAAGGGTAGAATAGTGTGTGAAGTAACCTGCATGAAGCAGGTTTATTTGGACTAAACCCGCATCACATCCATCCCAAGGGTGTGAAAACTTGGTTGCAGCATCCCCCCATACTACTTCAAGTTGCGCTCCGTGGGCTAATGCTGAGAGGGCTAGTAGTGTAGGGATTTGTTTGGCTAAATAACTCTGAACCTAGGTTAGGCCCCCATAAGCCAAAAAATGGTTCTGTTGTCGAGACCGAAATCTACATGAGAGATGTGTGAAGTTGTATCATTGGAATCCAACTAAGAAATAAATTGAAGGTTGGTTGGACAGAAGAATTCACGAGTTCGCAGTGTAGGAGAACATAAACCCGTGACATTAAAATGAATAGTATAGATCCTTCCCTACTGAGCTATATGAGTGGATCGCTAAGCTAGCAGATAGCCAAGGAAGGTGGAAACTTGACAGTCCTATTGGGTGGACCCCAGAGCTGGTGCGAAGATTGGAAGCATCGAAGGATAATATCACACGCGCCGTCAATCATTGGCTCGATCATATTATAAGAGGATTCATTACTGAGTTCGTGGTTGACACCTCAGTTAGCTACAGTGAGGCAGAGCGACACTTTCTTAAAGGACCGCGAGGTAAGTACGTAAAGTCTTTGAATACTTGGATTAAAATTTTGTTGTGTGAAAAGCGGGTTATGCAATTACCTTGATGTTCAGGGCTACGCAAAGTGGAAAGGTTTATAGGGACAAAGGAAATAAGGGTCCAAAAAATGGCCCCTTGATTTCACATCCGTGAGGAAAGAAGGAGAAGCTCACGAAGATCGTCTCTCCATGGAGTGCTATTCATCTGATAAGACAAAGAATTCCGAAAATACCACTTCCACCCACACCACCACCAGCTTCACCGCCATCACCTCCATCTTCACCCATACCAACTCCACCACCACCACGATTCAACATGGCAAGCACAGTGAAGTTGCTTGTGTTCAAAGGTTTTGGAAATGAGGATCTGGACCAATGCTGGTTCATTGTAAGGGTTGTATGGGAAGCGCAAGGTGTTACAAATGACCATATAAAGAAGGTGACGGTGGTTAGCACCCTGCATGATCACGCGCTGACCAGGTATATTAGGTACTCCAATGATAACTTGAATGCGAGAGTCACGGATATCCAAGCAGCGCTAAATAAAGAATTTAGCAAGCCTAAATCTAAAGTGCATTCAATCATTGGATTTAAAGAGATTAAGATGCTACCAAGCAAGACTCCTTGGGAGCTGGATTAGAGGCTGAAATGTATGATTTGCCAAGAAAATATGAATCTAACAGATGGAAAACATCGAGAGTGGTTTGTAGCTTCGCTACTACCACATTTAAGAAGTGTGCTATCACAACAGAAGATAAAAACTTAGGCAAAGGCCTTAGGGATCACTATGAGGCTTCATGAGATCTGGATGCAGGATCCTAATTTGAGAGTTCAGCAGACCCACATGCATCTGAAGAATCTATGCCTTGAGATGTAGAGTTTGAAACAGGACAGGATGGTTTGACCATTGCTCATTTTTTACAAATTACCTCGCAGGAGGAGGACCGATGCCTTTAAGACCAGAAGCTCAAGCAGGACCTAGTGTGGTGCCTGCTTTATGGTGTGCCATCTATCAAATAGCTAGAAAACATGCTATGGACAATTGTCACTTGTTACAGAAGTATACGCAAAATTTGCAACAATTGTTCTGCAAATTTTGCAGGTCGGTGGGACATGACGAGCGTACCTGCAAAAGTTATGTGTTGATGATGGATAGAACCCCCACCTATAGGATTCAGGCTGAAACATGGCCCCTTGACCAAAATACAAGAATCACACGAACAGGATTTCAGGGGCGCGACAAGGCAAAGTTGGAGGAGGACCTAGTAGAGGTCGCGGATAGTTGATTTGCTACAATTGCGGAGGGCCAGGACACTATGTCCGTGATTACACAAATCCAATGCGCCGATCATGCAAGTATTGCACATCGTTCGATCATCAGACAGAAGATTGTCCTATGTTGATAGTTAGGATATGCGAAAAAGGAGTCTACCGCCTCCCCCGACTCAGAACCTATAGATGATGAGGTATGAGCCATGCGAGGAACACCTGAATGTAAACATTTTGCTTTGAAGTGGAATTACGACGAGAGATGACAAAGGCAAACAAATCGAATATAGTACTTGGGTTTGCAAACCTCCAGTGAAGGAAGTAAAGTTTGATTTGGAGTGTGCTCAGGAAACCTTCATGGAAGCCAAGAAGAGCTTCACTGATGCCTCCACTTCAGGAAGCAAAGTTAAACTAGAGCCGGAAATGGACCCATCCATGCTGACAACTTTCCTTGAAATGTGTATGAAGTTACTACGTGACAGTAAGTCTGTGAAAGGGCTACAGTAACTTATCAATAGATGTGCTGGGATCGCGCTCGGAGAACTACGTGTAGTCCAAAAGATCGGAAAGCATAAAACAAGGACATGTCGTGAAATGAGACTCACCACGTAGATTGGAGAATATGAGATGGATCAAGTCATTCTAGATTTGGAATCAGATGTGAATGTTTTACCGAAGCAGACATGGGATCGAATGGGAAGACCTGCGCTGCAATGGTCTCCGATTCAGCTGAGGATGGTGAACCAACAGAAAATAATACCTATGGGGTGATTACAGGGAATAAATGTGGATATTGAGGGAGCGAGCACGCTGAAAGATTTTGAAGTAATAGAGATTTTTGATGACAACAATCCCTACCCCATGCTCCTAGGAATTGACTGGGCCACTGACATGAATTGGGTAATTAATCTGAAGAAGCAAAAAATGATATTTGAAAAGAAGTCACTGCACATCAATATACCCTTGGACCCTTTTGAAGGATCATGCTATACAGATCCGGTCCATGACTATGAAAGTGATGATTATCTGTACTACATCTACAAGATAACAACGTGAGACCAAGACTGGGTGAATCCCACTGCAGATGGGCAGATTACATGGGAGCGCGAGAGTTCCTGCACTTTGGATTTCGACAAAGAAGTAGAACAATGGAAAAATCAGTTACATGAAGTAACTATGCTGAACTGCAATATGATGACAAGGTCGTTGCACTGCCTATCGACAGAAGTAAGAGATTTGCCTACTTATGATGGTATAAATGAGGTAGATACCTTCTTGGATGCCTTTGAAATGGAGGTGCCGGAAAAGCAACGCTTCCAGGCCTTGGACTGGGTAATGCGCGCTACGCCCACGAGATGGTGGGGTACGCACAAAGGAAGCTTTGATGATTGGCGCAACTGTAGAAGAATGATGCGCACATGATTTGGGAAGCCTAAGATGTGACTAACAGACAAGTATGATGGATAGGATGATCTGTGTGCCCACCTGGCCAATTGGACGCAGGCATATGGAGGAGAGCCACAATTTGCGTAGAAGTACTCGAACTCTGCAGTAAAATACATGGTCAATAAGCATGTGTTGGGGGGAAACCTTGCTGATGGCTCTTAATGTTGGGAAGACATTATGCAAGAAGAGAAATTGTGTAGACTATTCTACATGCAAAAGCATTCAACAAGGTATGCAACGCGATGACCAAGATATGCAACGCGCAATGAAGTGATTGGGACTTATGCATACCTACAATCTTATGGGTTTATTGGATGACATGCAAGAAACTGATGGGACAACCACCTTTTAGGGTTGTCCATGGAGTGGAAGTTGTGATGCCTATGGAATACATCGTGCCTAGTCTGCGCATAGTAGCACTCGCAAGTATGATATATCGCGGAGCCCTGGAGGAGAGGCTCGCGCAGCTGGAAGAGATTGAAGAAGAATGATTTTTGGTTGGATTCCACCAGCAAGTCCAAAAGTAGTGTGAAAATGCTTGGCATAATTGACATATTAAGTTGTGCACATTCAAGGTAAATGATCGGGTTTTGTTGTATGATAGTAAGTTTGATAAATTCCCAGGGAAATTCAAAATGCATTGGTTAGGGTCATATGTTATTAAGGAGATTACAGATGGAGGCACGATACAGTTGGTCAAGTTAAATGGAGAGCCCTTCCTAGGAAAAGTGAATCGCATTCATTTGAAGCCACACTCAGGTGGCCTGGCCACCTGACTAGCCAACTGAAGCATAGTCTTAGCAGTCTAGGTAGCTGAAAGGAGGCGTAGGACTATAACCTACTCGCTCGGGGACTGCATGATGTTAGGACTGTGCGCAATAGTGAAGTGTCACAGGGTCTGTAACAATGCGAGGGTAGTTGCACTGGCGCGCAAGTCGGCCAGAAAGTGACCGTTAAAGTCACTATTCGTGATGTGATGCTTGGTTTGAGACCAAATGTTGCAAGCGACAGGCATTTAAGATGAACTTTATGGGCTAGATTCTTGAAAATCTATCGCCAATCTAGCATTAATGGATCGAATGTGGGGGGAATGGTCGAATTCAAATTCAAAAGGCGCTATAAATTAGAAAGGGATATCCAACAAAAAACACTTGGCAATTTTAGAACTGAGTTGTTGTGCGCTTAGATATTAATGAACCAAGACTTGTTCGATATTCTGAAGGCAAATTTGTTACTTGAGCAATTACGAGAGACACTGAGAGAACTATGGAATCACACTATGGCAGCACCTAAAGAAGTCATGGATACCAGAGCAATGACCGTCGAGGACTATACGCAGGCAATTACAGAATTGGAAGCCCTGGAGAGCATTGGGATAGTCGTTGAGATCCCTAAATCACCCCGCATGCCGAGAACTAAGAAGGATAAGCAGGCCATGATACCATTGCACGTCTCGCCTAGAAATCTGTTGAGGGTTGTTACATAGCATTTTGTCACTATCCCTGTACTCCCCATTCCTTGATCCTGGAGGACCCCTACAGTGAACCCCGCATGCTTTTCCTTCATGAAGAAACTCCCATTATGTCCCTCTTCATGATCCGATCATTTCCCTTTTGCACCATTTCCCCTAAAACTTCTATTTTTCCCAGTTGACAAGTCTGGTACTAATGGCATTTGTCTTCCCCAAGCTAATGTGTTGAGATTAGAATTATTCCCTACGTCGATCAGTGTGACTGAGCTCTATTCCAGTTGTGCCAGTCTTGTTATGGAAAGTTTTTAAAATTAGGGCCGAAGCTTCTAGCTCTAGAGCTCTATAACGGAAGTCTGGTAAATGGTTTGGCTGGATGGGGTCAAGGATGACAGTTTGGGTTCCTTTCCCCTATAGTGATGGAACTACCTCAAGGGATAATTCCTTCTCCCATGAGAAGAGGATCCATCTCCCATCCATATTTCCTATATAAACCTCCCTTCTTCCCAAGCACAAACTAGTGTGAAAGTTGCAGTCAGAGTTAGGGTTTTCGCTGAGTGTGAGTATACTATTTTGGATTAGACAAGAAAGCATTACTAGTTGTTGACATCTAGTTGTGTGAGGGAGAAGTGTGTTTGGTTTGGAGTGAAGCCTAAAAGGAAGATCCTTTTAACTATTGTTGTTTGGAGCCATTGTGGAATGCTAGAAGAAGTGTGTGGGAACCTAGTCTTTTCAGAGGAAGACTGCAACGTCAAGATGAATGGTTGTAATCTCTCTTTGATATTAATATATGCAACAATCGATTGATTTCCTACATGTTTTGTAATATTAAATATCCATGTCTTAATGCTTCTTGACTCGTTAAGTAGGTTGAATTGCAGTTTGTCTATTATTATGTTTGTGTGTTGAAGAAGGAAGTGAGAGATTGTTGGGACGAGCAAGCGAGGACACCATCAAGTAGGATAAGTGACCAAAAGGTAGGTCCTCTTGATTGATTCTAACATAAGGAAACCTTCCATAGAATGTATCTATTGTGGCTAGACCAATTATTGGGCCAGAGGAATTCGTTCATGTCTGCATTTACAATTTTACTTCACCACAAATTGGTGACTCCGCTGGGGAGATCTCATCTTTTTGTTTGTTTTGGATTGCATGATCTCGTGAGAACTTTTCTCGTTTCATGTTTTCCCTTTGGTTCTATTTCTTTTCTCTTGCTTACTGGCCTATGTCTAAAATTCATATTAGCAGATCTGGTCCCTATTTTGAATTTTTATTTTATTTTTCCTTATTTACCTCAGCCAATGCATTTAATCGCTAATATTCGCGCCGACCAGTGTGAATTGCTGAGGAACAGTTGCGCCGAACAACCTCTTACACTTGTTGTCAGTTAGGTAGTAGTGTCAATGCCTATAAGTGAAGATTAGGGCTTGGCACCAATCTTGGCTACTATGTTCTGCTCTTGTGGTTTTGACCCTGTGAGCCTTTCTGACTATTTTCTCCCTGATTAGAAGGCTACTTTTCATTTGGTTTTGCTTGCTTGTTGGCTTGTCATCTTGCTATTTGATTGATTGAGTCATTGAGTGGCCCGCGACATTAGGGCATCTAGTTAGTCACCCATTCAGCAGCTTGTGGACTTAGTGAGTCTGGTTGTAGGTGTGTTTACTCACATTTGCTTTTTGGTCATTTTACGACTTGGACCTCTTTTTACATAAGTTTGAAAAAGTTTCGTTTACTAGCTTGAACGTCTCTTTCCAGCATAGATTATAGTGTTGGTTTTGTGTTTGGTAAATTCGGTGTTTCATTGATCTGAATGAAATTCTCTTTTCATGTTTTCATCTGCTTGAAGAGCTCATTGTCTCGAAAAATTTTTCATTGAAATTTTGTATGTGAATTTTGTTTCGTTGTTTCATGAGAAAGTATGAAAATATATCTTGTTGCATCATCGTGTTATGAAATTTGCATCATTTTAAAGACTAGAATTGCATCAACATTTGAAAAAGGAAGAGATTTTTTTTTCCCATTTTGAAAGGACTAATAGAGAAGTGTCTGTCAGGAAATTAGGAATTGGAATGCATTTTTCATTAGTTTATTTGTTGAAAAGTGAAGTAGTGAAAGATCATTTCATTTTCAGTTGCTTGATTTTTTCATTTGATTGAGTAGGTTCTACCCTCTCTAGTGTAGGCATTTCATCGCATTGAAAGGGTCTTCTCCCAGTTGGTTGCATTTTAGGTTTTTTGAGTAGCATCGCTAAGACCTAAAAACTGAAACTTAACTCAATATCAACTCTAAAATGAATTCAACTAACCTAAGGCGCATTTGACATTAACGATCATATCTAGAAGGTCTAGGCTAGAGAAGTGTTCTGACATCTTTAAACCTAGTAGTTGTCATTAGCTTCGACATTAGACAATGCTAGCACGGATTTGTGCTCCCCGTAACATCAAGTATATAATAGAAGACCCCACTAGGTTGAAATCCTTTTATCCTTAGGAAGCCGAGTCAGCCGCCTTGGGAACATGATACACCGAACACAACATTCAGGGAGATTTCCTGCTCGTACTTCTTGGTTCGCCAAGAGGTATTTTACAATTCACAATTGCCTGGTAATCCTATTTACCTATATCATCCAGAGTAGTCATTTGATCTTTTTGACTCATTAAATTTAAAATATCATTTGAGCACTTGTCCTTTCGAGCTCATTTGTAATGGAAAGTGATAGAGTCATCTTTCTTTCTTTCTCGACTCTTAGAAAATGTAAGAAAATCAGTCTTTTATGCATCTTAATAATTGATTGCCCACTATCCGAAACATCCTACTATTCTTTTGACCAAATTGTGAGTTCCCTTAAAAGGACATTTTAAATCCTTGAAGTTATTTGTTTTGTCGACTAAGACAAGGTCATTGTGTCTCAACCATTTGGTTCACCCAATTCCTCTTCCTCTCCTTCGTCTGAAAGATTGTCTGAGGAGTTATTTCCTGAGTTATCAGAGTCACTTGAGGACCAAAATGTTGAACTCGCAATTGTTTTGAGTGTTCAACCATTGTCATCTCATCTTCTGCCTACTTTCGATTTAGGGTCATCTGCTAATCTTGGCTCGAAATCTTCAGACAATCCTGTTCGAACTCCAGAGAACTCAACGACCACTAACAATAAGCTTGGACTAGTTATCTATTCTCCAAACCCTGTGTTTGATGTTGTTGAGATATCACCACAGCGTCCTCACAGTCCATATGACCAGCTGGGTGTTCCTTTGGAACTATCCCCTTGTACACATTCGTCCATTCGTTTTCATTTGTTCGCAAATATGGAACCCAAAGGCAATGCTCCAATCACATCTCTGGAAGGTATTCCCACCAGCTTGCCACCCAACTATGTGTCTTTACAACACTTAGTTTCAGGCACACCTAGTTCCTCATTGCTCTACCATAATCATGTATGGGCGTCAGGCATCAGACCTACGTCAGGTCCATTCATCACGAACACGACTTCCCAATAGGTTGTTACTTCAGTCCCGGTGCAACCCACCATTCTAAATACTCTTGTATCATCAATCCTAGTTACATGTCAGTCACAACCGATAATTTCAAAGATTGTCTCTGCCAGCTCTTATGTCCCATTAGTGAATGGCCAAATTGTTCCACTGTCTCGGGGGCAGGACCCGAACGTCTCCATAGTGTCAAGTGCCACTAATGTGAGTGGCTCACAAGCTCACATGCTTGGTATAAACTAGCCCCTTTCTGGTATTGGTTATAACCCTGCTGACCCTATTGGATTAAGCAATGTCTAGTACCAATAGGTTCAGAATCCTGTTGGTCCATCTAGATCAAGCAATGTTCAGTATTAGCAGCCCTATGGGGCTCAAGTCCAATACCAAAATCCTTACGTTCCATATGGGTCTCAAGGATTGGTTAATCCATACACCCTCCAATATGGGTAGTACATCTAGTTTGGCTATGGCTAGATTCAATTCGGTAATTTCTCGGAAACTGTTCAAGTACCCTTGCAACAACAAGGAAAATTACAACAAGTGGGGTAGCCTTTGTTACTACAAGGGAAACCTTTGTTGTAGCAAGCGCTCTCTTCGCAATAGCAAGGGTAAATTATCCCATAGCAAGTTCTCTTGCAACAATTGTAAGGCCAATCCTTACAATAGTTGCAACAAACCACGTAGCAGCAGATGCAATATGCTCTACACACCTCTCAACCCATGTTCTTGCAGGGACACCCTCTGCAACCCCAGGGACAAATTTTGCAACCACAAGGTCAGCTCTTGCAACAACAAAACCAACCAGAGCAGCAACAACCCTTGCATACATATCAACAAGGTCAACCCTTGCAGGGGTAGGGTCAAGGTCGAATCCTACAACAACAGGCCCAGAATCCTCTTGTCCTATGTCAACAGGTTCAGAATCCTACCGGCCAAGGGCACTAGGTACACAACCCGTATGTCCAAGGGAAACAAGTGTATCAACCTTATGCCAAAGGAATATAGGTCCAAAACCCTCTTGTTCAAGGTCAGCAAGCTCAAGAACCTTTTAACCCATACTTTACCTATCAACAACCTATGCCTGGACAGTTTCAAGGTATTCAAGGTCAGAATCCTCCTGATGGTCAAGGTAATCGCAGTGGGGGCAACCTCAGATGTCATATGGAAAAAATCCCCCACTGTGGGGCTAAAATCCTTACCAACAGGGATGGGCTCCTCCCTATGGGCTTGCTTATCGACCTCCCACGTCTTTTAATACTCAATTACCTTTCTTGGCTACACTTGAGTCGCCAGATGTATCATGCCTTATGAATGATCCGATCCTTCCTTCGCTGTACTAGCCTCCAGTGTTGTCCAAGATACCAAGTGATTGCCCAAAGTTTGATGGAAAAGCTAAAGAAGATCCTTAGGCCCATGTGATGACATATAACCTATGGTGCTTGTCGAACTCATACGTGGACGATTCCATTCGTCTTTGTCTTTTCCAGTGAACCCTCATGGGAGCTACAGTGAAATGGTACATCGAAGTACTTACCATGACTTTAACTCGTTAGGCATGGCTTTCCTCACGCATTTTCAGTTTCCGGTTCATTATGAAACTAGCACCTATTTGCTCACATCGCTTAAGCAATACACTGCATCGCACATCTTTGATCATATCCATGAATGGAGATGTAGATGTCGGTTGATAAAATTCGATATCTCTGATCAGTTGCTCACTAAATGGTTTACCAAATCATTTGTAGCCCCAATTTCTCATGATATAGCTATGGGTGGATGCGTCACTGAAGAGCAAGCCATTTCCTGTGCCTAGTACTTAGATCTGGTTTACTCTCAGTCTGGCACTTTATACGAGTTGTTACCCAATTCTCTACAGCCATCATCTGACCCTGTAGCATTAAAGTCACCATTTGTTCCTCCTGTTGATGGAGTTATTGGTTCTATATCCCAAAACCCTGCTAAAACTCCTTCCAAATAGAAGTCGGTCTCAAATGCTACTCCTAATAGTTCATCACATAATCTGTCAGGCCCTAGTAAAACCTCAGAGGTCCACACTATCCAGTCTACCGCAGTGGATAAATCCTCGAAAGGAAAAATAAAGGAAAAGGCAAAGCTAAAGCCGATGCCCTGAAACAGGGTCCTCCCAAATCTTCTATTGGTGAATCTTCGCAACAGGAACCTAAGTATCCCTACCTCATTTGTGAGGAGGATCACTACACTAAGGATTTTTTTCGATGATCCAAAGTTAGCCGAATTCTCAAAGGGACCCCTGTTGTCCTTAAAGAGCCATTTCCATCTCAGCAGACTCAAATGGTAGACCAACCTTGATCTGGTTCCTTTGGATCTCAAGTGTTCATGATGAGCATGCCCATTAATGTGGCCACCCAATTGAAAGATTATCAAACTCCAGCTCTGGCAGCTGAGAAAGAAAAAGAATTTGCATCTTCTTCTTCTACCCCAAGTTCTGGCCCTCTGCAAATCAAGCACCCTAACCTTGATTCCGCGATGCAGCCACCGTCTCGAGGTGTGTTTTGGAAATCTTCGTATAATCCTAACTCCCGAATCACTCAGCACTACAATATTGTTGAGGCTTTGGCTCAGGCGCAGTCAACCATGTTGGCTCTTGAGGTACTCCAAGGCTACCCATCGCAATGGAAATATTTGTTTTCAGCTATCGAGGGCATCGTTCCCACTGATTATAATTTGATATGTTTCGATCTAGAGAACCATGTTCCATGACTCCCTCATCAGATTGCCTTTCTTATTTAGGTAATCATTAACGAGAAGACCATCCACCGCACTATCATTGATGAAGGTTCTTCCACCTGCATCATTTCAACTGCATCTTGGAAGGCTATTGGTTCCTTTGCACTGAACCAATCTTCAAACACTTTGGAAGCTTTCAATGGGCATGATTCACAACCCTTCAGTGTCTTACCTAACCTTTCCATCACCCTAGAAGGAAAGGAAGTGCAAGCCAAAGTAGAGATTGTTGACGCCAATCTCAATTATATCTTCTACTCGGCCAAAGTTGGACTCATGCCATGAATGCCGTGGCATCCTCTTTGTTTCGCATGATTCATTTTCCCCATCAAGGGTGTTATAGCTCCAAATCTCACTCTTATGGTTTGTGATGCTGCACTCATGGCCTAGGGCAACCCCTCCTTCCAGACATGGTCCTAAAATTTTAAAAACAGTGTTTTATTCCCTATACACGACATTGCCCTGAGTTAAACGCGTGTACACGTAGGTCTGTCTATACCCAACCCGCGTGTATGTATTAAAACAATTAAAAAAATAAATAATTCCTCATTTTCAGGTGGAAATCGCGGGTTTTACCTGCTGATCACCTGTTAGTGCCCGTGGCCCAACTGTTCCCAACCAACTCCTAACTAAAAAACTACTTTGGAGATGGTATAAAAAGACATCAAAGGGAAGGCCAAGGGGAGAGAGAAGAGAGAAAGATTATTATGCTGAGATTTTTCCCTTAGACCAGGTCTGAAGTCCTTGGTGCCTTCTGCACTTCCCCCATCTTGCATAGGAAACCCTTGTTTCCATGTGTATTGGTGATCATCCATCCTTTATATCACCATTGAGTAAGACTTGGAAGGAGCTCTTGTTGGAGGCTTGAGGCTGGAACGAATCCGGGAGGAAGCTTTGCTTGGAGCCTGCTGAAGGTGTTTCAGGTGAAATCTTTCCGTTATATGTACTTTACTTGCCTTTATATAAAGAAACACGTCTTGGTTCCCGAAACAATCTTTCTTTATGCTTATGAAATTCTTGTCTTGAATTCTTATGCAAGTAGTTACTTAAAGATTTTTATAACTAACTTTATAGCATAAAGATGGTTTATATATAAGTATTTGTCCATGTATTGTTGTGTTCTTTGATTTGTTTGTTTTACAGGTCAAAGGAGAAGAAGGGAACTCCAAGAAGGGTTTGGACCCTAAAGGCCTTCTCGAACGTAGGACCTTAGGTATGTACCCTAAACATTAGAATTTGCTTACAATAAAGATAATGGTTGTGCGTGTGTTTCTTTGAATAAGCAATCTTCGGTCTGGTAGAGTCTTAACCCAAAGGACCCTAGGGGTACTTTCCCCTCAACCAAAGGGAATATTTTCACCATTGATCAACTGTCTTTCTTTGCCTCTTCCTCTTCAGATGGTAATGTTCCATATGTCAAGCACTTTGGTGCTCCCTATGAGGGTGTGGTGGCAGGTCTCTTCAAATATTCTGCCTTAATGGGAATTTTTCCACTCCCACCTCCTCATGTTGCCTCTGTCAACATGATCTTAGTCAAATCTGATCCCAGGGTCATACCTGCACCAGATCTTGTTGATAGTTGGGGCGAGGTTATGCCACTTAGTCCCACTGAATTCAATTATGTGGAAATTATTTCGGCTTCAAACTCTGCATCCTCTGATTCTCATATGTCGAAGACCTCTCTCAATATGTACTCAAAATCCCCTTCGCTTGGCACTTTGGAATCATTCGATCCCTTAGCCGAGACATTCCTCGCTGATGAAGGTATCATGGAAATCATGTCTCTCGAGGAACTGCCATGGATCGATACTCATCATCGCTCCTCGTTCCTACCTCGCCCAGTGGCTAAGTCTACCTTTTTCGAAGAATGCTCTTCTCCACTGCTCATTGATGTGTCAATTTACCCTAACATGATCAAGATCTTTCAACTGAGGGCACCTTTATCCCTTCATGGATTCAGGATTTTTCACCCTCCCCGAGTTTTCATCGATTGCCCATTATTGCAATGGGGTTGCCATCTGACTCATAACCCTCCCTCGTGCAGGGGGCATGGGGGCAAAGACTTATATAAGTTCTACTCCATTATTTGGCTGAGTCGATGCTTACTCGACATGACAACTATATAACTCTAGTGTCCTTCTATGTTAATTGATTACTCGAGTCCCAGCATGGACTCCCTCAAAAGTACTATGCCTAGGTCATCTTGCATGGATACTTATGTACATTAGTGTGTGATTCAGTTTTGTACAACATGGTTTTGTGTGATAGTCTTCAAACAACTTTCTTGTTTACTATGCTTTTCTTGATTTGTAGAAGTTGGCAACTCCTCACATTGGTTTCGCCAATGGTGCTTGCCGTAGTACCCGGAACCTATCATCTACAGCATGGGAAATATTCTATCAGAACCCTCAAATATTATGAATGTATCTCCGTATTTATCTATTGGAAAAACATTTTGATTATATTACATATCATCATATTCCTAGATGCATGAATACATTGACAGATGCATTAGCTAATTACGTGCTGGATAGACATTTACAAAACATGTAAAAGATAAGGTAAACCATTTGTACCATAATAGATATGAAAATACAACATATATATATAT
The DNA here is from genome assembly GCA_031772625.1 of Pinus tabuliformis. Lineage (NCBI taxonomy): Eukaryota > Viridiplantae > Streptophyta > Pinopsida > Pinales > Pinaceae > Pinus > Pinus tabuliformis. The sequence continues at coordinate 220,899,039 of CM062811.1, read as the reverse complement.
GAGAATGTTTGATACATCAGAACCCCAAAAAATAATATGTGTGTCTATAATAACATCATCGGCTCACAGGCCTCGTACATCCATGGCACGCAAGCCTCAAAAAATATGTAGGTGCTGGACCTAGGATCTACTTAGCATGGTGGTCATGGTAGCATGAGACATCTCTTGCAACATGACTCAGCAATCGGTGAATCCGGTGTAAGACTCCCACTGTGTGCCTCTAGTGCTGTCGGGGCATGTCTCCTATCTGAGCATACTCCAGGATACCATGAGTCAATTGTTGGCTTGTTGGAGCCTGAACCAGGTTCAGAAGTGTTTTAGCCAAACAAATCCCGCACTACCGGCCCTTTCAGCAACAGTCCGCGGAGCGCAAACTGAAGTCTCACCCAAGGTAGTAGGGGAGGGTGTTGGAACTAGGTTTTTTCACCCTTGGGATGTCTTGATGTGGTCTAGAGGGGTCGCGAACACTCTGCACTACTATCAGGATTTCGCATAGATCCGCGTTGTTGCGTTTTATTATTAATGAGTTTATTACAAATTTGATCTCGTTCCTACATTCTTTAAGAAAGCATTTAACAAAACTAACCAATGCGCGCAATCATGAATAAGCATAAATTCAGAACATAAGCAAACAGATATATTTGTGATAAAACACACAACTGATTCAGAAACTATTATATTTATTTATCTTCTATCAATAAAACCATATCTTCCCTGCGCACTCAGCTGCAGGGGTCCGCACACGCAGTTGCGGACTCTACCAGGCGTCTGCACACACAACTGCAAAGACTCTATCTACCTACTAACACCCTCGACTCGAACTTATAGACACAGAGAGAATATTGCCTTCATAAACCCATAACATTCAAGATCAAAACCAAAAATTGACTTCTAACCTTAGAGCCTTGCTCTATTTATACATTCCCATGGTCCGCGGACCATGGGCAGGCTGACTCACTTTCTATTTTCTTACATTATTTTCGAGCGGACAACCCTTTGACTTGACTTATTACAATTCGTGCTCCACGCACCTCGGGGAATGTTTACCATACTATTACCCAAAATTGTGGGCTTTGAGCCCCAAAACCGTTACGTGGGGCCTCTGCTACCCAACAGACCCCCAACACAATCATCATGATTCATCCCGAGTCACTCAGCTAGTGCAACAATCTTCGCACAGAGGTCATTCAGCAACTTCTGCGCTTCACTTACACTCCCAAAAAAGTCTTATGCCATTTGCTGTACCCGTTCTACGTGAGACACGATGCATCAGTATTAGTTTTAGTTTCTTGTCTGGGTTCAAATACTACCTGCATGTGTGCTAACTTTCGCTCGATGGAGGTGGAAACCGTGAATGCCTCATCAAGCCAAGGATGGATGTGTTCTTTAATCACTACTTCCTTTTGTCAAGTGGCATCAACTTGTATCTTGAGAGCCTGGGCCTCCCTCATCTTGGCCAAGTGTTGCGTAATAGCAATCGTCTACGCGGTCCCCCTGACATTATCATACGTTTGTTTTCACTCCCTTGCTTCTGTTTCCAACCGTTGTAAGGTCAGGTCTTCTTGTAGTAAAGTGAACGTAATAAGTGACTGATCCATCAAGCTGTCGCACTCCCGCATGCCACGTGCTATTGTTTCCCACCAGGATTGAATGACGCCTTTCCGCTGCTCTGTGACCTCCGATGGTGTAGATGGTTGTGATTTTAGTTTCAATTATGCAATCTGCAAGTTGAGGGCCAACTAGATCCTCACTGCTTCTTCCTTTACTTCACGGAACCCATTGGCCAACTTGTGGATCCGTATGCCGACAGGTAAATCTGCCGCAATCTCGAACTCAGGGGCACAACAACATGCTTCCCCCACAATTTTCTCCAACTGCTGATTTTGTGCTACTGCTTCATCACATTGGAGGCTCAACTACTCTATGTTAATTCACTGCTCACAGAGTACCTATACCACATGTCCTTCCCTAGCACGGAGATCTGTTGTTGCATTGTCCTAGAGTTTGTATAAGTTCTCACGTGGGAGGGCAACCAAATTAAATCTAAGCCTCGTAAGTCGACCTACCACAGCTCTATCCACTGCATTGTCTATTGTCAATGCTCCTGCCAGGAGTGCGATATTATTAGCCATTTTGGCCTGTAGCAGGTGCTCAGTTGCTGACATACCTGTAGCTCCATGGGTAGCGACTATTCCCGGCTGTGAGGCCCGTGCTATGAGTTCCTGCAGCTACATGCTAAGCACCCCCAACACAGTATGTTGCTCTGTCATGGCCTCGTCGAGCACCTCCCGGGTGACTTCACAAACTATATCCCCTATATCACATAGGTCACCTTTGGTCAATGTGATAAGTTTCCCGTCTAACTTGGACACCTTGGTCTTCTTCCGTGACTTTGACCGTTCTATCGGACGTGGTCATTTTAAGGGCGAATCGGTGGTGGTTGGCACCGCACCTTCCGCCCCTATATCCATGCCTGGTTTTGTGGTCACATTCGGGCCGCTTTCATCGTCTGTCATAGTAGCCCCTCCTGCTGGCACCTTGTCTGTGGAAGCATGCGCTGCCTCCCGGGCTGCTTGTACTTTCGCAGTGTGCTATTCGTTCGCTTCTATTGTGCTAAGTGCTTGGCCTCAGCCTTCTATTTTTGGATGGCATTCTCCTCACACCCTACTGCATCTGGTCCAAGCCACTCCAGTGGCTAGGTATCCAACACCGCAAAAATATCCTCGTCAATGGCAATGAAGGGAAGTGTGGTCCACGTCTGCTCTGGATCCTTGCACACTCGGATGTATACATGGTGCATATCTGCCTTAAAATCGGCTATGTTCTTCACACTGTCATAGACCTCGGTAGATATACAGGGTTGCTAGTTGATCCACTGTCGTATGTTCATGTCCATTAGTATCCAGAAAATCTTGACTTCTCAGATTCTTGTGGCATCCTTCGTCACCCAGAGTGATGCATATTTTTTGGCCTCTGGCCAATCTTGGTCCAGGGAAGGAAACTGACTATCTTTAGGTAATTCACTTGTAACCAATAGGATGGATAATAGCAAACACGCATAGTGGAAGGTCTTACCCTCCTCTTGGGCCTCCCTGTAGTTGGTCAGGAATTCATCACAGAGGAACTGCGCCCAATTGAATCATTCCCCTTCTGAGCATTTCTCAGCTAACACGATGACCATTGATAGGACCTCGCTGCCTTGGCATTTCCTCATCACTTTTCCTACCAACAATTGGGTAGAAATGCAGACCCCCTTGTCTTGAATACTAGCAATAGCATACCCTCTCTGCTTTTTCTCCAATTTGTATTTCTTTTTCAGGGCTTCTGTCATCGTCAAACTGCCACTCATACCAACTATTTTCCGTGGGGTCCCTTCCTTCACAGGGAAGCTGAGAGATCTTATGAATGAGCTCTGCCATGATGGGGATGGGTTTGTCTATCCATAAGTACCCATCGTGTACCAGGCAGAACAGTTTCCTAATGACCAATATTGTAATGGGGAGCTGATGAAAATGTGGAATTGACAGGAGGTAGAGTAGCCCAACCTCCTCCACCTTTCGTAGCCATTCCTGCGGCTGTAGTGTCATAACAGCCCCCTCCATGCTTTGCTCCATTAGTTCGCTAGTTTCCAAATGGGGAAACTTCTTAGTATCCGCAAGGTCCTAGTCTTCAAATTTCACAGTAGGGATGCGGCCAGTCACCATTCCTTCAAACATAGCCCCTTTAAGGAGAGACGAGGTGATGAGTGTGATGTCAACAACATCCAAATCTTTAGCTACCTTGGTCCTACCTTTCCTTGGAGGAACATACTTAGGCCACTTTGCTGGAGCTCGCACTAGCTGGATATCTTCTTCTATCTCTTCTTTTGGTTCTATTTCTTCGAAAAAGGTTGGGGAATCCTCTTCCTCTTCATCACGCTCAATAGTAATGGTTTTTCCCTTTTCCTCCATCGAAAATTTGTCAAATCACAGATTTCGTAGAGACATCCAGACCGGTCCTACTACTTGTGGGTTCTTCTTGGTTCGTGGTGTCCGGGGTGATTTAGGGACCTTGGCTATCCCTCCCATGTGTGACATAGGGCTCTGTGCAACGTCCTTGGTTGTGGATATCGACCTGAGTAGGGACTCCTATATTTCCTTTGGCAATTCTTGAAACCATGGGCTTCCTTTTAAGACTGTCTCATTCATCCCACGTCTCTCTATTTGAACACAAAACAACTTACTATGCAAGGGGTCAAAGGGTCTATGGTAACAAGCCAGCTGTGCTTTATATACCTTTTCAACTTCAAATTCGGCTGTGCTCCTCATTAATGCGATTTTGGTGGAAAATCCATTCAGCTCTGTGTCTTAATGGCCAGCCACCCACTCCTCGGTGTCTTAAATGGGACATCTTTTCATGAACAGTATCTGCAATGGTCACCTCCCATCCTTCCCATGTGGCAGTGCAGTCCGTGGTACGCGAACGTGTTCGATGCTTCCTACTGGTCCTGCGCACCACGTCCGAACCGTGCAACCTTCCTACAGACTTCTTTGTAGTCCCGCGCCCTCTTCCAATTGGGTGGAGCGCTGAGACTGGGCTTCCTACAGATAGTCAGGTGGTCGCACCCTTCGTGTGAGACTTCCTCTTCCCTGCTAGCTCGAGCTACAGGCACCCTTCACGTACCTTTGAGTATAGTAGCACATTGTGTTCTATGCTCCCTAGTTCAGTTGGGTGTGGTTGCAACCATGATAGCAGGGTTACGGCTCATTCTCGTATCGTAGGAGGGCCAGCCAGGTCCGGTCCCCTTATTCTCACATTCGCGTGGCCCGTTTGTGTGACTCCGATTTTTATTTTTCCAATTTCTTTGTCTAGCCTCGCACTTTTCCTCCTTAGCCTTGCCCCTTCTTCCTCAAGTTCGTGGAGTCTCAAGTTGCCACGCCGAATGGCTTCCTACAACTTCCAGATCCTTTTTTCCAGATCCTCTCATTCAGTTCGAACTGGAGGGGTAGTGGTCGGGGAAATTCTCTTCACTTTCTTGGTTTCATTGCATCTGACTGTGGGTAGAGTTATCTTTGCACACCCTATTTTGTTTATGGTCTTATTGGCCGAGCGAACCCCTGTCACGCGCAGATTCCATTGGGGTGATGGTTGTATAACATACAACCATACCCTCCATCCTAGATGGGTGCCCAAACCGCTTAATCGTGGTTGCCGTGGTTGTGGTTGCTGCAGAGGTCCTCCAACCCGTACACGCATCCACCTTCTACCTTCGTGCCCATTCCACCTCATCTTTCTAGGTGCATGCCAAACTAGTGTGATTGTCACACGCAACGCTCCTTCCGGCGCACCCTACCACTTCCACTCTACGATTGGAGTTCTGCAGTGGTTGAAAAAGTCCTCCCCATTTATTGCACCGTCATCTACTGGTCAATTCCTAACCTCGGTTGTCACCCATCGCAGTGATCTAATCATCATGAGTGTTGTGACTTCACGAAATCGATTCTGCCATCGTTTTATCTCCTCATCTGAATCCAAGCTGCAGGAACTATCATGCTCCCATGAGACCTCCCATCTGCTATGGGATTCACTTGACCCTGGTCTTGCACTGTTATCTAGTAAATGCAATCTAGTTCATCGTCACTGTCCTCGTCGCACACCGGTTCAGTGTAGCACGCTCCTTCAGCTAGGTCTAGTGGAACTATAACACGGAGTGACTTTTTCTCGAATTTCATCCTTCATCTTTTTAATTTGATGACCCTGTTCATGTTCGTGGCCCAAACAATTCCTAGCAATGCAGGGTATGGATTACTATCATCAACAATTTATATTACCTCAAAGTCTATCTACGTACTTACGCCTTCAATGTCCACTATCACCCCTTGCAATCTTCCCATCGGTAAGATATTTTGTTGGTTGGTCATCCGTAGTTGAATAGGAGACCACTGTAGTGCGGGCCTACCCATGCATTCCCATGTTTTCTTGGGTAATACATTCACATCCGACCCCAAATCCAGGATGACCTGATCCATCTCATACTCACCAATTTGCGCCATCATTCGCATTTCCTGCCTAGTGGACAAAGCATGTTTTCCAAGTTTCTGGGCTACCCGCGGCTCCCCTGATCCTGCTCACCTAGTGATCAGGTCTTGTAGTCCCTTAACTGCCTTATTATAATGTAGCAGCTTCATACATGTCTCTAAAAAGGTAGTAAGCATATAGGGATCCATCCCCAACTCAATTGGATCCCTACTACTTGGAGTAGAGGCCTCCGTGAAGCCCTTCTTAGCTTCCTTAGACGTCCCCTTAACATGTTCCATCTCAAAGTTAGGTTCCCTTGTAGGTTTCCTTGCATCTCCCCCTGTAGTTGTGCCGCTCCTCAGTACCATGTTTACACTAGGGTCCTCTTCATGTGGTTCAAACGTCATCATTTGGATATTTTGAGCTGGAGTAGGCTGTAGTACTCCCTTTTCGTGCATTTGGGAAACCAACACCGGAAAATATACCATTTCATGGTCAAACTACTCACAGTACGGACAAGATATTCTCATCGGGTTAGTACAATCACAAGTGTAGTGCCCTGGCCCTCCGCAATTATAATAGATCAGTTGTTCACACCCTCATCCAGGTCCCATTCCTCCTCTCCCTCATCTGCATCCTTGGAATCCACCACGTGGCCCTACGGTTGGGTCAAAACCCTGCATCTCATTCTGCATTCTATAGGCTGGGGTCCTTTCCATCATTATCTCGTAGCTTCAACACGTTTTCTCGTCGTGACCCAATCTAGAGAAGTTGTAATATAGTTGCTATGGGGTCTGGGTATACTTTTGTAACAGGTGACAATTTTCTATTACGTGCTTTCCTCCTACTTGAAAATAGCGCACAGAGTGTGGGCGCCGCACTTGGCCCTACTTGTACCTCTAGTCTTAATGGCATCAGCCCTCCTCCCGCCAGATAGTTCGTGAATACAGGGTAGTGACCTTGGCCTTTGCATTTGATACACCACACTTCTTCACGCACCTCCTGTCGGAGCGCCCTATCTTGCTTCAAACTTTTCATCTCTAAGCATAAGTTTCGTAGTTGTGCATGGATTTGCTACATTCCCAACTTCGAGTCTTGTATTGGAGTTTCATCCAACCCCATCACTATTTCTAATGCTTTAGCTTGGGTTCAGATCTTTTGTTGTGACAACACCATCCTCAGATGTGGTGTCAAAGATGCCACAAACCACGCGCAGTGTTGCGCATCTATCAGCGTCATGTTAGCCTTGTGGTTGTACTCTTGAATCTCGGATCCAGATCCCATGGGATTTCACCTAGCAGCTTCACGATCTCCTTAAATCCGATAATTGACTGCGTCTCTGATTTTGGCCAGCTAAATTCTTTATTCAATGCATCTTGAATCTCCATTATTCCCACATTCGGATGATCGCTAGAGTAATTTATATACCATGTCAACGTGCGATCCTGCAGTATGCTTACCCATGTAGCCTTTTTGATGTTATCATCCTTAACACCTTGGGCTTCCCATACTGCCTTTACCACGAACCAGAACTAATATGGTTCCTCATTTCCTACACCTCTAAATACAAGCAACTTGATCGCACTCACCATTCCAACCCTCGGTGGTGGCAGAGGTAGGGTAGGTGAAGATGGGTTTGATGTAGGTGAAGTGGGTGATGGTGTGGATGGTGGTGGTATCAGTCGAATGCGCTGCTTTATCAATCAGACCGCACTTCTCAGAGAGAATCCTATGAGCTCCTCCTCACTTTCTTGCGAAAGTGAAATTAGGGAACTGTTCTCTAATCCTTCGGTCCCTCAGTAGCCTCTTCTGCTCCGCGTTACCCCAGACTTCAATGGATGCACATAACCCATTTTTCACATAACAACATTTTAATCTAGGTATTCAACGACTTGATGTACTTATCCCATGGTCCTTGGAGAAAGCGCCTTTCTACTTTGTTGTAGCTCACGATTGTGTCTATTGCGAACTCATTGATAAATCCTCCTATTATCCAATCCAACTAGTGATCTACTACTCGTGTGATTTTATCTTCGGATGCTTCTAGCCTGCACACCAACTCTGGAGTCCACATGATGGGTTGTTCCAGTCTGCACCTCCCCTGACTGTCAGCTAGGCTCGTGATCCACTCATACAGTTCTGTCGAGAAGGACGCGAAGAAGATCTTATGGATTTCTATGTATATGTAGTGATCTAGCCACCTTTCCTCAGATATCCGCAGATTTCTATTTTCCTTTACCATGAACTCATGAAGCTTCTGATCTAACCAATCTTCAAGTTCTTTCTTCGTAGTGTTCTAGTTTTTTGAAATTAGACATCCCTCAGGTAGATCCTAGTCCTGACAACGGAACCATTTGTTGGCTTGTTGGGGTCTGACCCAGGTTCATAAGTGTTTTAGCCAAACAAATCCTGCACTACCGACACTTCTAGTAATAGTCCACAGAGCATGGACTAAAGTCTCACCCGAGGTAGTAGGGGAGGGTGCTAGAACCAAGTTTCTGCACCCTTGGGATGTCTTGATGTGGTCTGGAGGGGTAACGAACCGATATGTGCCCTCATGCCACTCCGCACTGCTATCAGGGTTTCGTGTAGATTCGTGTTGTTGCGTTTTATTATTAATGAGTTTATTACAAATCTGATCTCCTTCCTACAGTCTTTAAGCAAGCATTTAACAAAACTAACCAGTGCGCGCAATCATGAATAAGCATAAATTCAGAACATAAGCAAATAGATATATTCGCGATAAAACACATAACTGATTAAGAAACTCTTATCTTTATTTATCTTTTGTCAATACAACTAGATCCACCCTGTGCACTCAGCTGTAGGGGTCTGCGCGCATAGCTGGGAACTCTACCAGGCCTCTGTGCACATAGCTACAGAGCCCATATCTACCTACTAACACCCTCGACTTGGACTTATAGACGCAGAGAGAATATTTTCTTCATAAACCCATAACATTCAAGATCAAAACCAAAAACTGACTTCTAACCTTAAAGCCTTGCTCTATTTATACATTCCCATGGTCTGCGGACCATGGGCAGGACGACTCACTTTCTATTTTCTTACAATATTTTTTGGCAGACAACCCTTTGACTTGACTTATTACAATTAACGCTCCATGCATCGTGGATCCTTTACCATTCTATTACCCAAAATTGTGGGCTTTGAGCCCCAAAACCATTACACGGGGTCTCCACTACCCAACATCAACCCCTTGAGGTTCGTTGTGATCTCCTCCTCGTTATCACTCTCTTCCTGATAAGGGGTGACAAAATCAATAGGACGAAAGACACGCCTGGCTATCAGGGACATCCTAGCTAGCCACTCTAGTCCAACATCTGCATAACCAAGAGAAATGTTATAAGCATGCATATACCAAAACCAGTTTAAAAAATATAGAAATCAAAAAATTAAATTTTTTAACTTCATCATCAAAGTCATCTACATCTGGTAAGGGAATATATAGGTCTCCACGGAAATCAGTGCCACTATATGGCCAGTCCTCCACGACAATCTTCTGTCTTTGTAGCCATAAGAAGAATGCAGAATGCAGGTCGGTATGACATGTGCTGACCCCCAATGATCCTAGGCATCAAAATACTCTGGCAAGCCATCCGTGAAGCGCGTAGCATAGGACGATCAACTTCAGTCAACTGATACTGGAACAGTGGCACTCGTTATAGGAAAAAGGTCACAAGTACTGATCCGAAGCCAAATTTCTTTAGATTCCCCACCTTGGCCTTGGACAACTGGTGCTTGATGTTCATCTTCATGGCCTCTGCTCAGTTGAAGATCTTAGGAGCTATGCAATCAATAGCATAAAGGAACTTCAACTTGTTAGTCTCATGTAATGCATGGGACCCAACCACTCTATTTACAGTCAACAGAAGCACCCTTAGTGTTAAATCCCGGACAATAGAAATCTCTATCTTCGCACTCTTGGATTTCAGGGCCTCAGGGCAGTGTTCGGCAATCAAGGAAGATATGCTTGTCCCAATTGAATGTGACCCATACAAGGTCACTAGCTCTCCTCTGTTAGATATTCCAGTGATGAAGTATATATCTGAAGTTGTCAACTCCAGCTCTTGGTCCCTAATGACAAAAATATCACAATTGATGTCCTAAAGGCTTATCAAGTATCGAAGCAACTTGGGTTGGGCCCGCATCCCTCGTGTAAGGAAAAGATTGAGGATCCCTCAAAGCCTCCAGGAAATTTGGATCATTCAATGCCTGGGTGTCAACATCTTCATGCTCTCTTTCCTTCCAATCCACCATTTTCGACAATTTCTCTCCTGCAAAAGCCATTAATTTGAGTCAATTATCAATTTTGGCACATAAAATTCAAGTTTTAACAATCAGTTTTTGATAAAAAATGGTTTTTCCCTATACACAGTGTCAGCATGCCTGTTTTAGAAATAGCTGCACTGGTCAGCGTGGATGGTTATTCAAATCACCCTCGGCTGGCATGATCCCGTTCCCGGAAATCACGCCGACCGAGGGCAAAATTTTTTCTCAAAAACCTCCCTAAAATTCCAAATAAAATGGCTAGAAATAGAAATGAATAGCATGAAAATAGAGCTCAGGTCATCGGCTCTTACCTGGAGATTGACAGCTCATCGATTGACCTCCCAGATCCCCGCAATATTCTCCGGAACAACTAGGGAAAAAGTGGGTAAAAAGTCTTCACTGCAAAGATAAAATGCTAAATGGTAAAAATATATTTACTTTTCCCCTTTTTATTCATTTTTTCATGAAAATATAAGATTTTGTAAATATTTTAGACCTATTTTGCCTCAGGGACTCAATAATATTCTTTGCATTACTTGTGTAGCCATAGGTGATGGATGTTCAATGATGACAATGAGTCGCTCTTTAGCTCTTTTCTCAACTTGTTAAACTCATGTGAAATGATTACCGAGTATTTTTCTCTTTTTGACTTGTTAAAGAGAATAAAAATGGGGGATCTACTTCCAACTCTTTTCTGACCCTTTAAAAGAGAAAAGATGATTGAGCCCTTTTCATTTCAAACTCGTTAATGGATGTGAAATGTCATGCGCCCAGTATAAGTTTACCCCTTTTTCGAGCTAGGAGGCACTATTTATGAAAAAGGTACTCCTTGACTAAAATGGTCAAGTGGTTCTCTCAAGTATTGTTTTCTACCTTTTCAGGCTTGACAAACACAAATGTATGAAAAGGGACCATGTGGAGTTTTCTTTTACATGTATTTTTAAAAATCTCTAAACATGAAAAAGGTATCTAGTTACACCTTTGTCGGAATCGTTAAACTATTAAATGACATCAAATTCATCACCATGATGAACATGAGCTTCTCCTTCCTATGACTCGTTAAACTTACTAAGTCAAATTCATCCAAAGGACGAACTTAGAGTGCAAGCATATGTTATCCCCTTCAAGCTTGTGATTAAAAAATAATTGGGGTACTCGCCAGAAATGGTGGGGGAAATTTTTGAAATCTATCAGTCGTGTCGGCAGCTCACTCTTGAACATGACACCCCTTACTTCGTGTCGGGTTGGGACATCCTCCCTTACATCATTGACCTTCTTGGGTTTGGGCCGTTCATTTTTTCTTTCCATCTGATCTTTGCAATGTCATCAAGACCACCGATCCTATGGATACAAAAGCTACCAAACTTCCAGTTGTGTCACCGATGTGTTCAAGGGTTGTCCTTTTGCAGTTACACTTACCTCTGATTCTCTGTATCATCCAAAATCATTTTGCATCCTATCGTCTCACATTGATGATGTTGGATTCATTATGGCCCTCCTTTGACATGGTCACTTTCTATCGACTTAAACTTATTATCTGGAAAGTTGACCAAGAGACTCCCTTCCAATACGTTAGAGATTACATGCCCTAATGGCAAGTTCTTCACACTTGACGACAAGTTCACATCATTGGCTTTCGATTGAGTGATTTCAAGGGTGTTCAACTTCAGTTCCTATATTCACATTGCGTCGATTGTGCTGATAGTACCTTGAGGACCATTATCATTATTGGTGGTTTCTCTCGCGCTTGTTAACATTTTACATCGTTGACTGGTAATCAAGTGACTTTCTAGCCTGTTCGACATCAACACATCTATTCACATACTAGGATTTGTACATTAATCGAGTTGTGTTGGAGCACAAGACCTCGGACTCTATTTACACAAGCTCAGGTTGTGAAGTGGTGTGACATGGTTTATATGCATGTCTCTTTCATATGGCTGGCTGCGACTAGACCATGAGTTATCATATGTGATCCTTCTCATTATTGGATGGTTGCGACCATACCTTGGTTTCATTATGATTCTCTTTGACAAATGGTTGCACCCATACCTAGATCCATTTACATGATCATTCTCTGGATGGTTGCGTCCATTCCAAAATTCATGTATTACTTGATAGAGATCTCAATTTATGTATATGTATCTGTACTTGCTTGTAGGTTTTTCCGATGGCAGCCCAGTTCCCCGCACTAATTTATAAAGCATTTCATTCCTCACTCCAGCTTGGCCTTCACGCTTTAGGGGGCATCTGTTACACAAAATTTTGTCACTGTCCCTATACTCCCTGTTCCTTGATCCTAGAAGACCTCTACAGTGAACCCTCCATGATTTTCCTTCTTGAAGAAACTCCCATTATGTCCCTCTTCATGAGTAGATCATTTCCCTTTTGCACCATTTCCCCTGAAATTTTTATATTGCCTAGTTTACAAGACCGACGCTAATGGCCTTTGTCTTCCCCATGCCAATGTGCAGAGATTAGCACTATTCCCCACACCTACCGGTGCGATTGAGCTGTGTTCTAATTATGTCGGTCCTGTTATGGAAATTTTTTTAAATTAGAGCTAAAGCTTCTAGCTCTAGAAGCTCCATAACAGAAGTCTAGTAAATGGTTTGTCCAGATGGGATCGAGGATGACAATTTGGGTTCTTTTCCCCTATAATGATGGAACTACCTCAAGGGATAAGTCCTTCTCCCATGAGAATAGGATCCATCTCCCATCCATATTTCCTATATAAACCTCCCTTCTTCCCAAGCACAAACTAGTGTGAAAGTTGCAGTCACAGTTAGAGTTTTGGCTGAGTGTGAGTATACTATTTTGGATTAGACAAGCAAGGTATTACTAGTTGTAGCCATCTATTTGTGTGAGGGAGAAGTGTGTTTGGTTTGGAGTGAAGCCTAAAGGGAAGAACCTTTAAACTATTGTTGTTTGGAGCCATCGTGGAATGCTAGCAGAAGTGTGTGGGACCCTGATCTTATCAGAGGAAGACTGCAACATCAAGACGAACAGTTGCAATCTCTCTTTGATATTAATATATGCAACTATCGATTGATTTCCTAGATGTTTTATAATATTACATATCCATGTATTAATTCTTCTTGACTCGTTAAGTAGGTTGAATTGCAATTTGTTTATTATTATGATTGTGTGTTTTTGTTGTTTACTTGTTTCAAGAGCTTGAAGAAGGAAGTGAGAGATTGGTGGGATGATCAAGTAAGGACACCATCAAGCAGGATGAGTGACCAAGAGGTAGGCCCTCTTGATTGATTCTAACCTAAGGAAATCTTCCATAGAAAGTATCTGTTGTGGATAGACCCATTATTAGGCTAGAGGAATTCGTTTGTGTCTGCACTTATAATTTTACTTCACCACAAGGGCCAAGCTCATAATGGAGGAAAAGGGGAAGGCCATTAATTTGGAGGCCGATGAGGAGGAAGATTTTTGAAAAATCCTAGTTGAGGAGGTGGATGTAGAGATGGAAGTTGAACACTAGGGTTTGGACCCTCCCACTAGGTTACCTGCATATGTTCCTCTGCGTAAGGGTAAGGCAAAGGTGCCCAAGAATATAGATGAGAGCAAGAGCTCTCTACAAACTCCGCTGCTCCTTGATGACATTATTTTTGAATGAGCACACTTGGGAAGGGGGCCCATACTAGAATTTGAAGATTGGGACCTCATGGACCACAAAAATTTCCCACATTTAGCAACCGCGTAGCTAATCTGATAGAAGATAGATGCGTCAGCTAGAATGATCAAGTTGGAGCCGCGCAAATGGCTCAGAGGTGTTGAGAAAGTAGGATTGATAAACCTACTCTAGGTGCCACATTACCATCGCACCCTAGTGACCTTTTTTGTCATCAGGCAGCTACTATGCTTGGTGCATGATGGGTGCTTGTGGCTGGAGGAGCCCATCCCCATCACAAACCATCTGATTCATAGGATTACATGGCTCCCTTGGGCAGAGGAGGACCTGGCAAACATTTCATAATGAAAGAGTGATGATTTGGCCATCGCAGACGCCATGAAAAAGAAATTTCAGTTGGAGAAAAAGAAGCGAGGGTATGCCATCTCCAGCATCAACAACCCTGCAGTTAACGTCGTGACGTAGATATTGGAAAGGAAGGTGATGCAGAAGTGTTGCATAGATGAGGTTCCCGTGTTGGTGGTTGCACGAGCAGTGCAATGCGCAGAAGGGGTCCAGTTCCACTGGGAAAACTATCTATGCGGTGAGTTCCTTGAGAAATTCCACGGGGCGCAAGAGCAGGGTAAAAAATTCCATTATGCATGGCTCCTATTGTCGATAGTACTGGTGGCATGGGAGTTGCATGCAGATAGCCAGTTCTCGTCGATCGTGCAAGACCTTCTAGAGGCAGCAATTACGCTTCACTGCGGGCAACTAGAGATGCACAAAGGATAAGGGAGAGCAAGATCTTTTGGGTGCTCATGGAGATGAACATCAGAATGGGGATAATCACAAGCCATGATTATCACCCATGGTCTACAATAGTCTACAGAGCTTCACAGAGTTCAAAGTATACTTTCACCGTGTCTTCATCAGGGCACGAAAGGACCCTACGAAGACGTGGCATGAGCTACCTTACTTAGTGACCAAGAATGTAATTTTCACGATCCTTGAGTCTTGGACATCAGAGTGGTGCACTCCAGATAGCTCCGCAGTGGAAGCAAAGAAGTCTTCCATGCAGCGAAAGAAGGAAGAAATGAAACTACGGATGGCACAGCTGGCAGAAAAATGCAGGAAGGAAGAAGCAGTGGCTAAGGCCTAGGCAGCGCACGATGTTGTGAAGTTGGCTGAGGAACAGTAGAAGACAAAAAAAGAAGAGCGCGAAGGATAGAATTAACCTTTGCTCGAACTAGAAATAGACATAGAACAAGGTGGCATGGACTTGTAGATAATTTCCACCCAGCTAAAACGTCTGCACCCAAGAGAGTAGGTAGGGCCGCGAAAGAAGACAAAGGCCTCAAAAACATATTTTGAACCTATCACCCTTACTGAAGGAGTGATGAGCCCCAATTTTTCGTACAATTTGGGCTCATATTGGCCTACTTACCTTGTTCAACCATTCATCTTTTACCACTTATGCATTCATTTCTTAGTATATTCGTGTTGTTTGTAGGAAGAAGGGCAGGCATTATATCTATGTGACTAATACATGATGATTTCAGGTTCTTGGCATTAAAGAGAGCAAAAGACCACGCAAAAGGAGACAAGGAGACAGCAAAGGTGGCATTGCATGTTTATAGGGAGGTTGTCTACAGCTTTAAATGACTTCCCTCGTGCTTTTCACCTTAACTCCGAGCTCCAACAGCTCTCCCCACCAAGCTTAAAGGCAGCCAACACGTTCTACAGGATCAGTAGTTTTACAGCAGTTTGACATTTAGTTGGACAGCCAAGCTCCACGAATGAAGGAAGCCAGCTTGATCCTCATTTTGTATAAATATGAAGGTCGTAGCCTTTGTTAGAAGCTTTTTGACTTTTGGAATTACTATTGTAATCTCTGAGCACGAGTTACAGCTCGGTTTTTGTTGTTTTGTAAGCCAGTTTTGGCATGACATTAGACTTTTGATTATGAATAAAGGCAAGCAGATTTGGATCTAATTCTGAGTTTTTAAGGGAGCTATAGCTCTCAGGTTAGGGCCCAACCTGAGAGCAATAGATCTCCTCTTCTTGTAGTGTTATTTACCTTTCTTTCCAACATTGTGTTTCCTTGTTTTGATATGCATGTCAAAGAATACAGTTTGCTGATTTGATTTGGTTAATGAGAATTGCGTAGGCTTAGTTCATGGTTAAATCAATTTCAGTTGTTTAGATCAGAGTAGGAGGTTTGTAGTCCACTAGAGCTCCAAGAAAAAGGTTGTTAGTGCCTTCACTGCCATCTCTGTTTAGGGATTTGGGTGTAGTCCATATCAACCACCAAAAAGAACGCAGTCTTTTACTTCCATGCAAGCTGCAACATAGTCATTTTCATTGAAGATCCATCCATGCACTTTTGATCTTGAACCATACTTCTTCATTTCCACTCCATGCACAACTTCTTTTCTCGGTTTACATTGTTGTTCATAGATTTAATAGCACAGGTAGCATAGGTTGATGAATTCTCATTTTTGGTGCAAGACATAAGTAATTTGTTTTATTTACACTGCTCCATATCCTTCTACTTCCTTTTTCTTCTTCTTAACCTCTCCTCAAGCCACCTACTCGACCTCTGTTCAGCTCGTTCACCTTCCAACCCTTCCATTGCCCACGTAGCTTCATCTTTTTGACCTTTCGTTGATCCCATCCTTCTATCCACCAACCACTTCGTGCACTCTTTCTCTGTCCTATTCCTCTGCCCCCGAGTCCTCACAAGCTCCATCTCCACCTTACCTATCCACCCATACCACTCCATCACTTCACCATCACCTAAAACTCCCATGGTAGAGCATCCTGTAGAAGTTAGCAGACTTCCTGTAGAATCCCTGAGTTTCCTGTAGGATCCCCTGCAGACATCCTGTAGGAGCCTGCAAACTTGGTTTCCGAGCATCCGAACGTTGTAGACTTCTGTGGACTGATGCTAAGGATCCCCTGGGACCTCTCCTAGCCCCCCCTGACCTTTCCCAAGCTTTCCTTCCTTTCGCACCACCTCTGCACAACCAAACCCTAATAAGAAACAAAATCATCATCACTCCAACCAATTAAGCAAAAATACAAAAACATGTTCTTTTCAATAAAAGTAGGTTAAGTTCATGCATTTCAAATCATTAGAAGTAATGGCATCATTTCCAGACACTTGCACTCCACCCATTGCATCCTAGAGGTTAAGCTAGTCAGATTAGGGTTTACTAGGGTTTCCATGTTTTGGTTGGCTTTCAGTTCATTTTTGCAAAATAGATTAATTTCCTTTAAGATAGCCTTCGTCCATCATTTAGCAAGCTTCTTCTGAGAGCATATAGAAGTTGGCTTGAGCCCTAGCGGACTTGTGCCAACTGACCAAGTGACAGCTGCGACAAGAGCTAGTACTTGTGCATACAGCACCGTCGCTTCCAAGTTTGTACGAACTACCGGGTTGATAAAATTAGAGATAGGGAGCCCCAGGAGTTGTAGCATTATTGCTACAATACTGGAGCGCACCATCTTTTTGGCGTCGTTTCCGGGGAAGCGTCAGAGTATTAGTAATTGTTGCTTTTCTTCTATTTTCTTACTCTTGCCCTCTGCTAAGTAGTTTATTTCATTTCCATTCTGCAAAAGTAGCATAGACATTTCCTGATTCCATAGATTAGAATTTCCTGCTTTCATAGATTAGCATTTCCTGCTTTCATAGATTAGCATTTCCTGCTTTCATAGATTAGCATTTCCTTTCTGCAAGCGTAGACTAGCATTTCCATTCTTGCAATTTCATTTGAGCAAAGTAGATTAGTTCTTTCCTGCTTTCAGTTTAATTCTGCATCTTTTATAGTTAGTTGTAGATCAATCTGTTTCAGTTTTGCAGGTACCAAAAGAAAAAAAATCAAAAGAAATCAAAAGAAAAAGGAAGCCTTTTCCATTTCATGCCTCGTAGGAACCGAGATAGATCAGGCAAATTCCTACCAAACACCCCCACCACATCACTGAATCACCCTTCTCTCTTCTTTGGTGACAGTGACCCAGAAGAACCTATAGGTGAACATCCTGAGATAGACAAAGATCCTATAGAAGAAGAAGAGTTAGAGACCACTCCATCTGAAGCTATGGCTGACAATAGAAGAGAAGATGAGAGAATAGAAGGTGCCTTCCCCATCCGAGAGACCAATGGAGAGATGAAAATGAAGAACATTAGCCCCTCCACCTTACCTCACTTCCATGGACTGACTACTGAAGATCCTGATACCTTACTGTTTGATTTTTCTGTCCTTTGTAGAACCTATGACTATACTAAAGATGAGCAAAAGATGAAACTCTTCCCTTCAACTCTTAAGGATGCAGCATTGCGCTGGTTCATGGGTTTACCTGGGAATAGTATCACCACTTGGGCTCAGATGCAGCAAGATTTCAATACCAAGTACAGGGATTACTGTAGGTCCAAGGAAACCAAGGGGGAAATCTTTCGGATGACCATGGGAAATGATGAGTCCCTAGAGGATTATGAGGAGAGGTTCCAACTTAGCTATAAGCGGGCCAGGTGCACACTTGACCCTGAATCCCTCAAGTTGGTCCTGCTCTGAGGAGTCCCTGAAGACCTATTAGATACCCTTCACATGTTAGCTGGGGGGGACATTTACCAACTGCCTTATGAGGACATCAAAACTGTGTTTAGAAACCACTCCAGGGCAGCTCGGAAATGAGGTAGAGGAAACCTCCTCTCAACTAGTGTCCCTTTCTCCAAACATGAGCTTGCAAATCAATTAGAAGATCTCAAGAGTGAGGTGAGACAGACCATTGCCATGCAGCTGGACACATTCAGGATCCAGCAGAAGAAAGAAGAAGCTGAGAGAGCCTTGGCTGTCTTCTGCCCTAGGTGCACAAGGAGACACCCTAAGAACGAATGCCCATTGCATTCGGTTGAAGTGTGTTTCGTTTGTGAGGAGGACCATCCTACAAATCAGTGTCCAACCTTACCTAGGTTTAAAGCCATGTACCAAGGGACAGAAGCTCCCACTGAACCTCTCTATTACCTCAACCAAAGGAGGCCACAAGGATCTAGACCTTATCAGCAGGGAATGCAAGGGGCACCTCAAGCTTATTACAGCCCCAACCAATCGACTCCTATGCCTTCCTGGGGTCCCCCTGCTCATCCTTCCTGGTCCATGCCTCCTCCATGGTCTTATCCACCTCAGTACCCTACTCAACCTACTTCTCATTCATACCATTCGCATGCCCAGCCTCAGCCTCAATGGAATGCACCTCAGTCGGGGTGGAGGCCCCAATACAACACTCCTCCTGCCATTTTGCCTCCACCACCAGTTCAACCTCAGCCTTTACCTCCTGCTCCTCCAAGGCAACCTCAAATGCCTGCTCAACCGAACCCGAACCCCAACAACAGACAGGCTCAGCAGGTATACACTGGGGAAACCTCATGCCCTACCTATGCTGTGGAGATCCAGGAGATCAATCTTCGATCTGGAAAGACTCTACCAGATCGCCAACCTCCTCCCCCAAAGGATGAGGAAGATAAACAGGAAAGTGAACCAAAGGCTATTCCACCCTTTCCTGAGAGACTAACAACCACCACACAACCCAACCCAGAGGAGGATGAGCTTCTGGGTGAGCTCAAGAAGTTGTGTGTGAAAATACCACTTCTCCAAGCCATCAAGGATGTGCCAATATACAATAAACTGGTTAAGGAAAGGTGCTTCAAACACCCAGGAAGGCGGAAGAAAGATGCTTCAACCATTAATGTCATAGGACAACTGTCTGACCTTATGCTAGGACAAGTCATCTGCCCAAAGTACCTAGATCCTGGAAGTCTTGTAGTAGATGTCCACATCAATGGCACCATCATACCTCACACCTTGATTGATCTGGGGGCTGCCATTAATGTGATGACCAGGGATACCATGCTCAAACTCAATCTTCAGGGTTCCTTGAGGAAGACCTCGACAGTACTGCAACTAGCAGATCGCTCCACTGTGACTCCCGAAGGGATTGTGGAGGATGTCTTGGTCTCTATTGACTCTTGGGAATACCCTGCAGACTTCCTGGTTCTGCAACCAAAGGCAAAGCTTACTGGATATCCTCTCATTTTGGGAAGGCCTTGGTTGGCTACTGCAGATGCTTACATAAGTTGTCGTGCAGAAAACATGACCATAAAAAATGGTCCCATGTCCAAGCAGCTAGTCCTATACCCTCCTGCCCAACCCTCCTTAGAGCATGACTTACCACTCTGGTTGGAAGAAGGAGAGGAAGACGAGGTGTACTCAGCACCTCTGTGCACCTTAGATACCACTAGAAGAGACCCCCCAACCGAGGATGACTTGATCGAGACCTTGATCCAGAATCCACCTTCCAGTGCACTACCCTTAGAGAAATTGGTGGAGGATGCCCAAGCTAGCACCTTAGTGGATCTTTGTACAACCAACCCTGTTACTCCCAGAGTCAAGAATGTGGAGTTCGGCCCTGAGAGAACGTTGAAGATCAGCTCCTCCCTATCTCCTTCCCAGGAAAAGGAGCTGTGTAGCCTGTTGGCCAGCCACCTAGATGCTTTTGCTTGGAGCTATAAGGAGATGAAAGGAGTCCATCCTTTGGTCTGTACCCATCATATATACATCAAAGAGGATTGCAAACCGGTTAGGCAACCCCAGAGGAGAATGAATCCAGCTCTTAAGGACATTGTCAAGGAAGAATTGCAAAAACTGTTGGATGCAGGATTCATCTACCCCATCTCAAATAGTGAATGGGTGTCCCCTCTGGTGTTGGTTCCCAAGAAAAATGGGAAATGGAGAATCTGTGTGGACTACCGAGAACTAAACAAAGCTACCAAGAAAGACCATTTCCCGCTACCTTTCATAGATCAAGTGTTGGATGGACTGGCAGGAAAGAAGTTCTTCTCTTTCCTGGATGGGTTTAGCGGGTACAACCAAATCCAAATCAGCTCGGAAGACCAAGATAAGACCACCTTCACTTGTCCTTGGGGTACCTTTGCCTACCGAGTTCTTCCCTTTGGGCTGTGCAATGCTCCTGCTACCTTCCAGAGAGCTGTCTTGAGCATCTTCTCGGAGCTGGTCCATGATGCAGTGGAAATCTATATGGATGACTTTACTCCTTATGGGGCCAACTTCCAGGAAGCATTGTCCAATCTGGGAAAAGTCCTAACCAAATGCATTGAGATGAACTTGTCCCTTAGTCCTGAAAAATGTGAATTCCTAATGACTGAAGGGACCGTGCTAGGCCATACCATTTCTTGCCAAGGGTTACAGGTGGATCCTAACAAAATTGCTCTCATCAAGAAGGTTCCACCTCCTCAAAAGGTAAGGGATGTCCAGAGTTTCTTGGGATTAGCAGGATATTACCAGAGATTCATTAAAGACTTCAGCAAGCTAGCCTCGCCATTGTTTGGCCTGTTGGCAAAAGATGTGGAGTTTAAATGGACTGACGATTGTCAGAGGGCTTTAAATGAATTGAAGGACAAGTTGGTGTCAGCCCCAATCCTGAGAGGTCCAAACTGGGCCCTACCTTTCCACATCCACACTGATGCCTCGAACAAAGCCATAGGTGCAGCTTTAGGACAAGTTGAGCAAAAACTTCCATATGCCATTTACTTTGTTAGCAAAAACTTGTCCAAAGCCGAGCTGAATTACACTGTAACCGAGAAAGAATTCTTGGCTGTGGTCCATGCACTAAACAAGTTCCGGCATTATATTACTGGCTACCAAACCTTTGTAGATACAGACCATGCTGCAATTAGATATTTAATGAATAAACTAGATGTGAATGCTCGTATTATTAGATGGTTACTTTTATTGCAGCAGTTTGATTTGACCATTGTTGACAAACCAGGTAGAGAAAATGTTGTTGCTGACTTTTTATCTAGATTGGATTTGTCTGCAGATGAGGATGGAACAGTGGATGATCAGATGCCCGATGAACATCTGTTTTCTATTTCAGTACTCTCTCCATGGTTTGCTGATATAGCAAACTACCTTGTTTCAGCACAGTTCCCTCCGCACCTATCTTCAAGAGAGAAGAGCAGAATCATCAGAAAAAGTGCCTCATTTACTTGGATCGGGGGCAATCTGTTCAAGCTTGGCCCCGATCAGATCTTAAGGCGTTGTGTAAGGGAGGAGGAAGTCTTTGATATCCTCCTCACTTGTCATGATGGGCCTTGTGGAGGACATTTTGCAACAAAGAGAACTGCCTTCAAAATCCTGCAGGCAGGCTACTATTGGCCCACACTTCATCAAGATGTTAGAAGATATGTCAGTCAGTGTGACCAATGCCAAAGAATGGGGAAACCGACCCAAAGGGATGAGATGCCTCTCCAACCTCAAGTGACTCTTGAGCCATTTGAGAAGTGGGGCATGGACTTTGTGGGCCCAATCAACCCTCCTTCGAGGCAAAGGTCTTACATCATTGTGTGTACTGACTACTTGACAAAGTGGGCAGAGACTAAAGCAATCAAAGAAGCAACAGAAGAAAAGGTGGTCGAGTTCCTAAGAGAAAACATCTTCTATAAGTTTGGCTATCCAAGAGAGCTAGTCACCGATCAAGGGAGCCAGTTCACATCCAACTTGGTTGAAGATCTACTAGCTCATCACAAGATCAAGCATAGGACTTCCACCCCTTATCACCCTCAAGCAAATGGGCAGGTGGAAGTCACAAATAGAGCATTAGAAGGGATCTTGACAAAGGTGGTGAGCAGCAGCAGAAAGGACTGGGAAGATCGCCTGGTTGAAGCCACATGGGCTTACAACACCACTTGGAAGACCACCACCGGCTTCACACCTTATGAGCTGGTCTATGGGAAGAAAGCTTTGTTGTCCACTGAGTTTGAATACAACACTTTGAGGATGGCAGCTCAGCTGGACCTAGATCTCAGCCATGCACAACAAGAGAGGTTATTGCAGCTGAATGGACTGGATGAGCACCGAATGCAGGCCCTCCTTCACTCGGAAGTGATTCAACTTCAGAGAAAGGTGTGGCATGACCAACATCTCCATGACAAGCAATTTCAGCCGGGAGATTGGGCTTTGTTGTATGACTCCAGATACAAAGATTTCAAGGGGAAGCTGAGAACCAGATGGCTAGGGCCATATTCAGTGGAAAAATGTCATGACAATGGATCTGTTCTTATTTGGACCATTGATGAGGAAGCCATCCCCATGCTTGTCAATGGGCATCGATTGAAGATCTACAGGAAGCCTCTCTCAAGACAAGAGTTCATCAAAACTATGGAGAAGGCAATGTTGGTCATAGAGAAGGGTTCTGCCCCTGTTTTGGGCATACCCTGAAGAATCTAAAAAAAAAAAAATAAAAAAAAAAAAATAAAAAATAAAAAATAAATAATAAAGATCCTTGGGTGAAAACCTTTCTGAGGCGCCCAAGGTAGGTGGTAGGGGTTAAAACCTCATTGAGGCACCCCTATTGTCTTTCAAAAAAAAAAGAAGATAAAGATTTGAAAAGATCCTTGAGTGAAAACCTCTCCGAGGCGCTCAGGGCAGATGACAAGGGTGAAAACCTCATTGAGGCGCCCCTGTTATCTTTCAAAAAAAAAAAAAAAAAGAAAAAGAAAAAAGAAAAAGAGAAAAAGAAAAAAACAAGGTCAGCAGATTCATTATGTAAAATTGCATGCAGGTGTTCTATGGAGGAGAGGAAGCCTCTCAACTCAAAGCCAAGGGTCCTCATCATGCAGTCAGGACACCTCACCAGCACCCCCTCCAAGAATACTCGTTTTCTCCAAGGTATGTGCAATTTTATTACAGCTTGAGTCTTCTACAGGAAGACGCAAATTTTCTACAGGAAGATGCAGATTTTCTACAGGAAGATGCAGATTTTCTACAGGAAGCTCTGTATTTCTACAGGAAACTTCCTGTAGAAGCCCAGAACGGCCTAGAATTCATTTCATGAAGAGATCTAACGGCTAAGGATCGGTTTGGATGCATGCATGCCACTATTGTCAACCATGCACATTGCTGTTATCTTACTCCACCATCCTTGTCGACATGCAACCAAGTTACCTGCACCAGCAAAGCAGATCGATGAGTCTCGAGAAAAAGCAAATTGTAAATGGAAAAAGCGCTAGAGATCTCACACCATATTCATCACAGTCATCCAGAAGCTCCGAGAGCATGATCGTGAGGCCATCCATCGTCGTGTAGCATGCACCCAAGGAGGAAGAACTGTTCCAAGACATCCCACGGGAGTCCTGTAACAGTTGAGCCTGCTAGAGTGGATACCATTCACAGCACAGGCCATATGCAAGGAAACATGGGCGCATGCAACTGAAGCATCCCATCCATCGATGGTAGCTCGTGAACATGGACCTCCGGGCCTGTGTAAGTTCGCCAGCAGCAGGTAAATCGACTCATCAGCGTCCAAAGAGCCGAAACATCATGTGCAGCCGCGCAGGTAAGTGTCTCGACCCTTCCTTCCATCAGACTACATGAATGTTACTTTGATTGATTGCTAAGTGTAAAGGTGAATGGGTTGAGCGGCTGTGTGGCCATTTGGCCGGCCATGTCGGCCAGTTAATGGTCTCGTTGGATGTGTGGGTGGCGGCCATGACAAAAAGAATGGGCAGCATGCACGTGAGAGCGATCCTGTCGAAGAGAACGAGTTTAACCAAGGAGGCGGTGGCAGATCTGCGGGAATTAGTGCGGCAGCAAGTGAACGCGCAGTTGAATGATGGGGTGACGTCACCCAACAGTCCGGTGGGGACAGCTCACCCCCCGCGCCACGAATTCCGCCGAATTCAAAATCTAATCGGCTAGATTGCACTCATGCAATTATCAACCACCGTTTTGAACTCGAGTGGCGATCCTGATCCTTCTGCAGTATGATACGCCGAGCCTTTGGCCATCAGAACGATTGAGAAGCACACCCAAGGCGCAGACCGACTGCAGTCTCTCCTGAAAATCGCGCGCTGCATTCTACAGGAACGCTGTCATCCTACAAGAACGCAGTTTTCTACAGGAAAGCGGGTGCCTCACGTAAAAAGGTGGCCAATTAAAGAGGTAACCCTGAACTCTTCATGCAACTGGTTATTAAAGGTGGCAGAATTATCGTCCACAGTCTGGTCATAGAAAAACGGTGAAATTGTTGTCTGTTGTGCCTATACTGTCATTCTACAGGATGTCGAGTAATTAAATTGTGTTAAGTTCCTCAGGGATAAGTTTGTGGGTTATGTGCATGAAATTCTACGCTCTGTCTCAGTAAACCAAAATCTCTTCCACAATCACCACCTCTGGTTAAGAAAACTGTTTATCATGCCGGGTGGGTTTATTAGACGAGAACCCACTGATTCAGCCAAATTAAGGGAAAACCAGGGGGTGGTAGAGCTCTTCACACGAGCACAATGGATATCCTTTTGTGATAAGTTGCAGGGTTACGACGATGAAGTGGCCGAAGAATTCTTGCAGGCTCTGAGGCCGAAATCCAAGACACTGGCCACAGTGAATTTCAGGGGCCTAAGCCTCAAGCTCACCCCGCAATATATCAGTCGAATCACTGAACTTCCAATGGGTCTGCCGTGGGATAAGGAAGAACGAAAGTTGAGCCAGCAGGCCAAGAAAGAATTCTTTCCACCTGAGGAGGAATTCTCGGAGGACAAAAATGGGGTGCGAAGAACAAGTCTGTTGCCACCATGGAATGAAGTTAGCCTGCAAATCATGAAATATATAACCTGTGAAGGCCGTTATAGCATCGTGTACGGGTATCACTTTCGGTTTCTCACTGAGTTAAGGCACCGAATTGATCTTCCTATAGAAAAGAAACTGCGCATTCCTTATTTCTTGCTACAGTCTTTGATGGAGTGTGCTACGAAGCTAAAAGAAGGCATACCAGATCAGATAGCCCACCATGGGTTGATCAAAATTCTTGTGGAGGATGCACTTCATTCGTATAAGGTTCCCCTCTCATGGGAATCATTCAGAAACTTAACCAGAGATGGAGACATAAGGATGCTCACTGAAGACAGTGGTTCCTCCAGCAGTGAGGAACAAGAAGCAGTGGCCGAGGGAAAGAGAGAAAAAGGCCAGAAGACCCCGACCACAGTGCAGAAGAAAGAACAAAAGAAGAAGCACGAGGAAAAGGATGACAAAGAAGAAGGTGACACACCCATCTTATCAGCAAGATAAAAGAGGTTGAAGAGCAGAACGGACAAAGCTGAGGTGGTCCACATCAGCCCAAGTACCTCGTTAGCACCTGCAACCAAACCAAAAAGCAAAACCCATGCAGCTAAGCAAGCAAAGGTGGAGACACCCGTGTCTACAGGAAAGCAGAAACAGGCTTCTACAGGAAGCCCGAAAACAGAGAAAGGGTCTTCTACAGGAAGCCCGAAATTGGCAAAAGGGTCTTCTACAGGAAGCCCGAAAATTACCAAAACAGGGGCTTCTACAGGAAGCCCCGAAAAGGTGAAACCCAAAGAGAAGAAGGTGGATATTTTGGCACGGGAGGCAGCAGCTGTATTAGCTGGCCTCAGCACGCCACCTAAGCCAAAAGAAAAGAGGAAGAGGGAGACCCCTCTGTACTTTAAAGCTCGAAGAAGTGTTAGGATAAAGACGGGCAAGCCACAGCCTCCGTCCAGCAGCCCGATTGTCATCGAAGATACCCCTGCTTCTCCCAAAGAAAAGTCCCCCTCAAGGATAACAGTCACCTACAAAAAGGGGAGTCCAAAGAAAAATACATGGCAAGAAAGGTTAGACCTGTTGACTGAAAAAACTCGGCTACAGGAAGCTGAAAATGTTCTACAGGACACTCTGGCCCGGCTACAGGAAATGGAAAAGAGGGAAGGAGAAGGACCCTCATCACCACCAAGGGAGGGTGAGGTAGAGCCACCTGAAGAGATAGAAAGAGAACATATACCAGAACCTAGCCCTTCGCCTAGTCTGAGTTCATACTACACCTTTTTAGAGGCGGGCAAAATCATACCGCAGAAATTTACTGTGCCTCTATTTTTTGCATTAGAGGAGGAAAGAGTCCGTACCCACACATGGATGCAGATCGCCAAGTCAAAGGGTGTGGCGGACATAGGTCCCTTACAAGAGCAACTCAAGGAGGTCAGGAGTGAATTTTCCATGGCTAAGCATGTGGCTAATTGCCAACGTGTGCTTCTACAGGAAGAAAACCAGAAGCTGAGATTGCAGCTACAGGAACTAAGGGCAGGGGTAGGTACATCCTCCAAAGACACCACAGAAGAACAACAAGGCAAAAAGGAGCTGACCACCAGTCTTGAGGAGCCAATGAAACTTCTACAGGAAGCAGAAAAGCAAGGCCAAATTGAAGTGCAAGCTCTAAAAGAACAGCTGCAACAAAAAGAAGCACAATTGGC
This sequence comes from Pinus tabuliformis, assembly GCA_031772625.1. Taxonomy (NCBI): domain Eukaryota; kingdom Viridiplantae; phylum Streptophyta; class Pinopsida; order Pinales; family Pinaceae; genus Pinus; species Pinus tabuliformis. The sequence continues at coordinate 220,871,794 of CM062811.1, read as the reverse complement.
CTACATGGCCAGTTGGGCCATGGAGGTAATAAGGTGCAGACAACCTGCAAAATCCTATGCTTTGTACTTGAAAGGCCAATGGCTGCAGTTCCAAATAAACACCTTGGCACAAAGAGGTATTTCTCAGATACAAAACCCCCAGCAATTTTCTGAATTGTGCAGTACTAGTTCATCATAAGACAAGGCCAAATTAGCAGAGTTCTACCTCCACAATTTGGCTTTGCCTAATGAAGTCTCCTGGGATCCCAATACTGCCTTGGGTGATATGCAATTAATGGCGTTCGCTTCATGGTTGAACCATGAGGATCAAAGAGCAACAGAAGAAAAATCGGTCATGGGCCGAGAAATAAACGAACCATTGCTCATTCGAGCGGAACCAGAGGATCCAGTAGCCCTCATCTCAGCACACCAACAATTGTCTACTGCTCCCACAGCTTCCTTGAGATTCATGGACCAACAGGCCCAAGCCATAGCTCATTTTGAAGACATGGAAAGACTGCTAGGAGAAACTGCTGCCCAAGCATGTGCACGCAGATGGAATGCCTTGGCACACAGTTTAAAGATCCGAGAGTACCATACCCCAATTCAGATGAGGGAAGCTTTGGCAAGGGTAGACCTTTACAAGAAATCCATGCAAAGCCTCCAGGCCAGCTGGATTGGCCTTAAACTCAGCCCACCACTACTGTTAGGGTTGACTAAAGGCAATACAGAGGAGGATGACAGTGAACAATGGGAAGAGGTGAACAGGAAAGCAGGGTTTCATATCAGCAAAGAGGACACTACCACAGAGTCTTGGGATGTAAGGGAAGCTGTAAAAGCAATGAAGGACGAAGATTTGGACTAAGTTGCTCGAGGATGAGCAAATATTTCAGATGGGGGGTGATGATGAGCCCCAATTTTTGGTACAATTTGGGCTCATATTGGCCTACTTACCTTGTTCAACCATTCATCTTTTACCACTTATGCATTCATTTCTTAGTATATTCGTATTGTTTGTAGGAAGAAGGGCAGGAATTATATCTATGTGACTAATACATGATGATTTCAGGTTCTTGGCATTAAAGAGAGCAAAAGACCACACAAAAGGAGACAAGGAGACAGCAAAGGTGGCATTGCATGTTTATAGGGAGGTTGCCTACAGCTTTAAATGACTTCCCTCGTGCTTTTCACCTTAACTCTGAGCTCCAACAGCTCTCCCCACCAAGCTTAAAGGTAGCCAACACGTTCTACAGGATCAGCAGTTTGACTTTCAGTTGGACAGCCAAGCTCCACGAATGAAGGAAGCCAGCTTGATCCTCATTTTGTATAAATATGAAGGCCGTAGCCTTTGTTAGAAGCTTTTTGACTTTTGGAATTACTATTGTAATCTCTGAGCACGAGTTACAGCTCGGTTTTTGTTGTTTTTTAAGCCAGTTTTGGCATGACATTAGACTTTTGATTATGAATAAAGGCAAGCAGATTTGGATCTAATTCTGAGTTTTTAAGGGAGCTATAGCTCTCAGTTTAGGGCCCAACCTGAGAGCAATAGATCTCCTCTTCTTGTAGTGTTATTTACCTTTCTTTCCAGCATTGTGTTTCCTTGTTTTGATATGCATGTCAAAGAATACAGTTTGCTGATTTGATTTGGTTAATGAGAATTGCGTAGGCTTAGTTCATGGTTAAATCACTTTTAGTTGTTTATATCAGAGTAGGAGGTTTGTAGTCCACTGGAGCTCCAAGAAAAAGGTTGTTAGTGCCTTCACTGCCATCTCTGTTCAGGGATTGGGGTGTAGTCCATATCAACCACCAAAAAGAACGCAGTCTTTTACTTCCATGCAAGCTGCAACATAGTCATTTTCATTGAAGATCCATCCATGCACTTTTGATCTTGAACCATACTTCTTCATTTCCACTCCATGCACAGCTTCTTTTCTCGGTTTACATTGTTGTTCATAGATTTAATAGCACAGGTAGCATAGGTTGATGAATTCTCGTTTTTGGTGCAAGACATAAGTAATTTGTTTTATTTACACTGCTCCATATCCTTCTACTTCCTTTTTCTTCTTCTTAACCTCTCCTCAAGCCACCTACTCGACCTCTGTTTAGCTCGTTCACCTTCCAACCCTTCCATTGCCCACGTAGCTTCATCTTTTTGACCTTTCGTTGATTCCATCCTTCTATCCACCAACCACTTCGTGCACTCTTTCTCTGTCCTATTCCTCTGCCCCTGAGTCCTCACAAGCTCCATCTCCACCTTACCTATCCACCCATACCACTCCATCACCTCACCATCACCTAAAACTCCCATGGTAGAGCATCCTGTAGAAGTTAGCAGACTTCCTGTAGAATCCCTGAGTTTCCTGTAGGATCCCCTGCAGACATCCTGTAGGAGCCTGCAAACTTGGTTGCCGAGCATCCGAACGTTGTAGACTTCTGTGGACTGATGCTAAGGGTCCCCTGGGACCTCTCCTAGCCCCCCCTGACCTTTCCCAAGCTTTCCTTCCTTTCACACCACCTCTGCACAACCAAACCCTAATAAGAAACAAAATCATCATCACTCCAACCAATTAAGCAAAAATACAAAAACATGTTCTTTTCAATAAAAGTAGGTTAAGTTCATGCATTTCACATCATTAGAAGTAATGGCATCATTTCCAGACACTTGCACTCCACCCATTGCATCCTAGAGGTTAAGCTAGTCAGATTAGGGTTTACTAGGGTTTCCATGTTTTGGTTGGCTTTCAGTTCATTTTTGCAAAATAGATTAATTTCCTTTAAGATAGCCTTCGTCCATCATTTAGCAAGCTTCTTCTAAGAGCATATAGAAGTTGGCTTGAGCCCTAGCGGACTTGTGCCAGCTGACCAAGTGACAGCTGCGACAAGAGCTAGTACTTGTGCATACAACACCGTCGCTTCCAAGTTTGTACGAACTACCGGGTTGATAAAATTAGAGATAGGGAGCCCCAGGAGTTGTAGCATTATTGCTACAATACTGGAGCCCACCAAGGAGACTTGCACGATATTGGAAAAACGGTGAGGGACGTCACCGCAGAGGACCTCCAACAGTTTGAGGAGTAGAAATAGATGGTATTGGGGGCTCTCCGGATGTAAATACAGGAGTTGTAGGTGTGCACTCTGCAGGCTGGCACAGTGTCAACTAGCCTCGCATTCGACACATCCGCGGCCAAGAAAATGCTGTGCACCAGGATGACCAACACAATAGTGCTACCTAATGGAGCACTTGTTATAGAAAATGAAGCTGATAGGCCTATGGTTAGTAGGTTGAAAGGGATCGAGTTAAACATGTTTGCGCTCCCTCGAGAGACGCTCTATTTTTTGCAGGATGTAGTCACTACAAAACTATGTGCCAGGGAGAGTCACGTGCTACAGGTAATGAGTGAGCAACGCATCAACATGGAACACTTGAGCCTGCAGCACAATGAGGCAGTAGGGTAGAATAGATAGATAATGCAGGTGGTGGAGGAAGCCTACCAGATGGTCCCAGAGTTGGCCAGCCAAGTAGAGGAACCGGTGGAGGCGTGCATCTGAAATTTAGCAGTAAGGGTATGCGACGCTAGAGCAAAAATGGCCAGGGTTCAGTTGGAGCTGAACCTTCAGATAGTAGAACTACAGTTGAAGGCATAGCCTTCAACTCCATTAGAGGTCAAGGAACAACACACCACTGCGATCACAATAGCAATTGCGGCGGTTAACAATGCAGTGACAAATTGCATGAAGCTGTTCAAGTAGTCTTTCAAGGTCCTCACCACCCTGCAGGAGGACCCAAACATAGAGCACCATGAGATACGATGAGGTAAAAGGGACCGCGCAAATGGTTTCCCTTACACAAAGGCTTGCAAGGATACAATAGGCAAAGGTGCTCAAGGAGTAGGTGAATGTTTCTCGACATAAGAAAGAAGTTTTGAAAACGCGCCTATAGCCATGGATTGATGAGGTGTATACCCTTCAATACTAGATTCCCAGCTGAAATTAATATCTACCCCTGTGCTAGGGGTTTCTTTATAGTAGATTTTGAAAATCCTGAAAGCAGACAATGTATTCTAGATTCTGGCCCTTGGTTTTGGGAAAACTCAGGCCTATTCATGAAGCCATGGAACCCATCATTCGACCCCTCAAAAGTAGTCATAACCTTAGAACCAGTTTGGGTGATATTGCCAAGCCTACCCTTGCATCTCTGTAATCTCTCCTTGCTAAAAGCCATTGGAAATGCAATTGGGAAACTTTCTGTAGGTGCCCAGAAACAGAGGAATATGCCATAACCACCTATGCACGCATCTGTGTGGAAATCAACTTCAGCACCAGATTCTCAGCTGAAATAAACCTAACACATAAAGACTATGTGCGGAACCAGAAACTCGATTATGAAAGTGTCCTCTTCAGATGTTGATCCTGCTTTGAGATAGGCCATCTAGCCAAAAATTGCCCAAAAGCCTCCCAAAAAAATTCTGCTAGAAAAAACCACCATAGATCTACATGGTGGGAAGGAGCACAAAAAGAACACTACACTGTCATCAAAGAAGAATACTCTAGAGAAAACTCTGAATCACAAGAAATCAGGCAAGAAAGAAACAACTCTCAAGGAAAGCATGGAGAAATCCCTGCCCAACAACAAAAAAGTGAACACGACATTCCCTCAAGCATCAACAGTTAGGAGGATCCAAATATCGCACAAAATAAATATTCATTTAACAGCAAAGTAGATATCTTAGACCAAACTTCTTCTCCGACTATCTTCAAAAGGCCGAACACAACAGATCGCGAAGCTAAGACACCAATGTTCCATGAACTAGAAGAGATGAAGGAGATGCAAGATAAAGGAAGTTGGAAGACCGTAGAGAAAAAAAGAAAGCTACAACATCAATCTTGCCAAGAAAGATGAGGAGCCATACAATTAAAAACTAAGAAAATTATAGGTCTGATATGTTGGGTTGTGTTGTATTCCTTCCACGTAGTTAACAGGGGGTTTGAAGGGCACCTGTAACCCCACTTTATGGGGTTCGGGGCAGCGCCTTGGAAAATTTTGGTTTTGGACCCTATGTTAGGTTGGGCGGACCCACCTATGGTTTTGTGTATGATTTTCGCACATGTTTTTTTGGACACGATGGTTTTTCAGTCCATGGTATTGGACGCGATGGTTTTTTGTCCATGGTATTGGATGCTTCAGCATGTATAAATATATATTATAACATTGAAAGGAACATAATGAAAAATCAAGCTGGTAGTCTCGGTTTTGGGATCCAGGGGAAATCTTTGTGTATATGTGTTTTATGTGTTATGCTCTCACAATTGTTTATTTTATGTTTTAGAATTTGTATGCAGGTAATTTCTGTATGGGGTTAAAACCTGCATTTGGTATCAGAGATGTTTTTGGCTTCAAGGGGACGCCTTTGTTGCTGAGGGGTTTTGCTCAGACCTGTGGTAGACCCTATTCAGTGGGAGATCTATGAGATCGGTTCTGGTGGTGAAAGAAGATGGGGAGTGGTGGAAAGATAGATATTGAGAAATTTAATGGTCAGAGTTTTGAGTTATGGAAACTCAAGATGGAGGATCTGTTGGTGGATAAAGATCAGTGGATCGGGGTAGATTTGGGTACTAAACCAATGGGAATGTCTGATGAAGAATGGAAGAAGTGGGATCAGAAGGCAAAGAGCACAATAAGATTGTGTGTCTCAGATTCAATATTGTTGAATGTATCAGGGGAAGCTACGGTGAAGGCTTTGTGGAACAAGTTAGGGACTTCGTACCAATCTAATTCTCTGGTGAATAAACTATTCCTGTGGAAAAAGCTGTATAACTTGAGGGTGAAAGATGGAGATTCGGTGACAGAGCATATGAATGCATTTAATACTGTGGTAAGTCAGTTAGCATTTGTTGATATTAAATTTTTAGATGAAGATAAGTGCATCAGTTTGTTGTGTTCTCTACCAGATTTGTGGGATAGTATAGTTATTGCAATAGGTAGCAATGCAACTACCTTGCAGTTTGATGAAATAGTCTCAGCCTTGCTGACGGAGGAGATGAGATGGAAAAATATGGAGAGCCATAATGGTGATGCTTTGTCTATATGAGGACGGTCCTAGAACAGAAACAAAAATAAGTCATCGAGTGGGAGATCTAAATCTCCAAGAAAAGCTATAAAGGTGGTGTGCTAGAAATGTGGAAATGAAGACCACTTCAAAAGGGACTGTAAATCTAAAGCTCCTGACAAAGGAAAGGGATCTGATGAGGCTCCTTCTGCAGAGGCAAAAACCACCTCAGATGAAGGTGGGGATGTGTACTTGGCTTCTTCAAGTACACATGTAGATCATGAGACATGGTTGATTGACTCAGGTGCATCCTTTCACTTCACTCCCCATAGAGAGTGGTTCTGCGAGTATGAGAAATATGATGGTGGTGATGTCTTCTTGGGGGACGACGGGAAGGCTAAAATCATTGGTCACGGAAAGGTAAAGTTGAAGTTGTAAGGTGGAAGAGTTAGAACACTTCTGGGTGTTCTACATATTCCTGCATTGGCCAGAAATCTAATTTCTATAAGCAAGCTAGATGATGCAGGTGTAAAAATAGTGTTCGAGAAGGATACCTACAAGATGGTTTAGGGAGCACTGGTATTGTTGTAGGGAGTTCGGATTGGAACTCTGTACAAGCTACAAGGTAGCACGGTTGTTGATGGGTGCAACAGTTCTATGGTTCTTGAAAGTGGAGCAGAAAATCTAGTAGTATCTGGAGAAAAGACCATGTTGTTGCATCAAAGGCTTGGACATATTGGAGAGAAGGGCCTTCGAATACTTCATGGTAAAGGTATGAGTAATAGCTCTCTGGATTTTGATTTCTGTGAAAATTGTGTATATGGGAAGCAGAATCGGGTGAGTTTCCCCTCTGGTGGTAAGAGGGCAAAACATATATTAGAGCTTGTGTACAGTGATGTGTTTGGACCTATGAAGGTTCCATCACTGGGGAAGTCTGTGCACTATCTATCATTTATAGATGACTTCTCAAGGAATACATGGATATATTTCCCTAAGAAGAAATCTGAAGTCTTTGACATGTTTAAAGAATTTAAGGCTCTAGTGGAAAACCAGATAAAGGTGTTGAGGACAGATAATGGTGGAGAGTTTTGCAGTAAGGAATTTGAATAATTCTGCAAGAAGTGTGGTATAGCATGGTAGAAGACTACTCCATATACACCTCAGCAAAATGGAGCTGTAGAAAGAATGAACAAGACGTTGATGGAAAGGGCAAGAAGCATGCTCAGTGGTGCCGAGTTAGGACAAGAATTCTGGGTAGAGGCGGTGGATACTGCATGTTACCTAGTCAATAGGTCACCTTCATTAGTGTTGGAGGATAAGACTCCACAAGAGGTATGGACTGGTAAGAAACCCTCTCTTTCACATCTGAGGGTATTTGGATGTGATGCATATGTACATGTTCCAAAAGAGAAATGAACCAAGTTGGATAGTAAATTTGAAAAGTGCATATTTATTGGGTATAAGGATGGTTTAAAGGGTTATAAGCTTTGGAACCCAATCACATGGAAGGTTGTGTATAGCTGAGATGTGGTGTTCACAGAGGTAAAAGATGTTATTAAACATGAAGTCCAACCAAAGGAACCTAAGAAGATAGAGTTTGAGCTAAAGGAGGGAGAATCAGACTCTACAATAGAGGAGGAATTAGAAGATGAGGAGCCACAAACTCCGGCTATGAGAAGATCAGTTCGAGAAAGAAAGCAGCCAGAAAGGTATAGTCCATCTGCTTTCTGTTCAAATTTTGCTTTGTTTGTTACTGATGATGATCCCAGAACTGTGAAGGAAGCAGTGGGTTCAAAGGATGGAAAACTTTGGAAAGAGGCCATGGTTGATGAAATGGCATCTTTGCACAAAAATGAGGCTTGGGATCTAGTGGATTTGCCAACTGGAAGGAAACCCATTGGCAGCAAATGGGTGTTCAAAAAGAAGACAAATGCAGAAGGAAAAGTGGAGAAATACAAAGCTCAGTTGGTAGCAAAAGGTTATTCCCAGGTTCCTGGAATTGATTTTGGTGATATTTTTTCTCCTGTTGCCAAGGTAACTTTTATTAGATTAAGTTTATCTATTGCTCCTGCTTTTGATTTTGAGGTAGAACAGATGGATGTGAAGACAAAATTTCTTGACAGGGATCTGGAAGAGGAAATATACATGAAGCAACTTGAAGGCTTTGCGGTGAAGGGTAAGAAAGAACTAGTATGCAAGTTAAAGAAGTCTTTATATGGGTTAAAATAGTCACCAAGGATGTGGTATCAGAAATTTGATACATTTATACGGGGACTTGGCTTCACCAGAAGCAAAGCAGATCACTGTGTGTATTTTAAATTAATTGGTGACCATGTTATTTATCTGGTCTTGTATGTGGATGATATGTTGCGGGTTGGAAATGACAAAGAAATTATCCAGGATTTGAAGACCCAATTGTCCTCGAAATTCGACATGAAAGATCTTGGTGCTGCAAACTTTGGAAATTAAAAAAAATCAGGCAAAGAGGAAGCTCTGGTTAAACCAGAGGAAGTATGTCGAGACAATACTGCAAAGGTTTAATATGCAGGATAGTAAACCGGTGAAGGTTCCTATTCCTATAGGTGTGAGGTTATCTGCTGAACAGTGTCCCAAGACACAAGAAGAGGAAGAGGACATGTCCCGTGTTCCATATGCAAGTGTAGTCAGTAGCCTGATGTATGCAATGGTTTGTACTAGACCAGAAATTGCACATGCAGTGGGAGTATTGAGCAGGTTTATGTCAAAACCAGGAAAGGAGCATTGGACAGTAGTGAAGCGAGTTTTTATGTATTTGTGTGGCACTAGTGATTATGGTTTGTGCTACCAAGGAAGACCAGGATTGGATAGAGTGTTGGATATTCATGGCTTTGTTGATGTAGACTGGGCTGGAGATCTGGATAAGAGAAGATCTACAAATGGGTATGTGTTTAACCTATTTGGAGGAGCAGTCAGTTGGATGAGTAAGAAACAATCTGTAGTGGCACTATCAACTACAAAGGAAGAATACATGGCAGCCACTCATGCAAGCAAGGAAGCAGTTTGGTTGCAGAGATTGTGTTCAAGTATGGGGTTAGTACAGGAAGCTATAACGATAGACTGTGATAGCGAAAGTGCAATTTTCTTGGCAAAGAACCCTACATATCATTCAAAGACAAAGCATATTGATGTTCAGTATCACTTTGTGGCTTCCATGTATTCTGCCTCTATAGTTGATAGTGCCATTGTTTCTGCCTCTAAAGTTGATAGTGCCACTACAGAATCAACTCATCCTACGCACTCAACTTCAGGAGTCCACGCACTCAATGGACGTTAACCACTATCATCATCGCCATTACAACCTCCATTGAAGCAAAGCTCGTGTAGCTGCAAGCAACTCAGGAAAGGATTTAGGGTAGTAGTTCGATGGCAGTGGTCACCGAACAACGCATAAAGTAAGTTTAGTAGGTAGCCACTCATTGCGCTACAGAACTTGCAGTGATCCAATCAGAGTTGGGAGGTCTTTGCGCAAAGCTATCCACACCTACAAAGTGACTCAAGGGTGAGTCACGATGTTTGTGTTGGGGGGATTTTGGGTGCGGGATTCCCTAAGGGAAGTTTTGGGGCTTAGAGACCAGATTTTGGTCAGTTTTGTAATTCCAATGTAAAGACTCCGCATTTTGTGGGCGCGGAGTGCGTAGTTTGTTAAAGAGTCATAGGGTTTTCCACCCTTAATTTTGATAATGTAATGCCAGTTGTAGAAGATCTACCCATGGTCTGCGTATCATGGGATTGTATAAATAGAGTGAAGCTCTAAGTAGTTAAGGCAGATAACCAGATCACAATGTGGAAAAGATATGTTGTATGCGAGATAGTTTTGAACTATAAAGTACAGTTTTGGGTCGTAGCATAGGAAGGGGCTCTACAGCTGAGTGCATAGAGGCCTAGTAGTTCACAACTGAGTGTGTGGACTCCTGAAGTTGAGTGTGTAGGGTGATTTGAGTCTGTAAATAGTGGAAGTATTAATAAAGAGAAGTTTCTATCAATTCTGCGTCTTAATTTCCTATTTTATGCATCTGTTATATTAGGTATGAATTTCACTTGTAATGCTCATATGATGCACAAATGTGTATAATTGTATTGGTTAAGTGAACGCAAGATAGAATATCTGTTTACGCGAAGATAATGAAGACTTGTTAATAAGATAAGTAAGATACTTGGCGTTGTTTAGGAGATATAGCAGTTCGCCACCTTAGCAGTGCGAAAGGACTTCAGCCCCTGGTGAGGGCTGTGCGAAAGTCGATTATAAAAAATAGCAAAGGTATTGAAGGGTAGAATAGTGTGCGAAGTAACCTACACGAAGGCAGGTTTAGTTGGACTAAACCAACATCAAATCCATCTCAAGGGTGCAGAAACTTGGTTCCAACATCCCTCCATACTGCTTCAAGTGAGACTTCAGTCTGCACTCCATGGGTTGATGCCGAAAGGGCCAGTAGTGTAGGCATTTTTTTGGCTAAATAACTCTAAACCTTGGTTAGACCCCCATAAACAAACAAGTACAATAAATCATGCCATGTCTTCATAGGGTTCTTCTACGCCCTGATGAAGACATGGTGGAAGTCTTCTTTGAACTATGCAAAGCTCTTCAAACTATTGTAGACTGTGGGTGATAACTGCAACTTGTGATTGATGCCCATCCGGATGTTCATTTCCATTAGCACCAAAAATATCTTGCTTTCTCTGATTTGCTATGCATCCTTGGCCGCCCACAGTGAAGTGTACTTCACTACCTCTGGAAGGTCCGACGCGACCAAAGGGAATTAGCTATCTTCGGGTAACTCCCATGCCAACAATATGATCGACAATAGAAGCCATGCGTAATGAACTTTTTTCCCTACTCTTGTGCCTCGTGGCAGTTCGCAAGGAACTCGCTACATAGATAGTTCGACTAGTTGAACTAGACCCCTTCTGCGCACTAGACCACTAGTGCAACCACTGGCACGGGCATCTCATCCGTACGACACTTCCGTATCACATTCCCTGCCAATATTTGTGTCACAACCTTGACTGCAGGGTTGTTGATGCTGGAGATGGAATACCCTTACTTCTTCATCTCCAGTTTGAACTTCTTCTTCATCGCTTCCACAAGGGCCAACTCACCACCTTTTCCCTCGGAAATATTAGCTAGATCCTCCCCTGAGAAAGGTAGCTATGTAATCTAATGAATCAAATGGTCTGTGACGGGGATGAGCTCCTACATCCACAAGCACCCATCATGCACCAAGTAGAGCAGCTGCCGATGACGAAGACGGTCACTAGGGCACAGTGGTAATGTGGTACCCAGAGCAATTTTAGCAACCCGACTTTCTCTACACCTCTGAGCCATTTGCACAGCTTCAATTCAATCATTCCATCTGTCGCATCCATGTTTTGGTGCATTAGCTTCGCAGTCACTAAATGCAGGAACTTCTAGTGGTCTACGAGGTCCCAATCTTCAAATTTCAACACGGGAACCCATCCCAAGTGCGCTCCCTCAAAAATAATATCGTCTGGGAGCAATAGAGTTTGCAGAGAGCTCTTTCTCTCATCTATATCCTTCAACACCTTAGCTTTACCCTTGTTCGATGGAAAACATTCATGTAACCAGGTAGTAGGGCCCACACCCTGGGTTTCAACTTCCATCTCTACATCCTCCTCTTTGACCAGGATTTCTTCAAATTCTTCGTCTTCTTCGAATCTAAGTTAATGGCCTTCCCATTTTCCTGCAAGGTGAGTTTTTTCCTCTGTGGGATTCTATGCGAGACGCACACTGGTATCATAGCTTGCTTATCCTTCTTATGTCTCAGTGTGCAAGGTGATTTAGGGACCTCAACTATCGCTCCGAAGCTCTCTAGGGCTTCTACTTCCATAATTTCCTGCATGGATTCAATGGGTGTCAACATCAGTCTAGTTAGAAGGTCCTCCATCTCCTTTTGAAATGTTTCAAACACTGAACTTGCTCTCAAGGCCTCAAAGTTCGATAGGTCCATAAACACTTGATGGCACAAAAACTCAGTTCTCAAAATGCCAAGTGTTTTTCGCTGGATAGCCACTTGTAATTTTAGGGCCTTTTGAATTTGAATTCAACCATTCCCCTCACATTCGGTCCATTAATGCTAGATTGGTGGCAAATTTTCAAGAATATAGCCCATAAAGTTCACCTTAAATGCCTGCTACCTACTCCATTTGGCTTGAAAGAAACTATCAAATTGTGAATAGTGACTTTAACGGTCACTTTCCAGCAGACCTGTGTGCCAGCGCAGCTGTCTTTGCACTGTCATGAACCTTGTGACACTTCACTATTGTGTGTAGTCCTGACATCACACAACTCCTGGGCAATGTAGTTTATAGTCCCACGCCTCCTTTCAACTTCCTGGAGTGCTAAGACTGTGCCACTTTCATATACTCACATCTCCGGATCACCAGTGTATGGTTTCAAGTGACTACCATTCACCTTTCCTGGGAAGGGTTCTCCATTTAACTTGACCAGTTGTACCGCACCTCAGTCAGTAGTCTCCTTAAAAATATATGGCCCTAACCAGTGCATCCTGAACTTCCCAGTGAATTTATCAAACTTACTATCATACAAAAACACCAGATCATTTACCTTGAATGTGTGCAACTTGATGTGTTGGTTGTGCCATGCCTTTTTGCACTGCTTTTGGACTTGCTGGTAAAATCTAGCCAAAAATCATTCTTCTTCGAGCTCATCCAACTGCACGAGCCTCTTTTCCAAGGCTCTGCAGTCCATCATGGCTATGAGTACTGTTATGTGCAGACTAGGCACGATGTATTCGATAGGCATCACGGCTTCCACTCCATAGACAAGCTTAAAAGGTGTCTGTCCCATTAGTTTCTTGCATGTCATCCGATAAGCCCATAACACTCTAGGTATGCATAGGTCCCAATCACTTCATTGAGCATTGCATACCTTGGTCATCACGTTTTTAAGTACTTTTCTGAATGCCTCCACTATCCCGTTAGCTTGTGGGTGATAATGTGTTCTTTTCTAGTGATACACCTGAAATTCCTCCGTTAGTGCGCTGATCATCTCGTTCAGGGAGTGTGTACCGTGATCGCTCATCAAGATCTTCAGGCATCCAAACTGCATCAGTACATGTTCAAATAGAAACTTCACAGTAGTCGCACCCGTGAAATCCTTCACTAGCTGCACTTCTTCCCAATGAGTCAAATACTCTATCATAGTGATAATGTACCTTGCACCTGTCTTTCCTTGAGGTTTAATGGGTCCTACAAAATCTATTGCCCACTTCTCGAAAAGTTGTAACATCATTGTGGATTCAAAGGCATTTCATCCCTTTGCGACAACCTGCTTGTTCATTGACATACATCACATGCCTTGCAATATGCATTTGAATCTTGATGAAGGGTTGGCCACCACAACCTAATGCGTAGAATCTTTTGTATGGTTGCTCTTCCTGAATAATGTCCTCCCAACATTAAGAGCCATCTGCAAATTCATCCCCCCAACACCTGCTTATTGACCAAGTATTTTAGCAAGGAGTACATGTGCATCTGCTCAGGTTGGGGCTTCTCCATAGGCCTACATCCACTTGACCAAATGCATGCGTGGATCATCCTGTCCATCATACTTGTCTGTCAGTCGCATCTTAAGCTTCCCAAATCATACTCGCATCATTCTCCTACATTCGCACCAATCGTCAAAGCTTCCTTTGTACGTACCCCACCATCTCGCAGGCGTAGCGCGTAGTACCCAGTCCAAGTCCTGGAAGCATTGCTTTTCTGGCACCTCCCTTTCAAATGCATCCAAGAAGGTATCTACCTCATTTAGACCATCATAAGTAGGCAGATTTCTTAGTTCCGGCGACACACAATGCAGCGACCGGGTCATCATGTTGCAATTCAACGTAGTTACTTCATGTAAATGATTCTGCCATCATTCTACTTCTTCATCAGAATCCGAAGTCCAGGAACTCTCACTTTCCCATGTAATCTGTCCATCCATGGTGGGATTCACCCGGTCTTGGTCTCACATGTTATCTTATAGATGCAGTACAAATCATCATCACTCTCATAGTCGTAGACTGGCTCTGAATAGCACGATCTTTCAGCAAGGTCCAGGAGTATAATTACACGTAGTGATTTCTTCTCAAAGATCATCTTTCACTTCTTCAGATTGATTACCCCATTCATACTAGTCGCTGAGTCAATTCCCAGGAGTGCAGGTTAGGGATTTCTATCATCAACAATCTCTATCAATTCAAAATCTTCCAGCATGCTCTCTCCCTCAATATCCATAGTTATTCCCTGCAATCGCCCCATGGGTATGATTTTTTGTTGGTTCACCATCCTCAGTTGAATCGGAGACCATTGCAGTGCAGGTCTCCCAATTCACTCCTATGTCTTCTCTGGTAGAACATTCGCATGTAATCCCAAATCTAGAATGAATTGATCCATATCATATTCTCTGGTCTACGCAGTGAGTCTCATTTCACGTCCTGTCCTTGTCTTATGATTTCTAATTTTATGGACTACGCACAGTTCACTTAGCATGGTGCCAGCACATCTGTTGATGATTTTTAGTAACCCTTTCATAGCCTTACTGTCACACAATAACTTCATACAGGTTTCTAGGAAAGTAATGAGCATAGAGGGATCCATCTTTGACTCAATAATATCTTTGCTTCCTAACGTGGAGGCCTAAGTGAAGCTCTTCTTAGCTTCCATGAAGGTTTCCCGAGCGCACTCCAAATCAAACTCAGCTTCTTTCGCTGAGGCTTTGCGAACCCAGGTGTTGTCTTTTGTCTATTTCCCCTTGTCATCTCCCATTGTGATTCCACTTCAGAGCACTATATTTACGTTTATATCTTCCTCGCGTGGCTTAGACCTCATCATCTGTAGGTTCTAAGTTGCGGGAGGTGGTAGCGCTCCTTTGTCTCGTATCCTAGCTATCAACATAGGACAATCTTCTGTTTCATGATCAAACAATGTGAAATACTTGCCGATGGACGTGTTGGATTAGTGCAATAATAGGCATAATGTCCTGGTCCTCCACAATTATAGCAAATCAACTGTCTGCAACCTCTACTAGGTCCTCCTCCACCTCGGCCTCGTTCGCGCCCCTAAAATCCTATCCACGCCATCCTTGCATTCTGGTTAAGGGGCCGTGTTTTGGATTGAACTCTGTAGGCGGATGATCTATCCATCATCAATTCATAGCTCCTACAAGTATGCTCGTCATGTCCCACCGACCTACAAAAGTTGTATAACAACCATTGTGGATTTTGCGTATACTTCTGTAACAAGTGGCAGTTATCTGCGGAATGCTTTCTGACTACTTAACATATAACACACCACAAAGCAAGCACCACGCTAGGTCTTGCTTGAGCTTCCAATCTTAAAGGCATTGGTCCTCCTCTTACAAGGTAATTTGTGAAGGTTGGGCAGTGGTCCTTGTCATGACCCTGACTCTTGCATTTCAAGCACCAAACCTCTTCACGTACTTCGAGTCGAACTGTTCTGTCCTGTTTTAGAATTTGCATCTCAAGGCATACATTTTTCAGTTGCACGTGGATATTCTAAAATCCTAGGTTAGGATCTTGCATCGGGGTCTCATGTAGTCTCATGGAAATCTCAAGGCCTCTCCTTGAGTTGTTTTCTTCTGCTGCGATAGTGCACTCCTTAAGTGTGGTAGTAGTGAGGCTACAAACCACTCGTGATGTTGTCCATCTGTCAGGTTCATATTGGCTTCACAGATCATACATTTCAGCTTCTGATCTAGTTCCCAAGGCATCTCACCTAGTAGCATCATGATCTCTTTGAATCCAACAATCGACTGCGCCTCAGATTTAGGCCTGCTAAATTCCCTATTCAGTGTTGCTTCGATGTCCACTACTCTCGCATTCAGTTCTCGTTGGAGTACTTAATATACCAGGTCAGCACGTGATCGTGCAAGGCACTAACCAGCATTGCTTTCTTTATATGGTCATCTATAACACCTTGAGCTTCCCATATAGCCTTCACTATGAACCAGAATTGGTCTAGATCCTCATTTCCCAAGCCTTTGAACAAAGGAAACTTCATTGTGTTCGCCATACTGAATTGCGGTGGTGGCGGAGGTGATATGGGTGAAGTTGGAGGTGATGGAGGTGAAGTTGGTGATGGTGTGGGTGGAGGTGGTATTCGCGGAAATCCTTGTCTTATCATATGAATAACACTTCATGGAGACACCTTCACGATCCCTTCCTCATCCCCTCGTGGAGGTGAAATCAAGGGACTATGATCTAGACCCTTATTTCCTTAGTTTCTATAAATTCTTTTGCTTCGCATAGACATGAACATCAAGGTAATTACATAACTTTTTGTTCGCACAACAACATTTTAATCCAAGTATTCAAAGATTTTACGTACTTACCTCACGATCCTTTGAAAAAGCGTCACTCTTCCTTGCTATAGCTAATTGAGGTGTCAACCACAAGCTCAGTAACAAATCCTCCTATAATGTGATCATGCCAATGATCGATGGCACACGTGATCTTATCCTCCGATGCTTCCAATCTTCGTACTAGCTCTGGGGTCCACCCAATAGGACCATCAAGTTTCCACCTTCCTTGGCTATCTGCTAACTTCGCGATCCACTCGTATAGCTCACTAGGGAAGGACGCGAAAAATATTTCATGGATCTCCATGTATAGGTAAATATCTAGCCACTGTTCTTTTGAAAGTCGTGGGTTTCTATTTTCTTGTGCTATGAACTCATGAATCCTTCCATCCAACCAGCCTTCGATTTCTTTCTTAGCTGGATTCCAATGATACGACATCACACATCTCTTATGTAGATTCTGGTCCCGACAATGGAACCATTTGTTGGCTTGAGAGGGCCTGACCTAGGTTCAACGTTAGTTAGCAAAATAAATCCCTACACTACTGGCCCTTTCGGCATCAGCCCACGGAGCGAGAACTGAAGTCTCACTCGAAGTAGTATGGGGGGATGTTGGAACCAAGTTTCCACACCCTTGAGATGGTTGTGATTTTGGTTTATTCCAACTATACCTACCTTCGCGCAGGTTGCTTCGCTCTCTACTCCACCCTTCAGTACCTTCGCGAAGTGTTACAATTTGCTTTTGTGCAACCCTAACCAGGGACCTTTCGTGCTGCTAGGGCAGCGAACTATGATATCTCCAAAACTAGGCTAACTATCTTACTTATCTTATTAATGGATCTTAGTTAGCTTCGCGTAAACAGATGTTCTTACTTGCGTTCACTTAACCAATGCAATTATAAGCATTAGAAGTGAAATTCATACCTGATATAACAGATGCATAAACAGGAAATAAATACTTAGAAATAATAGAAAACTTATCTTTATTAATACTTCCAAATGATTACAGACTCGACTCGCCCTGCGCACTCGCTGCAGGGGTCCGCGCACTCAGCTGCAGACTACTAGGCCTTTTTGCACTCAGTTGCAGAGCCTCTACCTACGCTATGACCCAAAGCTTAGACTTATACTTTAGAGTTATCTCGCATACATCTTCATTGCTTAGACCTTATGTCTCTAACTACTTAGAGCTTAGCTTTATTTATATAATCCCATGGTCTGTAGACCATGGGTAGATATTCTACAACTGACATTACATTATCAAAATAAGGGCACACAACCCTATGACTCTTTAACAACTACATGCTCTGCACCCACAAAATGCGGAGTCTTTACATTGGAATTACAAAATTGGACCAAATATGGGCTCTTAGCCCCAAAACTACCCTTGGGGGATCCCTCACACAACAATACTACAGTACATTATACATGGTGTGAATGGATTTTTTGATGTCAAACACCATACAAGGTCTTTTGGTCGAAGGCTAGTGATGTCAACCTATCATTGGTAGTGAGAAACCTGCCATTGATGTATGCAAGCTTCAAGGTATTGGAACATGTTGACGACACTGAATGGATTGGAAGCATTGAACCAAAACAAAAGTAATGGATGGAATGATAGACCAAGATATGATGACCATCAAGCAGATAACCCAACCCAAATAGTCACAATGATGAATTGAAAGTGTCATGTTCAAGAGAAACCTACTACCATAAAGTGGTTTACCCCTTTTCCCATTTTCCCCAGTCATTGCTGACTAGTACCTCTTTATTTTTATCAAGCTTGAGGAGGATAACGTATGCTTGTTGTATAATTCCACCCTTCGGGTGAGTCCATTGTTATGTGATGTTTTAATGAGTCTAGCAAAGGTGAAACTCGGTCTTGTCATGATGGAAAAGTTTATCGCTATTTGATGTTTTAACGAGTCTAACGACAATGATAACTCGGTCCTTTTCATGTTTAGAGAGTTTGAAAAGGGACAAAAAGAACACTCCATAAGTTACTTTTCGTATATTTGTCTCTCAAGTCTAAAAAAGTGTAAAACAGTACAAGAAAGAACCTATTGATCGTGTTCGGTCAACGTATTCCTTTTTCGTAAATAATCTATCTCAGCCCAAAAAAGGGTTAAACTTATACTGAGTAGATGTCATTTCTAATCTGTTAACAAGCTAAAAGGGACAAGCTCTTGAAAATCTTTTCATATTTTGAGATTCTAAAAAGAGCTTAAAGAGGACTCCAAGGGGGTTCCTTTTTCGATGTTTAACAAAGCTCAAAAAAGAGATAAACATATGCTCTGTGGTCAAAGTACAATTCACAATCATGCATGCCAAATTCTTTAAGTCAGCTGCAAATCTGCTCAAAGCAACACCAAACGGATTAAACATACCTATTTCATTAGTAAAAATAGTTAAATGCTAAATTTTATTCATTTAATGCTCATGAAATAAACATAAAAACAATAATTTACCATGTTATTTTCACCATTTGAAATTTACCATTCAGTTTGTGCTCTAACCCTGTTTTTTACCTCGATCTTCATTAGCTGATTGTGAGAGATTCTACAAACCATTTCTCGTGCTGTCTGGACCAGGTAGAAGATATACCCCTCCTCTTTCTTTTCATATCATTCTTTTACTATTTCATGCAAGTTTTTAGGGTTTTTAGGGCCCCTGGGGTTTGCTTTTTTCACCCTGGGACTAGTGCAGGCTTGCATGTTGAAAACTGCGCTAGGGAGCACCCAAATAAAAGGGATTCTACACTGTAGCATAGTGTCTCCTTTCCTGGGCTGCGCTAGGTGAGTTTCACAAACTTGTTTCACCAAATTAACCAAAAATTTCTTCAATTTTTTGCATGAAAAGGATCCCAACGAAGCTTATGGTTTGATTTCAGGCTTTCATCGGATCAAAATGTCTCTTACTTTGTGAGAAAGAGAGCATGAAGAATAAGACATCGTTCCCTAAATGATCTGGGTAGATTTGAGGCCCTCAAGAACTGTGGGTTGCTCAAATACTTCAGGTTGTCCAGAATGAGGCAACAATCATAACTATTGTAGATCCCAGTTCATGCATGGGATCGAATCAGGATTTTCATATAAGAGACAAAGTTGTCCTTATTGTGATCGATGATGTTTACTTTCTTACATGGTTTTCGAGACGTGGTGCCACCATATCTCTTTCAGGTTCTATCCATGGAGGGGAAACAATGAGGGACTATGTTCGACAATTTTTTCGGCCAGTTACACAACCTAGCAAGGACGGAAAGATAATCATCAAAGATATCCATGAATTGCCTTTGAGAAAAATCCTTTTCACCATCACCAATCTGGCAGGTAGTGTGACACTTCATCTGGCAAACATATCATATGTTCAATATGCACTTGAGTGTCTTAAGCCAACTTTATTCAACTGGTGTGAGGCATTACTTTATTCACTGAAAGAGAAGCTGACAAAGGTAAAGAGTGGTAAGACCAAGAACATTAGCTATTGATCACTCTTAATTTCTTTTACCTTAAAAAGAATTCCATTGATGCAACCCTAGTATGTAACACTGGGTGTAGCTGGTCCTAGAGATCCACGGATGCAGCGGTGGGTCAAATTGATGTCTAGACATGCTGGTCAGTCATCGATTACATTTTCCATTGCATTCTTTAGTTGGATCTATCGACAACACATTGTCATTGAGGAGCATCCATACTCAGGGATGGACTTTCATGGAGATCCATAGTTGATTCTACCTCTGAGTGTTTAATGGGGTGCTATAGGTAAATTTTTTTTGACCAAAATGTTTTTTGATTTTCAAGTTTGTACATTTTTTTGTGTTCTGATGTTCCAAGACTAAACTAAAATCATTCTCATGCATGCAAATGTGGGTACTATTCAACCTATGAGGCACCAACAGGAGGCAGGTGGGCCAGCACTAAGAAGCAATGGGAGAGCAGTTCTATGGGATTTGGATTTGGCCGAGACACTAGTAGAGTTGCAGTATCGTGTGGAGGGATTAACCCTTGGTATTCCAGTTGTCCGGATTGAGGAGTTACCTATGAGGCTGCAATGCCATACTGTTGGTGTTCCAGGCGATTGGATGCGACTCTTGCGTGTAGAAATTTTGAATAATATAACACTTATTCACAGAGATTATCCTGATTATACACTATTTGTGGAATGCATGCATAATACATATCCTCCTCTACTATTGATCATCAATTTGCAGTATTCAGAAACAATCGCATGCGCACATTGAAGCATCAATCACACATATCAACACAATATATCACGGGGAAATCATACAGCTGAAAACCCCACACTATATGTATATTATAATGATTGAGAACATGTAACAATACATAGTACAATACGCCTCATAAGTACTCAGCACTATCTCCACCTGTTACAGACAAACTAGCTCAGATCTGAATCAATCACAGGTTCAAATCTCCCCCGCTGCTTTCCTGCCTCCACTGCGCAATCCTGCATGAGAATAATGATGAATGGCTGAACCAAACTCGTATTTCCTTGGCTGAACCACGCAATCCTCATTGTCAATACTCAATCCATGCATGTGCAAAATCTCATGCACAACTATAGTCACAACTGATAGCAATCTCAACCTCTAACACCTGTCTTCACTGAACTATCCATGCACTGAGTTAACTGATGTATTCTTTAGTTGCTTTATGAGTTAATAATTAGTGAATTAATTAACAATTAATTCACATCACTCATCACTAGTGTATTCTGCAGTTAGACTAAATACAACTAGTTCAACTAAGTCAAATTGAACACAACTCCATCAATTCCTCAATCAACTCCACCAAACTTAATCACTTGAGTTCTAACTGAAGTCCTTCATGCAATAGCTCAGCTAACCCATAAGAAAAGTGTATTTCCTTCTGACAGTTTCATGTGCCACATCCATAGCTCGAACTGAAGTGCTCCAAGAGGATAAGATAATGTTTATAGTCCAAATATTATTAAGAGCTAATAATATTCCACTGTTCTATTTTTAGCCTGGCAGTCTAAAAATAGACTCCGCCCATATGTCTAAAAATAGAAGTCCATATATTTTTACCAACATGACCAATCATCCACAAATAGCATCCTGCAACTCATAGACCATGATCCATATGTCTAAAAATAGACATAGTCTAAAAATAGACTTTGCGCCAAAAATACCCTGTGGGCCCACTTAGTGAAGGCAACTTCTTTCCACTAAGCTCCATCATCTTGTTACATTTTCAACACTCCCTCTCAACAAGATATGGATTGTCTGCAACCCCTATCCTACAACTTTGGAATGTTCTGCATGCAACATATTTGCCCAGTCCACTTGCTCCAACAACACTTGGAACAAAAACACTCCCAACTGACCATTCTGTTGGGCTAGGAACAGACTCTGATGCTGAAGCTCTACCTGCTGCTGACAAATGCTCCCTCTCTGACATCTATGCTACTGCAACATCTCCATGCATCTTGCACCATTGCACACCTCTCTATGCCACCTAGCACTGTGCAAAACACTTGTGCCTCTTGCATTGCTGCAGCCTGCTAGCTATGCGCTGTCCTGGGATTCCCTACACTGTCGCTCTCTCTGCCACTCCATATGCATCTGTCGCTACCCAATCAGTTAGTTCCTGCTACTCCACATCGGGGCTCCCATAGCAAGGTCTCATCCAAGTGGTTGGGTACCTCAAGGATCCTGCCCCTCCTCCTTGGGACGATCACTCTATATCGCCCCAACTCCTACCTGGAGGTATGGCTGCATGTGATCCCTCAGCCCACCTGGCTCAAATTTTCCCCCTACTGGAGGTCTCTGCATGAGTAGATGTCTCTACTTGATTTCCTCTCAGCTTCCCTTGTTGTGGCTGCTCCATAACCTCCTGAAGCTACTGCACCAATCGTGGCTCCTCCACAATCGTTTGAGACTTCTTCTGGCTCTGCATGTTGAGAGGTAATATACGCTCCCTCTCAACCACCATGTCTCCATCAGTTGCCTCGCTGCTCAAGGCTTTGCATGCATCTTGAAACTCAAGAGCATACAGGTTCCTGACCCATGAACCAGTCTGCTTCACTTGTCTAGTGATGATGTGTCTAAGGAAAACCTTTCCCTTACTGAAGACTACATCATAGCCTCTGTCTTCCAGCATTACGATCAACACCAAGTTTCTCTTCAGTCCTGGTAGATACTTGACATCGGTCAAGGTAAGGCGAGCTCCATGCTCCCTCTAAAAAATAATTGTGCCTACACCTGAGACACTATACTTCTCATCATTACCCATTCCTATGAGTATCTGGAGATCTTTCTCCTCCAAAGTACTGAACACACTCTCGGTCATGTGGAAAGAAGCTCCACTGTCAAGAAACCAACCACTTCCCAACAGGGATGAAACCATGCATGCGAAGAGTGTGAAATCCAACTCAAACTGTGAAGAAAGTGCGTCACCTTCAGATCCTTCCCTGGATCCCTTCTTGGACTTCTTCTTTGGGAAATTAGTAGCATAATGGCCCAAATCATGACAACAAAAGCATCTCACTTTCGATTTGTCACCCTTCTTCCCATCATTGGAAGAACTGGATTCGGAAAGAGAACCCTTCTCCTTCCCCTTCTTTGCTTTGGCAGCCAAAGCGCAATCTTCTTCATCAGATGCCTTTGATGAAGATCCGTCCCTGGTATTCCGCCTGATCTCCTCTTGCACAAGATCCGACCAAAGTCTCTCCCATCCTGGAAATTTCTCCCAACCATTGGCAGAGTCCTGATAGGAATGCCAACTCTTCGAAAGGCCAATGAGAGCCAAGCTCACCAAGTCCTCATCATCGACAGTCATCCCCACACTTCCCAGCTCATCCCGGCATTGGGTGAACTTCGTGAGATACTTGGGCATACTGTCTCCATTCTCACACTTATTGTTTCTGAGTTTATCCTTGAGCGCGAACTTCCTCTGATCGCTCTTGCTTTGGAATAGATCTGTCAACGCTTTCCACATCAAGTATGGAGATGCCTTTCCATGCAGGCTGGACACAATGTGATCCTTCATGCCCTCTAACAGAATCCTTCGACACTTTGTTGTCTTCTTTTTCCAAGCCTCAACTTGCGCAATATCAGTAGGCTTTGGGACCTCAGCCTCTATGAACTCCTTCTACCCAATATCATCTAACACTGCCTCCATCCTGTCTTTCCATGCACTATAATTTGATCTACCCTCAAGAGCATACTCCAATCGCAATCCGTTGAAAGACATTGCCACGTTGACACCAAGAAAACACTGCTGCAAATTCGAATTCCACCAGCTCAAAACTCAACTGCCTCTGGTCTAAAATTCGTGAGAAAAAAGTATTTATCGTACAGATATTGAATGTATGGGCATTCACCGGATATCTCACCTTCCAAAATAAGGATGAATCTAGAGGCTACCTGACCCGATTACAGACTCTGCCTGAAGAAATAAAATGTAAACACTTTCCGAATAATAGATTTGATGATCAACAGCTCTGATACCATGTAGAAATTTTGAATAATATAACACTTATTCACAGATATTATCCTGATTATACAATATTTGTGGAATGCATGCATAATACATAACCTCCTCTACTATTGATCATCAATTTGCAATATTCAGAAACAATCACATGCGCACATTGAAGCATCAATCACACATATCAACACAATATATCACGGGGAAATCATACAGCTGAAAACACCACACTATATGTATATTATAATGATTGAGAACATGTAACAATACATAGTACAATACTCCTCACAAGTACTCAGCACTATCTCCACCTGTTACACACAAACTAGTTCAGATCTGAATCAATCACAGGTTCAAATATCCCCCGCTGCTTGCCTGCCTCCACTGCGCAATCCTGCATGAGAATAATGATGAATGGCTGAACCAAACTCGTATTTCCTTGGCTGAACCACGCAATCCTCATTTTCAATACTCAATCCATTCATGTGCAAAATCTCATGCACAACTATAGTCACAACTGATAGCAATCTCAACCTCTAACACCTGTCTCCACTGAACTGTCCATGCACTGAGTTAACTGATGTATTCTTTAGTTGCTTTATGAGTTAATAATTAGTGAATTAATTAAAAATTAATTCACATCACTCATCACTAGTGTATTCTGTAGTTAGACTAAATACAACTAGTTCAACTAAGTCAAACTGAACACAACTCCATCAACTCCTCAATCAACTCCACCAAACTCAATCACTTGAGTTCTAACTGAATTCCTTCATGCAATAGCTCAACTAACCCATAAGAAAAGCATATTTCCTTCTGACAGTTGAATGTGCCACATCCGTAGCTCAAACTAAAGTGCTCCAAGAGGATAAGATAATGTTTATAGTCCAAATATTATTAAGAGCTAATAATATTCGACTGTTCTATTTTTAGCCTGGCAGTCTAAAAATAGACTCTGCCCATATGTCTAAAAATAGAAGTCCATCTATTTTTACCAACATGACCAATCATCCACAAATAGCATCCTACAACTCATAGACCATGATCAATATGTCTAAAAATAGACATAGTCTAAAAATAGACTTTGCGCCAAAAATAGCATGTGGGCCCACTTAGTGAAAGTGACTCCTTTCCACTAAGCTCCATTATCTTGTTGCATTTTCAACATTGCGCATGATAGCTTAGGCTGTGACCTCTACTTAGAATGTTTTTGCATGCATTTTGAGTTTTTAGGTCAGATGACCAAACATGTCTTAGACACAAATTTTGTAAAAACTTTTAAAACACCTATCTATTTTTACTTTCAGAGTTTTTATATATATGGCTATGTGGAATCCTATTCAACTAATGATATGAATTGAAAATATACTTTTACATGTGCCACAAATGTCTATTTAACACATAGTTTGCTAATGATTCGGTTAATGTGTTAAAGTTTCTGGAAATATGTTGATATTGAATGTACTCAAAATGTCTTTCCAAAATATGAACTCTAAGGAACATACTAAGAATTATTGGGTTTCAGACGGTATAAATGTTTGTTAGTTGCAGTACGACGAGTTGTGAGTCCAGCCTAACAATGATTTGGTGAATGCCAAGTGAAATGGCATCAGAGATAAGTTCGATCAATGTTCTATACTCAGCGATATTGTTCGTCGATTGACCGATGCAAAGGCCTTGAAAACTCACTAACTCGCCACTTGGACCGAAAATGGCCCATGTTGTAGAAGATAGGTTCTGTGTACTATGACTAGCACCATCAACATAACCAACAAATGGTTCCAAAGGTTTTGACATCTGCAACAAATTCAAAGTGGATTAATTAACCACATAAAAACTCTAAAAGACACACTAACACACACACATGAAATTAAAGCATATATACAGTGATTTTTACTACATTCAATTAAGCATAGTAACGTTTGTGGTACAACCCATTTCGGGGCTGCAACAATGGAATTCCATCACAATCCACCAACTCATAGGCACCTTTTGCCAAAACACACTTGACAATATAAGGACCCATCCAAAGCAGTTCAAATTTTCCTACTCCTAGTTTATCAACTTCTTGATCATAAAGAAAGACCATCTCTCCTTCTGAGAAAACACGAGGCTTGAAATTTTTGTCATATTGTGCCTTGATTCATTTCTTATGCAATTCGTTAGCCAATGCGGCTTCACAACAGGTTTCATCGAGATGGATAAGTTCCAAGAAACACGCTTCTTCTTCAGAAGTGTTGGGTAACAGGTCAATCATGAGTTTGATAGATGAGAATTCACATTGTATCGGCAAGATTGCCTCCAGACCATACACCAATTTAAAGGGTGTGAATCTAGTTGCATTTCTCACCAAGGTTCGATATGCCCACAAGGCAAAGTACAGGATTAAATGCCAGTTTCGTTTATGAACCCCTATCATTATTTACAGCATTCTCTTTAGGACTTTTTTTATGGCCTCAACTTGTCCATTCGATTGCGGATAATAAGGATTATAACTATCATTTGACCCATGATCTGTAACTATATCCTATGGTACACCAAACTGGGTGGCCATGTGGCTAAAAAAGAAAAGAGAAGTCATCTCGCCATTGTTTTTTAATATTGGCATCACCTTGGCCCATTTTGTGAAATAGGCAACAATGGCTATAATGTACCCATGCCCCCTAGCCGAGGTGGGGTTACATGTCATGAAGTCAATGCCCCATTTTGTGAATGGTCCAATAGCGATGACAGGATGCAGTGATGTAGGTGGTAATATAGTTTTATAGTCATAGATATGGCATGCGTGAAAGCTTCTTACAGCAATTATGCCATGTTTGAATATGGAAGTCAAGAAGTAAGCAGTACGGAGAATTCTCTGTGCGGTAGCATAACCAGATAAGTGTCTACCAGAAGCACCTGAATGGTAATCATTCAAAACTTTCTCAGCTTCCTCATGACTGAGGAACCTTCATAAAATCTTATCAATACCACAATGTTATAGAGTGCACAAATGATCAGATAATCTTTGGCTTGGTATTGGATACTCGCTGTTGAAAGTGAGAGGTATCAGGCTGGAAAGTTTGGGTCTGGAGATAAATCAGTATATCTCCATACCATGCATCAGATGACGAAATCAGGAATAGAGACTCACCCAGAATTTATGGTTCTGAAGTTGAATCAATGGTATTCAGGGGAAGGTCGCAAAGAAGCTCGATGAAGACTAGAGATTTCTTTGATTTGGATTTGATGAATTCCAAATCACTCTCCTACAAAATGATGATCCATTTGAGTATTTTCCCCCCAGCAATTGACGTGACAAAATATATGTTATAGGGTTGCAATCCGAAATGAAAGTGGTCTTTTGGAGCAGGATATAGTGGTGAAATCATTGTGCAACTTGAACAGCAACCAAAGCTAACTTTTCGACGTATGAGTACTTAAATTTTGTATCATTGAGATTGCGGCTCAAATAATATATCGGATGTTCAATCCCATTTTCTTCTTGGACTAAATCCATTCTAATGGTTGTATTTACAGTGGCGAGATACAGGAAGTAGTTGTTTTGATAATTCGGGGAATACATTAATGAGTCTCTAATCAAGGTATATTTAAGAGCATCAAAGGAATCTTACGCAACCTAGTCCCAATAAAAGGGTATCCCCTTTTCAATAAACGAGTAAATCCTTTATCCATTTCAGCATAATTGGGAATGAACCTCCTCAAAAAGTTAACCTTCCCTTGGAGTCTCTCTAATTGTAGTAGATTGGAAGGTGGAGGCAAATCAAGAATTTTCTGAACCTTAAGTGGATCAAGTCGAATTCCCTCCTTAGACACTACGAAAACACACATTTGTGTGGATTGAGTTGTATTTTGTAGTGTCGGCATCATACAAATATAGTTCTCAAATGTTGTGGGTGATCAATCCACTTTTGTGAATGAGCAGGTAAATCGTCAAGGTACGGTTGAACAATATGTTTGATGTCATGGAAGGCATAATTCATTGCCTTCTGAAATTTTTTCCCTGCATTATTTAAACCAAACGAGAGTTTCCTATAAGCGAATGTGCCCCATGGACAAATAAAAGTAGTTTTAGATTGGTCCTCTGGGTGGATATTGATCTGATTATAACCGGAAAAACCATCCATGAATGAGAATATTTCGCATCTGGCACATTCATCAATAATCTGGTAGATAAAGGGAGTATGATAATTGTCTTTTGGATAAGCCTAATTAACATCCCTATAATCGACACAAACTCATATTGTCCCTTGTTTCTTCATGACAAAAACAATATTGGAAACCCAATCAGTAAGAGGAATAGGGTAAATGAAACCAACATGCAAAAGTTTTTCAACTTCTATTTTAATAGCAGCAGCCTTCTTTGGATGAACAGGACGGAGGCACTGTCGCACTGGTTTGACATCAGGATATATTTTGATTTCATGTTCAACTAGACTAGAGTCAATTCTTGGCATCTCCTCGTATGACCATGCAAATATATCTCGAAATTCACGAAAGAGAGCACGATAAATATCAAGTTCTGATGGAGAACAAGATTTTCCAACATGAATGTTTTCTACAAAGTTAGGTTTGGTCGAAATATTGATAGAAATAATTTCTTTGATATTTGACAGTTTTCGCTCAGAATCTACTATATATATGGAAACAAAATTCGAAAGAAAATCGATAACTGAAGGGTGATTAAGTTCATCTGAATAACCTTCTCTATGATCTGGAAGATGGGAACAATGATGATAATATTCTCATGGTTCTCCTTCCATCATCATTGATTGGATGATTCCTTCATCAATAGAAAATATATGTGAAAAAGGATTAGAGGAAGTACCATATTCTAATGAATGATCTACCCACACAATTGATGATAATGGATTTGCTTTCACCACACAAGCTAGAAAGATTGATTGCTATGCTAGCTCAATAGGGCTTAGCGACATGATTTCATTACTACTATCAACTTCAAAACTATTGGTAGTCTTCCTTAAGTCAGATGAAGTGGAAGATATCATGTTGCAAGTCTCAAATTTTTCCACTTCCACCAAATTTGATGGTGGCTCTAGTGAAAAAGTACCCATTAGGGAAGAATATTTAAAGAGACCTACACCAATGTTTTAAAGAGATAGCGGGGGTCTGTGTACCAACAGAATGCTTCCAGTAGCCTGTGAACTAGAGGCGAAGAAGGCGAGTTGGTCGATAACAGTGGTTCCACCTTTATGAAGGAATGCAATCGTATGACAATACGTTGAAACCACAACAACAATAGCATAAACCCACGATCTTCCTAGTAAAATTTTGTAGTCACGGGGTCCGTCAACAACCTCAACTTCAACAATTACTATTTTTCCTCCTAGTTCGATTTGCAGATTACTGAATATTCCACAAGCCGTATATGTGCATCTGTAAAAATCTTTTAACGTTGTTGGTGAATGTGAAAAAGGCGGTGAGCCAAGTGTTTTCCAACAATTCATAGACATAATACAAGTAGATGCCCCATCGTCAATAATGGTTTGATGAACAAGTTTATTCAAGGCATTTACTTGAATCAGGAATGATAATTTCATTGGTAACTGTGGCGTATAACCCGCATGGTTGAAAACCACAATATTGGAAGCAGTTGGATCGATTCCACCAATTGTTGACAACAAAGCCTGCTTTTGGGAGGGACAGTTCTGAATTACCTTGAGTGTAGACATAGCAGAAGGTGACTAAACCAAATCTTCTACTATGTTATAGTTCTGTGCATCTCGAGCTCGAGGGTTAAATGTCAATTTATGTACAACTCCCTTGGGCAGTTTTATTATTAATTCTGGTGCAATAGGTGGTGGAATAGGAATAATCAAAGTTGAAGTCGAAGAGTTAGGTTGATCAACCTGGCTATTTGATGACGACGATTGATTTCCATAATCTTTACTTCGTGTTGACACCAAAACTTTAATTTTAGGCTTAGAGGTGGATAGCATAAGCACTTGGGAAGTGGAAGCATGGTATGTAGCAAACATATTTGTCTCTGGTTTTTGAAAAGGATCAATCAATATCGCGTATGTATTAGAAGTCTTCAAAATCTTTAAGACTTCAGAGCGGTGAGGACAATCTTGCATAAAATGCTCATTGTTACAGATCAAACACGGGTAACAAGGTTTCCTAGCAGAAGGAGAGGAATTAGATGATTTATCTTGAGGGGAGTTATTTTGTTTCTTTTTGTTTTTCCCCTTCTTCTTACTTCCTGGTTTCTTTTCATTCTTTCCCTTGTGAGATGACATGACATTGATTTCAGAAGTAAGAGTGTTATTAGGTGCATTTGTAGTTTAATTGGAAATGTCAAGTTTTTGAACAGATGGTCTACTCGCCATTTGTGTGCTCGAAGAACCAATCACACCATCGCTGGCATGAGAGTCCTTACTCAATGGTGGAGGAGGAGCAGTGAAATCTAGTCAGGGTGCATTCGAGATCTTATCGTATAGCATGCCAAAATATGTATAAATCAAGTCCAGATATTGGGCATGAGAAATTAGTTGCTCTTTTGTGACAACTCTACCTTTCTCCACATCCTCATTGATAGATGGCAACAAGAATTTTATAAACCACTCAATCAAAAGCTTATCAGGAACATATATTTTAACCATTCGACAACAACTACTCCACTCATGAATATGATCAGAGATATGAGTAGCAGTAGTCTGTTTAAAGTTGGTTAATAGTTCCATTCCAGTCTAAGTCATTCTAGTTAAAGGTAAACTAGCCTAAAGTTGTTGGAGTCTAGACAGAAGTGGTTTTTGTAAAACTGCCTAAGAAGGTTGGATTTGTATACCTGAATTTTGGGGGTCTGAGGTTGAAGGGCCTGATTTCACAGTTTGAGATACAACAATTTGAGCTTGTGACTATGGTAAAGTTATAACAACAGGTGTTGTAGGTATGGATGAGACAGATTGCATAGGTTGTGATGGATACACAAGCCTAGGTTGAATGGGCATGGTTGGCTGCCACTGACAGATAGTCATTCCAGGCTGACCTAAAGATGACGGCATATCGACATATGGTTTCCCCCCAGAAAATGGAGGATAAGGATAATATGCATATTGTTCTCCATATGGGGGTAGTCCAGTGTTGAATGGATACATAGGACGGTAACCAGATGAACCAGGTTGATATGAACTTGATGGGTCTAGCTGTTTGGTACCTGTAAATGAGGAACCCGATAAAATTCCAGTAGAGGACATTGGTGAAGACCAAGGGCTAGAAGCAACACCTGAGTGGGTTCCCGATAAATATTGGTAACCCGATGGGATATATGGAACACCATAAAAGTGTGACTTAGGTGTCGTAGTAAACATCGAAGAGGTTGCGACAGAAGATTCTGTTGTAGTCGTAACAAATGATACGGTATGGGATGTTGACTCTTCCACAATCAAATGTCCAAATAAGTTTCCTAACGTATCAATGGGTGTCTAAAAGTAATCAAGAACAAAAGGACAGTGAAATGAGGAGTATGGGGATACATATAAAGTCGAGTTCCAAAATGGAATGGAGTTCTAGGTGATTCTACCTCAGGTTCCTCTTCTATCAAAATCAAACTAGGTGGGAGAATTTCACCATTTGGTCCATAATAGATTTTTGGTATTTGTTGCTAAGGTAAAGAGGAAGTATAGATAGTTACAGATGTCTCGGGATGTATCAGTCGATCTTCCTCCAGTAAGGTAACAACTTCCGATTTTTCAACCTTAAGATCCAAATGTTCTAGTCAAAGAACAAGTTCAAGTTTGGCTTCTTAAACAACTTCTGGTTCAGAAGTAACTTCTGATTGAATAGTGATGGGTTTAGGATCCACTCTTGGTTGAACAAATTCAAGTTCAGAAGTAATTTCTTGTTGAACAACTTCGGAATGAGAATCAACTTTTTTTTGAACAACTTGGGTTACCGTTTCAGTAGATTTAGTTCTAGTTTCATCAGGTAATTGTGGAGATTCTACTTTAGTAACAGATGTGCCAGCAACCGTAGGAGTAATTGGGGTCACAGTACTTACCGATATAGGTGTTTCTGGTAATTCAGATGAAGAGCAAGAGGCTTGT
Source organism: Pinus tabuliformis (assembly GCA_031772625.1). NCBI lineage: Eukaryota > Viridiplantae > Streptophyta > Pinopsida > Pinales > Pinaceae > Pinus > Pinus tabuliformis. The sequence continues at coordinate 220,839,852 of CM062811.1, read as the reverse complement.
GAAGTACTAGATCCTATCAAACGAGATCGCTTTCACCAAATAAGTGTAGTTTTGGGTGGTAAAGGCGGTTTACTTGCTGCTCTCCGTGAACGACGGGGTAGGGGTTGATTTTCCTCCACAATTTCTGATTGATTTTATTACAAAAAAGAAATAAACAAAAAGGGGTAAGCTAGGGAAAAATGTTTACCAAACAATTGTGAGCTACAGAGTACCTCCTAGCGAACCAAGAAGTATGGGCAGGAAATCTCCCGAATGCTATGTTCGGTGTATCATAGTGTACAAGGTGGCCAACTCAGTTACCTAAGGATGGATATCAACCTAGTTCTCTCCTCCCATATATACATGAAAGTACGTGGAGGCCCAATCCATATTAGCCTTGTCTAATGCGAAATGCACAAAGAAAGAATTCCCATATACTTTACATACTATAACACCACCCTATATACTTGAAGGTACGTGGACGAGCTGCAATATACTCAGAATTTATCGCATACAAGTTAGCGACAACTTCTATGTTTTACGATGTTGGAACATGCCTCTAGCCTAGAACCTCTAAATGTTTTGTGTTAGATGACAATGCTCCATTAGGTTAATTGATGTTAATTTTAAGTTGACCTTGATTAAGAATTTTCCTTTCAAGTTTCACCATGTGATGTATTTTCAATTCCTAGAATGCAACTAATATGATAAGAATCCTTTTCATTGAATTTTGACAATGAAAATCTTAGCTAGTAGGGATAGAGCAATCGAATTCTTGTCAATCAAAGAACAAAGAACACATCTAATGAAATTTCCCTAAACTATTCCTATGAGCACACACAAACTCTTTTAATGCACAATGCAAGTTTTTCTTTTCAATTCTCTTAATGTTTTGATGAACAGAAGGAAAATAATGCACATACAATCAATCAATATTTTTGCAAGAACGAAGACTTTACGACAGTTCTGTTTTGAAAGAACAGAAGACTTTTATGACACTTTCTTTTGAACAAAGATTAATCGACTATAAACTAACTTTGAGAATGAATTGATAATGATAAAGAAATAATTTAAGAAACCCTAAATAATCAAAGACAAAGTAGGGCTGGCAAAGGAAACGCAAATTGATTTCAGAGACACAAGCATCATTGACCTTTCAGCAAGAAGAAATAGAAGGAAATTTGGCAAAAAATCAACTCAAAGGAGGGATTTTTGTCCTAAGGAGGATCACTGTAGCCTTGAATGGGAGATAGTGACCTTCAAAGTATTTTCCTCAAGCCAAGGGTACTCTACAATGCTCTGTCTCTAGACCAAGCCTGCATTGGTGCCATAGAGGCCATCCTAGGGGCTTACAAGCACAATTTTCACCAAAAAAACACTTCAAAAGGCTGAAAGAAGATCAATAGAAGCAAGTAAGGTCTACTAGAGTCTACTAGGATGAAGGTAAACTACCTAGAACAATGATCATTCCCCAGTATGGTCGCTAATTTGTTATGAGGAATTTGGTATCTACAAATAAATACTAATTCCCTAAGTAGGTAGCTATACCTAGAACAATAGATTTAAAGTGCTTATCCTTTTTCTATAAATGATAAATAAGACAAAGAGATCGAAGGACCTACTTGTTCTTTTGCTTTCCTTTTGTCTCCTTTGTTTGACTCTCGTCGCTACTTCTCGGACTTAACTCACTCAAAGAGTACTTGCAAGCATAAACAGAAGACAAAGAACCAATCAAATCAAGAGATCTATCAAATACAAGTAAATGGAATCAGATACATTCACACATATAAACATCATATATCAAGACAAGCATGTGGAAAAAGGTGTAAACAACTTTATTAGGTAGAAGGAATAATTACAACCATGAAGTTTGATCCATTGTCACTCTCCCAGCTTGGGTTCCAACCAACATCACATCAATAGAATAGCACTCTGGTAGCATAACAACACTTGCTTATACTCTCAATTCTCACACCAACAATATCTCCTTACAAATTCTCAAATTCCAACCCCTGATCACTTAGATGAGTGCTCAATTTATAGGCAAATGGAGGAGGTTTGATCATAAATGAGTGTATTGAATGGCATTCCAAACCTAGAGTTAGTTTCCATGGGGGAAGGTATGAGAGGATAGGAGGTTACTTAACTCATTCCCTATCCAATTTTGAGCTCATAGGAGATGATAAGCATGGGAATCTTCTAGATGACTGTAGAGGATAAGAATATTCCTAGAACCCTATGTGAATTTCGCTCCCCAACACAGATTAAAGTGGGCCTAGGTGCTCTGTAGAGCACCCCGACATGGGCCTACCTACACTGAAGCGCACTTACCCCTATCTATGGCCATGTCAGTCCCTCAAGGAGGAATTTCTGGAGGTTTTCAAGCCAAGAAACTCTCAAGGAAGGAGGCATTCAAAATGGTGAGTTGTCTAGGGCATGTAGCAAATGAATTAGGGTTTGATGAGCCCTAATGGTACTGATTTGAATGATGGGAGTGATGTTTCCAAATGGATCTATAACAAGAGGCCTCGCTTGACTTTCTCTTTAATCTTGAGACTTGATTAGCGAGTGAATTTAAAGATTTAGTTAAGCTTTCAATATCAACAAAATCCTTTTCTTTACCCTTACTTGAAGAGGCTAGATACTTCTTGCTATGTTTCCTTGGAGTCTTTATATTATTCATCATCAATAATAGCTTCAATGGGATGCAATTCTTTCTCCATGGTGATTTCTTCTACAAATTTTAAATTCAGTGCCTTTTTTGCAGCTCTCTTAACAAAAACATAAATGTTATTTGGCATTGAAGTTGTATAATAATTTATAGTAATAGAATCATGAGGCTACATGTTTGGAGGGAACTTGTTCAATATATAGTTAAAATTTTGATTGAAATATTTGAATTTCTCCTTTTCCCCCATCTTAACATTTCTGAGCTCTTTTAGTAGCATGGTGAGAGTTTTATCATCAAAAAATTTCTCCAAAAAAAAATTCTTAAACTCCCTCCAAACCATGGATTGAATTAATAGGTAGACTATGATACCATATTTTTGCTCTACCTTCTAGACTGAAAGGAAAGAACCTACAAGAAACACCATCATATCATACAAATAGCATTTGTAGATGCATGTAGAAAACATCAAGATGGTCCTCTGCCTTATCTTTCTTGTCAGGATCAAACTTTGATAACAACTTCTTTGGATTCTTAGGCATTCTATGAAGATTATCAGGGAGAGTGGGTGTGTACTTATGCAAGAACAAAAAAGAATACAAATATAAACATAAACACAAAGATGTAGCAGAAATAAAACTTCATTTCATTAATATCAAAGAATTGAAATATGCTTACATACAGAATGGAAATAAACTAGCTCAAGCGATGGTAGCTTATCTTTGAGAAGCGATGTGGTGGCTACATGCCTCCGAACTATGTTATAGTGAGGTTATAGGGAATTTTTATTATTAAACAATACGGGGAAAACCTAAAAAACCAAAACCATAACCCTAGGCGATGAAACACCAAGAGTTTGTGGGCCCTGTTGGAGTTAGTTGGGAAACCAACTTTCTAGGGTCGTAACTTGGTCATATGATCTTCGTTTGGGGCATATGACACCTTTTTCGAAATATCTCTCTAAGTACTACAATATTTGTCGCAAGAAACTACCTACAACCAAAATCCTACTATAGACCTCAAAAAATGTCATTTAGGGGGTCAAAACAACTTCAGAAGTTCAAGACTTGAAAAACTGCTAAAAAAAGTAAATGTTGTTATAATCAAGGAAACATACGAAATTGACTAGAGAAATAGGTGGAATAGGTAGGTGGAAACCAATATCCACTTGGATCAAGGTGGCACTTGGGCCATCCAATACAGGCCTTTATCATCCATGTCTTTGTCTCCTTGTTCTTCCTCCTTTTCAGAATTGGATGAGCCTTCTCCTTCACCTTTCAAGTCTCTATTAAACTCAAAATCAATTGTTAGTTGTTCTCCATCAAAAATAAAAATATCTTCCTTATATTATGTGTGAATAGGTGGAAATGGATATTACTGGAATGTGTTTTCTTAATACTTTTCTAAATCCTCAAGGGTGGAAAAAACAAAATATTCGATCGATGTAAGAAATACATGAGTACGAGTTGTTTCTTTCTTCTTGGGGTGATGAGGAATAGTATGAGAAATGGGAAGTAAATCGATAGCTTTTGCAAACCGAGGGGTACTAGGTCAGATTTCATGTAGTTGATAGTAGGTAAATTCGTAGGCTAACTCTGAGCTAGGTTGAGAATACCCTCCTACCTCATGAATAGGAGTTGGAGAGGAACCCAGGATATTACTACCTTATCCAAAAGATGAATAATTGGGATGTGATGAGTTATCAACCATAAAAAAATATTTTCCCTCCTTCTAGTGCCAGAATGTTGACAATGCTGGAACAAGCCAACATAAATGGGATATTTATAATATGAGGTCCCAATTAGACATCACACCATTTGGTGTAGCAGTCCCATCTAGAAATATTGCCAAACTACCATTAACTTAAAGATTTTCCTTGGCTTAAGAAATTAGCATGAGAGAGTACCATGCATGTTCTCTTGAACTAGTAAGAGAGTGTGCCTTGTGGAATGTTTGGTTGTAAATGTATCAAGGTTCTTTCACTTCAAGCAAGAAAAGTGAGTCTGTAAAAGAGAATTAATAGTACTAATCTAGTAAATACACATGCACATAAACAAGGAATAATCATTAGAAATCAAGCAAAATGGCTCTCATAGATGCAACGATCACTAAAATCATTACAACAAATTTCCAACAAGTTGAGCACCAAAGTCACGAAAATAGTTCAATTACTTTATTACATATGAAATTCAACATAAACCACAAACATTAAAAAAATAGTTTCAAAACGTCCACGATCCATGCATGAAAATGTGTTGGCCGAATGGCTTCAAGTATTAATCAAAATTCCCAAGATACTGTAGTGTAGGAATATCCTCTCTGTGGACAGAGACGATCCCTCTAGCCCAAGAGAGTGGGTCTAGCAACAAACAAGACAATCTAATGTCAATTTCCTTATATTAGAATCGAATAAGAGGGCCTACCTCTTATAACACTAATCCACTTGATGGTGATCTTGCTTCCTTACTCCAGCTTCCTTTCGTTCCTTTCATTCAAGTACCTGAAACAAACATGCAAGAAACAACAACAAACATGATAGCATAAAATTGAATCCAATCTACTTAAAAGGTCAAGGAGTTCTAAGATATCAAATGTAATATAACACCCGATATAGGAAATAAACCATTAGTTGTATTAAAATAAACTTCAAAGAGAAATACAACCGAAGCCTTCACATTGGAGATCTCCTTTGCGGTATCCAAGTCCCACTACATGCCTTTTCAACATTCTTTTCCTCCTCTAGCTTGACATGAAATGGATTGCAAGCTCTAATTCTCTCTCCTCATGCTTTAGCTACAAAAGACTAGTCTTTTTTCATCTAAGACTAATCTTCTTATATCAAAAGCTAAATATTTTATAATTTTATAGTTGCTTCTATCTCTCCGCCACTTTCACTATGTGTTGTATTGTAACCAAAAAAGGGTAAGAGGAAGTGGTTTATATAGGGATATGAGGATAAGAATGAGATCCACTCAAGGGGGAAGAAGGTCTTATCTCCTTGGGAAAGTCCACTTTTAAGGGGGACAGAACCTTATATGGAGGTCTCGACCCTTATCCAACCAAATGAACATCCAACACAGTAGTCACTACTAGGGTTCTCTGGGATGAGGAATGGGGAATGACAAGAGAGTGAAAAATTATTGTGTAACAGACGACCCCTAAAGCATGAAGTCAAAGCTGGGAGCGATGGCTGAAATGCTTTAAGACAGAGTGAGGACTTGGAATACTAGCATCGGAAGACCTGCAACTCAAACATACATGTACATATCCGAAATCTGGTAGTCATGCCTGGTAAAAATGAGAGGCATATAACAATACATGAATCCATGGTATAGGCGTAGCTATCCATCAAGAAAAGGATCATGTGCATGGATCCTCAACATGGATGCAGCCATCTGAATGAAGGGATCATATGAAATATATCCACAACATGGGTGCAACCATCCGCATAGAGAGGATCAAAATGAAAAGACCCAAGATATGATCGTAGCCATCCATCTAAAGAATCATGTATATAATCATGAATGACTCATCACTCCTTGCAACTTGGACTTTTGTGATCTAAGCCCAGGGTCTTGTGCTGCAACATGACCCAATGAAAGAAAAAATTCTAACATGTGAATAGACACGCTGAAGTCAAACATGCTAGAAAATGTCTTGATTACTGGCCAATGATGTGAACCGTTAATAAGCGCGAGAGAAAACACCCATAATGTCAATGGCTCTCAAGGTACTATTAGTACAATTCATGAAGTGTGAATAAGGAACTGAAGTAGAATACCTATGAAATCACTCGATCAAGGGCCAATGATAAGAACCTGTCGTCGAGTGCAAAGAACTTGCCATTGAGGCATGCAAGCTCTAAGGTACTAGAAAGGAGTTTCTAGATCAACTTCCTAGATAATGAGCTGAAGTCGATAGGAAGCGATCTGTCGAAGGAAGATCATAATGAATCCTTCATCATCGGCACAAAATGGGAAACACAATGAATGAGAGTAATCCAAGAATGTGACAGATGATCAGACAATGTACAGGTAAGAAGACTTCTCTTGAACATGTGGATGACATGACTCCGGAGTTTGGCAACATTTTACATCATAGGATCAAAGGTGATGGTGATGTGGCAGAGATAAGATGATAGGTTAAAATGGATAACCCAAACCCAAGAAGGAAAGTGACAGAGTGAGGATGTCCCAAAACCTGACACAAACAACAAATGAGTGTCAATGTTCAAGAGAGACATGTTGCCTCAAGTGAAGAATATAACTAATGAATAATTCCAATTTCCCCCCACCATTTCTAGTGAGTACCCCAGTTATTTTTGCAACACAAGCTTGAAGGGGATAGCATATGCTTGTAATATAAGCCCATCCATTGGATGGATCCTACCTAGTAAATTTTAACAAGCCCTAGGAAGGATAAGCTCGGTCTCGTCATAATGACAAGTCCTATGTCGTTTAATATTTTAATGATTCTGACAAAGGTAAAACTCGGAAACTTTTTCATCTTTAGAGAATTTGAAAAAGACATGGAAAAGAAAACTTCAAGGGTCCCTTTTCGTAAATAGTTTTATCCCAACACGAAAAATGGGTAAACGTATACTAGGTGAATGATGTCTCGCATCCTTTAACAAGTTCAAAATGACAAGATCTCAACAATATTTTCATATTTTGACAGTCAGAAAAGAGCTCAAAGAAGACTCCCTGCTTTTGTTTGCTTTAACATGTCTAAAAGGGAAAAATACTCGACAATCTTTTCATTTTTTACGAGTGAGAAAAGAGCTTAAAGGTGACTCGTCCTAGAGGAACGAGTGGTATAAAGGGTAGCAACTAGTTCTAGTTATGGTGGAACTGCTCAAAAACTAAGAGATCAAGAGGATGGCTAGTAAAACCACTCCTCATTGCGGTTCCTGAAGAAAGGATAAAACAACCAAGTGAAAGTGAATGATCAGCCAAAGAGATGGTGGTGATGGAATGGAGAAAAAACCAAGGTTTATATGATGCGAGAGGTTGATAAAAATAGCAATCATGAGGGTTAAAATGGAGATGGGTTCATTTTTATACAAGCCTGAACCATGGAGGGCTATGCTTCGATTCGGTTTCATGTTTACACAAGCTTGGAACGAAAAACTATGCTTGGATTTGGTTTCATGTTTACACAATATTGAAATGAAAAACTATGCTTGGATGAAAAAATGGCATGCCCCCATCATGATGAGAGCTGAGGCACATGCCCCCCAAAATTCATTTCATTCACTGAAGTAGACACCGGGTTGCTAAAAGGTGGATTTAATGAAGTTTCACTTTTGAGATCAACGAAATACTTGACTGGAATTGGACGAGATCTTAATCAAATACTTGATTTGGAAAAGGGAGTTGTTTCATTTTTTAATGAGGTTGACACAGTAAAATAACTATCCTCAAGAATCCTTGTTTCATTTTTTAAGGAGCTTGACACAAGACCAAGAACCATGCTCTGACACTTTGTTTCATTTTTTAACGAGGTTGACACAAGACCAGGAACTATACTCATGACTCCTTGTTTCATTTTTTAAGGAGCTTGACACAATACGAGGAATTGTGCTCCAACACCTTGTTTCATTTTTTAACAAGGTTAACACAAGACCAGGAACTATCCTCATGACATCTATTTCATTTTTTAACAAGGTTGATACAGGAACAAACTATCCTCAAAATATGTTTCATTTTTTAACGAGGTTGATATAGGAACAAACTATCCTCGCACGATGCTTCATTTTTTATGAGGTTGACACAAAAAAGAACTATCCTCGTAATATCTATTTCATTTTTTAACGATTTTGATACAGGAACAAACTATCCTCAAAATCTATTTCATTTTTTAATGAGGTTGATATAGGAACATACTATCCTCGCATGTTGTTTCATTTTTTAATGAGGTTGACACAGAAAAATAACTATCCTCGTAACGGTTTATCATGGACCATATGAGAACATGGCCCCCAAGAGGTCCTCACTGGATGGGAGAACTACAATCTGGGAGGAACACATGTCAACTGGTACAAATGGCAGATCAGGTTCCAATGCCCCCAATACATAATGTACCATGCCATCTGCATGATCATCAACAGATGTGGAGACAAAATGGGTAGCCAAATAATTGACCTGTGGCGGGGAGGGTACTAATTGCAAATGAGAACCAATAGGGGATGATAATAGGATTGGAGCCATCTGGTGACTGACGAATGATAATTAATCAATGGCCACTATTCTCCCTTCATGTGGAAAACAAACCACACAAAGGAGAGTAGAAACAAGAGCTCCCATGACATAAACATAGTCATGCCCAAGGAGAAGATTGAAGTCTAAGGGACCTTGGACTACCATCATGTCTATATAGATGACCTTTCCTCCCAAAGTAATAGGGAACTTCAAAAGGATCCATAAAGGTTGATTGGCTCCTCCGTTGAAAGCCAACAAATTCTAGGTGATAGGCACAAGTTGTGGGGATCCAAAATCTTGCCAAGTAGTAGAAGACATGATGTTAACAAACGAGCCTTCATCTAATAGAGTGCCATGTACTACCATATTATAGGCTCATACCGTAATCTAGAAAGGCACATAATATGGGAGGCGGAATGCAGTCAATTGACTCCAATATGTTAGTGTTAGTATTTGCATCCTGCCATCAGTGATCAAAAATCATATTTTCATATCATTTTAGGGATTTGATTCAACAATTTTTTATCATTCCACTAGGTCATGCAAAAAATTAGTCACTGAGGGTAGTCCTAGTCCAAAAACATCACTGTTCCCTAAATGTGTTTACTTGTTGGCATAGTTTCATATCTTGTTGACTGTACATCATCCATAAAGTTATTTTTATCATGCCATTTGTATCAGTCATGAGGTCATTATGTCATCTTGAAGTTCAGTCCTTCAAGGTCTCATTAGGTCTTTAGGGCTTTTCAAGGTTTCATTAGGTCATTAGGGTTGGGAAGGTTCCATTCCATTGCATAAGACCAGCACGTAAAGGGTGATCAAATAACATCCCTTCACCATGTGAAGATGATTTGTAAAGAGAAATGCTTATTTTAGTATGTAATTTTATGTCTTTCAAATGTAATAATTTCACCACCCCAAGCTGTTAACTCAGTGTTCCAAAGATGCCAGACCATCAACAGATCAATTTTTCAAAGGAAATAGTCAAGTGAAAGGGTAAAGTTTTAAAGGGTTAAGTGCATGCCAAAGGGAGTTGTTTTTTCCTAAGGGTGTCCAAATCATCATTTTCCACAAGCATTAAACCCTAATTTTCTCACCCATTATGCTAGGGTTGGCTATGGAATCAGATACTTCTGAGTATATGAAGCATAAGGGAGGTCATTTCAGCGAGTATTAAGTCATTCCAACTTATACACATCATGTCTCCATCATTTTTCAATAAGTCTCACCAAGGGACAAATCATTTGCCACACATAGGGCCAATTTTTCTTCATACTATGTTTTAGACCAAATAGGGAAGAATTTGGAAAAAATGGGAGAGGTTTTTGTCCACAGTATTCCAGATAAGAAAAACCTCCTTCACTTTTTACATAGGTGTCATGGTTTTAGATAAATGTAAAAAATACAGTTGCCTCAGGAGAGTTGATGCACTTCTGGAGTGACCTTGGGAAAATCAAAACGTCTCCTAGATGGAGTGACCAAATGACTTTTATGATGAGTCAAATGATAACTAGACATAGAGATATTTCCAATGAGATATTATGAGCTCAATTTGGAGTTGAGGAAGACCTTCAAAAGTTGACTGCAAAATCACTCTACATTTTGGCAACCTCATTCTGCACATTTTGACCAATTTTGGGAGATTGAGCTTTTGACAGGGAAAATGAGCTCCAAATTGAAACATTCAAGATGTTCAGAAAAGTAGACACGACAATATTTCCAAAGAGCTATACCACACCCAATTTGGACACCGGGAAGGCCTCCAAAAGTGTCGTGGAAAAAGCAATGCGCGTAGGGCTAGGCGTTGTGCTTCTGGGTGAAGGGTTGAGTGTAGGGCAGTAAGCCTCCAAATCACCTATAACAATAAAAAATTCACCAAATTATCTACTGTATCCTCTTTTACAAGTAATTTTCCCTTCTCCACATGATTTTTAGCTTGCATAATGAAAGTTATTGACATTTTCTTCATACTTAAAATAAAACCCTAGTTTCCTCTACAAAACCCTAACTGCTTTGTTTCCCATCACCCATCACTAAAACTAAAACCCTCTTTACATCACTCCCTCTCCCCTCATCTATATTCCCTCATTATATCCCTTTTTCTAAAAGACATTTTCCCTCACTTTCATAACTCACATCTTACTCTTCATTGTCTAGTCTACCCTAACACATCCCCTCACTCCTAAATCACTCTCACTCATTCCCTTCATACAACCTCAAACCCTAAAACAAATTCCTAAAACCCTCATAACCTCTTTAGCACTCTCACAAGCTCACTCATAAGCTCAAACCATAATGATATCACCTCCCCTTCCCCTACCCCTATTCACCATAACTCATTCCTCAATTACCTTCTCTAGGGTTTCAAGGCTTCAAAACTCAACCAACATGGACACAGAGAACAAAGATTATGAGGAGCAAAACAGTGGCAGTGAAAATCTAGGCTAAGGTGGGCTCTAAAGGGAAAAAAGAAGGAGTATAGGCTTAGGTTGCTTGCTGAAGCTTCCTTGGCTCATCAAAGCACATGATGGTGGTGCTTCAAACAAATGTTGGGCAGGTTTGGAGAAAATTTTGTCATTTGTAAATTTTGAATTTTAATACACAGGAAAACTACCCATAAGCGCAGCACTGGCGGCGCTGTGCTTTTCCTAGGAGCATCTAATGGAGGAATGGCTTACATTTTTAGATTTAGGGCAGTGAGGACATGCACCCTAGCAAGCTTCAAAAGTTTTGGAGCAAAACTGGTCCACCAAAAGGTCCAAAAACACCCTAAAAATGACCTTTCTGCCACTTTTTGGACACACAGAAGCAACCTTGGGAGAATCTAGTTTTGAGGGTTCAAATGAGATCCAAATGCATAAATTTTAGATTTTCCAAAGAGTATACTTGAATACCTTTCTAATGAGCTATCCTAGGCTCAATTTGGATGATAGGAAGGCCTCTAAAAGTGGCCTGAAAGTGGCACTATGCGTAGAGCCAGTGGCGCTGCGCGTAGAGAAAATTTTGCTCAGGATGCCTATTTTGGCAATTTTTGACTATAATCATAATTTATCTCTCATGGTGGATGACTTACTATTGTAATTTATGTCATGGATTGTAAATATTATGGTTAAACAATTGTAGAGGGTAGATTCATTATATTAAAGGTTGTTTTGAGGGCAATGAATCAGTTTCCCCTCTTTTAGAGGCAAGTTGTTTGGTGGCCTAGATTCCAGTTCCTTGTCTAGAGTTTGTTGAAACAGCTCCTCTTTTCATAAATTCGACCTATGAGGCTAGGATGAGTTGTTTTGATGTCTATATCATGTGTTTTCTTAGTCATTTTTTGAGGTTGGACTCACTGGGATGCTTAGAGCTTGATTGTAAATCATTGTAAGTAGTTTGGCAAGGAGATTAATCAGATTTGCAACTATTTTTATGGGATCCCTGTGGTATGGAGTTTTAGCACAGTTTCTTCTTTTGTAATAATTGTTTTACATGTTTTATTTATGCCATCATCCATTTCATTGCTTCTTATTAAATGTTATCAAGTTAGATATTTAGAATCCATTGTTATAGTGCTCTACCTTGGGAAATCATTCAATATTTTATTTTTTCTACTGTTTGAGAAGGATCCATGATTTTCATGTGCCCTCCTTAGCTCCTCATTAGTCTTAAACACCTCACACCATTAAGCCTAAAGTGCTAAAGCCTATGCCTACCTTGCCCCATAGAACACCTTGTATTTCTGACCTAATTTCCCAGACCTAAACTGCCCAGCTCCATCTGATCCAGCAAAAACCAAAAAATTCAAACAAAACCTTTCGAGCTACTATACCTAGCCTAAAATCCTTACCTGATATAGCCATCTCTACTGAGATTTGAAAGGAGAGAGCCCTCTCCTAGCCTGGTAGGGCTAGCTACCAGGCTCAGCTTGATTTGTGGTTACCCTGGAATTGCCTCCCATCGGCCTGAGGTCATTCTAGGTGATAACACAATCAAAAGAAACTACAGAACTACTTGGTGGGCATATCATAGGATTTTCCCCATGTTGTACAGGAATAGGAGAAGGACTTTCCTGAAAAACTGGGATGGGAGGGTCATTCTTTGATTCATGATAATATGAGGAGACAAGAAGAACATGAGAAGTATGATCACTACTCTCTTTGGGAACAGAGTGAACAACTGAAGGCGGAGCCAAGTCAACACTCTTTTCGACAAATGGTTGGTCGGGAATAGACACAATAGAGTCATGCTCAAGAAAGGTAGGATGGGCAAGATATGAATCCAATTCAATCTCTTTACCAACTAGGAGAGGGTTAGAAGAAAGCCTATGATAACCAATAGGAATTTGGGGTTGAGGAGCTATAAGGTTTCCCAAAACTTTGGAAGCTTTTTCCATAAGAGGACAAAGGTGAAGAAGATGATCTCCTTCATGTAACCTACAAGGGAATTTAATTTTTCCCTTCTTAATACTATCGCTAGCCGAGGGTGTAGCATCGACATGATCTCCATAGGTCGATGGGGATGGTTGATCCAGATTTTGAGACCATACCTTTAAGACTCCGGGAATACCAAGATAGTCTCTAAGGAGATGGTAACCCTTACATACCCTGCAAGGGAATTTTACCTTCCGCAAAGGATAAAAAGGTTTGTCAATGGGAAGTGCATTTGGATCAATAGTTGCACGTTGGCCTCTCGCTTATATGACTTCTTCTTCTTCTTCTTAGCCTCCTGGTTACTAGATTTCAAACTCTCACCAGGCGAAGTAGAAGAGGGGGGTGAAGAAATAGGTGAAGAAGCTGAGAGGTCAACCTTATAATAAACATGGTGTTGTTCTAGTGAAGGAGATGGCTGGACAGAAGTCGGGACACTCGGTACCACTGAGGTCAAAAATAAGCAGACAAGTAAACCAATAGTTAACCCAAGAAGGGACAATGTTCCCATATAAGGAGCATCAGTGTTTCCGAAAGAAGGAAAAGGACTAGGACTCCCATCGGAGGGGAATCCTTGACTGGTAAACTCTGGAAATTTTTCCATTGGAATCGACCCTAAAGAATCACTAAGGAAGATAACTTTAACCAGGAATATTTCGTGGGCGGTGAATTTTAAGACACTAAAGCAAAACTTTGCCTTTTCATGTTTTAAGAGTCGAGAAAAGGACAAAAGGTGACTCTAGTCACTTTCAGATTTAATGAGCTCGAAAGGACAAGTGCTCGATGATATTTTCAAATTTAAAGAGTGAGTAAAGATCAAAAATTACTACTCAGGGTACTCTAGGCATAAAGGATTACCAGGTAACTATGAACTACAAAATACCTCCCGGCGAACCAAAAAGTATGAACTGGCAATATCCCCGAATATTATGTTCAGTGTATCACGTTTACAAGGCAGAAGACTCAGCTTCCTATGGATAAAGGATCGCAACCTATAGGGGTATCCCTTTATATACACGATGGTAAGGGGAGCAAAAGTCTGTGCTCGTGCTGTCTAATGAAATATTTTTGTGAATGACAGCGGCTAGGTTTAAATACATCAGAACATGTCTCTAGCCTAGAACACTAAATGTGAGTGTTAAGTTTCAATGCTTCCTTAGGTTAATTCAATAAATTTTAATGGTTTATCTTGAATTAGGTTTCAATTTCAAGGCCCTACCACTGTCATCTGAAAAATTCTATATGCAGCTATATGAGAAAAGAAATATTTTTCTTCGATGAAAGTTTACATTAATTGAGGGATAGAGAACACACAATCAACACAATAACAAAAGAATGAAATATTTTACTAATACATGTCCTAAATTCACTTAATCTTCCTTTAACAAAAAAAAATATTTCATTTCTCATGCCTATTATGATGCAATTCTAGCTTCTCAATAACTCTACTAATGCAATATTTTCACTTAAGTAAACTAGAATGATATTCTTCTTTTAATAAAATGCAAAATGAATCTTTCACATAAAGCACTTTAATGAAAATTTTCATAATTCCAAACAAACAAGCATCAGTCAAATCCAAAGCATGATAAATGAAACTTAAAGCAAATTCTTCCCTAAATCGAACAAACCAAACACATAAATGCTTCAATCGACAGACCAAGTAATGTAATCTATGCTTGGAAAGAGAAAAAAGACAATTGAAATAAGAGAACAAATGAGACTCTTTCACTCATTCAATTGAAAATGAAGCAATGAAGATGTTGCGACTAAAAGACTGATTAAATGAAGCAGCAAATTAGAAACTTGACATAATGATTAAACAAACAAATGAACAGTAATTGACCTAGATTTCCTAAGGCCATAGAAACCATCCAAAAAACTCAAAAAATCAAGCAATGAAACTTTAAACCAATCAATCAATAAAACCTAGCAAACAAAGCATCCAAGTTACTTATGGGTGGAAGAAGAGATCTTGAGGTTTAAGACACACTGGCACTGGAATGGGAGAAACTTTGAATTTTCTTAACTCAGAAACCGACACGACTTTTTGGCTGAAACTATCGATGCAAAGGGGTTCCAGCCCAACTATCAGGCTAAAACTAGTGCTGATCAGCGTGATCGGCACGACTATTTGGCTGAAACTAGTGTTGATCGAGGGATTCAAAGAAAAACTAAAAAATAACTTCACACAAGACCATAATTAACACATCAATGGATGGGCTAGTGTCTGTATGCCTTCAAACAGGTCAATACAGATCCATAAGACCATAAAAAAACAAACTAGGCACACAAGTAGAAAAAACAGAGCGATGAAAAGGAGATGTATTTCCCCAGTGGGGTCGCCAATTTGTGGTGTAGGAATATCCTCTATACGGATAGAGATGATCCCTCTAGCCGAAGAGAGTGGGTCTAGCCACAAACAAGACAATCTAATGTAAATTTCCTTAGATTAGAATTGAATAAGATGGCCTACCTCTTATAGCGCTAATCTACTTGATGGTGATCTTGCTTCATTGTTCTAGCTTCCTTTTTTTCCTTTCATTCAAGTACCTGAAACAAACATGCAAGAAACAACAACAAACGTGATAACATAAAATGGAATCCAATCTACTTAAAAGGTCAAGGATTTCTAGGCTATCAAATGTAATATTACACCTGATATAGGAAATAAACCATTACTTGTATTAAAATAAACTTCAAAGAGAAATACAACTAAAGCCTTGACGTTGGAGATCTCCTTTGCGGTATCCAAGTCCCACTACACGCCTTTTCATCACTCTTTTCCTCCTCTAGCTTGACATGAAATGGCTTCCAATCTCCAATTCTCTCTCCTCATGCTTTAGCTACCAAAGACTAGTCTTTTTTCATCTAAGCCTAATCTTCTTCTATCAAAAGCTAAAGATTTCAGAATTTTGCAGTTGGTTCTATCTCTCCACCACTTTCACTGTGTGTTGTATTGTAACCAAAAATGGGTTAGAGGAAGTGGTATATATAGGGAGAGGAGGATAAGAATGAGATCCACTCAAGGGGGAAGAAGGTCTTATCTCCTTGGGAAGGTCCACTTTTAAGGGGGAAACAACCTTATATGGAGTTCTCAACCCTTAACCAACCAAATGAACATCTAGCACATCGCCACTAGAAGTTTCTAGATGTGAAACTTCATTTCCTTTTATAAAAACAGTCTAGAAGTAGACCAGTGCGGGTATTGGGCTAACAATTGTGCTGATTGGTGCGGATCACAATGTAAAACTCTACCATTAGCGCGGGTGAGACACTGGGAAAGAGCATTGATCTTAAAAACTGGGTTTTAAGAAGAATTCTCTGGAAATTTTCTGAAGGGAGTGGGGACTACTTTCTTAAAATTTAAAGGGATGCAAGAGCATAGATTTCATGGTGAAAGTATAACACAATAGTCACTAATAGGGTTCTCTGGGATGAGGAACAGGAAGTGACAAGAGAGTGACAAATTGTTGTGTAACAGATACTGTTAAATTTTCTTAGGGCTATATTCTTCTTTCCTTTCATAATTTCATTTCTTCATCAACACATTAATTTCACCCCATATCATCATTACATTATTTAGATTTACATTGTTATTCATTAGCATATGCAACTATGTCAAAAGAACAACATCATTATCATAAATGTTGTGGAACATAAAGGAATAATAGAATAAAATCAAGCACACATAGAGACACCAGGATTGATCGAAGACCAGGGAAAAACCTGCTATGGGGATAACCCTTGAAAATTGTTCTTCTTATAGGTTGTCATCAAATGATTCAGCAAAATAGAGTACAATTATCCATATCTTCTAAGCATTCTTGTACTCAAAACCCTAATTCTGAGGATTGTAATGTATTGTCACTATCTATAGCCTGTTGTTGAACACTGATGTCCTAGACACATAAAGGAGGATTTGTGCGAGCGACTATGGCAGTCTTGGATGCTCCCTGGTGAACTGTATGTGTGTGTCTAGGGATAGATACACTCAAATATGCCTCAAACCCCTGAACACACACTTCAGGATATTGTGTGAGCATATGAGGCTTCCTAGATGTACCCTTGAAATCTTTATGCATGTGTCTGGGGCCGAGAATGCTTAGTTATGATCTAGTGAGCAAAAAAAAATAACCTTAGATTCATGTAAGCTTCATCTCTATAGTTTCAGACCCTTTTGTGAACTTTCTCCATCAGACCTGTGCAAACCAAGACAATAGAAGAGAAGATAAGATGACTTGATCAATGTGTCCAAATGAGCTTGAGGTATCTTCTATTTATAGGCTTTCATGACGGTCCACTTGATTTTGAGGCTGACATGTCCAATTGTACATATCCATATGATCGGCCTGATCCAATATACATGAGTGGATTCATAAATTCAAAACCCAACTTCTTATTATCCAAAAGAGGTGATATTTAGGTCGATTTTGGTCCTCTCACAAAGAGGAATTAAATGCAATCATTATCTCCATAATTTGAGATTTCCAAAGTGGAATTTAACCGCACTTGCTTAATTTTAACACTCCCTCTCAACTAAGGAGAATTCCAAGTGCCAATATCTAACCATTGACCAACATGACTTCCTGTCATCATACGTCCCATATTAAGTATCTCATCATATCGCATCATTAATGTACATCTCTTGCTTATTCCTACTTATCTATTGATTTTTCCTGATTATATGTTGAATATTCTTGAATCTAAAAGAAGAATAATATATTTATCGGAGGGTAGCTTAAGCTACCACCCTCTATTCATTGGGATACAACTTAGAATCTTTATCACTGGGCTATTGCCTAGAATATCTATCAGCAAGATACTACCTGGAGTATTTGTCAATGAGCTACTACCTAGAATATCAATGGGCTACTACCTGAAATATCTGTCAACGGGCTACTACATGGAATACCTGTCAACAGGCTACTACCCAAAATATTTGTTGGTGGGATACTACTGTATCATCATTGGAGAGCATATCATCAAGGAGAAAATATAAACCTAGAACCACATCGGGGCGTTGTTACTCAACCCAGAATCTCATGGGGGAGCTACTACTACAACCCCATATTGAGTAATATGTGATATAAAGGAGCTACTACTCAACCCATCCTATTTCCTATCAATCTTCCCAAAAATGACCCTCAATAGTCATGTGGTAGAAAACTTGCATCATAATACTGTCTTGGGTGAGATACCCAGCTTACCAAAGGTAATGATCTCACACACCCAAGCCTCCTCAACTATTGGACAGATAGGGAGGGATAATCCCAAGAAGCCCAGCTTGTGGGTATGATGCCAACTGGGGTATACTCTACAAATACTAATATAGGGTGAGCTACTACTCCAACCCTATGGGTAACAAATAGGGGTGATACCATATTTTCTATATTTCTCTCAACCCTAAGAGCGCTCTATCTCTAATTCCATACCCTGGGAGCATAGACAGGGGAGGAAGAGCTTGGATCAATGTCCTCAATCAACGTTTCTCTCATCATACTCATATCATCATACTTGTATAATCATCATGGATCAATATCAGTTGTATCATGTTCATATAGGACATCAAATCAAATATCATGTTAGAACATAAATAATCATATAAGTAAAAAAAAGGATACCAGATTCATCCTCCCCCTTAAGGAGGTTTCAAACACAAGCCAAGATTTGCATCGTAAAACTTCATTGTCTCAATTTATGAAAGTATCTTAGTCCCAACTATATATATGGGATTCTTTTCCTCTCTATGTCATCGCAATGTAACCATGTCATATTCAGAACTTTCTCAAACATATCTTCAAATGATTCTTCCTCCTGCTTCATAGTTAACCATGCTAGCAACATCGTACTCAACCCTGGTCGTGCTACAAACCTCTCATCATCGAAAATATCATACTAAGGCAGCACTCGTATGTTCTCATCTCATCAATAATGATCCCAATCAACATCAGCATATCCATATAGTCATATATCACAGGAATAATGTATCATACCAAGAATAGATCATCTCATGCAAATATCTCAAAGGATGCTTGGTAGAAACTCAATATGTATGAAGCAAATCAATCATGAATTGATCAAGTTCTATGCATATCATGTATATACACAAACGTAGTTTCAAAATGTTTCAATCAACTATCAATTTCCAATCTAATCGAAGTGTCCAAGGATTTTCATTTCCTCTTTCCAATACTTCTCCAATAGCTTCGCAATATAGATTATATCTTCCCAATCTTTGTAATCAATTCAACATGCCATGATTTCTTATTTCGAACTTTAGAAGCCATCTCCCTCTTCCTTAGATCATCAAAGGCTCATCATCTGTCAAGGGTGGACCATCAATATATAAAACTGAAACCAAAACCAAAGTCTTACCTTGGAACATTTCTGAAGTAGAGGTTTGGATCAACACATCATCCTAGCTTCACCAGATAATAGTTAATGCAGACACATCTAGTTAGAGAGATTTCTTCATGCAATGCTCTTTGCAAACATAACACTTTACCAAACCAAGTTTCTCATATTTTCATTGTAGATCATAATTAATATCAAAATTATCAATATCACAGTATCAAGTTCTTTAGACTAGGTGATAGGGAGAGCTCATATCAAGTCTTGACTTCATCTATTATCACAAAATATCAAAATTCATTTAGTCATTATCATGATCATAATACAATTCATTTTTGTTACTAGATGAAAATTCATATCCAAGGATATATCATGCAGGTTCCAAGCATACAATTGTCAATACTTCAACCAATGTTCTAAGAATGAGAAGGTCAATACAAAATCATTATCAAATACCAATATAATTCATGTCAGAACTCTCATCTATATCAATCGGCCAAATCATGTCAAACTCTTGTAATACTTATCTATATCCCAGTCACTTGCAAACAAAGTTCATCCTACATATTCATATTATAGTAAACATTCAAACTTCCATGCTCTTATATCTTTCTTTTATCTGCTACACACCTATAGAACTAACATCCTCCAGGTGAACATCTAATTTCATGGAAAAAACTTCATTTTTCTATGATCTGTAGGCATAGTCGCACCCATATGCCTTCCTCTATGCGATTAAGGCTTTGAGTGGGATAAAACCATCTTACCTTAGTTCAGACCTCTATTGTAGATAAACAATGTCATAAATCATACTTCAATAGTACAGAATATACATATAATGCAAATGGTAATATGAGTAAGAATCTTGAGGAGAGATTCTCCCTCTGAATGGCAACCCACTTCATTCATCTTCTTTCATGTCATCAACCTGTCTATACTAGAGTCATGCAACAACAAATCTGTTGGATCATAAAATCAAACATATATCCATCATGGTCGTCATCATCATGACATCCATCCTTAATCAAGTGATTAGAGTTGGGTGATAAGGGTATCCGACAAATGTAACAATATCAATTCAATCCATTAAGTTAGGAAAAACAGTTTTACCATATGCCATAGTTACTCATCACATCAAGACATGACCATAGTTAGTAAAAAGATCTAGAATACCAACCCCATAGTTATACCTATATCATCAATGTTACCATGCTTATCATTATCAATATGATCAAGTAAGGTCATTCAATAGAACTTTATTAAAACAACACGAATTTCAACTCTTTTTCCATACTTTAATCATGTTCATCACAAGAATTATAAAGGGTTAATGATCTACCCTTCTATGTGAAATCCATCATGAATTATGCATGAAAAGTATCACGAGTATCATCTTCAGGGTGTTATCCTTCTTTATGAGATCAAGATATCCAAACATCAAATATACCATAAAGATCAAAGATCAACATTTCAAGAAGATCAAAAGTTTAATATCAGGTGCACCAATTCATCATAGGAAACATAAATCTAAATAATTTTCATGATTTATATACATTCTCAACATACCTTAGGGATTACGCAGACATTCAATGTAACATTCCATGCATACCTTGTGGTATTTAAATACCTTCGCACCTTCTCATTAGACATAGGAAGCTTGTAGCACTTTGTCACCTTTTCATATAGTGCCTCTTTACCTTTTCCAGCTCTAGCCATCTTTGCTGCATTTCAAATAATCCTCAAGATCAAGGATCCACTTGTCACATCTCATCACGAAGTTTAGAAACATCTATATACTCAAATACAGATGCTGGAATCATACAAGTTTAAACAAAAGAAAGAAGCATCATAGGTCAAGAAATATGTTTCTTCAATGAGAGGTGAACCTCTCCATCCTTGAAGAGTAATCAATGTCCATTGTCCACATACCATTGTTTCCTTCAATTAAACAACCAATCCTCCTATGGACTATCTCATCTAGGGCTTCATCAAATCTTTCACAAGTGCTTGAGAATCTTCACATTGACCAGACTAGGTTTCATATCTCATATTTTTCCATAATCCAGGGTTTATCTCAAACGTTATCCTCATAATATCCATAAACCCTAATACAAATTATCTAAGGTTTTCTTAAAACCCTAGAATTAGTTTAGTTCTCCACCATCCTCTTCTTTCTTTCATTAATGGTGTCATCATCGAGGTGATCTCCATGGATTTTCTTTAGTCCAGCTCTGATTCCATGTTAAATTTTCTTAGCTCTATATTGTTCTTTTATTTGATAATTTCATTTCTTCAGTAACACATTAAATTCACCCCATATCATCATTACATTATTCATATTTACATCATTATTCATCAGCATATGCAACTATGTAAAAATAACAACATAATTATAATCAATGCAGTGGAACATAAAGGAACAATAGAATAAAATCATGCACACATAAAGACACCATAATTTGTCGGAGACCAGGGAAAAACCCACTATGGGGAAAAACCTTGCAAATTATTCTAATTATATACTGTCATCAAATGATTCAACAAAAGAGAGTACAATGATCCATATCTTCTAAACATGCTTGTAATAAAAGCCCTAATTTTGAGGATTGTAATGTACAACCACTGCCTGTAACCTACTGTTAAACCTTGTTTTCATTGAGTGGAGTCTTTAGAATACTAAAATTTCATCTTTTAGTCCCGAACTCATGGAGGAGGAGTTGTGCGAGCGACTATGGCAGCCCTGGACACTCCCTGGTGAACTATATGTGTGTGTCTAGGGATAAATACACTCATATCTTCCTCAAACCCCCATATGCACACTTCAGACTACTGTGCAAGAGATTGAGGCTTTCTAGATGCACCCTTGACAAATCTATGTGTGCGTCCGATGCCTATAATGCTTAGTTACGAGCCAATGACTAAAAAATAGAAACCCTAGATTCATGCGAGCTTCAACCCTGTAGTTTCATAACCTTGTGCAATATTTCTTCGTCAAACTTGGGTGAACCAAGACAATAGAAGAGTAGGGAAGTTGGCTTGATCAATGTTTCTAAATGAGCTTGAGGTATATTCTATTTATTGGATTTGATGAGGGTCCACCTAGTGTTGAGGCCGAACTATCCAATTGTACATATGCATAGGGTTGAACTGATCCAATACATATGAGTGGATTCATATATTCAAAAACAACTTTTACTTATCCAAATGTTAATGGTGCTGGACCCGCCAACATGTCAAGGGATCTCCCCAGTAAGAAATCCCAACTAGACCTCGGACCGTTTGGTGTAGGAGTCCTAGCAGTGGGGTAATACGATATTGCCTTAACCGCGGTTGCGCGCGGAGGTGAGTAATATTTACTTGTTGGTATCAATGGTGTGACACACATATCAAGTCAAGGAAGGTGAATGAATGGCTCTAACACACAAAATAGGGTATGGGTGTGCCCCTTATAAACCAGTGGTAGCATGCAGCTTGAAAGGGAACAAACGAACAACAAAACATCACAAGCTGGAAAGTAGGTTAGCCAACGATCCAAAGTGATGGTTAAACCAACAACACATCTCTATAAGATTCATACAAACATATATAGAAAAGTCCATACATACATGCGTAAACAACAACTACATATATCATTAGAGTAACCAAGATAGCTGAAATACAATAACAACATATGCATGAAACATGTTGGCTCTGTTATATTAAGAAAGTGAAAGATCGAATGATACATATAACTATGACCAACCACTAGTACCAACAATAAAACGTTATAGTCACTGCCACTTGCTCCTCCAAAGAGATATACTAGCTCTGCACTATGGAGAAGCCAAGGCTCGTTACAATACACTCCAAGCTTTCTCTAAGATACACCTATAGGAATCTTGGTTCCCAAAATCTTGTACAATGAGCTATGAGGTTCTATAAATAGAAAAGGGTGGCATGACCCTTGACATTCCCCTTCTTGACTCTTCACCTACCCTCATGACTCCTCAACTACTACATGACTGTTACACTCTACTAACGACACTTGGTCTCTCACTTTTACAAGATGTTACATTACAATCTGGACATGTACCCATGTGAGACAAAATAGGCTTGAGAAATCCATGCAAGACATTACTAAGACTCAGACAACTGTGGGAAGACCAACTCTTTGACATCCTGGCGATGATCAACAGTGGAAAACTAATGCCAAGCTTGGTAGTCCATTATGGTATCCACGTGCTCAAAGGTGACATCCTGCTGAAAGTGCTCTCTTACCTTCATTGCATCTAGGTACACTGATTTGGCACCTCTGGCCAACTCGTCTAATAACATGCACATCATAGTCTTGAGTGCAACCGGACCAACAACATACTGATTTGTAGTGTCTACACTGATATCCAAGTCTGTGCTAGTGGCTATGCGGATCAACTCATCAAAGTACATGTCCAGCTCCAGTCGAACTTGGTTATTTTCTTCACCTCAGTGAGTGTGCTAATGGATGGGATCGTGTGTGTGTGCACAATGAAATACATGCTTCTGAACACCCATGCATGTGAAGCCTGCAAACTGGTGATGAGCTGCAAGAGTTCCTCATAGTTCTGAATCTATCTCCAAACGCATTCCTTCAACTCTACCACCTAGGGCTTCATCATATTTGGTAAGTGCAATGGGGCTCCTTTGTACCTCATTGTCCATGTTTGCATGCGATCAAAAATAGTGTGCAGATTTGACAAGATGCGTGCTCTCCTAATACTACACTTATGCTAACCATTGAGATTGACAAATGACTTGTGCACAGTGATGAATATGGAATATAACATTCGCATGACTACTTCAAGAGATGATACTTCATCCAGTATCACTCTCTTGAGCTCTACTCTAGCAGATGTTGTAACCTGTTCTCCTCCCTGCTTGGTCGCCTATAACTCCTTAGCCATGTGCTCATTCTCTCCTATCAAGAATTGAACACTCGAGCTTGTGGCTTCAACATATGCTCTGGTAGCATCAACCAAGTTGTTTGATGCTTGCACACATCAGATATGATCACTCATTCTTCAAAATGCGCAGGAGATATGTGGACATCCGGAGTGGTCACTCTACATGATTGCACAAATATGTGTTGTGACTCGTCGAAAGATATGTTGTGCATCTCCACTTTCGAATTTTCTTCAAGGATCTATGTGTCTCCTTGATTGCGTGGGACTTTCTCTGCTTCTAAATCTGGTGAAGCTAGTGGGGTGACCTCTTGGTTTTGAGACATGAGGTCAATATCCTGATTTGACTTTGGCTAGACCATATCCGTGTCCATCTACCCTAGCATATGTTCAATTTCTTGAGCTAAGTACTGCTCCTGCAACTACTCACCCTGTCTGCTCTGTGCCAGCTACTTGGATGAGTCTATCACCTATATGGGTGCAGTTTCATCAGTATGTTCATGTTGTGCCTCTTGTTGTACCTAACTTTGTTGTGCTTCCTTCTCCCTTCTACGCAGTTCCTGTTCTTCCCGGAGTTGTTGCTTCAACTCCTCCAACTCCTTTTTTGTTTCCTCCATCCTTTGTTTCTCTCTTAGCCTTTGCACGATACTCTTATCGTGATGTCACCTCTTAGCCTCAATATCCAAAGCTACTTTCAACACAAGTGGATATGCTTTGAACTTGCAGCTTTCTTCTACCTCTTCGCTATCAAAAACCTTTCTCTTGCCTTTGTCATGCGCAGTTCTGATACCATCTGTGGCTACTTATGATGTTTCTCTCTGAGATGATGCTTCCCTCTGCTTTGATAACCACTCTACAACTATGCTGATTGGTTCATTGAGCCTAGAGGAGTGATAACAGTATCTTCATGGGCCCTCCTTACGCCAATGACACGCCCTATGGATCCAAGGAAGTCTCAGTCTTACACAGTGGTCCTTCACCAAGCAATGCAGGTCATACAGATTGAAACTTCTGGTCCTGAAGGTGAATCTCATGAACTCCTCTATCAGCCTTAGCATCCTTGAGATTCTAAATCTCATACAACTCGATCCACAAAGGAAGATCAGGCCAAGGTGCCTTCTTCTTCATGTGCAATCTTGCTGACAACCCTGTCGAGATGTGATATGACACCTCTTACATGATGAGCTTGTCCATGGCAAACTTCGGTAAATAATGTAGGGCCTTCTTCGCGATGTACATTTGTATGAAGGTGCCGAGGGGTGAGGCATACCAATGTTCTATGTCAACAATGCCTCCATCACCACCTGCAACCTACAAGGTGTATCCTGCTCAAATATCATTTTGTACACCGGGGTGAAAAAATGGTCTGACAATTGTATGATAATTCCACAGAAGCTGCATTCAGAGAACAATCTGCAATAAGTGTGCACAGAGGTTTCCGAAGGTGTCCATGCCCAACCCAAGCCTGGGAACTGTTGATGGGAACATACTACATCTAGAATGTAAGCGGGCTTGTATATCTCTACTTGCTAACCCTTGGGAAGATTTCAAGCTTCTATCATCTATTCCTTCAACCTAAGTGCCAACATATCGGACCAGTTGCAAGGTCTTCCTTCGTTGTCTAGTTGGTTGAATGCAATCACCCAACTCTACGGGAAGGTCTCTATTCTCTCTTGTCTGTATAAGCGACATACAAATATAACCAAGTACTAATATGCCTTTCACAGTATATTTTTCTTGTAAACTTGGATGGGTGTTGTCTTAAACTTGGCTGGCTCTTTCACCCAACTCTTCAAGCTATCTCCTGAGTTTGCACTATTTTTGGGTATGCTGAAGGTTTTCTCCATTGTGATCATTGGCTATGGCAAGTGATACATCTCCTAAAAGTCCTTCGTCCTAAAGGTAGCAAGTTCTATTCCACTGGAACTGCTCAACATCATTGTCTCGAGATCAGTATGCAAGACAATCCAGTGGATCATGTCTGTGCATGGAAATGCGGGATACCTGCATGCAATCCGGTACAAGCCAAACTTGTGAATGTTGACATAGACCCTACTATCTTCCATATCTTCCTTAAATGTGCTTGAGAAGGTGTCATTGATATCCTGCCATTTCATCTTGATATCCTTTTCTATGAACAACTTGGTTTCTTCGTAGAAAGGCAGGTTCATAGACACTTGCTCAACTTCATCCCTAGTTTCACTTTCAACAATATCCTTTGACCCTACTCTCTGAGAGGCCATTAAATATATACTGCTGAGAGATGGACAAACACCTATGATACCTAGAGACAAGAAACACTCATGGCATGAAACCTATCATTTGAAAACCAAAACAACTTTAAGGATTGACATGCAACATAACCTGGTAACTAACTGGGAAGATTGCGCAATTTTCACCGGGAGGCTGGGAGACTGACTGCCAAAGTTACACAAGGAATAGTCTGGGCTATTAGGAGGCTAACTAACTACTAAAATTGTGCATGCACAATCCATCCTGGCCTGCTGAGGGCTGAAACTGTGCAATGTGCAGTTTCAATCAACAAGGACTGCAAACCATTAAACTGCATTGCATAATTTTTGGGGCCAGAAAGGCACTGTCTCCCAGAATTGCACAAAGAAAGCCTAGAGGCCAGTGCTAGGCTAGATTTTCATATATTTTGGAGGGAATTCAGAGCCTTCACTCTCAGAAATGAACATTGCTAGCCGAGAAAGGCAAGGTCCAGGCCAAGGTACCCTAGACCCGCCGACGGGCAACTGAAAAAATGAAAAGTTCTGAATGCATGGCGAAGATAAGTGTAAACAATAGTGAATCATCATGCATGCAAACAGTGAGTACAATATTCAAAAAACTGGAAAACAATCATATGTGAAATGAGTCACCCTAACAATGACCATTAGTGCAAAAACAATGTCATGCATGTGACAACAATGAGATGTAATGGAAAACTTAAAACAATGCCTCTAAAAGCTAACATGTATTAAAATGACAATAGGCATTCAACAAAACCAAGAAAACAACATTCACACAAAGTGAAATAAAAAAAGGGACAGAAAAGAAGCAAAAGACATGAAAAGCATACTTACCTGGAAAAAGCTAAGCTGAATGTGTTGAAGACTCCTATATGCGATGTGGGATGTCAGAGCTCAAAGATAGATGTGAGGAATGAGCTCTGCGCATTGAATAAATGATTTTTGATGACGATGAGGCCTATGACATGCACGCCACAGATCTAGGAAAAAGTGACGCTTGGAGGGAAGTTTCTAAAACGATCTTTGCATGTAACCTCCAACGTCTAAAAATAGATCCTTAAATCTAGGTATGCCTTTTTTCCTTTTTCTTTTTTTCTTTTCCGGGAAAATTAGATCATTCGTGCAAATCAAGATTGCTCATTCTTGGGGGGAACTGGTCAACTTGAAATCACATGCAACAGTCTGCAATCTTGGGGCTGAAATTTTCAATTTATGGGCTGAGCAAGACTGGTTTTCCCTCATGCATTGCGCAATTTCTGGATTGAAGCCCTGGCTGTCAGTCAGAATTACACATTTTATGAGTTGAAGCCCAGTGTTGGGCTAAATTGCGAATGTTATAGAGGGAAGGCTACCTGGCTAGATTGTGCATTTCTGGAGCCTAGCTGGATTGCTCAACTTTTGGAGGGAAGGTTGGCCCCTCTCCAGATTTGTGCAATACCCCAGGTGAGAATTTGAGTTAGAAAATGGTTTAGTCTGGAATGTCAGCCTGTGGGTGGGAGGCAAACAAGTTGACCAACACAAGCTAGTAAGACACTGAAACTCAGTTGAAGCCTATGACTTACTCAGTGAAAGACATGCTGCTAAGGATGGTTGGTAGGGAGGCTCCAAAATGAAGCTAAGGAAAAATTTTGGAGGGTGGTTGTCACTGCTACAACACTTGATGATGCACTAGTAAAACTCCAGCTCTCTGAATGTACCTTGTTTTGTGAAAAGTATGTCTAACTCCTCTGGAAGTGTTGTTCAATTCTCATATCATCTTGTTTTCCACACTAGCTTAATTAAAAGATGTAGCACCTGCCATGATCTTGGTCAGTCAACACACATTCCAAGCCAAGATAACACAATTGTTTTGATTGGGGATAAAGGGTATATTGGTGCAAAAATAATATGATATTCATAGTTTAAGTTTCCAATAGGCCTCAACAGTACCCCAACGGAGTCACACAGGAACACAAGCATCGCTTCGCTGCTAGTGAGCCTAGTCAGTACCCCAATGGAGTTACTTGCATCGCCTCTCTACGCAGGAATCCTTTCTCTTCTTTCACCTTAATCATTTTTCATTTTTTTCAAATTTTTTCATTTTTTCAAGAACTATGCATAACACTTATTTATTTCAGAGGCAGAAGAGGGATACCGAATCATTGAGAGTAGAAGAGGTTGTTCCTTAAGAGAAGTATTTTGTATATACCTCTGACATACATGTTAAGGTTTTCCCCCTCACCTTAATCTACTTGACTGAGCTGACAAGGGCTAACCCAAAAACAACCGACTAGAGTAGGTGGTACTAGTTAGCACACAAGTGTTGTGTTTTCATCAGGGTTTACTTTGAACAGAACATATTTTCCATTGGTGTATCATTGACTGAAGACAACTAGTTCTACATACAGAGACATGAAAACACATAACCAAGTATGGATAGTTGTACAAGTCCTCTTATATTTTAGCCTGCTTGTTTCAAGAATCGCACATGGTTCCATGCAAAACTGCGAAACTAACCTACAAACGTAAACAACAAAACAAAAAGTAGAAGCAAATGTGAAAGAAAGCTGAGTAAGAGGAGAAAGTAGGAAATCAAACAAACACACAAAGAAAGAAGAAAACATGCATGCAAGAAAACAAGTCATAAATTAAACACTACTCCTACTCCTAAGCTAACGGTGCATGGGCCTGCTCACATAAATTGATACTTCCAATGCAGTCACCAACACATCGATTGGCCCATGTTGGTGAAGGCATGGTTCGCGAACAACATAGTCATGTGAACTAGTAAACATGAAAGATATAACAATGAAGACAAACACACTCCGAGTTTAAATGCATCCACAGAAAAGAAAAAAGTGAAAGCGCATGACATGCAATCTGTGGACTTACCATGATGTTGTGCTACACTACGCGCTGATGTTAAGAATATGCATTCTCTTGATTGTGAAATGAAAGAAAACATGATAAACATAGATAACTTGCTTCACACAAGTGTGCTTGTTGTGTAAGATTCCTTCAATGCATGAGTGACGACATCATGTAGTTCAAGTGGAGGAAGTGAAATTTGTGTGTTGGATTGATCTTTAATGCATACAGATGAGTGATGAGGAGCCTTGGGTGTTTCAACAGTTTCCTAATGGGAAGTGAAACCAACCTTAGGACAGCAAGGGCCTGACATAACCATCAACTGGAGCTGAAGTGCCTCGACAGTCTACGGGGTTTCGACTTCGTCAAGAGATAGATCATCATAAACAGGTGGATTTGAAAGATCAACAGTGATAGCATCAACATCATGATCAAATATAGGAGTAAATGGATCACAACAACCATGATTAAAAAAAAAAAATCAATGATTTCATCGGCATCCTCGTGATCATATAAATCAAGCATAGGGGTAGATGAGAAGCAAGAATGTTCACCCTATGCATTTCCAAAAAACGCATATGAAAATCAAGTGGATTTTCAATGAAGAATTTTTCCCCTCCATTGTTAAATGATGGACTAACATTGGGTGTGTTATGTAAATTATTAGCAGTGGATACCTCTGTGGATGCATTTACACAAGGGAGATCAGAGATAGAAGAATCACCAAAGATGTTAGGAAAAAGAGGAGGAGGTGCGGACAGAAGGAGATCATCCTTTGTCGTGGGTTGATGTTCAGGTTCTCAGTCATACTCATCATGAATGACAACGCAGGTTGGTTTGGCAACACCAACTCCGTCGATGGATTCATCCTCATTCATAATAGGTGTAGAGTCTAGAATGGAAGAACACAAGATAGTGTAATCGGGAGGATTAGCAGAACATGAAGACAGAGGCTGAGGTAACACATGCATGTGACAACTCATAGGCTTCACAACCAAACTGCGCAAAAATTGAGAGAAGTGATGCTGGGAGCATATGACAGTTGAATAGACGTGTGTGCATGTTCTCCCACAACACTATGTGGTGGTGGAGTTCTTTGATGAGGCGAAGGTGGAAAGTCACTTGTGACAACGACTGTTTCTGCTTGTGATTGGGAAGCTCCATCACCAAAGTATGTTGAGTGGGGTTTTAACTTCAAATTCATCTTAGTATAGAATGATTTGTGAAGGTAATGTTGAACTTGTCCTAAAGATATTGGAATTTCATCTGGTTTTTTAGATCTTCAAATTGAAGTACACGGACACATTGCCAAAAATCCATAGGTGATTCATGCAGAGTCTTTCGTTGTTTTAATAGTTTTTTGTCACAAGGTTCAAGATCAAAATGATGGAAAGTAGATTCAATTATATCATTGAACTACTTAAGTGAGTGCAAACAACTGTGAGGCAGGTTGTGGTAGCATCATTGTGGGGATTCATGAAGTGTGTGTGAAAGGAGCAAGCTGACCTCGACTTCATCGATCTTGTTTGCATCCTCCAGGAATGCAAGGAAGTCATGTAGGTACTCAGTCCAAGCCACTTCACCTTCACCATTGTATGTGAATTCCAGCAAGAGATCATAAGACTCCCTCATGATGTTAATAGGTTGACCATTGGATAGACATGATGGATGGAGGAGTCTAATAATATCCATGATAGATATGTGAAGATTCAAAACAGGATGTGAGTACTCATCTTGTCATCTGGCCCTCCTTTTAGCACCAAAATGTTGATGGTGCTGGACCCACCAACGTGTCTGGTGATCTCCCTGGTAAGAAGCCCCAACCAAACCTTAGACTGTTTGGTGTAGGAGTCCCAATAGTTGGGTAATACGGTATCGCCATAACCATGGTTGTGCACAGAGATGAGTAAGATGTCCTTGTTGGTAGCAAAGGTGTGACACACACAAAAAGTTAAGGAAGATGCATGAATGGCTCTAACACCTAGAACAGGGTATGAATTCACCCCTTAGAAACCCGTGGTAGCGTGCAACATGAAAGGGAACACACGAACAACAAAACATCACAAGTTGGAAAACAGGTTATCCAATGATCCAAAGTGATGGTTAAACCAACAACACATGTCGATAAGATTCATACAAACATATATAGAAAGGTCCATACATACATGCGTAAACAACAACTACATATATAATTAGAGTAACCAAGATAACTGAAATACAATAACAACATATGCATGAAATGTGTTGGCGTTGTTATATTAAGAAAGTGAAAGGTCCAATCATACATACAACTATGACCAACCGCTGGTCCCGACAGTGGAAAGTTACAGTCACTGTCGCCTGCTCCCCCAAAGAGATACTAGCTCTACATTGTGGATAATCCAAGGCTTGTTACAATACACTCCAATCTTTCTCTAAGATACACCTATAGGAATCTTGGCTCCCAAAATCCTGTACAATGAACTATGAGGTTCTATAAATAGCAAAGGGTGGCATGACCCTTGACATTCCCCTTTGTGACTCTTCACCTACCCTCGTGACTCTTCAACTACTACATAACTATTACACTCTACTAATGACACTTGGTCTCTCACTTTTACAAGATGTTACATTACAATCTGCACATGTACCCATGTGAGACAAAATAGGCCTGAGCAAGCTATGCAAGTGTTACACTAAAAAATGTCACCATGACTATTTACAGTTAGTATGGCTCTATCAACAGTCATGCTATCCTCTTGGGCAAGTCTTATGCCTCTGCTCTCCATTTCAAACTCCAAAAAAGAGAGAAAAGTCTTTATAAATGTATTTATCTCTGGGGACGCAGGTTCTCTCAACCTTACCTGCGGGGACTCACCCAATGTTCAGAAAAGCTGCGTCTTTGGACGCTCTGTATGTAAAGGGGCAGGTGCGTCCCCCTGTAAAGGTTAAAATGCGCAAGTTTCATCTTTAAAAAGTCACTTGTGGTCATTTCTAGAGCATTCTAGAAGGTTGTTCGACGTGTATTGAGCGCCTCCAGATGGTTCATGCACTCCTACCAAAGAGGAACTTATCCCATCAATAAGGGAGCTATCCCATCCAAAGAGGGGATTATCCCATTGATGGTGGACCTGATTAACTTCCTCTTGAGCACTATAAATACAGGCATTGGGCCAGAAGGAAGAGAGGTTGAAAGCTATACATTTCTAAGGGTAAATGCTGCAGGAATTAGGACTCCCATTTAGAAGCTTGTGAGGAGAGATTGCCATCTTTGCTTATTCTATTTGGAAGTGGGTGAGCTTTGTCAAAGTAAAGGAGAACTCTTGATGGACCCTGGGAGGGACTTGCACAACACCAAGGCTCAGGTTGTATTTGTTCCTTTTGTTACCTATTAATGCAAATGAGTCCATTCTTCTCAATAACTTGTTATTTATGAGTTGTTTCATGTACTCCTTGGTCTATGTGTTAAATATGTTTATATGAGATTATCAAGTGCTATTTAATCGTTTGATTGTTAGTGTATGCAGGTTTCAAAGTGAAGGAGGAGCTCATCCGGATCAGCGGAGCTGGACTGCTACAACAGCGTTGGATTACAGGTAGGATCTAAACACTTGATTTCCCATATAGTAAATGCATGTTTAGAGAAGGATTGCTCTTGTTTGTCTTGTTTGTCACTAGAGAGTCTTAGGCTCCTAGGGAGGTTGGTTGTGTCCGCACAATCGACTCTTTCCGCCTGACAAATTGGTGACTCCACTGGGGACTCCATTGATGTGAAAAGTCTTTTCCTTTGTATGAACTTTGCTCTGAGAAAATTGGTTTATTTTTCTGGTTTTTGGCTCTGTGACTTTGTCTTTGGGTGGGTTAGCTTAGGGTTAGATTCATTTTGGTTTTTCTTGAATTTTCCAGTAGGACGCACCCTCTGAGTATTGCACAGTGCATCCTTGGACGCACTGTCGCTGTGTGCACAGAGCGGGCCCACACCTGTTCTAACGGGTCGCCTGCGTCCCCTGCTAAAATTTGAGAAAATTCCATTTTTTGCATTTTTGCTCTTAGATTTTGCTTTTTCTTAGTTTTTACTGCCCAGATTCATTAGTCCCTTGTCAAAGATCTTCACCTGAACTTGTTTCGATAGCATTGAGTGTTTTAGTGGATTTCATGGAAGTTTAAGCCCTAAGGTTTGATTTTTGAGTAGGTCTTGTAGTGACTTTGGCGGTAGAAGTTGTCAAGCCTTAGATCTCTCTGGTTTTGTCAGCATTCTTAGAAGTCAGACCTGTCATAAAGTCTACCTGTGAGAGAAACTTACCATTGAGTTGTTTCTTTGGGCAAATTTCGAAGTGCTCGTTGATTGAGTCTTGAATTCCATTTTACAAAAAGAACAAAAAGATTTGAGTTTTGTTTTGACTAGTCTTTTGATTCTGCATTAGCTGGTCCTTGATTTGATTTTGGTCAAGTAAAACAACCTAGAATCATCTTTGTGAGCTTTTGCCTTGTTAGGTTTGCCTAGAGTAATTTCCTTTTTTGATTTGCTTATGAGTCAAGTTTTCATAGATTTTATAACTTTTGAGATTGATTTTCGTTAAGATAGGTTTATATGCTTTATTAAAAAGAGAAAATACAAAAACATCTCCTTTGAAAATTTTTGTTTCAAGTAGCTTTGAAAAGTTTTGAAAGAAAAAGAGTTTTCGTGCATGTAAGGAGTGGTCATGTTTGTATGCTTGAAAAGATAAAGAGAATTGTTTCTTTGATTGTCTTTTCTAAGAAAATGGTTTTCTATAAAATTTGCATCTCTCAACTCTCTTAGTTAAGAATTTCATTGAAAAAGGAAAGTAGCGTAAATCATCTTAGGTGCATCTTTGTAGTGGTTTGAGTCGAGTCTACACACCATTGGTTTCACTTCCGCTACCTTTTGTCTTTAAGAAAAAACCATAAAATTAACGCTTAAAGTAAAATCGACGTAGTAACTTTTATTTACTAGGGCTCTGAAACACCAATTTAGATCAGGCTAGTGTCTTGGAGTAGGTGAGTAATTAACTCTCCAAGACAACAAAACCAAACAAGTAGCTTATCTTGTGATAGAATAAATCCAATTGTCTCATTTGTACTCTGGGAAAGCTCCTCTTAAAGGAGAAGCACGAGCTCGTGTCCGAACCAGTGAGGGGATCAATCCCCCCTCGTTGGGAACGACGCCAGACACGCACGTATTACAAACGGTAAACCTCGGATTAACCATTGTCGAGGAGCCAGGGGTCACTTGTCGGTAAACCTTGGATTATTGTCAAGGAGCCGGCAAGGGGATTGAGCTTGCTACTCTGCCCTTGCGTGCTGTCGGAGTTTAGACTGTTCCCCCAGGTGCATTTGTTGCGGTTGGTAACCTTAGTGACCATTATCTTTAGGATTCTACCGAGGTGACGGTGGAGGGAAGATCCCACTGTACCTAGAGCAGACGTCGGCTAGACTCACTTGGATTTTCTGGGGGGTTCACTTCACTCGAGACGGTTAAAGTGGAGGAACTTGGTCCAGTCTATTCATTAAGCAGGTTGCCGGGGTAACTGTTCCACCCGCCACTTCTGTACTAAATCCAACGATGTTGGGCTTCATCACCAACTAGCGCTTTCGGTCTGGAAGGCTACGGTTTGTGCTTGGTTTGACACCCTAGATTCTTTAGGCATGTGATTCAAATTTGTTTGGTTCTTTAGAGACTTTAGGTGGTTTGATTTGAAATTTTATTTTGTTTTTGTGTGTAGTAGTTAAAAGTTTTTAGCTGTGGCGGAATTACCGAGACAGTCCCGTAGACTTCGGGGCCAGTCTCCTGAAGTTGTTTCTGTGGCCGAATTGTTGAGAAGATCCCGTAGACTTAGGGGATCACCTCCTCGAGACGACCCGGGTAATCTAGAAGGTTTAAAGGTCCTTGTAAATCCTCCTAGTGGCAGTAGAGTAGGTTCACCTGAAGAAGGAGAATCTTCCTTGGTAGTCCATTCAGATTACCAAGGCTTAGCGACAGGTTATAATCCCGAAGCTGTTACAGTTTCTGAGCTTGTTGGTAGTTTTTCGTCTGCTAGTGATACAGGCGAAGGACCTGAAATATCTGAACCTGTTACTCCGACTTCTAGTGTTCCAGATTCACCAAGAGTAGAACGAGTTATCACCGAAAATCTTCCTACTGGTCTGATTGCTATTGAAGAACTTGCTCC
This sequence comes from Pinus tabuliformis, assembly GCA_031772625.1. Taxonomy (NCBI): domain Eukaryota; kingdom Viridiplantae; phylum Streptophyta; class Pinopsida; order Pinales; family Pinaceae; genus Pinus; species Pinus tabuliformis. The sequence continues at coordinate 220,804,054 of CM062811.1, read as the reverse complement.
AGAGGAAGAAATAGGCGTCTCTAACCTTGAAGATCAACTTACTATTGATCTAAGAGAGCGTGAATCTATCTTTTACAGTCCTCCTAGAAGTACTACTTGGTACCTTTCGTTAACCAATTATTTAGACAACTTTGGGGTAGGTTTTTCTACACCTCGTACTCCTTTTCCACCTGGAGGTATTCATACTCCTGTCAATATGCCTGGTCCGTCGTCCGTGTTTACTCAAAGTCCTGAATCTTTTTTACATGGCGGTCCTTCTGTTCCCACTGGGTATCAATCTCTTTCTGGTACTTTTGCGGGGGCATCTCCTCAACCCATTGATCATGGGTTATTAGCTGGAAACAGTGGTAATGTACCATTGGGTGTAGGTGACATTTACATGATGTCAGGTTTAGTTCCCGTGTCCCAACCTCAAGGTGGCCAATTACCGCCTGGGGGGCAGCCTCAGTTAACGCCTGGGGGGCAACCCCAAGGTACACCATTCGTGTCTGGGGGGCCACCTCAAGGACAGTATGTACCCATGGTGCAATACATGCCTCAAGGTCAACCCCAGCCTCAATATGTACCCCAGGGTCAACCCCAGTATCAATATCAACCTCAAGGATGGCAACCTCAAGGATGGCAACCCCAAGGGTATCAACCTCAAGGGTATCAACCTCAAGGTCAAGGTCAACCCCAGTATCCGTATTTACCTCAAGGTTATCAACCTCAAGGTCAATACTCATGTCAAGGTTATCAACCACCTCAAGGTCAATCATATGGTCAAGGTATGGGAACTGCACCTTACAATTATCAATCCTATCCTCAATCCGGTTATGGATCTCAGTATCCTCAACCTGTTACGGGTCAATACCCTGGAATGTTAGTGTGGGATCCATCACAGGGTCAACAGGTGTTGCAACCAAGTATACAGTTGGTACCTCAAGCTGGACAACCCGTAGTTTCTGGTCTACCCCAGCAACCGCAACTTGTCCAGTCAAATGTTCAAACTTCTGTAACTTCGGTAGTTACTCAGCCGCCAATTGCACCTAGTACTCCATCTCAAACGGTTGCTGCAACTACCGCCACATCTACCATACTTACTTCTGGAGTATCGACGGCTCCGGTTTCTACTGTCTCTGTAACCACTCCTCAGACATCTTTACCGTTGTCTGGATCTACGATTCAAACCACGGTCCAGATGCCTGCAGGTCAGCCTGGTATAAGTACGATTGTCACTACTCAACCTCAATTTGTTCACCAACCGTACCAGGGACAGTACCAACCTGGGCAAGCTGTCCAACAACCGGTTTACCAGTATCAACCGTATCCTGGGTACACTTATCAACAACCTCAACAACCCCAGTACGGTCCGGTTAATCCTGGTTTTCCAGGAGGATATAATATCCCAAATGCGACTCTTGTTCCTAGTTATCCTGGATATCCTCCTCCTGGAGCTGGTATTGTGACCCAGAGTTTTAGAGATCCTAACCGGCAGTTACCGTTTATCGCAACTTTGGATTTACCAGACTTGACGCGCCTAATGAACGATCCAATTCAATATCTTCAGTTCTGGCCGCCAATGCCAAATAAGTTGCCCAGTGATATACCCAAGTTCGAAGGTAAGTCTGGAGAGGATCCGTCCAATCATGTCATGACTTACCACCTCTGGTGTGCTTCAACTTCTATCTCGGATGATTCGATCCGTTTACGTCTTTTCCAGCGTACATTCATTGGTCTCGCGGCCAAGTGGTACATTGAGTTACCACAGGCCTCTTTTTACAATTTTAGCCAGTTAGCTACCTCGTTCTTAACTCACTTTCAGTTGCCGGTCAGATACGATAACGGCACGGAGTTATTAACTTCACTAAAACAATCAACGTCCACGTATATTTCTGATCACATTCATGAGTGGAGACGTCGAAGAAGGCTAGTGAAAGTTTTTATCCCGGACCAAATCTTAGCTGAATGGTTTGTTAAATCATTATTACCGAAGATTACTGAAGATGTAGCTAAGGCCGGAGTAGTTACTGAGGAGCAAGTCATTGCTCAGGCGCAATACCTTGACTTAGTTTACACTCAGTCGGGTACGTTACACGAGAAGATTCCGGATCTTCCAAAGTCGAATCAAATCGCTGCTGCTCCTTCGGGATCTCATGCCGCTGATGGTATGATTGGTATCGTGAATACAAAGAGCAAGAAGAAGTCTTCCAAGGCTTCAACTACTCCTATTATCACTTTGCCTGATTCCCCGACAAGAGAGTCTTCTCCTGAACTTACCGCCGATATTCACGCTGTAGAGTCATCTACGGCCAAATAAAAAAACGGCGGAAAGAAGAAAGGAAAGAAGAAGGCTAAAGCAGACAAGGCTCCGAAGGAGAAAACAGAAAAGTCGGAAACCAATGACGAAAAGCGCAAACCTCGATATCCTTGTCTTATTTGTGAAGAGGATCATTTTACGAGAGATTGCCCTCATCGGGCCGAGGTTGTGAAAATAGTCAAAGGTTCTCCCACTCCTGCTGTGTTAAAAAATCCATTTCCGGAGCAGGAGAATAAGATGATAGGTTCTTCCTCGAATGCCAGTGAAGAACCCATTTTAATGATGTCTCATGTGAGGATTGTGACTCGATCGCAAGATTATGGTAGTAAGAATCCTGTTGATGGTAAGGAAGTAGAATCTTCTCACTCTAACCCATCAACCTCAGCTCCTGGTTCCAATCCACTACAGATCGAGAAACCTAACCTGGACTTAGTAATCAAACCGCCCGCCAAGGGTGTACTTCGAAGGTCTGCTTTCAATCCACATGCGAGAGCAGCCCAGAATTACAACATTGTTGAGGACTTAGCTGTTTCACCCTCAGCAATGTCGGCGTTAGAAGTGCTGCAATCATGCCCAGCACAACGAAAATTACTTTTGTCGGCTATCGGAGCTGTTGATGTTCAGGACCCGAATCTAATAATCTTCGATCTAGAAAATAGTACACCACGAATCCCCCATCAAATGGCTTTCCAAATCCCAGTGATAGTAAAAAACAAGCCTATTCATCGGACTGTGATTGATGAGGGAGCTTCTACGTGTATTATGTCGATTCAATGTTGGAGATCTCTTGGTTCTCCTTCGTTGAACCAATCCCCCACCATCCTTAAGGCCTTTGATGGCTGTGGGTTCCGTCCGTTTGGTATTCTACAGGAATTGCCTATAGGGGTAGAAGGTAAAACTGTTAATCTGGATGTGGAAGTGGTTGATGCCCCTCTAGACTACAACCTTCTTTTGGGTCGAAGTTGGTCATATGCTATGACAGCGGTCGTTTCATCGGTCTTCAGAGTAATTAAGTTTCCACATAACGGTAAGATCGTGACTATTGATCAGCTGACATACTTTTCATCCGACCCAGCCTCTTCAGAGAGTATCCAGCATGTCGGTAAGACGACAATCCCTTATAGGGACGTTGGCGTAGGTTTAGTTAAAGATTCCGGTTTACTGGGAACTTTTCCTCTCCCTCCACTCAGCGTAGATCCTTCATTTGCATCAATTCATATGATTACATCAGAAAACATTATTTATGATGATCCTTGGATTGTCCCATCTGAATCTGAGATAGAGTCATTCGGTAATGCTATGCCTTTGAGTCCATATGAAATTGCTTATGAAGCTGTCATGTCTTTTACCGACTCGCGTTCAACCGAGATCGACCAAATGAATGTGGTCAGTGAAGAATCACTTTTCACCTCAACCTTAGAACGGATAGCATTTCCCGAAGTCGTGTCATCTGACGAACAACTTCGCGAAATCCTAAGTGTAGACGATCTACCATGGGAAGATCTCCATCACAGATCTTCATTTTTACCTAAGGATGATGCATTTGAAAATGATTTTTCATCTATCTTTACCGCTGAATATGTCAAAGACGCTCAAGATCCAACGAAACATTCTGATTCAGAGTTGAATTTAGGGAATATTTCTCGCACTATTCCCGTTGATATTTCAGTGAAGCCCGGAATTGAGGAGAACATTCATATAGGTGCCACATGTACAGAAGATGAAATCCAAACTTACAAGGCCCTATTCCAAGAATTCCACGATGTGTTTGCCTGGTCTTACGAGGAAATGCCGGGAATCGATCCTGCTATTGTTGTTCATGAAATAAAAACCTACCCAGATGCTAAACCCGTTCGGCAACGGTTGCGTCAGATTCACCCTCGAAAAGCGGCTGCCATTAAAGCAGAAGTCGAAAAGCTGTTGAAAGCAGGTTTCATTTATCCGATCCCGTTAACGGATTGGGTATCGAATATTGTTCCGGTCAACAAGAAACAAGGAACAATAAGAATCTGTATCGACTATAGGGATATCAATCGAGCTTGTCCAAAAGACAACTATCCTACGCCTTATATCGATGAAATTATTGATGATTGTGCCGGAAGTGAAATGTTTTCCTTTAGGGATGGTTTTTCGGGCTATAATCAAATCAATATTCTACCTGCCGATCAACCAAAAACGGCATTCATTTGTCCATGCGAGACATTTGCTTATTGCAAATTACCCTTTGGGCTTCAGAATGTCGGGGCCACTTTTCAACGGGCGATGTCTTACGCATTTCATGACATCAAGCACATTGTGCAACCGTATCTCGATGATTTGCCTGCTCATTCATTACATCGAGTTGATCACCTTGTCCACTTACGAGCAATCTTTATGAGGTGTAGGAATTATCGAATTCGGTTGAATCCCCACAAGTGTGTTTTCTGTATAGAAACAGGTCGATTGCTGGGATTTGTTGTTTCAAAAGCCGGCATTCGCGTCGATCCCTTGAAGGTCGAAGCTATCATCAAATTGCCTCCTCCTTCGAGTTTGCGCCAACTCCAAAGTTTGCAAGGGAAAGCGAACTTTTTACGCCGATTCATCCCAAACTACGCTGAGGTCACTAAAGGTTTTACACGGTTGTTGAAACAGAACGCTCAATTCTTTTGGGACGAGATTTCCCAACAATCTTTTGATGCACTTAAACACGCATTGACCCATGCACCGTTGTTGCATCCTCCCAACTACAACTAGGACTACTTCTTATACCTCGCAGCTTCGCATTCCACCATTGGAATGGTGTTAGTTCAAGAAGATGAATTCGGAGCGGAACATGTGATATATTATCTCAGTCGGACCTTAAATCCCACTGAGCTAAAATATTCGCATGTGGAGAAATTGGCCCTGGCAGCCGTTCAAGCTGTCCAGCGTCTTCGTCACTACATTCTTCTCCGTAAAACTATAGTTATTTCAGATTGCAACCCTATGATTTACATTTTGACAAAACAATTGCTAGGGGGCAAGTACTCTAAATGGATTGTTTTCCTGCAAGAGTTCGACTTGGAATTCGAGAAGTCCAAGTCTAAGAAATCCTTGGTTTTTGCGGAATTGATGTGTGATTTCCCTCGTGCTGACACAGAGACTGTGGCAGAGGAGTCCATTGCGGACGAATCTTTGTTTCTTAGCAGTACGTTAGATCCGTGGTACGGGGATATAATCATCTATCTCCAAACCCAAACCTTTCGGCCTGAAACTTCAAAGGCGGAACGTCGAAAAATTCGGTTTCAATCCCAGCAATACAAAATTATTGGAGATACACTTTATCGCCGGGGGGCAGACTTAATTTTTCGGCGTTGTTTAACTCACGAAGAGGCTGAGAGGGTTTTGAATGATTGTCACTCTGGAGCATGTGGCGGTCATATGTCTGGGTATGCCACAGCTCAGAAGGTGTTGCGCGCTGGTTACTTCTGGCCATCTATGTTTAAAGATTGTATCATTGCAGTCCGGAAGTGCCACAACTGCCAAGTGTTTGATCGAAAGATGCGCGCACCACCTGCTCCTCTCCACCCTATAATTTCCGTTGGTCCATTCGCCAAATGGGGTATCGAATGTTATTACTTGTAACCCTCACTCGGCCGGGGGGCATGCGTATATCATCCTCGCGGTTGATTATTTCACTAAATGGGCCGAGGCGATGCCTACATTCGACGCAAGCGGCAAAACAGCTGCAGTTTTCGTATTCAATCATATTATAACTAGGTTTGGTGTCCCACAAGCAATCATTACTGACCATGGGAGCCATTTTCGAAACATCATGATGACTGAACTTACAAGCCAGCTTGGTTTGCGCCACGATAGCTCTACTCCTTATTATCCGCAAGCCAACGGTTTGGTTGAGACTATCAACAAAGTTCTGGTTATCATGATCCGACGAACCATTGGTATTCATCGGTCGAATTGGCACAACATGTTATTTTCAGCGCTATGGGCATACCGAACCTCAGTGAAAACTTCAACAGGGTTCACTCCTTTCCAGCTAGTTTATGGCTTGGAAGCTGTGTTACCCATTGAATGCGAAATCCCATCACTTCAAATGGCTGTCGAATTACTTCCAGCTACTTCCGAAGAGGAGAAACGTTTATTGTACTTAGCTAAATTAGGTGAGACTCGACGTGACGCTGCATTGGCAATCGAGACTCACGCGAAGCGAATGAAAGCTCAGTATGATAGAAATGTGACCCCTCGAAGTTTTTCGGAGGGAGACCTAGTGCTATTATATGATCAAGCTAACGATAAGCTAGGTGCTGGAAAATTCGTTCCTATGTGGCATGGACCCTACATTGTAAAGCGAAAGCTAGCAAAAGGGGCTTATGAGCTGGTAGATTTTGATGGGGACTCTTTGGGTAAACCCAGAAATGGACTTTACCTAAAGAGGTATTATGCTTAAATGGTGGGTATGGAGAATTTTTAGTTAGGTTAGGTTTCCTTTCTAGCTAGTATGTTTGTTAGTTAGTCAGTGTGCTTAGCTTAGAGAGTGTGTTTTTCGTCGTTATTCTGGCTTATCTTGGTTTTACTCTTGATATTGCAGATGTCGACGCCTCTCCAAACATACATTGGATTTGCTGATGGTGCTTGTCGTAGTACACGGAATATCTCTTCCGCAGCTTGGGTTATCTATTCACCCTCTGACGAGTTAGTTTCTATGCATGGGGTAAGCCTCGGTCAAACAACGAAAAACATTGCAGAATACAGTGCAGTGGTTGAATTATTATCCGAATCTATTTCATTTGGAATTCGACGTTTGATAGTGAGGTTAGATTCTGAACTTGTTGTATTACAGCTTAATAGAGTTTATGCCATTAGAAATCCTGTGTTATTAAGGTTGTTTTTGAGAGTGCGTCTCTTGGAACGTGAATTTGATTACATTGAATATCAGCATATTCCAAGGTCTTTAAATACATTAGCAGATGCAATTGCTTCTCGAGTGTTGGACAGACATTTACGATAATCATGCAAGTAAATTTAAAAACATTTCATCACATATGTTAAACAAGATAAGCCGGTAATAGTGATATATATATAGATAAGAGTGTGTCAAAAAATATACATCGTCTTCGATCATAGGTTGAAAAACACCTTATGATCGGTAAAAATGATAAGGTACAAAAAGTCAAAAATGTCACATGTGTCTACAAAGTGACTAGCCAATCACTGGTGATGCTCCCTATACGACACCACTGCACGGGCTACCTTACACAAAAATCTCCTAAACGGTCCAGGGACTGCAACTACATAGCGCTGAAGTTTGATAGGAATATCATCTATGGTAGTCTCAGGCATATCCGCCGTCAGACGCTCTAGATCCTGCTCCAACGCAGCTAGTGACTCTGCAGCCGCGTCCTGTGGGGCCGGTACCAGTGCAACTGGATGTCTCCTCTCAAAAGGCCGGAGGTTGGCTGGGCGCTGTGGACCAACATCTGCATTTTGAAAATTTTACTGTCAGTTTTGAGACGATATATATAAAAAACAAAAAAAAATACATAATTTGAAAACTTGTGAAAAATAAAGTACCTCTGTCATCCCATTGTTCTCCCTGTGGAAGAACCATGTCCGGATCACCTCGAAAATCCACTCCGGCATACGGAAAGTCCTGGATCGAAAAAACCTGGTCCTCTAACCAGTGAAAATAACTATCAGAGAATCGAACAATCGCCGCGCCCTCGTCAGGATGCCGGGCCATCACCGCAACCCATCGTACCAGCTTTGGCTCCCGAGGACCCAAGATATCAACAGTGAGTTGCTGAGGGATCAGCATCGGAACTCTCTCTAAGGCAAAACTCACGACTAGAGGCCCATATCCAAAGGTCTTCAGTCGTCCGTTCTTTGCCCTAGTCAGTTGGCTCTTCATGTTAGCTGACACAGCATCACACCAGTTGAAAATGGTGCCTTGGTAACAGTCAATCGCCATTCGCATTTGGGACCCAGAGGCAATATGTAAAGCGGCTGCACCGCAAATTCTGGTAACCGTGAAAGCTATAACTTTGAGTTCACGCAGAGAGATGTGTTTGATTTCCACGCCTTTCGCATGGTGTGCATTAGGTGTGCACCAATCTGCCCGGAGACTAGCAAGGGATTGGCCACCCGGCCTAGTCCCGGCTAGATTAAGTTGCTCGCCTCTATTTGGCAAGCCAGTGAGAAAGTATACATCAGAGGGCTCTATCTCGAGCTGATGCCCTCCGATGTAAAAGCATTGCTCTTGAACGTTCCATCTCTCAACCAGCCATTCCAAGAATCTCACCTGAGCCCTCATGCCAGGTATGGCCCAGTATTTATATAGCCCGCATGCTTTTAGGGCATCAATGGAAGGTTGATGTTCAATTGCAGCTAAATCAACATCTTCGTGCTCTCTTTCTCTCCAATCCAACATGGTGAGTGCCCTACACACCAAGAAACAATGATTAGAATTGATTTGGGGAAATTTGAATGGTTATTTGTGGGGATTGGGGTTTCAAATTCCGCCTTTCACGGAGGACGCACCCCGCGTTTAGAACACAGGGCGTCGGGACGCAGCTGGCCTGAAGGTGGGCTGCATCCCCCGACCTTTTTCCTGTGTAGGAAAAAGTCGGGGGACGCAGGTCACCCGAAGGGCACCTGCGTCCACCGCAGAGCGCATTTTGAAACCCAAAACCCCCCAAAAATCAAAACTAAAACCTAAAACACAATTTTAATTGGATGAAATTGAAGAGTAGGATGTTGTAAAATACCTGGAAGAGACGGCGTTCGATTCTGACGGTCGGATTTTCCGCAGCGACCACGGGAAGTTTCTTGCCAAAAACCCTTTTTCCAACCTCAACAGTAAAATGGTAAAAATGACATGGTAAAAAGTCTTTTTATAGGTTTTTTGGATGAATTTGTTCATTTTTCACCATGGAAGGATGTTTTTCGATGTATTTTTGCCTATCTTAAACAGGTATGAGTAATGTGTCGTTTTTGTGCAGGACAAAGGGATTTAGAGGGAAAATTGTCATTTTTCACGAACCAAAATATCAGAGTCATCTTTTAAGCCCTTTTCTGACTCCTAAAAAATGAAAATATTGCCGAGCGTTTCTTTTACACTCGCTAAAACGGAATTAAAAGACGGTCCCCTTATAGCTCTTTTCTGACCGTAAAATCAAGAAAAGATTGCCGGGTTTTTGTCGTTTCAAACTCGATACGGAAATAAAACGACGTGTCCTTGATCGCTTTTTACTTTTCAGGTCAGTGGCACTAATTATGAAAGTACTCCTTGGTCGCAAGATCAAGCGGTTCCCCCAGGTATTATTTTATACTTTTTCGGGCTTGAGGGACACAAATCTACGAAAAAGTTCAACTTGGAGTCTTCTTAAGTTTTTCAGACTCTCTAAAATTGAAAAACGCCGAGTCTCTCCTATACTGGGCTCGTTAAACATTTCACAGTAAAGGACCTGTTCAATTACAAACAGGAACGAACCACTCCTTCCTAGGGTTCGAATCAAAACTAGGTTGGACTCATCCGAAGGATGAGCTTATAATCAAGCATATGTTATCCTCCTCAAGCTTGTTAAAAATAAAGAGGTACTTGCCAGAAATGGTGGGGGAAAAGAGAGAAGAATGAGCCTATTTGTTACCTTTTGTCTCAGAAGAAACTTTATTACCACTCTTGAACACGACACTTTTTATTCACCTGGGTTGGGAAATCCTTTACCTCACAGTTGATTAAACCACTTTGAAAGTCTTCAGCCAGGTTCCGGGGATTAACTTTGAGTCGTTTATCACCAAGCCATCTGTTGTGTCGTTATGTGTTCAAGAGGTCTGCAAGCAAAAATTTCATCTGCAAAATACTTGACATCCATTTGACCATCCCTGAGTCAGTCCTTACAGCAACATTTCTTCAAACTTGAACAATAATTTCGTGTTGCGGGCTTGCCTGCAACGGGTCGCTTTCTATCGACATCAGCACATTATCTAGAGAGATGACTTAGAAATCGTCAGTACCTTGAAGTCTGCATGCATCAATGGCAGGTTTCTCGCCTTTGACGTCAGTTTACATCATTGACTTTCGATCGAAGGATTCCGTGAAATGTTCGACATCAACTCATTCATTCACATCTCATGGATTGTACTGGGTACTTTGAGAACCATTGACCTTACTGGTGGTCTCTCTCACGCTTGTTAACAGTTTACATCATCGACTGGTAATCAAGTGGTTTCTACCATGTTCGACATCAACTCATTTATTCGCATGGCTAGAATCGTACCAATTCGGGAAGTAGAAATGAAGACCCTGGATCTAGTTTCCACCATCCAGGCTGCGAGGAGTTTTGTATTCATTATCTAAGTAGACTAATCATAAACAGATGGCTGTGCCCATACTGTGTCTACAAAAGTCTATGATTATGATGTACTGCAAGATCATTCCTGTATCAGAGTAGTTAGTCTGTTAGTCAAAGTTTTAATCTGAGTATGGGAATGCCTACCTCAGTGATGATATAATCTTATACATGTATTTTGTGTTGAAAATTGCAGGTTTTGACCGGGCTCTCCACGAGATAATCCTTGAAATGATAAAGCGCTTCACCCTTCCTAGATAATACAAAACCCTAATCTATTTCAGGCTTCGCACTTTAGGGGGCAATCTGTTACACTAAAAAATGTCACCATGACTATTTACAGTTAGTATGGCTCTATCAACAGTCATGCTATCCTCTTGGGCGAGTCTTATGCCTCTGCTCTCCATGTCAAACTCCAAAAAAGAGAGAAAAGTCTTTATAAATGTATTTATCTCTGGGGACGCAGGTTCTCTCAACCTTACCTGCGGGGACGCACCCAATGTTCAGAAAAGCTGCGTCTTTGGACGCTCTGTATGTAAAGGGACAGGTGCGTCCCCCTGTAAAGGTTAAAATGCACACGTTTCATCTTTAAAAAGTCACTTGTGGTCATTTCTAGAGCATTCTAGAAGGTTGTTCGACGTGTATTGAGCGCCTCCAGATGGTTCATGCACTCCTACCAAAGAGGAACTTATCCCATCAATAAGGGAGCTATCCCATCCAAAGAGGGGATTATCCCATTGATGGTGGACCTGATTAACTTCCTCTTGAGCACTATAAATACAGGCATTGGGCCAGAAGGAAGAGAGGTTGAAAGCTATACATTTCTAAGGGTAAATGCTGCAGGAATTAGGACTCCCATTTAGAAGCTTGTGAGGAGAGATTGCCATCTTTGCTTATTCTATTTGGAAGTGGGTGAGCTTTGTCAAAGTAAAGGAGAACTCTTGATGGACCCTGGGAGGGACTTGCACAACACCAAGGCTCAGGTTGTATTTGTTCCTTTTGTTACCTATTAATGCAAATGAGTCCATTCTTCTCAATAACTTGTTATTTATGAGTTGTTTCATGTACTCCTTGGTCTATGTGTTAAATATGTTTTATTCTATGAGATTATCAAGTGCTATTTAATCGTTTGATTGTTAGTGTATGCAGGTTTCAAAGTGAAGGAGGAGCTCATCCGGATCAGCGGAGCTGGACTGCTACAACAGCGTTGGATTACAAGTAGGATCTAAACACTTGATTTCCCATATAGTAAATGCATGTTTAGAGAAGGATTTCTCTTGTTTGTCTTGTTTGTCACTAGAGAGTCTTAGGCTCCTAGGGAGGTTGGTTGTGTCCGCACAATCGACTCTTTCTGCCTGACAGCAAGACATTACTAAGACTCAAACAACTGTGGGAAGACAAACTCTTTGACATCTGGCAATGATCAACAGTGGCAAACGGATGCCAATCTTGGTAGTCTGTTATGGTATCTGCGTGCTCAATGGTGAAATCTTGCTGAAAGTGCACTCTTGCCTCCGTTGCATCTGGATACACTAATTTGGCACCTATGTCCAACTCGTCTAATAACATGCACATCATAGTCTTGAGTGCAGCTGGACTAGCAACATACTTATGCATAGTGTCTATGTTGATCTCCAAGTCTGTGCTAGTGGCTACACACATCAACTCATCAAAGTACATGTCCATCACCAATCAGACTTGGTTCTTTATCTTCACCTTGGTGAGTGTGCCAATGGATGGGATTGCGTGCATACACACAATGACATTCATGCTTCTGAACACCTGTGCATGTGAAGCCTGCAAACTAGTGATGAGCTACAAGAGTTCCTCATAGTTCCGGATCTAAATCTAGATGTGTGCCTTCAACTCTACTGCCTTGGGCTTCACCATATTTGGTAAGAACAATGGAGCTCCTTTGTACCTCATTGTCCATGTTTGATTGCGATCGATAGCAGTGTGAAGATTTGACAAGATGTGTGGTCTCCTAGCACAGCGCTGCTACCAACCTTTGAGATGCACAACTGACTTATTCATGGTGACGAATCTGGAATACAACATCCTCATGACTACTTCATCCAGTATCACTCTCCTAAACTTTTCTCTGGTGGATGTTGTAACCTGTTCTCCTCCTTGTTTGGCTACTTGTAACTCCTTAGCCATGTGCTCATTCTCTGCTATAAATAATCGAACACTCGAGCTGGTGTCTTCGGCATATGCTCTTCTAGCATCAGCCAATGCTACTGGATTCTTTCACACATCATATACGATCACTCGTTCTTCAAACTACGCGGGAGATATGTAGACATTTTAAGTGGCCACTCTGTGCAACTGCAAAACTCTGTGCTGTGACTTGTCAAAAGATATGTTGTGAATCTCCACTTCTGGATTGTCTTCAAGAATCTTTGTGTCTCCTTGACCATTTGGGACTTTCTCTGCTTTTGAATCTAGTGAATCTGGTGGGGTGACCTCTTGGTTTTGAGGCATGAGGTCAATATCTTGATCTGAATTTGGCTGGACCATTTCCATGTCCATGTTCTCTAACATTTGTTCAATCTCTTAAGCTAAGTCCTACTCCTGCAACTACTCAGCCTGTCTGCTCTGTGCCAGCTGCTCAGATGAATCTATCACCTATATGGGCACAATTTCATCAATATTTTCATCTTGTGCCTCTTGTTATATCTATCTCTATTGTGCTTCCTTCTCTCTTCTAGATAGCTCATGTTCTTCCCGGAGTTGCTGCTTCAACTCGTGCAACTTCTGGAAGAAAAGGAGTTGTAGGAAATTGAAGCAGGAGTTCCTAGAAGTGCGTAATAGAAAAGCAGTTGTTGCTTCAACTTCTGCAACTCATTTTATATTGCGCACTGCAACTCCATTTTCTGTTTGTGTGGCGATAGTGACTAACTCAGTAGTAGTGCTATGAGATTCCCTATTTGTAGTCTCTTTCAATTTCCGACGTAACTGGTTAACCATCTTTTGGAGATTTATGTATTTCTTTCTCAGCTTCCTTAACTTTTTTTTGGCTACTCACTTCTTTTGAGGAGCATCCTTTGTAGAAACAGGTTTATCAATACCCTCTAATCTAAAGGTTCCTGGTGCTCGTCTTGGCTATGTTCCAATATAACCGTGTCACTTGACTAGTTATCAGATTCATGCATTATTTCTGTCTCCATTCCTCTTCCCGATGTACAGCCTCTAGGGAAGGAAAAAATTTTGTGTGACCAAAATCTCCCGAGGATTGAGTTTTGTTCAATTCTATTCAAGTGATCCTCTAGGTTGCATATATGCATTTAAATTTGCAAGAACCTCGGCCATCCCTTCCTCAAAGTCCTACAAGAAATTATCTTGGGGACTCATAGGTGGTGTTTGAGGAGGCCCTGCTTCATTTCTAGTTCATCATCATTTTGAAAATAATGTTTTGCTTCCCTTTGTTCTAGGTCAGAATTGCATTCTTCCTCGGGTTTTGATTCAGAATTAGGTTCTTCCTCCTATTCTGTTTCAGAATTGGGTTCCTTCTCGTGTTCATGTTCAGAGTTGGGTTCCTCCTCATGTTCCTATTTAGAATTAGGTTCCTCCTCCTATTCCTATTCAGAATTAGGTTCTTCCTCTTGTTCTGCTTTGGAATTACCTTCTTCCTTTGGTTCTGGTTCAGAGTCCTACATAGTAATTGGACTAGATGGTTATGTCGGTCGTTCGACGCTGCCCTGAGGATATATGAAAGTCCTCTGAACTGGGTTTAACCTCATTGAACATATACGCTTATGGGGTCCTATTGTTGTATGAGTAGTTAATTTCCTCTTTGGAATAGGGTTTTTTTGTTCAATTTCCACGGTTGCAGGGGTTTGGACTACAGGTTTTGTCCCTATCTCTAGTGGTGCTATAAAATTATCCCAAATTAAATTTTTCTAGGCAAGGCTATGACTAACAATTAGTCTGATCAAACCATGGTGAATAACGACAGTCTCAAGATGTGTAGCCCATATTATTCTATTTGTTGTGTCATGCAATAATGAATTTAAGAAAAATGGTAAATTGACAGTAAGCTTCTTCTTTAAAATGGCTAAGAATTTAAGTTGTCATGGTTTTACCACATCCCATCGACCATCACAGGTGATGTAATTCTGGACGACACTTGCCAATTCACACCATGGTTCTTCCAGAGAGGACGGTTTAATGCCCTTGCCTTTTTGTGTTAATTCCTTGCCTACATCTTTGAAAATGTCCACCATGTCATGCAACATTATGTGATTTTTAGGCCATTACTACAACTTCTGTTGGCAGCCCGGAAACTTCAACTATCATAGCCTTTGATACTATTACTCTTACACCTTTTACTGTGGACTTTCCATCTTGTAATTGTTGTAAAAACTTGATAGTGATTTATTCGCTAGGGGCCTGAAGTCTGGTGAAATATGATATCCATCTTGCATGCACCAGAATTTCCCTGGCTCTGGTATAAATCTCCAGCACAAAGGGTTCTTAGTGAACTGATTTTCCACCCATAATGCTTGAATTCTTCCAATATTCGCCCTACAATTTCAAGGATTAACGTAGTAGAAAAGAAATAGTAGAGAAAAGAAATTGCTTTGATGAAGTAGAACAACAAGTAGATGTAACAACTAAATTCTATAATGTTAAGCAGAATTTCCATGAGAATTAATAATATTAATTCGAGAACCATCATACTTCCACATGTCATTTGATCATGGGATATCACAACAACATATTAAGTCAAATAAGCAGAATAAATATAGCGCATGCAAAGGCATAATGGAAATCCTTCCCCCTCCTTAAAAGAGAGATCGCCTACGACTGAGTAGACAGGGAAAGTGTCGTTCTGACGGTAAGGCAAGGGAATGAATAGTATGGCAGTAAATGAAGTAGAGCACGCATATCAATGATAGGATGACAAGAGGTATGGTTATAATGAGAGTGGAGTGTGTAACGATAGTTATGAATAATAGATAAGATGCTTTGGATTGATGATAAGTTATGCAAAAAAGAAAAGGACAACAATATGCCAAAAAGGTACTCTACTGATGGTATTCTAGTCACGAATGATATGATTGATCGAAATACATTATCTCATGCATAAAGGTTCTAAACAGGGGAAAATTAAGGAAATAATTTCTCTAATAAAAAGAAAGAATAAGAAGAGGGTATTATAGTAGTAATTGATGATAAGATATAACTTCCATACCATAAGCAGAGCCTCTACTGCTAGCAGGCATCCATAGCCTCGGCAGGGTTTCTTTTTAACCCATATGAGCTAGGATCCTCAATTTATAAATGGGGAGTTCCAATGTTGTTCTACATAAGAGATCAGTGTGCTGGCGTGGTAACCAAATAACCACACTACCATTCACTGGGATGTAGCAAAACTGATCAGGCCAGCTCTTGATGAGACCTCCTATTCCAAGGATATTTTGGCTATCCAACGGATCATAACCATGGTGTGGTGGCCATAATGGGAATTTCACTTTACTACAACCTTATGAACATGGTAGGTTAGCTCGTAATGAGACCCCCTCTCCTCCATCTGAAAACAAAATTGATCCAGGTGGATGTTGGTGGCCACCCACCTATCCCATTTGGACCCCCACAATTGTCTCTTTCAGTTTCCTAAATTGCAACACATTTTACTATTTTTAGCAGTTTTTCGGGTCCTGAACTTTTGGAGCCGTTTTGAGGCCCTAAACGACGTTTTTTTGGGAATCTGGGGCAACATGGGTCCATGGACCGATGTTGCCTCCCAAAGTGGTAGTACTCGGATAGATCTTTCTAACGAGCTATCGTACGCGTCAAACGGAGATCGTATGCCAAAGTTACGACCCCGGGAAATTGATGTACCAATTTACCCAAACGGGGCCCACAATTTGGCGTTTCATCTTCTAGGGTTAGGTTTCGGGATGTGAAGGGTTTTTCATTGTTTCTCAACAATAAATAGGCCTTCGAGCCTCATTGTAACACAGTTCGGAACAGTTCAGAGGCATGTAGCCGCACATCTCTTCTCAGAGATAAGCTACCATCGCCCTAGCTGGTTTCTTTCCATTTCTGTTTGTAAGCATATTTCAGTATTTTCCATTAATGAAATGAAGTATTATTTCCGCTGCATCTCTGTATTTATGGTTATCGCATCTCTGTGTTTATGGTTATCTATGTAATCTATTGTGTTCCTGTTTAAATCCGGATCAGTGGTATCAGAGCAGTCTGCTTTTTCTCTGTTTTTCTTTGCATGTCCCCAACGAGGTCGGGATATAAGGAGTTAGGGCTTGAACTAGTCGAACCTTTGCAAGACCAGCCTCGCAAATCCCGACGGCCTCCCATGGCGGATGAGAAGAAAGACGAGGGGGCAGGAGATCCTATCAAAATCTTGCTCGAAGAAGCGCTCGAGCGGTAAAGGAACGCGATGATGGATAGCTTTGCGTAGATCCTTCAGCAGCTACCCAGAGGCAACGCATCGGCTTCCAACAGCGACTCTGGAAACGCCACGCCCTTCAAGGTACAAGTTAATTTTGAAATCCCCATCTTCGAGGGTCAAATAGACGCAGATGTCGTAGATAAATGGTTAAATCTGCTAGATGGGTATTTTTCTGTTCATGAATTTTCAAGTCGGGAAAAGATTGTTTTTGCTCTTCTCAAAGCAGCCCCCCACGTCAAGGACTGGTGGGAAACCTACTGCGAGCAAAAGGATGAAAGTACAGGCTCACTATTTTCAGCCGCACCCACTTGGAATGACTTCTGAGATGCCATCAAGGAGCAATACTACCCTGTCGGAAGCTATGAGGACAAATACATCAAATGGACCACACTGCGGCAGGGACGAGACCAAGATGTGCCAGAGTTCACAAACATTTTTCATACCCTTCGCACACAGTTGGGTATCAAAGATTCTGAGCTGCATCTGGTACTCAAATACCGCGGCTGCCTGCATAGATACATCCAGGAAGAGATGGTGTTTTTGAACATCCCCTCACTCGGCACAGCATACCAATACGCTGTCAAAATCGAGCAAAAGTTCAAACAGAAGAAGCGAGACTTTGGATCTGCAAATCTGAAGCCCAAAGGACAAAGCCAAGGCGGGGTGACCCAAGAAAACCCATCAAAGCCGCAAGAAAAGAACAACACCATGAAGCCGAAGAAGGACACAGGGAAGTGGTGTGAGTTCCACAAGAGTCCCACTCATAACACAAGTGAGTGTCGGACCAAGCAGTCGCTGGTGGTTGAGCTAAAGGCTTCCGAATCAGATGCATGTTCTGACCCTGAGCCAGAACCCGACAAGGGGAATGGCAAAGGGAAGCAAATCATTGATGCGGATCCCAGCGCCACTGTTGCCACTGCCAAGATCCAGAAAGATGAGCCCGAAAATCCAGAGGAAGGGGAGCGTCTTTTCCACTCACAGATGTGGGTGAAGGGTTCGCCGCTACAATTCATTGTCGACAGTGGCAGCCAAAAGAACCTCATTTCAGCAGAGGTCGTGAAGCGATTGGGCCTACCGACTACACCACACCCGCAGCCATACAGTATCGGGTGGCTTCATGAAGGATGAGATCCCAAAGTTTGCCAGCAGTGCCGCCTTCCCTACAGCATCAAGCCCTTCACAGACGAGGTATTGTGTGATGTTACACCTCTGGATGTTTGTGATGTATTATTAGGCCAGCCATACTTGTGGAGGCGACATGCTGTGTATGAGTCAAGGCCTCGTGCTGTCATTATTTCTTTGAGTAATTCATTATACAGGATACCAGAGGTAGCCCCACCTACTGCCACATCTTTGATCATTGCTAAGAAAGGCAGCAAGCTCATCTCACAGACCAGGAAATTTATCTGTCTGGTTCACTCCCAAAGTAAGGGGAAGATCGTTGCTACCTCCATGACCCCTGCAAAGGGTTCCTCCATGCAGCAGCAGCAGCAAAGGGATACGGTCATGACAGAACACAGGAACAACTTCTCCTCACCCCCAGAGATACCACACAAGTTTCAGGTGGGCGACAAAGTCTGGTTGCATATGCAGAGAAAACACCTTAGCCGAACCCATCAGAAACTCAGACCCCTCCGACATGGTCCTTACATCAGTACCAAGGCTACGGGAAACAATGCTTTGAAGCACAACATTCCTCCATTCCTTCGCTTGCACCGAGTGTTCAATGTGGACCGTCGTCGACCATGCTTCCCACCATTTCTGGACACATCAGAGATTGCAAAACAGCTCACCAGAGAACCAGCTCAGCAGAAGCTTCCTCATCTCAGGGAGGAACTCAACTCAATGGGGACCATTGCTTCCTAAGGGGGGAGGAATGATCCAGGTGGATGTTGGTGGCCACCCACCTATCCCATTTGGACCCCCACAATTGTCTCTTTCAGTCTTTTCAGTTTCCTAAATTGCAGCACAGTTTACTATTTTTAGCAGTTTTTCGGGTCCTGAACTTCCGAAGCCGTTTTGAGGCCCTAAACGACGTTTTTTTGGGAATTTGGGGCAACATGGGTCCATGGACCGATGTTGCCTCCCAAAGTGGTAGTACCCGGATAGATCTTTCTAACGAGCTATCGTACGCGTCAAACGGAGATCGTATGCCAAAGTTACGACCCCGGGAAATTGATGTACCAATTTACCCAAACGGGGCCCACAATTTGGCGTTTCATCTTCTAGGGTTAGGTTTCGGGATGTGAAGGGTTTTTCATTGTTTCTCAACAATAAATAGGCCTTCGAGCCTCATTGTAACACAGTTCGGAACAGTTCAGAGGCATGTTGCCGCACATCTCTTCTCAGAGATAAGCTACCATCGCCCTAGCTGGTTTCTTTCCATTTCTGTTTGTAAGCATATTTCAGTATTTTCCATTAATGAAATGAAGTATTATTTCCGTTGCATCTCTGTATTTATGGTTATCGCATCTCTGTGTTTATGGTTATCTCTGTAATCTATTGCGTTCCTGTTTAAATCCGGATCAAAAATTTTGTTGTTATTACACATTTTTGTGATAAATAGAGGGAGGGTCAATACTCCTTAAGAGTAGGGATGGTGGAAGAAGTTGAACATGTCAATAGAAAAAGTATACCCATAGTCTTATTTTTTATAGATAGAGAATATTATAACCAGGAAGGGTGGAACCAACATGATTTTTAAGATGATCAATCAATATCATGTACAACAGAAAATGATGCAGTAAAGTGGTATATAAATAATTGTGTCCCTTTTCTTGAAAATAATCTATCATCAAGAAGTTGTCCTGTTAAAGATCATAATGTTAATGGTATTAACTCCTTTCAATAAAATCCATAAATTCTTTTTCCTCGTAAAATTAGTGTACTTCATGCCATGAAAGAAAACAAAATGAAAAACAAAAGAAAAATGGGGCTGAGATAAGGGAAGAGCAATCACACAAAAGAAAAATTTTGTTTTTCAATTGGGTTGGACCATAGTTGTTCAAAAGATTGAACAACAGATGTTCAATAAAATGAATAGAAAAATGACACAAAAGAAAAAAAAAAATTGTTGTTCAATAGATTGAACAACAGATATTCAATAGATTGAACAACAGGTGTTCAATTAAACGAACAACAAAACCACGAAAAAAGAAAAGAAGTGTTATTCAATAGATTGAACAATAGTTGTTCAATTAAACGAACAACAATTGTTTGAATAGTAAAACAATTGAAAAGAAAGAAAGTGTTGTTCAATAGATTGAACAACAGTTGTTGAATAGATTGAACAATAGCTGTTCAATAGATTGAACAACAAAACGACGGAAAGAAAGAAAGTGTTGTTCAATAGAATGAGCGGCAGTTGTTCACTAAATTGAATAGCAGCTATTCAATATATTGAACAACAAAACAACGAATAGAAAGAAAATGATGTTCAATAGATTGAATGGAAGCTTGTTCAATAGATTGAACAACAATTGTTCAATAGATTGAACAACAATTGTTCAATAGATTAAATTAGCAAAACAGTGCAAAGAGAAGAAAGTGTTGTTCAATAGATTGAACAACAGTTGTTCAATAGATTGAACAGTAGTTGTTCAATAGATTGAACAGTAGCTGTTCAATTATCTCAACAACAAAACAATGAAAAGAAAGAAAGTGTTCTTCAATAGATTGAACAACAGCTGTTCAATTAATTGAACAACAAAATGACAAAAATCAAGAAAGTGATGTTCAATAGATTGAACAGCAGCTGTTCAATTAAATGAACAACAAAATGACAAAAAGCAAGAAAGTGTTGTTCAATAGATTGAACAACAGTTGTTCAATAAATTTAACAACAAAAAAACAATAAACAAGAAAGTGTTGTTCAATAGATTGAACAATAGCTGTTAAATAAATTGAACAGCAAAACAAGCAAAGAAAAAGAAAATCAAATCAGCTATCATATTTACATATTTTACAGAGAAGAAATAAAATTTATGAAGATGAAGCTGCCAAAGGATTTCCTTTTGCAGCTAAAACTTGCATGGTGGGGTCCTCACGTATCTGCTAATACAAATATTCTTTGGTAAGTGGCTTTTGGTAGTGGCACACCCAATGCCCATTTGCTTTAAAAGAAGAACCAGACCCATCAATGGTGACCAGCGTAAGAGTTCCATTGTCACGTACTTGCTTTATTTCATAGGGGCCTAGCCATCTAGTCTGCAGTTTGCCAAGGAAGTCTTGGAACCTGGAATTGTAAAGAAGTGCCGAGTCGCCCTCATGAAATGTCTTTTTCTCAATCAAGACATCATGCCATTTAGATCTTTGTTGTTGAATAAGTGTCATACGTTGTAGAGCTAGTAGCCAAATTTCATTTAATTCGTTCATCTGTTGTAACCTATTAACCTAGGCTTTAGTTAAATCCAGTCGTATTTCCTAGGTTGTCTTTAGTGTTTGTATCTCAAATTCTATGGGAAAAATGGGTTCCTTACCAAATACCACTTGATATGGTGAGTATCCAGTAGTGTTTCTCCAAGTTGTGCGATACGCCCACAAGGCCTCTGGAAGTCAAGTAGTCCAGTCTCATCGATGTGATGAGACAGTATTTGTTAGAATAGCTTCAATAACTTTGTTGGTGCTCTCCACCCGCCCGTTCGCTTTCGGGTGATACGGAGAAGTAATTCTGTGTGTGATGTGATGATTCTTTAGTGTATCAGCAATCTTGTGACTCTTGAATTGTGGCCCCCCATCAGTAATTACTTCTCTGGGTAAGCCATACCGCACAAAAAATTCTAAAAGAAAATTAATAACAGTTTCCTATGTTGCTCTTGGTAACGCTATTGCTTCCACCCACTTAGTTACGTAATCTATTGCAACCAATATATATTTTTTCTGGTTGGATAGTGGTTTGAATGGTGCCCGGTGCTCAAAGGGTTCTATCACCAACTATGGATGCAGGGGCATTTCATCAGATTGTCTAGGGCGACCCATCCTTTGGAAACTATCACATGCATGGACAAATTTATTATCATCTTTAAAAATAGTGGGTTAGTAGTAGCCCGTCTGTAGAATTTTATGTCCAGTTATGCAGTCTGCAAAGTGTCCACCGCAAGGTCCATCATGGCAAGCTTTTAAGATATCATAAAATTCATCCTCCCTGATGCACTTGCGGATTTGCATATCAGCTCCCGTGTGGAAAAGGTATCCTCCGATCCAGGAAAAATGAGTGTTATGTTGCATAATCAATTTCCTTTCTCTGGATGTCAGATGTTTGGCCAATTTTCCGACTGCTAAGTAATTCGCTACTTCTTCATACCATGGAATTTTTACAACCACAACAAACAAATGTTGATCCGAGAACTGATCCTCTACTGCCACTGTATCATCTGTTCTTGGCACTCGGGAGAGGAAGTCTGCCACAAGGTTCTCCTTCCCTAGTCGATCCCTTATAGTTATGTCAAATTCCTACAAAATTAGTAACCAGCGAGTCACTCTTCCATTTGTAATGGGTTTTTTGGCTAAATATTTAATAATAGAGTGATCAGTATACAGAACTATATGGTATCTAGTTATATAGTGTCTAAATTTTTTGATAGCATAAATAACAACCAGAAAATCTTTTTCTGTTACTGTGTAATTCAACTCAACAGGAGTTAAATTTTGGTCGATGTAATATATAGCGCAGGGTTTCTTATCTTCTTCTTGGCCAAGAATAGCTCTGATAGCTGTATTTGATGCATATGATGAAATATGGAAAGGTATATCCCAATTTAGGCCTTGTAATATTGGTGTTGTCGATACTAACCATTTCAGATCTGTAAAGGTAGTGTCACATCTATCAGTCCATATAAAATCAACATTTACTGTCAAGGCATATAAAGGTGCAACAATCTGCGAAAATTTATTTATAAATCTATGATAATGTCCAGCAAATCCCAAAAAACTACGTACCTCTATTTGAGTGCAAGGATTAGATAATAAGAGGATTACCTGTATCTTTGTTGGATCTACCTGAATTCCAACTACTGAAATGTAATGACCCAGAATCAAGCCTTCTGTCATCATCATATGACATTTCTCATGACTTAAGCATAGTCTAGTAGCAATAAACCGATATAGGACTTTCTCCAATGTTTTAATGCCTAATCAAAGTCATATCCATAGGGTGTGAAATCATCCATGTACACCTCCAATCCTTCATTTATCAAGTCTGCAAAAATATTGAGTATGGCTCTTTGGAATGTAGCAGGTGCATTGCATAATATGAAAGGAAATACCCTGTAAGCAAATGTTCCCTAGGGGTAGGTGAAAGTAGTTTTGTCCTGGTCTTTAGGGGCAATTTGGATTTTGTTGTAGCCACTGAAGCCATCCAAGAAAGAGAATAATTTCTTTCTTGCTAGTGTATCTAGGACCTAGTCAATAAATGGAAGGGGAAAATGGTATTTTTGCATTGCTTTGTTGAGTTCTCTGTAGTCAATGCATATCCGCCATTTTCCATTCTTTTTAGGGACAACTACTAATGGAGAAACCCATTTACTATCAGATATATGATAAATAAAATTCACATCTAACAGTTTTTGAAGCTCTTCTTTCACAATATCCTTTAGATGAGGATTTAATCTACGTTGTGGCTATAGAATGGGTCTTGCATATTTTACAGTGTAGATATGGTGCATGCATAACTGAGGGTCAATCCCTTCATGTCTGGGTAATCCCATGCAAAAGCCCCTTTATATTTCCTAAGGACTTGGATAAGTTTTTGTTGCTGGGCATTACTCAAATTACTGTTAATGTTTAGGATTTTCCCTTACTCGATTTCAATAGGTTTGCTATTATAGACAATGGTTGTTGGTATCAGTTGGTCATTAATGTCTCTCAAGGAATGTTCTTCAATCTCATTATCAAGGACTACTTCAACCATGTGACATCTCAAATTAGACACTGCAACACGGTGATTAATAAAGGTGTTATTGATATCGTATTTTGTTTGGTTTTTGAATTCAAGCGCATCTGCCACAGTCAATGGTGAATGAATATTTTCTTTTAAATATGCTGCTGGTTGTTTCCTAGTTTTTACAATGGTTAGGCTTCTCTGAGCAAGAGGGTATAAAGCTAAATTCTTTGCATCATTCCCTCTGGTTATGGTCATACTGCCTGTTCGGAAGCCTATATAAGCATCGTCTATTGCTAGCCAGGGCCTCCCTAGTATTAAGGGATGTCCTTCTAACCGATTTATGGGGTTAATAATCAAAACATTTTCCAGATATTCCCATGAGTCCACAGAAACCATCACATCTTGTAATGTTCCTTCTAGCCTAATTACTGAATGATCAACTAGTTCCAGCAAGCTAGTGGTTGGTTCTAAGGCTTTGATGTTAAGAACTTTGTAAGTTTTTGTTGTAATAATGTTAATGGCTGCCCCTAAGTCAACTAAAGCATTGA
Organism: Pinus tabuliformis; assembly: GCA_031772625.1. Lineage (NCBI taxonomy): Eukaryota > Viridiplantae > Streptophyta > Pinopsida > Pinales > Pinaceae > Pinus > Pinus tabuliformis. The sequence continues at coordinate 220,779,582 of CM062811.1, read as the reverse complement.
GAAAAGAGCGGCCATTTATTTGTACTGTGAAAATGGGATTTCCTGGGTCTTCGTATTTTACAGGTGTCTCTTTTCCTAGTAATAAATCAGACAAAGTTCTGACGACATGGACAATTGGTGTTATTTTTGTTTTCCTCACAGACTTCTTTGCACATAATTCTTTATGGTTTTAGCATATATCATAATGTCTTGAATGGCTTGGAGGAGGGGTATTTTTATACAGAGATGCTTGAGTTCACCCAGAAGATCAAAGTTAGGATATTCAATTGGTTGAGGTATTATCAATCTTTTTGGGGATGGGGGAGAAGTAATTATAATTTGCTCGGGATCTTTCTACCTAACTATATCTCCTCCCTGTTTTATTTGCTGGTCATCTTCACTCGAAGGCTTATTCGGATATGTTTCTTTAACTTCAGGTTGTAGATTTTTGTCCTCATCTGGAGAAATTATGTGTCCAGGTCTTAACTTAAGTTCATTACATTCTCTCATCTCAATTTCATGGTTCAGACTCAATAATTTGGACTGAATGGATTGGTCTGTTGTTAGGATTTGGGTTGGGTTGAGCTAGGAGTTGTGGCTGTATATTAGGTTTAGGATTTTGTTGTAACGTGTTATCACTTAGAACTATAAAATTTGCATGTAATCCTTTGTTCTAAGTTCAATGTCAAAAGTTGGTGTCAAATTGTTTTTGTTTTATGTTTCTTACTTAGGGTTGGAGCTTTAAAGGTGTTTGATTTAAATTATACTCTAATCCTATTGGTCGTCCTCCACCATCATGGTTTCATAAGCCATGTCTTGTCATATCCTAGTCACCGGCTCTTTCCGTGATTTCACAGCGCAGTCTCTTATTGGTCAGTTTCGCAGCGTAATCATTGTTCAGCCATTCCGCAGCGTGTCATCATTAAACCGTTTCGCAGCGCGTTATGAGAGTTCAAAACTAACCGTGCTGCGAAATCATAGATTCATGCGTTTGGCAGCAAATTTTTCCCAAAGTGTCAAGTCTGTTGATGAGTCATCAATTCCGTCCTCTCATGTCAGTCATTAACCACAATTCCACCAATAGATTTGTAGACATGCACAGAAATATCATTCAAATGGATTTTACCGTGCATGGATCTTTATGATGATCGTAAACGATGCATAAGTGACCAGCTTGTGTGATGATGTATTTGAATTTTCAAGCGAGCCTGTTTCCAAGCAAGCCTGATTACAAGCGAGGCCGAGTCAAAGAGAATTGAATCACCATTTTAACTGAAGTTGTTGGTCATTGTCTGTGCGAAGATTTCAAAAGCAAAATGGAGAGGAAAGAACATCGATCTGGAAGATGTCAGAGAATAGAACCTGAAGGTTTAGACCTCACATTAAGAGATGAAGGCATGAAGAAAGCATTCAAAGATGTTGGGTGTTGGAATTTCTGTAAGAAGCTGCAAGGTGGCCATGCTCAGGTAACAAAAGATTTTGCTTTAAACTTCACCGGTTTAAATTCTAAAATAGCTATGTTGGAAGTTCAAGTGTCTCCGGAGGCAATAGCTGCTGTAACTGAGATCCCAAGAGGGGGGCAAGAATGGTTTAAGAATTTTAAGTTCGATATGAATCCATGCAAAGAGATTTTAAAAGAGGCATATGTGAATGAAGACCTAACAAAAGCAGTGCCTAGAAACTATGTCAAGGAGCATTATGCCCTTCTTCTCACCTATATTCAGAAGTACTTGACCTGTGAGGGAAGATACAATAAGGTCTACTCTTATCACTTCAAGTTGCTATTACATTTTACTGGTAAAGCATCCATAGACATTCCCTTTTACTTGTTTCACAGTCTGAGAAAAATGTGTGACAAAGTGCAATTAAGAAAGGAAGACTGTGAAACATCTTTGTTTCACCATGGTTTGGTTAAATTGTTAGTTTTGGATGGTCTCCAGAAAATAGGTAGAGACTGGAACTCGTTCATTTTCATGGCTGGTTTCCAAAGTAAAACAGGTCTTACTCCACAGCCAGTTAGAGAAAAAGAACAATCAGTTGAAGAACTCACGCTAGCTGAGCTTCAAAAGGAGGCAAAAGATGAAAAGCAAGCCAAGTCACAGTTGAGAAAGTCAGTGAAGCCACTGATCATTAAAGAACAACCTCAGCCATCAACAAAAGAAGAAGCTCAACATAAGAAGACTGGACCAAGTGGATCCGAAACAGTGTCAAGAGTAAGGACAAGGAGCCAAATAAGTAAAGAAAAAGGCAAAGCATTAGTTGTTGAAGAAAGCCCGGTATCTAAGGCAAGCCTGAGTGATCTGTTGGAGGCCATTGAGTTTGAGCAAACTGAACCGGTGCACATTGAACCAGCACACATTGATTTGACACAGTCATCACCAGAAAGTACCAAGAAGCCTAAGGCCTCAAAAAGGATGAAGTTTGATGTACCAGGTGCAGAGTTCAGTTTCAAACCAAGAAGACCTATTACAAGGAAACAAGTGAAGGAAGCCAAGGAATTTCCCAGAACAGAGGAGGCAGAGAAAGTTAAGCAAAAAGACACAAATACAACAGTTATCATATCTCAAGGAGGTAATACTATAGCTGTAAGGAACTTGTTAGAAACCGCTAAACATGAGATTGCTAAGCTGAAGAATACCACTAAGGAGTCTGCAGTCAGGTATGCAAATTATCGTAAAGTTGTATTGAAAGGAAGTGAAAACCTAGTAAACCAGGTGGATTCAGTAGCTGATGTTTACACATGGATAGTACCTGCCATTAAAGAGGCTAAACTCCTCAGAAAGATAAATATGCATCTTAGAGCTGAAAATAAAACCATGAGGAAGAAAGTTGCAGACTTAAAGGCACAGCTAGGTCAGTGGAGGAAGGTTCAAGACTTAAAGGCCCAGCTAGACCAATTAGCTGATAAATGAAGTTGTTGTTCAAAGAAAAGTTTTGTTTCAAATTTTGTTAAATTTTGCTTAGTTTTCTTGTTTTGAGGACATGTAGATCCCTGCCATATGTAAAGGTGTTTTAACAATTAAAGGTCTAAGCAGTAAATACCTCAGGGCAAATACAAGCTGTTTTAACAAATTCAGCAGTTTCGTAGCGCGCTACAAAACTGCTGTAGGTGGTGTTTTTAAAGCAAACAAACAGTTTGGTAATATGTGCGGGATTTTTTCCAAAAGGGAACACCTAAAGGATATGTAAAGATCAAATGAAGACATCCCAACCATTCTGATCAAGACAGGTGTGCCTTCAAAAAGGTGAAATGTTTAACTCAGGTTTAAAAATTTTCGGTTATAAAGCCACTTTATTACCGGTCATAGGGTATTGAATGGATTGCATACATGGAATTTTGGCTTGCACACATGGCTATTGATGGAGCATCCGACTCATCTGGAAACATGGTGGTGTTCTATATTTTTGGGTTATTAAAGGGACTAAAAAGACATGTTGCTGCATATTCGAAGTGATGGGGGACCAGAACCGGAAAGCAAGGGATATTCCCTAACATCGCTGAGCAGTTAAAGCCTTCAGTATCCAAAGCCAACATGGAGCATTAACTGCTCATCTCAGCCATCTCAGCCAAACGAAAAGGAAACCAGGTGTCAAAGCTGCAAGGAGGAATCCTTCTACGAAGGAGATAGAGTTAGAGTCATAATCAGATTAGAACTCTTTAGAATTTCAATTATCAGTTATTGTATTTAATAGTTTGTTACAAAACAGATATGTGTCATTAGTGACAATCATCGAGCTCCCCTCATGCTGGAGGAGGAAGCTCCAAGTAGTTAGAATTATGTTTCTATATATAGCTGAATCATCTATGTAATGAGGGTTGGATGTTTGAGAAAACAGAGTATTGTTTTGGCTTGTGTAAAAACTCAGTTTCACTAATACAATTTGCTGCTTTTCTTCTCAGGATTCGTACAGTGTTTCAATGCTCAAGATATGTGGTTTAGCTTTATCCTTAATGTTTTTACAGTTGTATAAATACACAATCACTCAGAATTCACTTATGCTGCTCTGATTTCCTGTGTGTATTTGTAAGCTGCGGTTTTCTATGAGATGTGTTTTGAGTATTTAAACATCACATGCCCTAACTTCTATGTATGAGTAGTGTTATAGTTTACTGAAGTATGATTAACTCCATAAGCCCAATGGAAGTCTTTGTAATGTCTGTCCAGCCAGCATGTTTGTTAAATTCACCTTACAAGAGTTAGCCATCTTATCAATAGTCAAAATCAATAACCTTTTGAGAGAGCCCTCTCAGGCTAAGGAGGCTAAGCCTTAGTCAAAAGATTGGTCTGAAACAGTTACATAGAGTCTACCTGATCAGCAGCCCTTCAGTGCTTGATTTTGTGATAACATAACGTATAAGGTGCTGGTAAGGTTGGTTGAGGCAGAGGAATTGTTCCCATAGGCTGGTTTGTGGATAGTTTCGAATTTGATTGCCAGTTCTGATTTTGCGAGGTAGAAGGAGACCATTGAGAGGAATAGGGGTGTTTTGCCAGAAAGGTGGAGGGTAAGAGGGATTTGGCCAATTATTATTTGGATTTGATTGGTTAGGCCATGGTGGCATAGAAAATGCTTGAGGTGGCCAAGTAGATAAAGGTGGTTGGTTCTGCCATTCTGCTCCTGAATACTGCTGAGAATTAAATTTTGAAGAAGGAAAGAACGAAGATGGTTCTGTAGGCATATTGGTTCCACTTCCTCTTCTGCTTCCTTGAAGACATCCTTTAATCAAGGAAGCGATGGGAAGCTTTCCGTTGTGTGATCCTTAGTGCAAATGGCACATGTTTGAATCGTATCTAACAGACATTCTTTATGATTATGTTTCTTTCTGTAGCATGGAAAAAAAATAGCCAGATTATATTCTGCTTCGCCCTACTTTTGTTTGGCTTGCATGATATCCAATTGTGTGGTCAGGGTCCCTAGGATATCAGTCTTGAAAACTTCCAGTAGATTTCCGATGTTATGATCTTAACCTGCAAGACGATACCGGAATACAGAATATGCGAAGAAATATATCCAGAACATAGAATAGTGAGAAACAACAACAAGTATTTTATTATTCAGAAAGAAATGTTCACTTGCCTCTTTGAGGGGGCAACCTCCAATAGAGAAGAGCTCGATTACAAAATAAGACATGATGCTCCTTGCAGGGAGTCTCTATCCTTTATATATGACTCATACATGCAATACCGTGGATCAATACCATGGTTATTATTAGTACCATCTATCTAATACCATAGCCCATTTGCAACTAACTGTGGTCCCATCATTAATTGCTGGCTAACCACTTACAATTATTAATATGGGCTTTATTGACTCCTTACTTAACTATAACTATGACTCGATCCTACTACATGAATAAGGGAGTTAGGGTGGGACCCTAACATGCCCTCCCCCTTAAGAATAGCCTTGTCCTCAAGGCTGAAGCTGTGGAAACTACTGAAGAATAGTGGCTGGTTCCCAGGTTGCATCTTCCGGAGAGGTGTCTTTCCACTTGACGAGGACTTCCTTGATCATGCAGCCACATAGGTGTCGTTCTCATGTGTCTAGGACCTGTTCAGGTTGGAGCCAGATTGACCCTTCTTCATCCAATTCAGGTAGACTGGTTTGAATTCTGCAATTGTTCCCAATCACTTTCTTGAGGCATGAGACATGGAAAACTGGATGGATTTTTGCAGTGGGTGGCAAAGCTAGCTTGTAGGACACTTCTCCAATGCGCTGAAGTACTTGATATGGTCCGTAGAATTTTGGAGATAGTTTATGACAACCCCTGTCTTTGAGTGAAGTTTGCTTATATGGTTGCAACCTCAAAAATACCTGATCCCCTTCTTGAAATTGGCGCTCTGAGCGATGTTGATCTACTTGTTGCTTCATGCGGTTTTGAGCTTGATGAAGATTCTCTCTAAGATGGGTGAGCATGGTTGTGCAGTTTTGTAGGAGTTGATTCACTTCTTGTACCTTGGAGCACCCCTTGATATAAGAAGTAGGGGAAGGAGGGAGTTGACCATAAACTGCTTCATGGGGAGTCACTTTGGTGGTGGCATGATAGTTGGTGTTATACCACCATTCAGCTAGAGGCGACCACTGTACCCATAGATGTTGCGTTTCTGAAGTGAAACACCTAAGGTAGGTTTCCAGACATTTGTTGATGGCCTCAGTTTGACCATCCGTTTGGGGATGATAGGAAGTACTGAGTTTTAGTTGGGTGCCTTGTAGCCTGAAGAGTTCCTGCCAAAATTTACTAGTGAAGATCGGGTCATGATCAGAAACAATAGAAGTGGGCATGCCATGCAGTTTGAAGATTTGATCCATGAAAGATTGAGCAACCAAAGTCGGTGTAAATAGGTGGGGTAGGGCGCATAAATGAACATACTTAGAAAGTTGGTCCACAACCACCATGATGAATGACTTGTTTCTCGACTTTGGAAGACTTGTAATGAAATCCATAGAAACCTCCGTCCATATAGACGTTGGGATGGGCAACGGTTGTAATGTGCCTAGTGCTTTGACTGTCTCCCCTTTGTGGCATTGACAGACATCGCGTTCTGCTACAAAAGTAAGGATGTCCTTTTTCATGCCTATCCAAAAAAATGATCTTCTAGTGCGAGCATATGTCTTCTGAAATCCTGAATTTCCTGTAGTGGGGGATGAGTGCAATTCTGCCAAAATGCGGCTTTTGAGGGTGGATGTTGGTGATATTACGACTTTGTCCTTGTAGCGAAGAATCTCATCCTACCATGAATAGCCTTTGGTGGAATTTGGATCCGCCTGCAATTGAGTAATGAGTTGGGGAGCCTGGGATGTGAAAACCATTCCCTGCGAGCCTCTTCAATCCATTCTGGCATGGGAAGGGAAATTGCGAGCAGGGTACTTTCCTCCTCAAATTGGCGAGATAATGCATCTGCTACACTATTTTCGCGCCCTTTCTTGTAAATGATCTCATAATAATAACACAACATTTTGGCGAGCCATTTATTTTGTTGTTGGGAGGATAGGCATTGCTCCAAAAAATATTTAAGACTGTGATGGTCTGTGCAGATTTAGAAATGTCGCCCCAATAAGTAAGGTCACCAGGTATCTACTGCATGTAAGATGGCCATCATTTCCTTCTCATAGGTAGATTGTCCCAGATTCCTCCCACTTAGTTGTTGGCTTTTGAAGGCTAAGGGTTGATGTTCTTGCATTACGACTGCCCCAATACCCGTACCCGAAGCATCACATTCAATGACAAAAGATTTGGTGAAATCAGGTAGTGCTAAGACTGGAGTGGAACACATGGCATTTTTGAGAGTTGTAAATGCCTATTGTACATCATCATTCTAGAAGAATGAATTTTTCTTGAGGAGTTGAGTGAGGGGCTTCGCAATGCGGCCATAGTTGTGGAAAAATTTGCGATAATAGCCTGTGAGACCCAAAAATCCTCTTAGGCTCTTCAAGGTCTTAGGTTGAGGCAATCCTGCATTGCCTGGATCTTTTTGGGGTCCACCTTGACACCTTCTTGCCCCACAATGTGGCCCAAATACTCAACTTCTTCCATGCCAAAAGAAAATTTGGACATCTTAACAAATTATTTATGCTTACGGAGTAGTTGCAAGAGCAGATCTACATGCTGAAGATGTGCGACCCAAGTGCAGCTATAGATGAGAATGTCATTGAAAAAGACAAGGACAAATTTCCTGAGATATGGTTTGAGAAGGTGGTTCATAAGGCTCTAAAAAGTAGATGGGGCATTACAAAGACCGAACGGCATGACCAGGAACTCATAATGGCCTTCATGAGTTCTGAAAGCAGTCTTTGGAATGTCAACTTCCTTCAGGCAAATTTGGTGGTACCCTGAGCGAAGATCCAACTTAGTGAAGAATTGAGCCCCATTGAGTTCATCCAACAAATCATCAACAACCGGGATGGGAAATTTATCTTTTACTATCAACTTATTGAGGGCCCTGAAGTCTAGACACATCTGCCATTCCCCATCTTTCTTGAGCACCATGACCACCGGTGATGAATAAGGACTAATGTTGGGACGAATGACACCTGCTTCCAAAAGTTCCTTGATTATTTTTTCTATTCCATTCTTTTGGGTGAATGGATATCTGTATGGGCGCACATTTGGTGGTTGGTCCCCTGGAACCAAGGTGATGCTATGATCATGTTCCCCTCGTGAGAGTGGAAGCTCATGAGGCTTGTCAAAGACTGGCAGATGGTTATTTAAAATCTGTTGCATCTCAGGATGAATCGGTAGAGAATTGGGTTCGATGGCCTGGATGGCATTAAATTGAGCGATAACTCCATGATGGCCCCTTTTTAGCAATTTTTCCATCCTATGTGAGCTGATGATAGAGGGGGCTCTCGCCTGGAGTGTACGAAGGGTATATGTGGAGTTTTTCTGCTTAAAGCTCATGTATAACTCCTGAAAATCCATTGTGATTGGCCCAAGAGTGCGAAGCCATTCAGCACCAAGGACAATGTTGCACCCCCCCATGTGTATGGCAAACATGTGGGTCTTCAACTGATAATTCCCCATTTGAAGTTTGAAATTTTCACAGCAGCCTTCAAATTTCACTGTTCCCCCATTCGCAATTTGGACTTGGAACTTAGAAACTGCTCGTACAAAACAATGCATTGCTTCTGCGACTTTTTGATGGATGAAATTATGTGTACTTCCACTATCAATCAAGACTATTACTGGACGATGTTTAATAAAACCTCTGATTTTGAGAGTTTGAGGTGAAGAAATCCCTACCAAAGCATGCAGTGAAATAACTGGTTCGTCAGGGACATTTTCCTTCTGGTTGTCTTCTTCTACCTCCTCCAGTTCCTCAAGTGGTGGGGCTTCCTCCGATGAGCTGCAATCAGTGGCATCAATTTGAAAAAATTTAGGCTCCTTGCATTTATGACCTGGGGAGTATTTTTCATCACAGTAGTAACATAATCCCTGTTTTCTTCTTTCGGCCATTTCTGCAGGTGACACCTTTTGAACCTTAAGTGTTTGAGTCGTGTTGTGAGCCTGTGGGTGGCGACCTTGGCAGTGAAATTTGGGCGAATGGACTGGGATGCTAATGCACGTTCCACATTACGAGCTACCTTGCAAGCCTTTGACCATGTGGGAGGGTGGTGTAGTCGGATGTTGGCTTGTATGGCCTCTTTAAGACCGCTGATAAAACATTCTGTGTAGAATGCATCTGAGAGATCCCTAGTGCTGAAAGCTAAGGCTTCAAAGGCTGTAATATATTCATTCACTGTGCTAGTCTATCGGAGCTTAGTGAGATGACCCAAAAAAGAAGATTCCTGGTCAAAGCGCTCTGTAAGAGCTTTTTTGAAGGTGGCCCAAGTCATAAAACTTCCATTGCAACGTTGATGCCATTCCACCATTGCCATCTTGCATTGTCCAAGTACATGCTCCCCACCATAAGCTGAGTCTCATTATCTAAGATGTTATTCAGATTGAAATACTGCTCCATTTGTGCTATCCATGCGGCTGAGTGAGTACCATCAAATTTATGCATATCCAGCTTGGGAGGTTGCGGACGGGATTGTTGGTGGGTGCCCCAGAGGTGAAGAGAGTGGCTAGACTCACCCTCACTATGTCCATTGCCAATATACGCCTCCTCGCGGGCTTCCTCCTTGCCTTTAAAGAGTGTGTTAGTTAGCCTGTCAAGCTGAGATTGGATGGATTGCAAGGATTGTTCAAGTTTGTCGATCTTCTCATTGGCCATAGTTTGAGCACTAGTTTCTACCATGCACCGATCCTATGTACTTGAAATTTGGGACCACCCAATTTTTTTTCACTGACAATTGAATGGTACCACCTTGCTCAGCTCGTCGTCCTAATTATTATGGGCTAGATCACCAATAAGCGCCCCGGGGGGTCTCAAACTTTTTTTTTTTTTTGAAAACTCCTAAGAGAGTTTTACTCCTTTCGTAGGAATACTGCAGTAGCCGAATCCCCAAAATGTCAATGCTACCAAAAGTCCTGCGAAAATCACGCCCCGGTATAGGAACCCCACACAACTACTCAGATCTGGTGGATATGAGAGATCTCAATGGCTTATCAGATAGCCTTGAGCGGCGGCACCAACTGCTACTGTAGATTTGATGGATTGGAAAGGCTGGTCTGCTAACTCGGAACTGCGGGACTGATGTCTGCTGCTGCTGCAACCCCACTTGCGAGATCTGATTTGGCAGAGATTATGCGTGATCCCAAGATAGGAAAGGGAACCATGGTCTCGAGGAGTGTCAGGTGCTACAGATCGCAATATACATAAGGGTCTAACAGTAGTACTCGACCCAATGTTTCAGGGCTCTAACTAAGGAGGATCAATCGTACCCTTAGCCGTACAACCTGACTACCCTATTGTACGGGCGAGTAATCTCTCCGAGTGTTGTTCTCAGTGTATTTTAGCAGCAAGACGGCCGACGGTTTATCTATGGCGAGGTTTCAAAGGAAATAGGGGGTTTCCGATATACCCAGAGGGTACTTGGAAGACAATCTGTGCGCGGTTCTGTCTAATGCGCTACTACTCGAAGGGGTACCCACAGGGGTTACAAGGGAGTCCAACAAGCGTGACCACCTCTTATATTTCCTGCGTGCATGCCTCCACAAATCCATAGTTTTATGCGCTCAACGATAGATCCCATGGTTTAAAGACGTCAGAACACATCTCTAGCCAAAAAAATTTGCTAAGAAATGGAGATCCCACCAGCCCTGGAAAGAGCTCTGATACCACTTGTTATGCTCTTAACCTGCAAGACGATACCGGAATACAGAATATGCGAAGAAATATACCCAGAACATAGAATATTGAGAAACAACAACAAGTATTTTATTATTCAGAAAGTAATGTTCACTTGCCTCTTCGAGGGAGCAACCTCCAATAGAGCAGAGCTCGATTACAAAATAAGACACGATTCTCCTCGCAGGGAGTCTCTATCCTTTATATATGACTCATACATGCAATACCATAGATCAATACCATGGTTCTTATTAATACCATCTATCTAATACCATGGCCCATTTGCAACTAACTGTGGTCCCGTCATTAATTACGGGTTAACCACTTACAATTATTAATATGGGTTTTATTGACTCCTTACTTAACTATAACTATGACTCGATCCTACTACATGAATAAGGGGGTTATGGTGAGACCCTAACAGCCGATTTCAACTCGTTTAATGCTTCCTCCTGAGGCTTTGTTGTCTCTGGTGATCGCATCACACCCAATTGGTTTCAGCCTCGTACTTCCTCTAGAACAGCTGATGCACAATTGTATAATATTGTCATAATCCTCTTGATAAATATCACCCTTCCCCATTAAATTTAATGTTTCTACCCATTGGTATTTCATACCTTTGATCATCGTAGTTTTAAGGACTTTAGGAGGAAAATTTGGATAAGGAGATCTTTGCAAATTATATTGAAAGTGTTCTACATATTCTTCAAGAGTCCCGTTAGTCTTAGCTACCATTTGAAAGATTTCATCCTTCAGTTCTCTAGTTCGGCAATAATCTTCGTATTTTTTTAGAAAGGCTATTTTTATTTGGTCCCAATCATTACTAGTACCTCCACGAAGCCCCATAAACCAATGCAGAGCTGCTCCCTTTAGAGTAGAGGGGAACAATTTTATCTTATGGGGGTCTGTTGAAGCCCTGAAGATCGGGTCGACAACAAGGGGGATACCCGCCCGGTCCGGACCTTGGTTGGCAGCTCCTTATCCATTTGGTATAGCGAGTCCGACTAGGGATAATGGGACCAGTTTCCCAATCTATGAGTGTGTGTGTGTAGAATTTGATGTTGCTGATCTAACAGTTCCTATTTAAGATATTCTAATTCTATCTTTAATCTAATTCTATGCTATTGTAATCTAATAAATAGTAACATCTAAGTCTATACTAACCTGGGATGTAATTCTTTTATTATGTGATCTAAAGAGATTTCAAATAACAACTGGTAATAAAGATCATTCAGCGATTATAAGAAAGGAAATCAATAAAGATGAACCACTTTACATAAAAAGTTAGACGAAATAGTTGTGAAAAACATATTGCATAATGGGCTATTCATACATTAAGCATAAATAAATAGCTATCACCGTACAAAAGTTCCAAATGATAACTCAGGCATTCACGCAATAATACATAAGCAACTAAAAATTGTATATCACTTTAACATATAAGCAGAAATGGTCAAGAGATAAAAGTACCATTTATGACTAATCCTACTCATAAGATTCAAGTAACAATGATTTTTCTCTCCTTGCTCTAACATCCACTAAGATTACATAAGTGCAACATCAGTAGTAGATATCAAATGCAAACATCAACAAATCTTGATCCATTCATTCACCAAAACCTCCTCTAAGGGTGCAAAAGTGCATGTTCTGAGGACAAGTTTTTGATAAATTTCTGGACCCTTCTCTAAATGCATGAGAAGGGTTTAAATACTACTAACTAAATAACTTAATTACACAGATTCAGGATACAGTTCAAATGACTACCCTTTTTCTAAGAAAAACTATTTCTAAAAATTAACTCTAATATCTAACTATTTCTGCATTTTCTCCTTAATGTTGCAAGCATTCAGTATTTTGCCTGGGTAGAGTCAGTTGATTGTCTTCCGCTTTTGGTTGAGCTAAGCAAACATAAATGGTAAGAGCTGGCACAATTCTTTTAGCAAAATCGATGATATACTTGAGAGTCATCCTCTGACTATGTGGAATTACTATGTATACTCAGTAATAATCCAAGTTCAACTTGGTTAACCCTTGAATTGCTTCTGCCTTTTTCTCTAGCTTTCTGTTTCTAGTTTGTTCTTTACCATTGATTTCTTGCATTTTTCGAGCTTACAAATGACTGAGCAATTAGAGGCTTTGCTTTTTGAGCAATTTTCTCAGCGATGCAGAAACTGCCTCCGTTCTTTGATCGAGGCTTCTCTGATGCGTTTTTCACCTTTTGCGCCTTTTTCTTCACTAGGTATAAAGCTTCAAAATTTGCAAAAATAATGCTTTCGTGAGCTCTTGACCTTGAGTCATTAAAATTCCTGTTGATATCAGCATCATTCAATACTCATTCAACCATGGCTGTAAATGGAAGATCTGTAATGGATGGCTCAGCAGCGTTCTGTGAATCTGCGGCTCTGTTGCATGCGGGCATCTTTACTCTGTCTTTGATCATTGGAGCGTTACCCTTTTTCCTCATAGCTTCCTACACATCGTTTTGTGTAACTTCTATTTTTCGCTCCTGCAATTCACAAGTGAGGAAAGAGTAACGACAATAAAAATCGACAAGAAAGCTTTAAACTCTACGGATGTAAAAAAACATGCCACCTGACGTGACCTGACTCTTCGAAAAACACAAAACCATCTTTCATTAACAACTGTTGTATAATTCATTAATTATCATTAAAGCGCGTATCCAGTTCTTGGTTTATGAAAAACTTTTCTTGAATATTGAGCTGGGAAAATTTGCGATGGAATGTTTCTGTGATCCGTATCGCAGTATCACATTTTGCTGTATCGCATTATCGTTGTATCGCATTGTGCTATCGCAAGGTTTCTTGATCGCGCTATCGCAAGATCGTGGATCGCGCTATCGCAATATCGCGGGTCACAGTATCGTTATAATCGTTATGTGTCTTTCCTGCAATTTTGAGGTATGCAATATGCGATATCACATATCGGCGATTTTTTAAGGTTTTCCAATGTGAGTGTCTATTAATGCATGCGATACGATGGAGTTCGCGTCGCAATCTCGCAGTTTATCATTTTTACTCATAAGGAAATGTCCTATCCTTCTTTGTGCGATGCGATGTTTCTTTAAGGAGTAAAATACATGAGCCTTAATTGATTTTTTGAATTTTTTCTAAGGGTCCCCTCTTACCTAGTATTATTGCTAATACTAAATAAGGAGGGGGGTTGTTGGTGGCCACAACAATTGGCGATTTGCTTGGAAGAACCAATTATCTCTGTTTTTCTATTGAATTTTCTAAACTTCCAAAACAGAAAATTTTTCAGAAAATTAAACTTTATTATGGAAAGATAAAGTACATTATGCTCTAACCTGTCAATGATATTTTGTTTCAACCATTTTCCACTTTGATTATTTGCTTCCTTAGGCTAGTCCTTGTATTTACATCAGTTATTACTTGGTCTTGTAAAGATAAAACAAAGTCTCCTCTGTAAACCAGTTTTAAATATGCTCATTTGTCGTAGGTAGAGCCTCTGCTGCCAGCAGGAATTTATAGCCTCGACAGGGTTACCTGTTACCTAGCAATGATCCTGTACCCTACTTAAGGCAGCCTACAATTTTCAGAGAAAAATCCATATCCACACTTATTGCTTTGATTTTCTTTTTTATTCTTAAAGAACAATGTCTTGGTTTGGTAGCCAAATTATGACACAGTCATTCACTTGATTTATAACTTTGCTAAACAAGCTGGCTCGTGATGAGACCCCTTGTCTTTTGATTGCAACAATCTTGAGTCATTGCCCTGTTGTGGTGTACAGTATTGGCAAAGTCAGCAAGTTATAATATCTGTGATAATGATAAGCCGGCTCGTGATGAGGCCTCTTATTCTTCAAGATAAAGTGTATCCTTGGGTTGTTCCTCTGAAAGTTGTGATTTCCTTAGCAGGGAGAAGACATTGTTTCCTTAAGATAGCTCTGGACGACAATAATAGAGTTTTTTGGAAATAGTTTTTCTACAGAGAATCTTTATTTTGTTATTGATACCTTTCATTGTCTGAGATAAAACAATTTCTTCACTAAAGGTTGTTTTCATCAAACTTTTTGAAGTTGAAACTAGTATCATATCTAGGCTAGAGTCTTTAATTGTATCTATCAATAATAAAGATCAGTTTTCCAAAATATTTGCTATTTATACAAGTGAAAAGTTCAAAATATGAAAGAGAATTGGTGTCTTTTTCATAAATGCCTAATGTAACCACTCACAACTGGTTTTATTATGAAAAAGAAAAACAACTATTCTACAAAAATAGAAGACTAATCTTCTATGGAAAATATTTCTTGAGAATTTGTCCATTAACAGGCAAAGGATCCCTCTTACCTGCTAAATCCTGTAACACAAACGTTGATGGGCCTATGAATTCTACAATTTGAAAAGGACCAACCCACATTCTTTGAAATTTTTTATGTTTGCCCTTTTCTTCATGAGCCTTGTCCCACTTTAAAACTAAATCTCCCATCTGAAAATATTTTTTGGTCATTATGTTTGAATCAAAAGAGGATTTTACTAGTGCTTGATGATGAGCATGCGTTTTCCTAGCCTGTTCTCGTTGTCCTTCTAATTTAATTATTTCCATTTGTATCATTTGTAAGGAGGAAGTGGGTACTTCATCAATGTATTGAACTAAAGACAAAGAGGGAGTTGCTAAGTGAGTCGGAAGAACCACTTCTTTCCCATAAAATAAATTAAAGGGAGAAGTGCAGATAGAAGCTTTTTGTATTATTCAGTATGCCCATAAAGCATATATCAAAGCCTTGTGCCAATTCTTATGATTTTGGTCAATTGTTCTTTTAATAATCTTGATTAGGTTTTTATTTGTGGACTCAACTAACCCATTGCCTTGAGGGTAATAATTGGCCGAATATTTAAGTTTGAATCCTCTTTTAAGTGCGAATTCAGTCATTGCATTTCCAGAAAAGTATGATGCATTATCAAACATTAAAGCGGATGGCAATCCAAACCTGGTGATTATAAATTGATCTATGAACTCAATGATATTTTTCAGAATTAGCCGTCTTGAGCGGAACTGCTTCTACCCACTTAGTAAAATAATCTGTTGCTGTGAGGATGTATCTATGTTGCTTAGAAGAGTGAGGAACGATCTCACCTATTATGTCCAATCCCCACTGACTGAATGGTTTCTCGATGTTTACCAGCTGTAGTGGCAAGGATGGATTCTTTTATCTTCCAGCAGTAGTTTGACAGACTTGACATCTCCTCACGTAACTGTGTGAGTCTTTAAACAGCATGGGCCAGTAATATCCTGCATGCAAGATTTTATGTGCAGTAGTATCTCCAACATAGTGTCTGCCTTCCGGCCCATCGTGGAGTTCCTGCAAAACTTTTTCAGATTTAGATTTCACAAGACACCTAAGAAGAACAGAATCATAATTTACCCTAAAACGAATATCATTTATGAGCTGATATTGTTTGTTTTTCAACCTAAGAGCTCTTTTCTTAGTATGATCAAGGTGTGAAGGAGCATACCCGTTCTTAAGATAATAAATGATATCAACGTATAGTGACTCTGCATCGTTTAGGCTTACCTCACACATTTGTACCTCTTCAGATGGAATTTCAAAAATTTTCGATGCTCTAGCTAGCATTTTGCAGAAGCCTTGACCTCTTACAATGTTTGTTGGTTTGATCTCAATGTCATATTCCTGTAAGGCAGTAACCCAATTGGCCCTTTTCTCACCCACATCCTTCTGTACTAGAAGGTTCCTTACTGCTGGAAATGGTACTATAATCTTAGTATGGGTTTTAAGTAAGAAAGATCTGAAGTATTTGACCGCTTTGAAAACGGCATAAGCCTGTTTCTCCACATCTGAATAATTTAATTCAGCACTCTGTATATTTGAACTGAAAAACGCAATTGGAGCTTCTGCTTTTTCTTGATTTGCTTGAGTTAGTATCGCAACATATGACTTATCTAAGGCAAATGTGTATAAAATAAAAGGCTCTGAAAAATTCGGAGTTGCTAAAGATGGAGCATTAATAATAGCTTGTTTGATCAGGTTGAATGCTTCATGTTCATCTTGGCCCCATTTCAAATTTGAGTTCTTTTTAATCATGGTTTGCAAAGGTGACATAATTTGTGAAAAATCTAGAATGGATATATTTACAAAGTTGGTCTGACCAAGGAAAGATTGCATGGCTTTTTTGTTGTGAGGCAGGGATATTTCAGAAATTTCTTTGATTCTATCGGGATCAATGTGAATACCGGATTTTGACACTATGAATCCTAGAAGTTTCCCTTCACTTAGTGCGAAAAAACATTTCTTTGGGTTAAGTGAAATTCCATAGCTTAAACATCGTTGAAATATTTGTTTCAAGTATTTGAGATGGTCGCTTCGCTTCTTTGAATACATTGTTATATCATCCAAATAAATTACTACAGATTTATTGACTAAACCTTTGAATGTGATGTCCATGGCTCTCTGAAATGTGGCACCAGCATTAATCAAACCAAATGGCATTTTTTGATTTGCGTGCATGCCCCATTTAGTTCTGAATGTGGTTTTTGATTGATCATCAGGATGTACCAACACTTGATTGTATCTTGAAAATCCATTCAAGAAAGACATTAATTCTGAGCCCGCCACTGCCTGCAGTATCTATTCCATAGGTGGTAGAGGAAAATTATCCTTTTGATAGGCTTTGTTAAGGTTTCGAAAGTCAATGCAAATCCTAATATCTCTGTTTTTCTTTCTAATAGGTACCATATTAGAGAACCATTTGGAATGTCTGACGGGAAATATTATTATGGATTTCAATAACTTATTGAGCTCAGTTTTTATCTAATTTTCTAAATTAGGGTGGATCTTTCTCAACTTTTGTTGGACAGGTTTTTCATTATCGATCATGGGAATAGTATGTTGGATGATGGAAGTGTCATATGTTTTGAGCTCATCATAATTCCAGGCAAAAACATTTTTATATTGTCTCAAAAGACGAATATACACTGATTTTTCTTCAGGGGCTAGGCCGAGGCCTAGATTAATGTTTTGTGGTTTAGCATCGGTCCCTAGGTTTACTAATTCGTATTTCAAGGTTGAACTTTGGAGTTTTTAATTGGTAGACCTTTTAAACCGATCTTTCAAATCATACAAGTCTTCTAACTTGACCACTGACTTAGGCATATCATTGTTAGTGCTATCTTGTTGCAATTGTCGATCATGCTAGTCTTCATCAATTATTTGATTGGAGTAGGATCCTTCAGATATGAGGAAATTTACAATATCGAGATCGTCATTGAATACTCTCAAATTCGTGATGTTATCAGGAATGGATGGTCTAAAGATTAATTCTATTGAGAATCTATCTGGACTAAAATATTCAGAAGGAATAAGCTTAGAATCTATGTTAGCCAAAAGGTCTGCACTTGCATTTTGGAGTCTAGGGATTGAAGAGATGTTAAACGCTATGAAATGCTCAGTCAAATATTGAACTAAGGACTGATAATGTTTTAAATGACCTGATAAGCAATGTATTGTGTTACGTACCTGTTTAACCACAAAATTAGAGTCTCTGAAAACTTGAAGATACTTAACGTCTAACCCGATTGCTTTATACAAGCATTGGACCAAGGCCTCATATTCTGCTGTATTGTTGGTGCAATCGAATTCGAGTCTGCATGTGAGCATGATTTTATCTCCTTTTGGACTAATCAAAACGCATCCTGCTCCTGCTCCTTCGTTAGATTTAGAACCATCAAAAAATAATTTCCAAAACAAAGATTTTTTTATAGGTTTATCTAAAAAATTGATACATTTCGAACTATCAGTTTGACAAAAATTTTTGACTTGGGACAAAGCGGAGTGTTATAAATAGGGTGATGCATGAGCATTGAAATTTCCGAGGAAAGAATCTACCGAGAAATTGCCAATAATGTTGTTGTTATACGCTACTGGTTCATTCTCCCCCTCTAGCTCCATTACTATGTACTTCTGGTGTAGCTCTCGTTCAACTTTTATTTGATTCGGTTTACCATTGTAGGGCACCCACATATGCGACCAGTCAGTTGCGAAGTATCCATGAAGTTTTTCTGACCAATCCCTGCTAAGAATTAAGCCATAGAATTCAGGAATATCAGCAACTAGAATGTCGATCACTTGACATACCTTCGGGTTGGATGAAAACCTTATGGTTACTTGATTTATTTCGCCGATCACTTTGACTTGAGATCGATCTAGCTGAACTATGCGCACAACAGATTTCTATGGTTGAACGTTTAACTTGGCACATATGGATTTGGGTAAAATATTCGATGAAGCACTAGAATCTACCAAACAATTGTGCACATTTGTATTGAAGATTTTATAAATAAGGAGAAATGGGGGAGTGTGAGATCTTGATCTTCCTCCAATTAGAGTGATGTCATTTGGATCAATCTTATTGATCGCGTTAGTTGGAGGTCTTCCCATGTTATGGGAAGCTTGAGAAAGTACAGCGGTAGGCAAAGGTGCAACTGGCATGGCATGTAATTATTTCATCATTATCTTCTATTGATGCTTTAACTTGCTCAGTTTGTAAAGGGTGATGTTGGCCCTAGTCTTCTTCATTTCTTGTATAATATTGTACTCCATTTCATCCGATACGATCAGTGTTTTAGATGGAGTTGTTTCGTCTGCTTGGACTGGGCTGGTTTGAGTCACTTTAGATGTCGTTTTCTTTGTTTCGACTTTATCCTTTATTGCAGAGCTTGCACTCTTCGGCTTAGGGATAATTTGTGGAGGATCAAGCTGATTTTTGCTTCATGTGCTAACTAGGAATACTTCTTGATCTTCTTCTTGTGGGAGGATTAAATCCCACATTCCTTGTAATTCCACAACTTCTTCGTCATCAGTCTGCCCTTCGGTGGCAATTTCCTCTTCCTCTTCCTCAGATTCAGTACTTGAAATGGCATTGGGTGGCTTTGAATCCGTAGAAGGACCTCTTTTAAAAGCTTTGTAGGGCATTTTTGAAGAAGTTTCTGCTACTTGCTTTTTTATGTCGACCATTTCATTGGACATGGTCTTTAGAACTTTCTGCAATCCTTCCAAATCGAATGGATCCTTTGCTTGTTTCTTCTTGGAGTCTTCCTTGAAGGTGACTTTTTTGGATTTATGTTCCTCTATCGTAGATTTCTTTTCCAGGGCTATTATTCATTTCTCTACTGCTATTACTTCTTTCATGTTATCGGCTAAGGTTGTTTTATTGGCCCTGTCAACGAAGATTGCTATGTTCAATGGTAGAGTGGTGATATACCATTCACATTGTACTTCTTCACTGGGTTGGGAAGCAGTAGGAATTTTGTTGAAAATTTGTTGAAACGTAAATTGAAATCCTTGATAGGCTCCCTAATTTCGGCTCTAAGGTTGGATAGGTCATTGATTAACATTGCCGTAGACCTGTCATCACCAAACTTGGTCAGGAATTGCTCCTGGAAGATGTCCCAACTTGTGATGGGTCCGGAGGGTAATGAAAAATACCATGACCCAGCTGTTCCTTGCAGAGTATAAGGAAAAAGCCGAACAATAGCATCTTCATTAGTAACCCCATTAAGATTAATCGAAAGAATGAAGTTGTTTATGTGCTCTTCTGCTAGCATCCCTGCCTCGGGATTAAATTTAGGCAGCCATTTCTCAGGATGGGCTGATATTTGACTCAAGGGTGCAGGCATTAAGACTGCCCCAAGGTTATTCCATGGAGATTGGGCCATTGTTGAACTGCTAACAGAGGAAAGTGCAGAAGATGATCCCTGTGGCTAGGAGGATGAGGATACTACGATTGTAGATGATTGAGGAAGAGTTGTGGGAGTTCCAATGGACAGATGGACGATGATCTAGAGTGGTGGAGTGGATGGTTGACTTCATGGTGAAGAAGTTGAGATGGACGATGTTGATGAAAGAGTCTCGCTATCGGACTCTTTAGGTGATTTCCTCACTCTTTTCTTGGTGGGAAGAGGTAATTCGGTTGGCTGAACGCCAAAATTTTCACTCTTTAACCTGGTCAGGGGATGAGCAGGATTGTAATGCGAAGTCATGCTTCCTTGAGATTTATTAGACCTTTGAGGAGAAATGGAAAATTGCTGAAGTTTGTGAATCAGAGATTCGACTTCAGGAAGTTCAACTATAGATTGTTCTGAAATATCAGGGTGTGTAGCAGCGGTTGATACTCGAGCGACTTCTAACTCTGGATTTAAGTGTAATGGAGAAGTCGAGGGAGATGGTGAGGGCGATTTACTCTCAGAATGGTGTTCAGATTTGGATTTACTTGCCATTCATAGTTCAGGCCCTCCTTTTAGCGCTAAATATGTTGAAGCCCCGAAAATCGGGTCGACAACAAGGGGGATACCCGCCCGGTCCGGACCTTGGTTGGCAGCTCCTTATCCGTTTGGTATAGCGGGTCCGACTGGGGATAATGGGACCAGTTTCCCAATCTATGAGTGTGTGTGTGTAGAATTTGATGTTGCTGATCTAACAGTTCCTATTTAAGATATTATAATTCTATCTTTAATCTAATTCTATGCTATTGTAATATAATAAATAGTAACATCTAAGTCTATACGAACCCGGGATGTAATTCTTCTATTATTTGATCTAAAGAGATTTCAAATAACAACTGGTAATAAAGATCATTCAACGATTATAAGAAAGGAAATCAATAAAGGTGAACCACTTCGCATAAAAAGTTAGATGAAACAGTTGCGAAAAACATATCACATAATGAGCTATTCATACATTAAGCATAAATAAATAGCTATCACTGTACAAAAGTGCGAAATGATAACTCAGGCATTCATGCAATAATACATAAACAACTAAAAACTGTATATCACTTTAACATATAAGCAGAAATGGTCAAGAGATAAAAGTACCATTTATGACTAGTCCTACTCATAAGCTTCAAGCAACAATGATTTATCTCTCCTTGCTCTAACATCCACTAAGAGTACAGAAGTGCAACATCAGTAGAAGATATCAAATGCAAACACCAACAAATCTTGATCCATTCATTCACCAAAACCTCCTCTGAGGGTGCAAAAGTGCATGTTCTAAGGACAAGTTTTTGATAAATTTCTGGACCCTTCTCTAAATGCATGAGAAGGGTTTAAATACTACTAACTAAATAACTTAATTACACAGATTTAGGATACGGTTTAAATGACTGCCCTTTTTCTAAGCAAAACTATTTCTAAAAATTAACTCTAATATCTAACTATTTTTGCATTTGCTCCTTAATGTTACAAGCATTCAGTATTTTGCCTGGGTAGAGTCGGCTGACTGTCTTCCGCTTTTGGTTGAGCTAAGCAAACAAAAATGGTAAGAGATGGCACCATTTTTTCAGCAAAATCGATGATATACTTGAGAGTCATCCTT
Organism: Pinus tabuliformis; assembly: GCA_031772625.1. Lineage (NCBI taxonomy): Eukaryota > Viridiplantae > Streptophyta > Pinopsida > Pinales > Pinaceae > Pinus > Pinus tabuliformis. Next base: position 220,757,503 of record CM062811.1, on the reverse strand, counting down.
TGACTATGTGGAATTATTGCGTATACTCAGTAATAATCCAAGTTCAACTTGGTTAACCCTTGAATTGCTTCTGCCTTTTCTCTAGCTTTATGTTTCCAGTTTGTTCTTTACCATTGCTTTCTTGCATTTTTCGAGCTTACAAATGACTGAGCAGTTAAAGGATTTGCTTTTTGAGCAATTTTCTCAGATCGGAAACTACCTCCATTCTTTGATCCGGGCTTTTCTGATGCGTTTTTCACCTTTTGCGCCTTTTTATTCACTGGGCATAAAGCTTCAAAATTTGTAAAAATAATGCTTTCGTGAGCTCTTGACCTTCAATCATTAAACCGCCTGTTGATATCAACATCATTCAATACTCATTCAACCATGGTTGTAAATGAAAGATCTGTAATGGATGGCTCTGCAGCGTTCTGTGAATCTGTGGCTCTGTTGCATGCGAGCGTCTTTTCTCTATCTTTGATCATTGGAGCGTTACCCTTTTTCCTCATAGCTTCCTGCACATCGTTTTGTGTAACTTCTATTTTTCGCTCTTGCAGTTCACAAGTGAGGAAAGAGTAATGACAATAAAAATCGACAAGAAAGCATTAAACTCTACGGATGTACAAAAACATGCCACCTGACGTGACCTGACTCTTTGAAAAACACAAAACCATCTTTCATTAACAACTGTCGTATAATTCATTAATTATCATTAAAGCACGTATCCAGTTCTTGGTTTATGAAAAACTTTTCTTGAATATTGAGCTGGGAAAATTTGCGATGGAATGTTTCTGCGATTTGTATCGCAGTATCGCATTTCGTTGTATCGCATTGTGCTATCGCAAGGTTGCTTGATCACTCTATTGCAAGATCACGGATCGCGGTATCGCGGGTCGCAGTATTGTTATAATCGTTATGTGTCTTTCTTGTAATTTTGCGGTATGCGATATCGCATATCGGCGATTTTTTAAGGTTTTCCAATGTGAGTGTCTATTAATGCATGTGATGCGATGGAGTTCGCGTTTCAATCTTGCAGTTTATCATTTTTACTCATAAGGAAATGTCCTATCCTTCTTTGTGCGATGCGATGTTTCTTTAAGGAGTAAAATACATGAGCCTTAATTGACTTTTTGAATTTTTTCTAAGGGTCCCCTCTTACCTAGTAATATTGCTAATACTAAATAAGGAGGGGGGTTGTTGGTGGCCACAACAGGGTTAGTAGTGTAATCATATCCACTACATAAAACATCGAATTTGAAAAGGAATGCGTTAGGATCCTCTGAAGTTAGCCCATGGAAGGAAGGAATATTATGTAATGGAATGGCTTTCATGGGAGGATTAAAAACTGTGTCAACAATAAGGTATTGTAATGTAGAGGTCTGAGGCTGTCGAGGATTATTAGCCATTTGGTCAAAAATATGCCTATATTCTTCAGGGATTTCTGGAGCTGGAGCTCTGTTTCTGGGGGAGCTAGAAGATACTTTTAAAATTATTTTAACAACACTACCTTGGTCTGGAATACTAGGTGTCCTCTGTTCAACTACTACTTCAGGAGATTTGGGTTCTAATGAATTAATATTTTTAGCACTACCTGTTTCTCCTTCCCCTTCATGGATGTTGCAAGAATTCCCTTCTTGTAAAGGACTAAACTACAAATTTTTAGTGTTCTAAAAACTTTGTTTAGACCCTTTAGTCTTGCTATGAATCTCAGCGTCAGCTGTAGATGGTGATCCTACGGCCTGGAGGGTTATAGTAGGATTTCTTGTAGAAATGATTAGGGGTCCTACTGATGACTGAGACTGAGCTTTCCTTATGATTTTGTCGATAAAGGTTGATCATCCAAGGGGAAATGATCCCTTATATTTTATAGATCTTGGCGGAGGAATTAAATATTTTTCTACTCTTTTCTTCTTAGTCATTCACTCAGAAATTCAAACATTTATTTATACTTTAATTCCTACACAATTGTGCTAAAAAGCGAGCGAGGGGGAAAGCACTTTACTTACTCGTATGCAGGTTCTTACCTTCCGTTTTTAATACCCAATTCTTTCATAGCAAACAAACATCAAAAATCTAATCCTACGCAATTGTGTTGAAAAGCGGGTGAGGGAGCAAGCACTTTAATTACTCGTACGTAGGTTCTTACCTTCCATTTTTAATATCCAGTTCTTTCTTAGCACACAAACATAAAACACATCACCTTCTGTGAAGTGGAAACACTCTCCCTAGCAACGACGCAAAAATGTTGGGCGCAAATAAGGTGTCCTTTATAACTCTTAAATGCCTCACAGAAATTATCAACCTGGGTAAGTATTTTTGTTTCAAGAGTGTACACAATATGTGCAAGTGATGTAAATCATTGAATCTATAGAGAGTAAAACTTATTGATTTCAATACAAGAGTAAACAGATCAAACCATAAACTACCAACTTGTAACTTCAAGGAAATTAACTTATTCAAACATCAAAACTCAATCTTAATCGAAATCACAATTCAATCTTAATCGAAATTCCTAACTGCATTTACATCAACCGAGTGCACTGTAGTGATAACAGAGCTCTTTCAGTTGAATCTAGACTTCTACATAAAAGTAATACATCTAATATAATCAATAAAACTCTAGATTTCAATTAATAAGAAATGATTATTATCTATCAATCAAATCAATTCACGACATAAATAAATGAAGCCAATCAACATCAATAAGAATTAATGCAGTGAATACACAAACTCAACACTAGTAAAAGTAAATTAATCATAAAGCTATAAAACAAAGTAATTAAACTTTGCAATAAACGAAAGGTAAATTATAAAACAGGGAACAACATTGAAATCCACCAATGACTGGGCCCAAGCCGCCAGTGATTACTGCTTGATTACTTCAGAATCTCTTAAATGAACAACAACACGAATTATATATTATTCATCAAATACAAATGTCATTACAACACGATGTCTTTCAAAATAACACTTTGTATATTAAAATTACAACTAAAGTAAAAAGGCGAAAAGTTAAGTCCCCTATTCTATTTGTCTTTCCCCTTTTATAGTCAAAGAGGAAAAGAGATAAATGTGATTCCTCAGGATCAAGAGATCCTGAGCAATTCACAACTAAATGCTATTATCAAACAATCTTCTATCTTGTGTTGATCCTCTTGATTCACTTCTCAATTTGACCGCACAAGACGCTCGTTGTTTTCTCTGTTTAGCCTTTGTTTTTCAATAGTTTGAACAACAACTATTCCATTTGCCAATTTCTGCATAATAAACAGTGAAAGTTAGTTTTGACAAACAAATCACATCAAAAGCAGTTTCATTAACTTTCTATTGAAATCTCATCAAAACCTTATTACGTCATGGTACAGATGCATAAAAAGGAGGAAAAAGATAGTGTAATCAAGGGTAAATTTATACCTGTTGCACGACCCAACACCTGGAGGCCAGTGTTGGGCTAGATTGTGTAGTTTATGGAGGGAAGGTAGATCCTTCACTCTCATAAATGTACATTGCTAGCCAGGTAAGGCAAAGTCTGAACCAAGGCAACATAGACCCACCGACGGGCAACTGAAAACGTGAAAAGTTTTGAATGAATGGTGAAGCTAAGTGTAAAAAATAGTGAATGGTCATGCATGAAAATAGTGAGTGCAGGATTTAGAAAGCAGGAAAACAAGTATGTGTGTGAAGCGAGTCGTCGCAACGATGACCGTTAGTGTAGAAATAGTGTCATGCATGTGACAATAGTGAGATGCAATGAAAAACTTAAAATAATGCTTCTACAAGCTTACATGCATTAAAAATACAATAGGAATTCAAAAAAACCAAGCAAACAACATTCACACAAAGAGAAATACAAAAAGTGACAAAAAAGAAGAGAAAGACATGAAAAGCATACTTACCCAAAAAAATTTGAGTTGAATATGCTGAAGACTCCTAGATGCGATGTGGGGTGTTAGAGCTCCAAGATCGATGTGACGAATGAGATCTGTAGCATCGAATAAATAAGTTTTGATGAAGATGATTCTTGTGACGTGCATGCCACAAATATAGGAAAAAGTGAAACTTGGAGGGAAGTTTCTAAAATGATCTTTGCATGTAACCTCTAGCTGCTAAAAATAGATCCCTAAATCTAGGGATTCTTTTTTATTTCTCGGGAAAATCCACCCATGCATGCAAAATCAGGATTTCTCGGTCTTGGGGGAACTGGTAAACCTGAAAGCACGTGCAATAGTCTACAAGCCTGAGGATGAAATTTGTGCAATTTCTAGGTTGAGCAACACTGGGTCTCCCTCATGCATTGCGCAATTTCTGGACTGAAGCCCTGACTGTCAATCACAATTGTGCATTCTCTAAGATGAAGCCTAGTGTTGGGCTAAATTGTGCATTTTCCAGAGAGAAGGATACCTGACTGGATTTCACGTTTATGGAGCCCAGTAGGCATCCCAGCTGGATTTCAGAATTTATGGAGGGAAGGTTGGTTCCCCTCCAGAATTGCGTAATTTTCTAGGTGAACACCTCAGCTAGAAAATGGTTAAGTATGGAATGTCAGCCTATGGGTGAGAGGCAAACAAGTTGATCAAAATAGGTTGGTAAGCCACTGAAACTCAGTTGAAGCCTATGTACTTTCTTAGTGCAAGACATGCTTCTAAGGATGGTTGGTATGGAGGCTCCAAAATTAAGCTAAGGAAAAATTTTGGACGGTGGTTGTAGCTGCTACAACACCAAACGAGGTGATCTTTAGGTTGATTTTGGTCCTCTAAAAAAGAGGATTTCAATGCAATCATTATATCCATTATATGAGTTGTGATTTATTAGTGTGCTTGGGAAGTAAACAAGAGGTTTCCAGGCACAATCTGAAGGAGGAAGGGTTGAGTGCTTGAGGCTCAAGGATGTGTTGTGCACTAAAATGGGAGAGAGGAAGCTTAAGGGAGGGAAAAAGGTGTAGGTCCGAAGGGTGAGGGAAGGCCACTCAGGCTTGGAAGTGCATTATGTGCCCAAGGAGGCTAAGGAGGGTGCAGGGCACAAGTATGAATGATGAAGGGGTTAGGGTTATGCCTTCCCAATGTGTTTTACACTCAAGAGAAGACAAGAAGGGTGTAGGGTGCAAGGGTGTAGGGTTCAAGGTTGTAGGTTGAAGGGACCATGATGTTGCTCAATGATGCATCATGTGCTAAAAAAGGAGGAACCCTTGCTTTAAGGGTGCAATTTGAAAAGGGAAGGAGAGGATGATGCTTGGGAGTGTGCTATCCACTCTTGGAAGGTACAGGGCACTCTAAACAAGGTAGGGGTCTCGACTAAGCCTTAAGAGTGTGTTATTCACTCTCCTAGACTTAGTGGGCTATCTTGTGCAACCAAAATTTTTCTAAGTCTAAAAGATAAAACATGGGGAAAACACAACGAGTCTAGACATAAAATCAAGTCCAACACATACTAAATCATCAATAAGACTTAGACAAGATAAAAAAAATGATAAATATACGTTAAAATTCCAATTTACAAAAGCTCTTTGAGCACAATAGACAAAGTGTTTTCAATTGCGACCAAAAGTGTTGTTTTTCAACAAACAAAGGTATTATAACCATGAAATGCACTAGACATGTTCTAAAAAATGTGACAACACTTAGGAATGATCAAAAGCACTTGAAACATGTGAAATGACTTCAAATGACACTTGACAACCAAAGCGACACTTGATATGATAGTTTGGTAGGATCCAAAATTTGAATGTAGTGAATTTTTGGAGGGTGTTGTAGCAGCGACAACAATATCTTTCTTAACATTGAATTAGATAGTTTCCCTATGACTTGAACTACCTTAGGGTCATTCCTTTTACACCCTATTTTCTTTAAAGATAACTCTTGAACTATTTTTCATATATAGGGACATATGTAATGGCTTGAAGGAGTGGAATATTCACATAAAGATTCCTCTTTTCTCCTAACAAGTCCAACTCACGTTGTACAGGAGGTTTCTTTAAGCTCAATATCTCTAGATAAGGAGCAACCTTTTTTTCAAGAGATTGGATAGTTATCGCATCTTGAGTTTTATATGGAAGTAGTTTTTTTTTTTTTTTTTGGGAGAAGTGTCCTCCTTGTCTTGTTCTTGAATGATAGGGGAAATTGTATTTTGGAGTATTTTCCCAGAACATAAATTGATATATTTACAGTCCATATTGTAGGTTGGGAAAAAGTTTAGCTCAAAATTGTTAGTGGGTTGGGCTACTTTAATGTTTGGATTAGGTATCAGTTGCAATGGAAATTGAGGTCTAGGTTGAGCTTGAGCTGGTTGTTTTGAAGGTAGTTGTAGCTATTGCGAATGGTTTTGAGGTGGGCTTTATGATGTTGTGTTCACATAGGGAGAACGTCCTCTCCATCCCAAGACCCAATATTTATGTTGCATCTAAGGGGGCCATTAGGGCCAAGGCATAGGAGGGTACCAACCAAAGGTTGGAGGGGGATATAAATATGAATCCTGAAGTGTTGTTCTAAGTGATCAGGGTGTCCAAGGTCTCTTTTGGCCCACAAAACATATTTGTTTTGTTCCTTCACTGGCCTCTTGGAACATAGCCTTAAGCTCAGGAAGAGAAGGACATTCCTGAGTCGAATGTTTTGTTCACATATGTTGCATATGTCAAAGTTTTCATTGGGCACTCCTAGAGAGGGTGTTTTTTACGACATTTGGAAAAAAATATAGATAAGGGTAGGCCAAATTCAACTTTATTTTTCTTATCTTGGATGGAATCTAACTGAGAGATTAGGGTGCTAAAAATATTAGTCTTGAATTTTCCTAATAAGTTCCCTAGCTTAGGTTTAATTACCCCCATCCCACTATACTTATTGATTATGGAGGGCACATCTTATGAATTTCGATTATATTTCAAATTTCCCCTAGACTACCATTTACACAACTCACAAATTTCCTCATAAGTGAGTAGAGAGATATATCCTATACCCATAATATTCAAGGTCTCAAGGAAATCCTCCCATATCCCTTTGAGAAGAAGGATATAGGGTTTCAAGGCATTGGGAATTTTTACTTATCATTTGTATGGTATATTGAAACCATTCAACATAATCCTCTAGACTCTCATTGTTAGCCTGAGACATCTTGAAGTTGTCCTCCTTAATATCCCTGATTTTACAAGATTATTTATATTTCTTTAGGAAGGCTTTATTCATGTCATCCTAGGTTCGAATGGAGTTCCCCTGAGTCCCATAAACCAACGGAGGTGAATATTTCAAGGTGGTAGGAAATAGTTTCATCTTTTGATCATTCGTCAAATAATCATAACTACAAAAAATAATATCAAACTCAAAAAGGAATGTATCAGGGTATTCCTTAGAAAATCCATGGAATTTTGGTAGAGATGAGAGGGAAATATTCTTTATTTGAAATATTTCATTAAGATCCTTAATAGGAAATTTAAAATTAACATGATTCGATCAATTTGGTCCAACCACCTCCTCATCTTCCATATATTCTTCTTCATCTATGATTTCGGTAGTTTGAACCTTGTTGGACCCTGAAGAAATTTCTGGGTCTTCGTTCAAAGGAATATCTTCCTCTCTTAATATGTCACTATTTAGTGACTTTCCTACTTCAATATTCCCAACAAGGGTAACTTTCTCAAGAGTTCTCCCCTAGTTTTCCAAAATGTTAGTAGGAATGGCTCCTATTGCACCACATGTTGGTGTTTTTATGGATTTTTTTCTTCTTCTACCTATGGTGTTCTATTTGTTATCTAACATGCTCTAAGTGCGGGACATGCAAGACACAAGTTACTAAAAGGGAAACTAACTACCTCCCTTTGGTTGCTTCTACTCCCAATGTGATTTCATATTGGTGAGTCCCTCCCTGACAATAACGCCAAAAATAATGGTGTGAATATGTGTTTTTATTAAAAATTAATTCACATAATCATTTTAATTGTGAACTAGGGTTTGTAAACTTATGAGGACTCCATGTTGTATGCATGAGTATTAAGGATCCTATCAGATGATATGTTTATGTCGAAAATCTATAAATATTGGTGATCAAAATTAGGACAGGATATTCAATAGTTTTATTCTAGTCATAAGTTCACCCATTTACTAGAGAGAAAATCTTATAAGAAGAATTAACTGTTAGTAAAATTTTCCTATCAAAATATAATTTTCCAGTTGTTCTGAACTTTGCAACAGTTTTCTAATTTCACAACAATAACTACTAATTTCACAGGAATTGTGCCACCACTAGCAAAAACACGCTCAAGGAACAAACAAGGCCCAAAAAAGTATTGAAATAAATATCACACCAATTATGTTAAATAACATGATAAATTATACTTTGCTGATTCTAAATCTTAATGAGAATTAACCAACTTAAAGGCTACAAGAAAATGACATATAAATAAATAAACTTGGAAAGAAGATGTGTGCAATGCCTTACCTTGAGCAGGCCCTATGCCCAAAGCTCAATTAGACACATAGAAATCCAGAAACATTAGAAATGCATCCACGATAAACTTATGTTATCAAAATTATAAAAAAGTTTTGATAATAATCGTCATTGTTTTTCGAAATATTACATATTTATAAGCATGGGGGAGAATATTGACCCCATCATCTGACTAGACAGCAACGCTAAAATCCTCTAAAGTTCCTAAAATCATACCAGACACTAGTAACACAAATTTAGCATGTTAAATTATGATAGAGCATCACACAATGCATTCCAAAGCATCATTTGGTTATTCTATTTAATACACAGAGTTCTAAATATTATTCCTTGGTTCGAATAACATCTTGGAGCATTAAAAGATTTTCGTAATTGGCTATGAACAATGATCCAAAGGAATATGTCATATTAATGCATAACGAGAGTTACTAATGCTTAGAAAGATGTATACTAACTAGCCCTGGACTTCTAGTATCTAGTTTTCCCATATGCGTCATAATCTAACTGATATGTGCCTAAAAAATGAATTTTTTGTAGTCTTGAACAATGACAGTTATTTTGTAATTTATTCATAGATATATTATATGTAACACCATATTATTAAGTACATCCTTAACTGATTTCTAGTTCTTTTAAAACGAAAACAAAAAAATAAAGAAAGAAAAAAGAGACTAACAAGACATGCAGGATACATTTCATAACAATGTACTAATCATAAGATTAAAGACTAGTAAAGGTGAAGGAGTGTTATTGATAGGGAAAAGGAGGAAATAATTTTCATCAAAAAGGGTTTATTTTGTAGCAAAAATGATTCATTTGCAACTCCAACATTGTTCGAATATTTCCTTCATGAATATCTAGGGTATATCAATAGCTTCGTGAGTGGACTTGATAATGATGAACTGATTTGCCTTACTTAGCTTGTCCACCACCACCATAATGGTATAATTTTGTTTGGTTATCTTTGTAAATCCCTTAATTATTTCCATATATATGAACTCCCACTTCCACTCAGGGATTCGGTTTGGTTGCAACAATCCTTCTAGATGCCTACATTCTACCTGTACTTATTGGAATTCTAAACACTTGGCAATATATTTAGCAACATCCTTCTTCACCTAGCCAATAATATATTTTATTTACAATTTTTATCATCTTTTGATAACCAATATGACCTAAGTAATGTCTTTTGTGAAACTCATCCATGATGAGCTTCTTCATATCAACTACATCAAGCACATATTTTTTTATTTTTGAACAAAAAAATATCATCATCAGTGAGTTGGTAACTCTTGCTCATATATCCTTCTAAATCCTTATGCAAACAAATATTTACATTATGGCAGTGCTCATCATGATACAAAACCTCTTTAATCCTTTCCTTGAGGTCAACAATGCAAGTACTCAAGGTTTCCAAATAAGCCTCTTGTAGAATCCTACTGAGTGCATATACCACTTTGTTTTCTTTCCCTTTGATGTGTTTTATCTCAAAATCAAATTCACTTATCAAATACAACCACCGAGATTGTCTAGAATTTAACTTAGGTTAATCAAAAAAATATCTTAGTCCCTCGTGATCTATCATTAACACAAAATTACTCCCCAATATATAATTTCTCCACATTTTTAAAGTATTCACAATCGTTGCAAGCTCAGTCAGGGGTAACATAATTATTCTCATGTTCATTTAGATTTTTCAATTCATATAACACCACATATCCTTCTTGCATCAGGACTTCATTTATTCCTTCCTTGCAGGCATCTATGTATACCATAAATTCCTTCTTTGAATCTATTATTCTTAAGATAGTTGCACATGTGGGCAATTTCTTAAGTTTCTCAAAACTAGCTACGCATTCTTTTATCCACTGGAATTTTACTCTGCTTTGAAAAGAAGTGATTGGATGCCCAATCCTTAAGAAGTCTCATATGAAGCTCCATTAATATCCAATTAGACCCATGAAAGGTATGGCCTCTATGACATTCCAAAGAGTGGACCACTCCATTGTATCCTTGATATTTTATGGACCTACATCCACTTCTCCTTTCAAAATGATATGCCCCTAGTAGTGAACCTAGGTTTTGGAGACTTCACACTTTCTTAGTTTTTCATACAACTTATCCTCTCTCCTCAGCTGTTTTTCATTCTCTTCTTTAGTTTTTTAATATACTAGGATATCATCTATAAATACAAATATAAATTTATCCAAATATAGTTTAAGAACATTATTAATCAAGCACATGAATGTAGCTAGGGCATTTGTAAGTCCAAATGACATCATTACACATTGATAGTGGTAATATCTAGTTCTGAAGGTTTTTTGTGAATGTCTTCATCTTTTATCCTAACCTGATGATATCTAGACCTCAAATATATTTTGGAAGACATTGTAACTGCTCTCATTTGGTCGAATAAATCATCAATTCTAGGCAGTGGGTACTTGTTTTTCACAATATTGTTGTTTAGCTTATGGTAGTCTATACATAACCATAATGTGCCATCGTTATTTCTGACAAAAAATGTTGGGGTTCCGAAGGGAAAAGCACTGGGATGAATGTATCCCTTATCCTAGCATCTCTTTTAGCTACAATTTCAATTCAATGATCTCTATCGTACTCATGTAGATGGGGTCTTTACTACTAGAATTGTTCCCAAAATTAACTCAATAGTAAAATCAATGCCTCTTCTAGGTCGTAATCCAAGAAATTCTTATGGGAACACATCACTGAATTGTTTTAACATGTGGTGGCTTTTAAATGGATCCACATAATTTTCCTTCCAATTCCTCAGTCATGTGGATAAAATATAATGCATAAACCTTTCTATAGAACCAATTCACTTAAAGTGTGATTATTTTCCTGAGTGAGATTGGTCTCTTTATCCCCTTCAACATTATCTTCTCACCAACATCAGTGAAGCATTTAAACACTTTGATATAACACTCAAGATTCGTTTTGTATGCTTTCAACCAATCCATGTTGATTAAAACATCATAATAGCCTAATGGTAATAAATTTAGTGGTTGCATGGTGGTGACGCCACCAGTATCAACCGAACATAACTCTACTATGTATGTCACCCACTTTTTGTTTAAATGGCCAATTGCACCAACCTTGATTCTTTATGAGCTTTCTTTTGAAATTTACATTTATATGCAATCCTTAAGATGATATAACTGAAATTAGAACTTGGATCAATTAAAATTGAAAGAGGTTGGTTTATGACTATACCTTCCATTTGGATTATTGCAGCTTGTTGGTCTACCTTCATATTATCTTGTGAAGCATAAATTCAAGGTATGTTCTTAGCCACATCATTCATTACTTTCTCTTCTTGTACATTGTATAAATTCGTGACGATTTGTTTCCACTATAGGTTTTAATGTTGTATAGAAATTACCTACAAACAAATTCATCAAAAATAGAAAAAAACATACAATAACAAGAACATAAAAAATATAGAGAGAGATTTTCTCCTGGAACTCAAACCGGGAAAACGAGATTGTTTTTTCAATAAATTCCTTTCAATTTTATCCTACATATATATACAAGACAAATAACTTGTAAACCCCAATCCATTAACTCTGGATTAGAACATAAGCATAGCTCCCTTGACTAGATCTACAAAATACCATGGCTAAAAACCATCATGCCGAAAACCATGTGCAAAAACCATGCATGAAACCATGGGTAGGCCCACCCACCATCTTTGGGTCTTCCTCCCATCCATGGGTCTACTTCCCATCCTTGGGTCTATGATGTAGGAAAAACCTGCAATACCCATAGTATGCATATAAAATACATAATCTCATTTGTCCCAGAATTTCAATTACCCTGCCTATTCAAACCTTCATAAGTTAAGGTGTAAGGACCCTTAATTAAATCTCATGCGAAAATGCTTCAATGATTATTCAATAGTCTAAACCTTAAGTAACCTTTCTAGTGGAATCTTGTTCAACCCTCATAAAATTTATTTAATATTTATGCCCTGCGCATATTAACTATACCCTCTTACACTGGTCTCGATTTAAGTCCACGTTAACCACACCATGGACCCAAACTTGGTTAAACTCGATTTAGCCTTTTAATTCATTAATCCCACTTTATTTCTATTATACTTCTCCTATAATAGAAATATAAAATAAACCGCACTTAACCTTACCTTTTCATCTTCCCTCGGTCTTTCCACATTTACTGATGCTCACCTTATCTCATTCAATCTCCACCATTAATTTCATGCCATAGGATCAACGGTTGTCACGTGATCTCCATCCATCCTCTGTAACCCAAATAAATTTAAACTCGTGTTGATAAACTTTCGGGTCTGCTCAGGCATAAGCCATAACAAAAATGACACAAGATTTCAATTGAACAACAATTGAACAGCAACTGAACAACATTAATCTAACGGTCAATAGCGATATCACACAAGAAACTTGCGTGACACTTAACAACCCTTACAGAGCCAATAAGGATTATAAATCATTAATATATAAAGGTTCAGGTCCAGTTTGAGATTAACATCTGATCATCTTAAGACCCAATATCCATTTGATATACAAGGTCATCAAATCTTACGGCTCGCGGGACTTTTATTAGCACACGAGTTAAAAACAGGTCAACCCCACAGTTGACTGTGACGTAAGCGTTGACTATGGGATTGATGACTAGGATTTAGTGTGGGACTTCAGCCATAACCAAGGAAATTTGTTCTCTCTCTACCCCGCACAATTCTGATCACCGTTAATCTACCATATCTATCAATCTGACGATCCAGATCGATTCCTTGGATTCACCTTCTGCAAGTACTTGGATTTAATCTTTGTTGTTTATTTCTTTTACTTATGTTTCATGACTTAATATTGGTTGACGATCACCTCAGCCTCGTTCTTTGATCTTTAGATCCAACGACTCATGTGCATCATCACCTTATTACTTCGTCCTTCTCTTTACTTTGTTTTTATACCGTTTCTTCCATGTTGTTCTATGGTTTCGATTTTCTTCAGGGTTCTGGTCCTTCATTTTTCTGCCACACAACTCTCTCCTGAGCTTAAGTCTATGTACTCTTTAATCACTATCACTCCCGAACTTTAATTTGATCCTTTATCCTCACTTATTTTTGTGTTATACCCAAACACCACCTGCATACATATACTATGCAGAACCTTTGATTCACACATAATTTATCATTCAATACTAAAACCACACATTTACACAGTTTAGGAATTGAATCTCTGTATATATATATATATATATATATATATATATATATATATATATATATATATATATATATATATATATATATATATATATATATATATATATAAACAAATGATTACATAATGAGGCTCTCTATCTCTTTGGCCTGATTTTCTAATCGGTGGCCTCTATTTTCCTACCTGTCGTAGGCTTACAATCAAACCTATCTAACTCTCAACCTAACTGACTAACCAGCTAACTCCTGACTATGCCTTTTAGGCTTACATTTATACAAAAGGATTCTACAACCAATTCCTGGTTTAGATCCATAACCTTCTCAAGGAAATCCTAAAGTCTCTTCCTTATCTCTAAGGATCATCTCTAATCCACAAAATCGTGAACTAACTCCTAATCTAAGTTTTACAATTAATTCTCAAATCTCTCAATCTCTCAACTATCCCGATTCTCTCATGTTCTCCTACATTCAAGAATATTTACTAATATGCCTCACTATACTTAATTAAATCCCTATTCTAGCTTCTCTCATTAAAATATCTCAAAACCTTAATAATTACATTAATTCAAAACATAGGAAACCATCTTCCTTGAAAACATGAGACCCCCTATGTATACTAAAATACAATGATATTGTTGAGCTGAATGCTCCTGCATCAGACTCTCAAGGTTGACAATAATCATGATCTCCTGATCATATGCTTCTGATCTACGTCCTCCTGGATCCCATACTTTGTTCTGTAGTTTGTCCTTGGTTGTTGCTATTGTTTGTTGTTTTTCTCCATGTTGGAAATAATACTGAGGGGGGGGGGGGTGAATCAGTATTATCAAGTCAACAATTTTTCATTTCATAATCAGATTTGCATATGCTACTTCAGTTAGTGAAAACGGCATATATACGCAACTATAGTTAAGGAAACTTGCATATAACTTGCAGACTTATAATTTAATTTATTCTTCAGATGTTGATCATTAGTCTGTGTGTCAAAACCATATAACCAATAACTAGGAACAGTAAAATAGAACAGACAGTCACACACAAGAACACAAGATATAAGGTGGAAACCCCATGTGGGTGAAAACCACCTGCTGCAATTCGTCTCTATCTTCTTTCAATTAGAAACTTATTTTTACAATGGATCTATACTGGTGCAGTCTTATACCAGTATGAAGGCTTCTACCTGCAGAAGGCTAAAACCTTCTCTCATTTTCCAGCTTTTCCTGGAAGGGAGCTACAACCCCCTTAGCTCTTGTACTAGCTGAGGTACTAGTATGTAGGTGCTAACCTACAAAAGGCTACAACCTTCTCTTTTATTCCAGGGACCACGTTTCATAAATTTTCAGACTCGATCCATCAACATCAAATACATCTACATCAGCCATCACCTTTGCTTCAACTGAAACAAACAATTACTTCTCTGAATGTTGTAACCAGACTAAATTGAACAGTAACCAGAAACCAATCTTGAACCCAGAACACTACAGCAATAAACAGAAGTAGCTAAAACATATTTCATGAGACGTACGGTACTTCAATATGTATAACCTGCATACATACGCTTCTGTATTAAGACCAACCAGCGTATACGTTGCTTTGACTTACTGATCCAGCATGTATATGCACCTCTGCTGTGTCGAACTTGCGTATAGATCTATAAAAGATAATTTACCCTTTTCACTTATTTAGACATGAGTTATACCCAGATTATCTGATTTATAGATCAAGTCATGTGCCAAATATAACAGATCAAAATCACACAAAGATACTAATATTCAAGCCTTAATATCTTGACCCAACAATAGAACTTATCCTTCTTCTTGCGCTCAGGTTCCTCCTTGGTTCAGATCCAGCCATGCACCATAACCCAATTCTAGATCTTGCTCTTCATAGGATATTCAATGCTTTTTTCAATCACTTTTGCCAAATGATCTCCTTCCATTTTTATAGTCTTAGGCCTTACTCAATACCACGGTCCAAAAGCATAAAGAATCAATACCATGGACCCAATACCTGGGTTCAACACTTCGGATGAGATACCATGGTCTAAAACCATAGGTCCAAACACCAAGGACTAAATACCATGGACCAAAAATAAGTTTTCCCACATGTACGCGCTTTTCCTTGCATGAAAGTGCATGCATATGTATACGCACCTTATGATCGTCGAACCAGCGTGTATATGCGACTTGGTTAAGAGGAACCTGTGTATATCTCTTTTTCCTTCATTCCGAGAGCCTGAACTGTGATCTGTCATTTGAGTAAGTTTCCATCAAGGACAACACCTGTGTCATAGCACCAAACCTGTGTCATAATGCCAACAATATCCCCCTTTGGACTTGATGGCAACCCCAAGTAACTTAAAGTCATTCTCCCCCTTTGTCATCAAGGGCAAAGGGTTATGCTCCCCGTGAGTACATAAATCTTTGCTCTACTATGTTGTCCATGCTCCCCCTGACTGCAGGCAAGATCTGTAAGAAGATGTTCTACAAGAAGAAACATGACTTTATACATCATAAATGACCTTCCTATCACCAAAGACTCATACATACATCCATCTCCCAACCAAGTGGGGATACACCAAAAGTTTACACAAGAATATTACATCATTCATCCCAGGCATAGTGGGGAAACCGACATAGGTCGTTACATGACCTTCATAATAAAGAAATACATGACATAGAGACTAAATATTTAAGACAAAAGTATGATAGTCATCAACAACTAACATCAGCAGCATCTATCAATCATCATCAAGACCAGCAATCATGATCTCCCTCTGCACCTGTTCCACCTGAAAGAAAATGAACCGAAAATATTCTAAGATAATTCCAACAACGCATTATTAGAAGTATAAGCTCCCCCTAAACCTATGCCAGATGGTCTCTTTCAGACCCATATAAGACTCTTTTTATCCTAAGTCTGGCCCCATAGTTTGTCTTCAAACCATAATATATGTGACTGTGTTTACAGACACTTGCGTATGTACGCAGATACACTTCATGAAACTCGCGTAAAACCACTGTTTTCTGAAACATATATTTTCAACAGCAAGATGATGCATCAACTACTCCCAGCTTCTGTCTGAGGTATTCAAATGTCTCCCTGGGTAGTGGTTAGGTGAATATATCAACAACTTGTTCCTTGGAGGGGACATACTCCAATTTGACCTTTTGTTCAAGCACTTGTTCTCGGAGAAAATGATATTTGATAGGTATGTGCTTGGTCTTCAAATGCATGACTGGATTCTTTTAAATACTGATTGCACTTGTATTATCACAAAAAATGGAGATAGGTGGAGTACAAGTGATTTTAATATCTTGCAATGTTTGCATCATCCAAAGGAGTTGTGTGTAGCAAGATGCAGCAACCACATATTCTGCTTTAGCTATAGATAATGCAATTGAGCTTTGTTTCTTGTTGAACCAAGATACTAATATGGAGCCCATAAAGAAGGCACCACCACTAGTGCTTTTTCTTTCATCCATGCTTCCTGCCCAATCTGCATCTGTATATGCATGAAGTGTGATATTTTTATCTCTAGGATACCATAAGCCATAATTTTGAGTTCCTTGGGGATACTTGAAAATTCTTTTGACTACCTGAAGATGAGTTTCCTTTGGATTTGCCTAAAATCTTCCAACTATTCCAACTGCATGCATGATGTCTGGTTGCGTACCTGTTAGAGAGAGAAGACTTCCAATCATTGATCTATAGGTTGGTTGATGCACTACTGTTGATTCATCATTTGCGCTGAGGCTGCATCCTGTTACCATAGGGGTACATACCAGTTTTGAATCCTCCATCCCATATTTCTTCAAAATCTGCTTGAGGTACTTGTTTTGTGATAGAAAGATACCGTCTTTGTTTTGTTGGACTTGTAAACTAAGAAAATACGTGAGCTCACCAAGTAAGGACATTTCAAATTCTTTCTACATCACCAAAGTGAAGTTTTGACTCATGGCTTCTTCATTGCTACCAAAGATGATATCATCAACATACACAACAAGTATTAGCAATTTATCATTATCAATATATATATATATATATATATATATATATATATATATATATATATATAGATAGATATATATTGCTATATGTTGATCCTTTGGAAAAACCTTGTTGATGGAGGTACTTATCCAAACAATAATACCAAGCCCAGAGCCTTTTTGAGTTTGCATACAAGTTTTGGATCATTCCCAAGGATGAATCCATCTGGTTGCTCAATGTGCACTTCTTCTTCTAAGTCTCCATTTAGAAAGGCAGATTTCACATCCATTTGATATACTTTGAACTCCTGAAAGCTAGAAAGAGCAAGGAACATTCTTATGGCATCAAGTATAGCAACTGGTGCAAAAGTTTCTTCAAAGTCTATACCTTCTTGTTGAGCATACCCTTTGCAAACAATTCTGGCCTTGTTTCTAACAACATCTCCATTCTCATTCAGCTTGTTTTTGAATATCCATTTTGTCCCTATGACATTCGTGTCATTTTGTCTAGGAACTAACTCCCAAGTGTTATTCTTTTCAATTTGCTCAATTTCTTCATTCATGGCCTTGACCCAGCATTCATCTTTTCATGCTTCACTTACATTTCGTGGTTCAGTGGAGGAGAGCAATGCTAGATAGCTTGAAGCTTTTGAAATAGTTCTTCTTGTTTGTACACCTGCCTCTTTCTGCCCCAAAATTTGAGTTTCTAGATGATTATTCTGGACATACTTGGATGGAGTCTTTTCTTATACCCTTATCTATTCTTCTGGTTCCTCATAGGTGTCTTATTCATCATTAGTCTAATTTGATGTTGAATGATAGTCCTCATCATCTTCGAAATATTCGGATTTTACCTGCCTTGGAATGTTTCCTTCTTCATCAACCACTACATAAATACTTTCAACCATTTTTCTAAGTCTTTTATTGTACACTTATATCCTTTTGCTTTGGGTAGAGTAACCAAGGAGAATGCCTTCATCTGCTCTAGGTTCAAACTTGCCAAGGTTTTCATCAATCCTTTTGATGTAAAATTTGCTTCCAAAAATGTTGAAGTATTTTACCATAGGAGTCTTACCATACCAGAGTTCATGAGGAGTTTGAGTGCTGTTCACCCAGATGTTTGTCTTGTTTAGAATAGTAATGACAGCAAATGCAGCTTCACCCCAGCAGGTTGCAAGGGTTCCAAACTCATCAAGCATAGCACGAGCCATTTGTTGAACCATTCTTTTCATCCTTTCTACTACTCCATTTTGCTGAGGAGTCTTTGGAGTAGAGAATTCCCTTCTTATTCCATGTTCTTCACAAAAATAAAAAAATTCATCCGAGGTAAATTCCCCTCCTCGATCAGACCTGAGGCATTTAATTTTTCGATCTTATTCATTTTCAACCAAGGCTTTGAATGCTTTGAACTTTTTGAAATCTTTGTCTTTATGCTTCAGAAGTCCTATCCAACACATCCTAGAAAAGTCATCAATGAACAATATGAAGTATTCTTCTCCTCGAGGTGACCTTTTCCTTGATGGACCACATACATCTTTATGTACAAGTTCAAGTGGCTTACTTGCTGATCCTTCCTTCTCAGGGAAATTAGTTCTGGTTTGCTTACCAAACTGACATGATTTTCATATTGTATTGTCTGGAATTTTGATGTCAGGGAGATCACGAACTGCCTGATATTTGCATGCTTTCCTTATTTGAGAGAAGCTTAGATGCCCCAATCTTCTGTGCCATAGCTAGTGTTCATCATTCTTGCTTAGATAGCATTGTTGTTTTCCTCCCTTGAGTATGTATAAATTATTTGGAGTTCTTATGCCTTTGATCACTGTTTCTCCTGTATCAAGCTCACGAACAATACATCCATTTGATCAGAATATTACCTCATTTCCTTGATCACACATTTGACTGACACTCAATAGATTATGTTTTAGGCCATCAACATACATAACATTTCCAACTTTGACTTTTTCTTTCAAAATAATAGAACCTTTACCTTTTATGAATGCAGGGGTGTCATTTCCAAATGAGACCTTCGTTTCCTTTTCTAAGGCACTATATGACTGAAGTTTTTCTTTATCACTTGTCATATGTTTCAAGCATCCACTATCAATGTACCATTGATTTTCCCGTCCTTCCACATATAAGGCTATACCACATCTTTTTGGTTGTTGTTCTTTCTTTCTCCATGTTTTGGGACTCAATGAAGCTTGCTCCTTCTGAGTTGTTTGCCGAAACCTACTCCTGCATTCAGAATCTTCATGACCGAAGTTGTTACAAATAGAACATAATGTTTCATTTTCAAGAGCAGAAAAGTTATTGTAGGTTCTTTTCATGATTCCAGTCACACTCCTTTGATTTCGTTCTTCTCTGGTCATGATAGTCTTGTAGGAAACACATTGAGTTTCTTTGTGTCCAAAGTTATGACAAGAGAAACATTGGCCATTGAAGAAATTCCTGTGATTATCAAACCTTCCATCCAGGTGATTATAGACATTCATTCTTGAGGCAATTTGAGAATGATTTACCTCTGGTTGGTTGTAGCTTTTGTTTATCCTTGAAGTAGATTGTCCCTGATGTACTCGGTGATCTCTGTTCATCCTTGAGGTAGATTGACCCTGATTTACCTGGTGATCTGCTTTATGCCTTCGTTGTCAATTGTAAACCTGTTCACTTCTCCTTGCTACATCAAGGTAAATTTTGGAGGTGGATGGCTTCTATGCTTAAGATGCTTCTTCAGTATATCCAAGACCTATCTTGATTAGTGGAGAACGCTGCACTTTGATAATCTCATCTAAAGTTTCAGATCCTTTAGCAAATCTAAGATTAAGAGCTTTTGTTTTCTCAATATATTTTCTAAGTCCCACAATTTTACATTCTAACTTTTCATTGTGTTTTTACCTTTTAGCAAGTTGGAATGTCAGAGTATCTATGATCATATTCTTTTCTTCTAAACAGATTTTAAGTTTGGAAATTTCTTCATAGAGATCATTTTCATTTATAGCATCCAAGAAACCATCGTCTTCAAAAGCCATCAAAAGTCTATAATCATTACATTAGATATCATTTTTGGGATTCAACTACGTTAAGTAAGTCATTCACATATGACCATTTCCATGAGAGGTAGTCATAAGTGACTAATTTCTCATGATTTGGATAGTTCACTTAGCACTCATTACATCGGGTGATGCTCACAGGGGTGAAGAAGTGGGATTGAAACTGGTGAAATAAATCACATAGCGTCAATCATCACTTCTGGGGCTTGCACCCGGTAACCAGGACTTCCCAGGAGGTAACCCATCCCAGATCTCCTCTGGCTCAAGCGCGCTTAACTGTGGAGTTTTCCCCACAATCAAGCCCACTTAGCTTGCTACCCCATTTGCAAAACCTTAGAAAGTATTGTGCCTCATGAACCATTCAAGTAGAGATCCCTTCACTCTTTTTGAATTTAAGTATAGGGGGTTTATGCAGTGCATTATATTAGATATCATTTTTGGGATTCAACTGCATTAAGTAAGTCATTCACGTATGACCATTTCCATGAGCGGTAGTCGTAAGTGACTAATTTCTCATGATTTGAATAGTTCACTTAGCACTCATTACATCGGGTGATGCTCACAGGGGTGAAGAAGTGGGATTGAAACTAGTGAAATAATTCACATAGCGTCAATCATCACTTTCGGGGCTTGCACCCGGTAACGAGGACTTCCCAGGAGGTCACCCATCCCATATCTCCTCTGGCTCAAGCGCGCTTAACAGTGGAGTTTTCCCCACCATCAAGCCCACTTAGATATCCCAAAAATGATATCTAATATAATGCACTGCGTAAACCCCCTATACTTAAAATCATTATATTGTTCATCTTCATCACTAATTGAAAAACCATCACTGTCTTCATGTGTATAATAGCTCTTCTTACTTACATTCTATTTTCTATTCCATCTAATTGGTTCCTTACCTTTATCAAGCTTATCTTTATGAGGACACTTGGTTGCATAGTGACCGACTCTTCCACAAGCAAAGCATTTGAAAGGTAGCTTAGCTCTGAATCTTCCAGAACCTCATTGAAGGTTCTTGACAAAGTTTGATTCTTCCTCTCCTTCTTACATATGTCCTAACTCATTGTAATCTCCTTTTCTTGAAGCTTTGAATGCGGCTTCTCTCCTGTTAGATGGTCCCCCTTTTCTCATTTCGAAAGCAGTTAGGATTCTGTGCAGTTGTGACATGGTAATACTCTGTAGATCATGTTTTTCTTCTATGGCAGAGACTTTTGATTCAAACTTAGAAGACAAAGATCTTAGAACCTTTTCAACCAAAGTAACTTCTTTTATCTCTTCACCCAACTTTTTCATACGATTAACAATCTCATCTATATGTAAGAAATAATTAGCCACACTTTCATCATTGTACATTCTGAGATTTTCATATTGAATTCTGAGAGTTTGTAGTTTTGCATGTTTTACCTGATCGTCTCCTTCATAGCTTAGAATGATCTTGTGCCATATTTCTTTTGCGTTTTGAGCTGCATAACCTTAACAAATTCTGATTGATATAAACTCCCTAATAGAGTATTGACAGCCTTTGCATTTGTTTCATACTGCTTCTTACCAACCGTACCTGTAGGAGTTGTTGATGGAAATGTGTATCCTACTTCCACGATATCCCAAAATTTTGTACCAAGAGATTGAAGATAGGCTGTGATTCTTACCTTCCATTAGATGAAGCTGCTCCCATCAAAGATTGGTGGGTTGATCGATGCCTCTTTTTCGTAGTTGCTCATGATGATAGATCTTCCTTCAAGCGATCAAGCTTCTTCTGAAGGACCTGCTCTGATGCCAATTGTTGGAAATAATACTGAGAGGGGGGGTGAATCAGTATTATCAAGTCAAAAAATTTTCATTTCATAATCAGATTTGCATACGCTACTCTAGTTAGTGAAAACAGGGTATATACGCAACTACAGTTAAGGAAACTTGTGTATAACTTGCAGACTTATAATTTAATTTATTCTTCAAATGTTGATCATTAATCTGTGTGTCAAGACCATATACCCAGTAACTAGGAACAGTAAAAAAGAATAGACAGTCACACAAAAGAACACAAGATATAAGGTGGAAACCTAATGCGGGTGAAAACCACCTACTACAATTCGTCTCTATCTTCTTTCAATTGGAAACTTATTTTTAAAATAGATCTGTACTGGTGCAATATTATACCAGTACATAGGCTTCTACCTACAAAAGGCTACAACCTTCTCTCATTTTCCAGCTTTTTCTGGAAGGGAGCTACAACCCCCTTAGCTCTTGTACTAGCTGATGTACTAGTACATAGGTGCTAACCTACAGAAGGCTACAACCTTCTCTTTTCTTCCAGGGACCACGTTTCATAAATTTTCAGACTGGATCCATCAACATCAAATACATTTGCATCAACCATCACCTTTCTTCAACTGAAACAAACAATTACTTATATGAATGTTGTAACCAGACTACATTGAACAGTAACCAAAAACCGATCCTGAACCCAGAACATTGCAGCAATAAATAGAAGTAGCTAAAACATATTTCATGAGATGTACGCTACTTCAATATGTATAACCTACGTACATACGCTTCTTTATTAAGACCAACCAGCATATACACTGCTTTGACTTACTGATCCAACATGTGTACGTGCCTCTGCTATGTCGAACCTGTGTATAGATCTATAAAATATAATTTACCCTTTAACCTTATTCAGACATGAGTTATACCCAGATTATTAGATTTATAGATCAAGTCATTTGCCAAATATAACAAATCAAAATCACACAAAGATACTACTATTCAAGCCTTAAGATCTTGACCCAACAATAGAACTTATCCTTCTTCTTATGCTCAAATTCCTCCTTGGTTTAGATCCAGCCATGCACCATAACCCAATTCTAGATCTTTCTCTTCATAAGATATTCAATTCTTTTGTGAATCACTTTTTCCAAATGATCTCCTTCCCTTTTTATAGTCTTAGGCCTTACTCAATACCACGGTCCAAAAGCATAAAGAATCAATACCATGGACCCAATACATGGGTTCAACACTTCAGACGAGATACCATGGTCCAAAACCATAGGTCCAAATACCAAGGACTAAATACCATGGACAAAAAATAATTTTTCTCACATGTACGCGCTTTTCCTTGCATGAACATGCATGCATACGTATACGCACCTTATGATCATCGAACTTGCATGTATATGCGACTTGGTTAAGAGGAACCTGCGCATATCTCTTTTTCCTTCATTCCGAGAGCCTGAACTATGATCTGTCATTTGAGTGAGTTGCCATCAAGGACAACACCTGTGTCATAGCACCAAACCTATGTCATACTGCCAACACTCTAGGTCTCCACACTTTATGTTGCATTGCCCCACTAGCTATGCTCTCACAGTCTACTGCTGTCTTTTTCTTGTTGCTAATTTTCTTTCTTTCTGTTGTCTTCTCCCTTTGAGACACTTTTCTCATCAAATCCAAAATCAACTTAATTTCTATGTCCAACTCATTTCTTTTCTGGACTCTTTCCTCTTCCTCTCTTGCATATCCTTTGAAATCTTCATCAGGTTCTTTCTTCCTTACTGGTGCTTTCAGCCATTTCTCCAGTAGCTCAAATTCTTTCTCCCATTCACTGGTCCTTTGACGAGAGTTTAGTCCTTCTTCTTTATTGATTTCCTCAACGGCTTCCATGGTTATCTCCACTATGCCTATCATCATGATGGAATGATGATCCTTTACTGTGTTTTCAACTAACATAGTCTCTTCTTTAAATTTGCCTTTAATCTTCTGCTGGTTACCTTCACTTTGTAGTTGATGGTTCCTTACTGCCACCCTTACATCCTACCCTCTTATTGCTTATGAACTTCCATTTCATCTCCAAGTAACTTATGTCCAATTTCTTTGATCACAACATCACACTCATTCATTCTATGCATTGTTCCTGCAAACAAACTATTAGTTTGTGAACCAAAACACTCTTCTGTCTCCATCTCTTTTAAAGACCCTCTGTTATGGTTAAGTATTGCTGTAACCACTTCTTTTCTATTACCATTTCCTCCTAGAAACCTCTATAGCAATTCAATTTCCTCCTTACATTTAGCAAGTGTCTTATCACAATTCTCTTCATTTCCAGCTTCATCCTTTACATGGTCACTATTGCCCAATGATTCAATCGGGCTGCCTTCCATAGACAATTTTGTCTCATTCATCTCCACAGAAATAAGCTCTTGTTCAACACTTATAATCCCTTTATTCACACAACAATTGTCAGTTTGAAAAATGTAAGGCTCAATAGCCTCAACTAACGTTTCACATCTCAGCTTTTCAGGCTGATCTTCATCTCCTTCTTCCACAAGGAATTGTCCTTTTTTTATAACAGTTCAAAATTTCAATTCATCAATAATTTCTTTCTGCTGCAACAATTCAATATTTTCCTCATTCAAGATGCATTATTCATCATACTCTGCTCTATAATACTTATCCTCTGAAAGGTACTCATCATCCTCTGTCAGTACATCAGTATGCTGATCCAAGTTCTCCTCTGAACTTTGGTAATTTTTATCAAGTTTTATGACAACTTCATAAGGTTGCCAATCCTCTGCAAAACCTACACTCACAAAACAATCATTATAATTAAAAACATAAGGCCTCAGTGTCTCTTTGTCCTTTGGTAACATTTCAATATGCTGCTCGGAACTATCCCAATAGTTCACTGATCTCCATTCTTCATCTTCACCTAGAACTTCACCCTGTTCTGGTTTCACAAATGGAAACTTCCATTTCCAACTCAGCTTCTCTCAGCTTTTCCATCAGCCACTTTACTTTCCTCTATTGTAGCCTTCTCTGTAACTTATGCCACTTTATTGGTTTCTTCCTTAATACCCAAACTTGTCTCTAGATTTCCTCAAGTATCATCCTTAATACATTGAGTTGTTCTTTCATCTCTGCAATTTCCTTGTCAATTTCCTCTTGACTCATTCTCTTGTCATTTGCCTTGTCATCTTACTTCTTCACTTTTCTTCTACTATGGTCTTCCTCAAAACCTCTGTTATGACTATCAGTAGTCATCTTCTTCTCCATATCTATGAGTTCCTCACTTACTCACTATGAGCTGCATTAAATCCTATGCAACAACAAGTCCTCCTTGCTACCACTTACCTCACCAAGCTCCCCTCTGTACTTGGTCTTTTTGGCAAGCCCTTGGTTCTCTATTTCTGGAACCTCTTTTGAGCACTTCTCTCTGCTCCTTCTAGGCTTCAACTCATCTACGTCTTCTAAGAACACAACTGTCCTCTTGTATATCAATCGTAATGAAATACTTGGTTTTGACCACCTCTTCTTTCACTTAGAAAGTCTTATCAACTTCCTTCATTACTTAGAAATTCTACCCACATCCTTTGTGGAATTGCCCTTATGATCTTCTTGTGAGTTGCAACAATACCTCTGCACAATCTTGTTCTACCACAATTTGAATGGATTGTCCTCTGTTCCCTTTCATCTGCAATTCTCCCAATATTCTGCTATACTTTAACTCAGTGTGCTTACTGTTTGTCAGATTAGAATCTGATCTCCTCTTGCATGCTTTCATCACCATTCACCTATATACACACCTTCAAAACATAACTCTGTTCTAAATTCTTTTCAAAGAAATTTTCACGCAGAATTTCTTTGTGCTTTAATATCAAATGTTTCAACCATAATTCTGCTCTGATACCAAAATGACGTAGGAAAAACCTGCAATACCCACAATATGCATATAAAATGCATAATCTCATTTGTCCCAGAATTTCAATTACCCTTCCTAGTCAAACCTTCATAACTTAAGGTCTAAGGCCCCTTAATTAAATCTCATGCGGAAATGATTCAATGACTATTCAATAGTCTAAACCTTAAGTAACCTTTCAAGCAGAATCTTGTTCAACCCTCATAAAATTTATTTAATATTTATGCCCTGCGCATATTAACTATACCCTCTTACACTGGTCTTGGTTTAACTCAACGTTAACCACACCATGGACACAGACTTGGTTAAACTCGATTTATCCTTTTAATTCATTAATCCCACTTTATTTCTATTATAATTCTCTTATAATAGAAATATAACATAAATTGCACTTAACCTTACCTTTTAATCTTCCCCCGGACTTTGCAAATTCACTGATTCTCACCTTATCGCATTCAATCTTCACCATTGATTTCACTCCATAGGATCAACGGTTGTCGCGTGATCTCCATCCATCCTCCGTAACCCAAATAAATTTAAACTCATGTTGATAAACTTTCAGGTCCGCTCAGGCCCAAGCCATACCAAAAATGACGTAGGAGGTCAATTGAATAGCAATTGAACAACATTTGAACAACAATTGAATAGAAATTGAAGAACAATTGGACATGAATTGAACAACTTTGATCTAATGGTCAATAGCGATATCGCATGAGAAACTTGCACGACACTTAACCACCCTTACGGAGCCGATAAGGATTATAAATCCTTAATCTATAAAGGTTCGGGTCCAGTTTTGAGATTAACGTCTGATCATCTTAAGACCCGATATCCATTGGATATACGAGGTCATCAAATCTTATGGCTCACAGGACTTTTATTAGCATACAGGTTAAAAATATGCCAACCCTACAGTTGACTGTTGTGTAAGTGTTGACTATGGGATTGACAACTAGGATTTGGTGCGGGATTTCAGCCACGATCAAGGAAATTTGTTCTCTCTCTACCCTATGAAATTGTTGATCATTATCAATCTACCATATCTGTCGATCTAACAATCCAGATCAATTCCCGCGATTCACCTTCCGCAAGTACTTGGATTTAATCTCCGTCAGTCATTTCTTCTACTTATGTTGCATGACTTAACCTTGGTCGCCCATCACCTTCAACCTCATTCCTTGATCTTCAGATCCAACAACTCCTGTGCATTGTCACCTTATTACTTCTTCCTTCTCTTTACTTTGTTTTTATGTCGTTTCTTCAATGTTCTTCTATGGTTTCGGTTTTCTTCAGGGTTATGGTCCTTCGCTATTCTGCCACACAACTCTCTCCTGAGATTAAATTTTCGTACTCTTTAATCACTGTCACTCCCAAAATTTACTTTGATCTTTCATCCTCACTTCTTTATGTGTTATGCCCGAACTCCACCTACATACATATACTATGCAGAACCTCCGATTCACACATAATTTATCATTCAATACTCAAACCACACATTTACACAGTTTAGGAATTGAATATTTGTGTGTGTGTGTGTATATATATATATATATATATATATATATATATATATATATAAACAAATGATCACATAATGAGGCTCTCTATCTCTCTGGCCTGATTTTCTAATCAATGGCCTCTATTTTCTACCTGTCGTAGGCTTACAATCAAACCTATCTAACTCTCTACCCGACTGACTAACCAACTAACCCCTGACTATGCCTTGTAGACTTACATTTATAAAAAAAGATTCTACAACCAATTCCTGGTTTAGATCCATAACCTTCTCAAGAAAATCCTAAAGTATCTTCCTTATCTCTAAGGATCATCTATAATCCACAAAATCATGACCTAACTCCTAATCTAAGTTTTACAATTAATTCTCAAATCTCTCAATCTCGCAATTATCCTGATTCTCTCATGTTCTCCTACATTCGAGAATATTTTCTAATATGCCTCACTATACTTAATTAAATCCCTATTCTAGCTTCTCTCATTAAAAGCAATCAAAACCTTAATAATTACATTAATTCAAAACATAGGAAACCAAATTCCTTGAAAACACAAGACCCCCTATGTATACTAAAATACAATGATATTGTTGAGTTGAATGTTCCTACATTAGTCTGGTCCCCTACAACCCCCCGACTGCACTTGAAGCAATGTAACAACATGTGGTGCTAGTTTTGGAAATAATATAACACATACCACATTCTCCCACATGTTGTTTTCTTTCCACACAAGGGGTCGCAAGAGTGCATATTCATTGGTACAGGGCTCCAACATCCATTATTTCTTTACACCAAGAAAAATTATCATTTCTGATAGACTTTTTCAGTCCATCTAAAACATTCTTCAAAGTGTCCACCTTTACCAGAAACACCTTTTTTTCTTCAACCATATCCAACAAAAAGTGATACTAAACTTCAATTTTCTTTGTCTTTGAATGATAAGAAGGGTTATTTTCTAAGAAAATTGCACTTTGGCTATCACAATCTATCCTTATAGCTTGTTGTATCAACCCCATACTTGAACACAAATTTTTTAACTGAATTTCTTCCTTTCTTGCATGAGTGGTTGCCATGTATTCAACCTATATAGTTGAAAGTGCCACCACAAACTATCTCTTGCTCATCCAACTAACTTATCCTCCAAATAGGTTAAACACATACCCACTTGTAGATATTCTTCGATCTAGATATCCAACCCAGTCTAAATAAGAAAATCCATGCATTTCCATAATTTTTTCCAATCTTGGTCTTCCTTAGTAGAACACACCATAATAACTAGTGCCATGAAAATACATGAAAACCCACTTCATTGTTGTCTAATGCTCCTTTACTAGTTTTGCATAAGCCTTTTCAATACTCCCTTTTCATGTGCAATGTTTGGTCTAGTATAGACCATTTCAAACATCAAGCTACAAATTTCACTTGCATATGGAACAGGAGACATGTCTTATTCCTCTTCCTTTATCTTGGAACGCTATTCAACAGATAACTTTATACCTACATGAATAGGAACGTTCACCGGTTTATTATCCTTAATATTAAACCTCTGTAATATTATCTCAACATACTTCATCTGTTTTAACCAATGCTTACTCTTTTCCCGATCTTGTTTAATTTCCATGCCCAAAATATAGTTTGCAGCACCAAGATCCTTCATGTCAAATTTAGAGGATAATTGGGTCTTCAAATCATGGATAATTTTTTTGTCATTTCCAATAAAGAAACATATCATCCACATAGAAGACCAAATAAATAACACGGTCACCAGTTAATTTAAAAAACACACAGTGATCCACTATGCTCCTTGTGAAGCCAAGTCCCCATACACGCACACAAACACACACACACACATACACACACACATATATATCAGATTCTTGATAGTGACTACATTAACCCATACAAAGACTTTTCTAACCTACATGCCAATTATTTCTTACCCTTCACTGCAAATCATTTTGGTTTCTTCATATAGATCTCTTCTTTTAGTTCCCCATGAATAAATTTTGTCTTCGCATCCATCTGTTCTACCTCAAAATCAAAAGCAACAAAAATAGATAAAAGTAATATAATAGAAGCTAACTTGGGAACATGAGAAAAAATATCACCAAAATCAATTCCCAACACTTGGGAATAACCTTTTGCTACCAACCGAGTTTTTTATTTCTCCACCTTGCCTTTTGTATTCATCTTCTTCTTAAACAACCATTTCCTATGAATGGGTTTCCTTTTAGCTGACAACTCTACCAAAGCCCAAGCCTCATTTTTTTCCAAGCCTTCCATTTCTTCAACCATGGAATTTTTCCATAGTTTTCCATCCTCTGAATCCACTACCCCCCTGATAGTTTTGGGATCATCATCACTAATAGATAAAGAAAAGTTTGAATAGAAAGAATATGAACTACACCTCTTTGGTTGTCGTATCTCTTGAACTGATATCCTCAAAACTAGAGTGTGTGGTTCTTCCTCTTTTGATTCTTGTTCATTTATAGAGTTTAATTCTTCCTCCATCTCAAAATCTATCTTCTCTAGTTTTTTTCCTTTGGTAGTAATTCATTTTTAATAACATCTTTCACTTCTCTAAACACCACATCTTGAATGTACACACCTTCCTTTCCTATGGGTTCCAAAACTTTTTACCTTTTAAACCATCCATATACCCAATAAAGATTCACATTTCATATTTACTATCCAACTTGGTTCTTTTCTCCTTTGGAACTTGTACATGTGCACCACAACCAAATTCCCTAAGATGTGAAAACGGGTTTCTTACCACTCCATACCTCACGTGGAGTCTTATCCTCCAAAATTGATGAAGGTGCTATATTAAATAGGTAACATGCATTATCCACTGCCTTTGCCTAGAATTCCTGCTCTAATCCAATGCCACTAAGGATTATTCTTTCCTTTTCGATCAACTTCCTATTCATTCTTTCTACAACTCTATTTTTCTAAGGTGTGTATGGAGTAGTCTTGTGTCATGATATACCACACTTATTTCAGAACTCTTCAAATTCCTTCTTGCAGAACTATCCACCAGTATGTATCTTCAACGCTTTGATATTCTTCTTTGTATGATTCTCAACCAGAGCCTTAAATTATTTAATCATGTCAAAGACTTTAGATTTCTTCCTAACAAAATATATCCATGTATTCCTCAATAAGTCATCTATAAATGAGACATAGTACACAGACTTACCCAGTGATGGAATTGACACAGGTTTAAATACATCATCATGCATAAGCTCTAATATCCCTTTCACCCTCTTAACACCAGATGGGAAACTCACCTGATTTTTCTTCACATATACACAATGTTCATAGAAATCAAAATCCATAGAAAAATTATACATACCTTCTATTCAAAGGCCCTTCTCTCTAATATGTCCAAGTCTTTGATGCCACAACATAGTCTTCTCTCTAGAGACCATTAGATTTTATGACCCACTTTCAGGAACCACAAAATTATTGCACCAATCAATAATAGTACTACCCAGAAGTTTGTATAGATTCCGAATTAGAACTCCCCTCATCAATGCCAGTTCTCCCTAAACCATCTTGTAGGTTTCTTTCTCAGGCAATGTTTTTACACTTGGAGAATCCATATTTCTTACAAAAATTATATTTATGGCCAATCCAAGAATTTTAAGAACACCATGAAGTGTCCTAATCCTTCCACCTTGCAACTTCAACTTGACTTTTCCACATACTATGATTCTAGTCTTCCGGTCATCTCCTAGGAATACATCACCACCATCATATTTCTCATGCCTGCAGAACCACTCCCTATGGGGATTTATATGAAAGGATACACCTGACTCAATCAACCATGCCTCATGATCTACATGTGTACTTGAAGAAGAAGACAAGTCCACATCCCCACCATCGTCTAAGATAATTTTCACCTCTATAGAAGGAGCATCATCAGATCCCTTTCCATTCCTAGGATTTTTAGATCTAGAATCCTTTTGTAGTGCCCTTATTTTCTGCATTTCTAGCATAACTTTATATTTTGGATTGCAGGTTTCTGTGGAGTGGTTTTTGAGAGATAGAATTCGGATAATCCACAGTGTTCATCTTTTTTCTCGTCGACGTTTCGAGTCTAGAGCAAGACTCATACAGATAAGGAATATCTCCCTCTAGATTTATATCTCCCACTTGAGGATTTATTTATGTTTTTGTTCTAGGACCGTCCTCTTACAGATAAGGAATCTTCATTCTGGCTCTCCATATTTTTTCTATCTCATCCCCTCTGACAACAAGGATTAGTCTATTTCATCAAACTTCAAGGTAGTTGTATTGCTACCTATAGAAACAACCAGACTATCCCAAGAGTTTGGTAGAGAACACTATAAATGGATACACTTATCTTCATCTGAAATTTTAATATCTATACATAACAACTAGCTTAGCATAGTATTAAAGGCATTCAGATGCTTTTTCACTAAGTCTCCATCCTTCATCCTCAGGTTATACATATTTTTTCACAGGAATAGTTTATTCACCAGAGCCTTAGATTGATACAAAGTCCCTAACTTATCCCACAAAGTTGTTGTAACTTCCCTGATACATTCAACAATATTGAATCTACACAATCATATTTTTTTCTTTGCTTTCCGATCTAAATTTCCCAGTCTTCTGCCAACATTCTTATTGGTGTCGTACCTAAATATACAATGATCCACTGATCTCTATCCACCAACATACGATCCATCTTGAGCTTCCACAACTCAAAACTTTGTCCATTGAATTTCTTGATCTCTATCTTTGCAATATTTTCCATCTTCTTTCACCATAAGAATCGATCTCGCAGATATCCCACTGTAACAGGGTCTACCATATGCCCAAGCGAAACCCCTCAGTAGCAAAGGAATCCCCTTGAAGCTGAAATTTCTCTGATACCAAATGTAGGTTTTAACCCTATACAAAAATTAATTGAAAATGAATTCTTAAAGAAAAAAAATATACAATGGTGAGAACATAAAAAATATATACATATATTTTCTCCTAGAACACAAATTGGGAATACCATATTGATTTTTCATTATATTCCTCTCGATATTACAATACCTATACATACATGCCAAAGAATTCATAAACCCTAGTTCATTAACCCTAGATTATAATATAATTGCAGTTCCCTTGATTGTATCTACAAAATACCATAGGAAAAAACCATCGTTCCCAAAAACATGTGCAAAAACCATGCACGAAACCATGGGTAGGTTTTCCCACCATGTTTGGGTCTATCCCCCATCCCTAGGTTTGCATAAAAAAAATTTGGGGCAACCTGTGTAGGGGGCTACCACCCCCCCACGACCACCCTAATATCCCGACACAATCTAACAACGCATGGTTCTAGTTGTGGAAAGAATATAACGCATACCCAATAGCCACCAAGTCCAACATTTTGCAGGCCCTTTCCTAGACCCATCGACTTCTTCATTTACTAACTTTGAGGGTTTGTTCCTGCTAATCATTATGTAGATTTGTTGATATTCATTTTTGGTACAAGTAATGAACATCCCATTCTTCTCTCCTTGCTTTTATCTTGAGGATTTTGTCCCTTCCTTTGAATTTTTCCTTTTCCTTCTTCTTCCAATATGTGTTTGGACTATTCATAATAGTATCTAATCTTTCAAATGGTGTCCTTTAGGGTTTTGGGTTCATCAAACTATATTCTATCATGATATGCTTGTGGCAATCCACTGATATACCTCTTGATCTTTGTCTTTTCATCCTTGATATAAGGCACATACCTCAGTATCTCCAAGAATCTACTTGTATACACATCATCATTGAATTGCCCCAATTTTTTCTCATAGAATTCTTTGGCTTTGCTATCATAGTATGTTTCACATAAGTACTCCAATAAGTGTTTATTGAACCTTCTCCATGATAGATCTTTCTCCTTGATGTCTTTAACATAATTCAAATCTTCCCACCATATGTCAGTGTTTTCTTTCAAACTAAGAATAGCTACTCTATCCTTCATGTTCTTAGAGTAGTCATGCACCTTGAAATACTTCTTCATTCCCAAAAACCAAGCCTCTACCTCTTTAGGCTTACTTACCTCTCCATTAAAGGTAGGGTGATTTTCTTTCTTAAAATACTCTGGCATTAAACTCTTCTTGCATCTCCTCTTATAATGGTGTTTCTTAACTGTAGTATCTAATGATCGTTAGGGCTACTTGAATCTCTTTCCACGATGCTAACTATAATTTTTCCTTCTTCTGCATGTATGTGTCTCTTCCTTGAATTTCTTCCTCATGCCCTATTAGTATCCAATCTCTACCTTTAGGCTTAATGATGGGATAATCTTCAAATTGTACTTGTCTATGTAGTTATTACCAAGCTCATATTTCTTTTGCATTTTCATGTCTCATAGGTTCTATAATATCACAAAATTCATCTCCACTTGCCTGCTTGTTCTCTAACAATATTTTCATTATTTTCTTTACAAATTCTGAGTCCAACTCTTAGGCTTATATGAGTTTCCATCCAATCATGAGATCCTTCTTCTTTCCTTTTTTCAACTGAATCTTTTTCATGATCATGCTAGGACGTATTTGTGTCATAATTTTCCATCCTACTACTCATCGTTTCTCTCCCGTGTTGTTCCTTGATGTCTGCTTATGTGATGTTAAATACACATAATTGTTAGCCAAAAAAAATGCAATATAAACATAAGTACCCTTCACCTTGGTTTATTTCCAATTAGCAAGCTGATGTGAAACCATCTGAAACATCAAATATTAGTTATTAGGAAGATTTAAAGATAAAGTAACCAATCAAATATTCTATCAAATGAAACATTATATCAACTATAAGTTAAAATCAACACACACATCCGTGAACAAAATGTAAACTAGTAGATCAAATATTATTTCTAGGTGTGTGCATGCCAAACCGCTTTAGGTCCATTGTTAAACCATGCTCTGATACAACTTTGTAATGCACCCTCCCACCCACTTGGGTTATTCTTAGGAAGTGGAAGTTGTTACATCAAAATTAATCTAACCTCCATGGTATCGTTATGAATATGGGTTCATAAAAATCCTCAATTCCAAAAGTTCCCATAATTAAATTTTGATACCACCATTAGATCGGACTCATCAAGAGTTTTCTTGTAAATTAATTTTATCTCAATTTGATACCTAGATCAAAAGTTGCAATCATTTAAATATAAACCTTTTAACTCCCTTGCCACATTATAAATCCCTCCACATGGACCTCCAAGTGGAAAATGTGGCATTGCTACGTCGCATGCCACTTCAACACATGCATGTCATTGTTTGTGCACCGGTAACATCACACCCAAACCTGAGAAGGGCATAACAGAGCCTACTTCCAAATAGAAGGAGAAGCCCTCATTAATTGATGGAAGGATCCCCTATTATGTGCTTTTTATTAAGCTACCTCAAACTACTATAATGGATCATTGGAGCTAGACAAAATGTGTGATGGAGATTTATCTATCTATCTATGCTAAAAATTAACATTATTCCTTCTATCTCTCTTTTCCCAACCTTCCCTGCTAACATCACATTGATGTCATGTTGACATCATCATGCCATGTGGAATCCTTTGAGGGTTCCATGTTTCCCCCAAAAATTAATCACATGGCCATCCAACAAGGCCAATTTTTCCTAGCACATCAGCAGTCTATCCACATCACCTATCCACCTCAGCCCAAGACTAGGTCCCAACCCTTTGAGTAAATCACATATTTCATGTTATATGCATTTTTGTGGGGGTCCATGTTTTTCCTTCCGTCAGGCCTCCATGTCAATGTGACATCGCGCCAAGACACCGTTAGAGAAATTTTGAGGTCTAAAATGGGCCTCCTAAGGAGTATTGTAAAACAATAGTGCAAATAATAAAATAAGATTAGATTACATCATGAAATTCTAGAGGGAAAAAAGAAAAAACTACATTTTCAACTTATCTCCCTATGGTTTTATTCAATTTTTTAGCTGAAGCACTCGTTGCATACAAAATTTGATTCCTCATCCAAGGAGTACCCATGTTGCATACTTTCAATGGACCTTGCTACACAAAAAATGAGAAATACATGAAAAATGTTGATGAAATCATGCTTTTCATGTATTTCTCATTTTTTGTGTAGCAAGGTCTATTGAAAATAAGCAACATGGGTACTCCTTGGATGAGGAATTAAATTCTACATCCAAAAAGTGCTCCAACTCAAAATTTTAGTAAAATCATAGGAGATAAGTTGATAATATGAGTTGAAAAAGTAGTTCTTTTTATTTTTATTTTTTAAACTCCAAAAATGGTAAATCATCCCCCATGGTCACCATCTTGAATCCTATTGGTTCTTATAGAGTTGATTTTTGTCGTACATTTCTGTTTTGAGGCATATTTTTACATAAAAATTTCTCTAATGGAAAGAGGCCCAAGCCTCAGGTGCAACACGACGGTAATTGTACTGTGTCATGTGACAGAAAAATGTCCATCACACGCATTCTATTTTAGCACCACTCCAATCAGTTCACCACCTATCGATGGGTGCAAAACGATAGTGATCATTAATTAAAATATTAACACATAATCCACCTCTAAACTCTAATATTAAGTAGCTTAACCTGTGATTATTCTGTGATTATTAAAAACCATGATTTCCTCCATTCTATAATTTCTTTAAAGGCCTTTATAATTTAATGAGGCCTATTTGACCTATACACAAGCCTTCTTCCCCTATGGTGACCAAGCTTAAAATACTTAAGGCTTTGATGGCTTTCCCAAAGCCATTCTCGATTCCAAGTGATACTCAACAACGCTATTGCAACCATATTGAATTCTTCGATTCATTCATTCCAAATTTTCAAATATTAACTCAACTATTAGAGAAATTTTGAGGTCTAAAATGGGATTCCTAGGTAATATTATGAAATAATAGTGTAAATAATAAATTAATATTAGATTACATCATCAAATTTTAGAGGGAAAAAATAAAAAACTAATTTTTCAACTTATCTCCCCATGGTTTTACTCAAATTTCAAGTGGGATCACTTGTTTGATGCAAAATTCAATTCCTCAGCCAATGACTACCCATGATGCATACTTTTGATGGACCTTGCTACACGAAAAATGATAAACATATGAAAAAACATGATTGCAATCATGTTTTTCACGTATTTCATTTTTCGTGTAGCAGGGTCCATCAAAAGTATGCAACATTGGTACTCCTTGGATGATGAATTAAATTATGCATCCAACGAGTGATCCAACTTGAAATTTGAGTAAAACCGTAGGGACACAAGTTGATAATATGAGTTTAAAAAGTAGTTTTTATTCATTTTAATTTTTAATATTTTTACCTTTTTAGTTCAAAAATGTTGAATCATGCAATCACATTTTTCATGTATTTCTCATTTTGTGTGTAGTAGGGTCCATCAAAATTATGCAACATGGGTACTCCTTAGTTGAGGAATTAAATCCTACATCCAACAAGTTCTCCCACTCAAAATTTGAGTAAAACCGTAGCGCGATAAGTTGAAAAAGTAGTTTTTTTTTTTTTTAATATTTTAATATTTTTACTTTTTTACTCCAAAAATGGTGAATCATCTCCCATGGTTGACATCATCATCCTGAATCCTATTGGATCTTATAATGTTGATTTCAGTTGTACATTTTTTTTTAGACCCATTTTTTACCTAAAATTTCCCTAACCAGTGGTGGCTAGAAATACATAAAATAAACTCAATAACATGCCTACCATCTAGCATCCACACTTGGATAAACCATAGCTAGTCATTCTCTATCATTTCGATGCAACAACACCATACTAAAACACAAAGATAATTCCTAGGTAGGAACGTCACCTCTAAAGATAGATCATGCAATATAATGATGAATGTCTACAAAGTTAATAATACAACTATTTGCATTTATTTATCTCATAGTTATATACTCTACAAGATTTCAATATATAGGCATATCCATCCTAAGAATAAGAAGAGTGCATATTAAGAAAGATTAGTAAACCTTACGATTTATAAACGTGCCAACCACTAAAGCTTGTTATCAATAGCTATCTAAATTTCCTCATGCAACCGGTCACATTTGCATATATGTATATTCAAGGACATTCATAACATCCACATAAAGGTCATATTTCCAACTTAGCCAAAAAAACATCAAGGCCTATTTCCTATCAAGAACATTCAACAATTTCCAATAACCATACAAGATAACATAGAGCCATTAATTATTCATTAACATACCAATCAAAATAATTAATTTAATTCCGTTATACACAAGTTGTGGAACTTATCTAAATGGCTAGAGATGGTTGGAAATTGAAGGTGGGACTTCAACTCTCCACCCAACCATAGGTTAGTTATTCCATAATATTTCAGGTAGTAATCCACTCTTGAGACAAATCTACAATTCAATGGATTTCAATTAGACTTAGTTGGAATAATGCTTAGCTCCAAGAGAATGGGATCACTTTTTAGGTGGTTTATCATTTGTATCCTTAAGGAAAGCATTGCAAGAACCTATATTTCATAGTATAGGTGTTTTATTAACTTACTTAGAAATCACTAAGTGGTTTATCAACCCTCTTGGAAAGCCCTTAGTGTTTTATTATCCCTTTCAGCAAGGGCCCTAGTGAATTTCTACCCTACCTAGTGGTTTATTAGCTATGTAAAACACACCCATCACCCAGCATTCCTCTAGGTATTCTATTGTTTCTTCCAAGCTTGGACACACAAAATCTACAGGTTCAATACATTAAGAGAGGGAATCACATCCATCAACCCTAGAAAGATTTCTCCAATGCTGAACATCCATGCTTTTGCACTATAAAATGCATTCTCTCTCCAACATTCCTTCATAGTGTGTCCATTATTTGTTCTCCTACTATTTGAATCCATTTTTTTACTTTTCATTCCTCTTTTTACTTCAAGACCATTTCCTTCCACACGATTTTTTGCTTCCATTTTTCCATGTCGAGGGAAACATGAGAAACATGGTTGATTTCTTGGCCCATATTACCTTGCTACTTGTAGGTGATGATCTATTCAGTTACACCAACAACCATTATTCACTACTCTCCGCCATTTCATATATCCATAGCTCAAATATTCTATTCCAACCAATATATATATATATATATATATATATATATATATGTAATAACAATCAATAAAAAAATAGGGGTGCATACAAGGGTTATTACAAGAAGGGTGTCCATGAGTTTTCTTCTATGGATTTGTTCTTGAACTATTTATCACCTTCCTAGGGTAAACCAATGATCTATAATAGAACATAATCAGAGATATGCAAGGTTAAATAAGATAATTAGACATGCCCATCGTCAAAACTATGAGAAAATTCTTTGATACCTCTAGGTTATGACCTTGAAATTTTGCAAAAACTTGAGTCCACCTTACTTCTTTAAAATTTCATAACACTTTAGGTGTACACCTACCAATTTAACCCTCAAAGGTTTGAATCTTACTTCCATTGTATAACCCTACGTTGAAAAATTTCTATATAAAACCTTGTGTATGGATAATTATGTATATGAAATATATATATATATATATATATATATATATATATATATATATATATATATATAGATATATAGATATAGATATATATATATATATATAATACTCTTTGTAAAACATTATATATAATAACACTCTATTATGAAAAGCTTAATGTAGAAACCCTATTATGCACTCAATTTGAATTAAAAGGTGGTTTACAAAATGAATATGGTAGAGTAAATAGGAAATAATGGAATGAGGGTGGCATATTATTAGGTTAGTTTCATTTTAACACAATATAGAGAATTATTTATATGAGAGTTTGTCATATCAAATATTTTAAGAGTGTTATGATATTACTTTGTTAAGAGAATTAAGATACATCATATATGATTATGGTAATTATAATATTCTAATCATGGGTAGGATAGTAGTCATGGATAGCATGGTATTCATGGAATAATGTTACCAACTTAATGAGAATTATAATAGCAAAAGGGGAACTCTAGCCCAACAAACTCATAGTTTTCTACAAAAACATGAAAAAACACCTTGAAATTGAAAATTGATGATGTTGCATCACTATTGACAAGGTTAATCCTTTCTACGGATAGAGATGATCCCTCTAGCCCAAAGAGTTGGTCTAGAAACTGAAGTGACAATCAACTAGACATCTTCCTAGATTATAATCGAAAAGTAGAACGAGAGAAATGACCTACCTCACTCTAATGCTATTTTGATTTTTTTTGTTGAGATCCTCGAACCACTTATGTCACAGACTTGTTCCTACTTCTTTAAGAGCTCATGTACCTACACAAGTGATCAAGAGACAACAAATCATGCCAAAACCAATAGCCAATTCAATAGTAACCTACTTAGCTGATCAAGGAATGCCAAGCTAACACATACATGATGTTGAAAGGCTCTCCTTGAGTGTTAATCTAAGTCCAAGCCACGAAACTCTCCAAACACTCCTTCTCCAAGTCTAATGAATAGCCTCTAAGCACAAGATCAGCATAGGGGTGCAAATGGACATAGATCAACCATTTAGGAATGAGAGAGGAGTAATTTATAGGTCGGGAGAGGGAGTTAGGACTCCTCCAAAGATAGGATTAGGCCCACATCTTAAGGAGGTAGCTCATAGGGATGATACCAAGAGGTCAAATTAAGAGGATTTGACCTCATCTATGTGAAACTACCTCCAGCTCGTTGCTCTGGAAGCTTCTAGATCACGAAGCTTCTCATCCTCTTTGGGAAAACTTCCTTTTTGAGACCATCGTGGGTATGAAAGGAAACAAAGCGATGCCATCACTAGCTTAACATGGTGCAATAGGTGATCATCGCGGTTTTGAGCTTCAGAAGGCGCGATGAACCTCATTTTAGGGTTTTAAGAGTTATTTCTTCAGGAAAAGTGTTGGGTAGCGGAAGCCCCGCACAACGGTCATGGGGCACGAAGCCCGAAATTTTGGGTAAAGCGAGGGTAAAGATTCCGTGAGAAGTGAAATTTGTAATAAGTTAAAGTCAAAGGGTAGTCTACCCAAAAATAATGTAAATAAATGTAAGATGAGTCAGCCCACCCATGGATCACGGTCCATGGAAAGGTATAAATAGAGCAAGGCTCTATGGGTAGAGGTAGCTAAGTTTTGTTGTATGTTTTTGGATCTGAAATGTAATGGGTTTTTGAGGGAAGTACTATGAAAGCGTCTGTAAGCCCGAGTCGGGGGGTTTGGGTAGTGGATAGAGGCTCTGCAGCTGTGTGCGCAGAGGCCTAGAAGAGTCCACAACTATGTGCATGGACCCATGCAGCTGAGTGCGCAGGGCAGATCTAGATGTATTGGTGATAAGTAAAAATAAAGATAAGTTTCTTCCGCAAATTATGTGTTACAATATGAGTTATCACGAATCTAACTATATGAATGGTTGATATA
Organism: Pinus tabuliformis; assembly: GCA_031772625.1. Classification (NCBI taxonomy): domain Eukaryota; kingdom Viridiplantae; phylum Streptophyta; class Pinopsida; order Pinales; family Pinaceae; genus Pinus; species Pinus tabuliformis. The sequence continues at coordinate 220,716,174 of CM062811.1, read as the reverse complement.
ATTGTTTAATCTATGCACCTGTGCTTATGTTATAGATATAAGTGAATATAAGTCTATTCTAAGTGCGCGAACTGGTTAAATCTGTTAGATGTTTGCTTAAAGACCCTTCTAAGTAGATTTGAGTTACAATACTTCAAATCGATTAGATCTCTAAACAACGCGGTCATAGAAAGTTAAAATCATTCTAGGTCTGGATATATGCAAATATAGAGCAACACAAGGTTGTAAAGCGGCGCGCAATACCTCTAGACGACATCCAGACATCCCAAGGGTGCGGAAACCTGGTTCCAGCACCCTCCCCTGCTACCTCAGGTGAGACCTCAGTCCCCACTCCGTGAACGTTTGCCGAGAGGGCCGGTAGCTACGAGATTTTCTTGGCTAATTAATTCTTCCAAACCTGGGTCAGGCCTATATAAGCCAACAAATGGTTCCATTGTCGAGACCAAGATCTGCTTAAGGGGTTTTTGATGTGGGAACACTGGAACCCTACAAAGAAAGAGATTGAAAAGTGGTAGGATCTGAAACTCCACAAGTTCACAGTTCAGGAAAACAGAAACCCGCGAGTATCAGAGGAAGATTGGTTGAATCATTATATATTCACAGATATTCATGAAATCTTCTTCGCGTCATTTCCAATAGAGCTGTACGAGTGGATCGTAAGACTAGTTGACAATGTGGAAGGTGCAGATTGGACCAGCCTATTGTGTGGACCCCAAACTGTTGCGCAGGCTAGAAGCCACCAAGGATAAAGTCGTACATGTAGTATATCATTGGCTAGATTAGGCAATAGGAGGATTTATCACTAAGTTTGTGATAGATACAACTGTGAGCTATAGCAAAGCAGAAAGGTTGTTTCTCCAAGGACCTCGAGGTAGGTATATCAAATCATTGAATACTTGGATTAAGATTTTGTTGTGTGAAAAAAATTATGCGCGTTTATTGATGTCTGGAGTAACACAGAGTGGAAGAGGTTACTGCGGAATGGGAGGAGTAGAGAACAGTCCCTTAGCTTCTATTTCTTTGGAAACTGAGGAGGAGCTCGCGAGGTTCTCACCAGGGAGTGCGGTCCGATTGATCAGGAAGCACTTCCCACTGATACCACCTCTATCCACACCACCCCCTGCATCACCTTCATCAAATCTGTCCACACCAATCCCGACCCCACCTCCAGCCCGACCACCACCAAAAGTCAGGATGGCAAGTGCAATCAAACTACCCATATTTAAGGGTGTAGGGAATGAAGAACTAGGACAATTCTGGTTTGTGATATAGTTTGTATGGGACACCCAAGGCATAAAAGATGAGAACATCAAAAAGCCCACCCTAGTTAGTGCACTACAGGACCGCATGTTGACATGGTACATAAAAACCTTGACCAATCATCCGAATGAGGGAATAGCAGCAATCCAGGATGTGTTAAATAAATATTTTGGCCGACCAAAATCAGAAACCCAATCGGTTATTGGTTTCAAGGAGATTGCAATATTGCCTGGCGAAACTCCATGGGATTTGGACCAAAGGTTAAAAGAGCACTATTTGCGGAGCCAACATGACCTTGACAGATGCACAACATTGTGCATGGTTTGTGGCATCATTGACACCACCTCTGAGGATGGCTCTATCACAACAAAAGATCTCAACCCAAGCTGAGGCACTAGAGACAGCAATGAGGTTGCACGAAACCCCAATATCGAATCTAGGGTTGGGAGTACAACAAATCCACGCGTAACTTCAAAACCCGAGTTTAGAAATACAAAGCTTGAAGCAAGAAAGAGTGTCCCAACCAGAGGCGCGTGCAGAGGTAGGCTGTATTAAATGCAAGAGCCAGGGGCACGATAAGGACCATTGCCCTGTCTTCGCAAACTATCTGGTGGAGGAAGGCCCACTGCCATTAAAATTGGAGGTATAAGTAGGATCAAGTGCCGCGCCTGTGCTCTGGTGTGCGATTTGTCAAGTGGGTGGAAAACATGCAACAGATAACTGCCATCTATTACAAAAGTATACTGTTATGAAACCAGCTCAAGAAAAGATAGAAAAGATAGATCAACACCTTAGAATTCAGCCTCTTCAAGGGGGAAACTTCCTTTACATTACATAAATGAACAATTCTTGGATGATTCAAATGAAAAACCCTCCTTTCTATATATAGGAGTCTAAGGAGTCACATATAACCCAGCCGACCTAACAATAATAACATAAAGCCACAAAAATAACAATAGAGGGATTCTATGGGGCACAGTAATAACAATATGGGGATAATAGGGGCACAACAAAATTAATAAGGGGTACAACTATAATAGTAATGGGGTAATCACTAGTATTATAGGGACCCAACATGCCCCTCTCCTTCAAAAAAGTGTTGTACTCAACGCTTGAGAAGTTCTGGATGCTTCTGTATAAAATTCTCATCCTCCCATGTGGAATCTTCAACAGATAAGTTCTTCCACTTGATAAGATACTCCGAAATTGATCGATTTCGTAGCTGTCGAGTTCTTGTTTTTGTGACTGCTTCCGGTTCCAATATAATTTTTCCTTCCTCGTCAAGTTCTGGCAATATTGTTTGAACTGGGATCTTGTCACCTATAACCTTCTTTAAACATGAAACATGGAAAACTGGGTGCAATCGAGAAGCTGCAGGAAGCTCCAATTTGTATGCCATAGTACCAATCTTTTGCAACACCTTGTATGCACCATAATACTTTGGTGATAATTTATTATCCTTCTTAGCTTGCTTGAGGGACATTTGCTTATATGGTTGTAGCTGTAGGAATACCCAATCACCTACATCAAAACTTCTTTCGCTATGATGTTGATCTGCCTGTTGTTTCATTCTATTCTGTACCAACATTAGGTTATCCTTTAAGAGTTGGAGGACTTGTTGTTGATGTTCAATGTGGTTGATACCCATAAAGTGCCATAAATGGGGTAATTTTTGTTGCTGTATGGAAGGAAGTGTTATACGACCATTCAGCCAGAGGCAACCATTTGACCCATTGTGTCTGTTTATCAGATACAAAGCAACGAAGATATCTTTCCAAACATTTGTTTACTATCTCAGTTTGCCCATCAAATTGAGGATGATAAGATGAGCTATGAGCTAACTAAGTACCAAGACAAGAAAATAATTCTGTCCAAAAATTTCCAGTGAAAATGGGATCTCTGTCACTTACAATAATCTTTGGGTTTCCATGTAGCTTTTGAATTGTTTCCATAAATGCAGTAGAAACTGTACTAGCTTTAAAGGGATGTGATAATGCACAAAAGTGTGCATACTTGGTAAGTCTATCAACTACCACCATGATGACACTCTTTCCCTCATACTTGGGTAAACCTGTGATAAAATCCATTGAAACCTCCTCCCAACGTTGGCTTGGAATGGATAAAGGTTGTAATAGACCTGGTGTCTTAATTGTTTCAACTTTATTTTGTTGGCAAACCAAACATTCCACCACAAAATTTTGAATATCTGATTTAAGGCCATCCCAAAAAAATTCCTTCTTAACCCTGTGGTAAGTTTTTAAAAATCTTGAGTGCCCTCCTAAGGGAGAAGTGTGCAATTCCATAAGAATCTTTTGTTTTAGCTGGGAATTATTATAGAGGTATAAGCGATATTTGTACCATAACGAATCATTTTGCTAGCTAAATGTATCAGACACACTGGAATCTTGTTGTAACTTTCGAATAAGTGCCCACACTTCTTCATCATTCTTCCATTCCTCCCTTGCTTCGTTTATCCAATCTGGTTGGATAATAGAAATGGCGCACAACAATGCTTCGACATCCTCATCCTTTCTTGAGAGTGCATCTGCCACCACATTTTGCTCCCCTTTTTTGTAGATGATTTCAAAGTCATAACCCAACATCTTTGTGACCCACTTTTGTTGCTCTTCAAAGGATAATCTTTGTTCTAAAAAGTATTTAAGGCTATCATGATCCGTTTTTACCTTGAAGTGTCTTCCCATTAGGTAGGGTCGCCATTTCTTAAGTGCATGGAGTATTGCCAACATTTCCTTCTCATAAATAGCTTTGTGTAAAAACTTTCCGTTGATTGGATGACTTTCAAAAGCAATGGGTCTTTCATCTTGCATTAAAACAACACCAATTCCATTTCCTGAAGCATCACATTCCACAATAAAGGTTTTTGTGAAGTCTAGTGTAGCTAAGACCGGTGCCTGGCACATTGCGTCTTTAAGATGTTTGAATGCCTTTGTTGCTTCTGGAGTCCATGAAAATGCATCTTTCTTCAATAATGTTGTTAGAGGTGCTGCTATTCTCCCATAATTCTTAACAAACTTGTGATAATACCCTGTCAACCCGAGAAATCCTCGCAGATGCTTTATGGATGTGGGAATTTTCCATTCCTTAATGGCTTTAATTTTTCTAGGGTATACCTTAACTCCTTCATGATATACAATATGACCCAGATATTCCACCTCTTGTACTCCAAAGAAACATTTGGATCTTTTTTCATATAATTGTTTCTCCTCCAATAGTTGTAGCACCCTGTCAACATGTTCAACATGATCCTTCCAAGATTTTTTGTAGATTAGTATATCATCAAAAAATACTAACACAAATTTTCTAAGGAATGGTTTGAAAATTGAATTCATCAAACCTTGAAATGTTGAAGGTGCATTGGTAAGGCCAAAAGGCATGACCAAAAATTCATAATGACCCTCATGAGTTCTAAATGTTGTTTTCAGAATGTCTTCAATCTTCATTCTGATTTGATGATATCCTGACGAAGATCCAACTTGGTGAAGTAAATTGATCCATGCAATTCATCCAGTAATTCATCAATGACAGGAATGGGAAACTTATCTTTAATAGTGAGCTTGTTGAGCTCCCTATAATCCGGACACATGCACCATGATCCATCGTTCTTGTGCACCAATACGACTGGAGCAGAGAAAGAACTTTGACTTGGTTGAATTATACCATCCTCTAGCATTTATGCAACCATATGTTCAATTTCACTCTTTTGGCCGTAGGGATATCTGTACGTCCTGATGTTTGGAGGAACACTTCCTGGAATCAGATGAATAGCATGATCATGATCACGAATAGGTGGGAGACCTTTGGGAGTCTCAAATACCTTGGAATGATTGTCCAAGACTTTTTGGAGATCTGGAGAAATATATGATTCCACTGTGGACACATCTAGTGAACATAATTGTGCAATTACACCTCTTTGTTCCTTTTTTAGAAGCTGTCATACCGTTAGAGCTGATTATCTTTCCCGGTTTCCCTACAATACCCCTTAATTCAACTTCCTTTCCTTCCACAGAAAATTTCATGAAAAGTTCTTGAAAATTAAAAGCTATTGTACCCAAGGATTGTAGCCATTGGACTCCTAGTACAACATCAGCACCTCCCATTGGAATGGAAATAATTGGGCTAGCCAATACATATTCTCCCATGGATAGCTTGATATTATGGCACTTTCCCAAGCAATTTATTTTTCCTCCATTTGCAACCATCACTTGACACTCTGGTGCTAGATATAAGAAGCAATTCAATTTTCTTGCTACCTTACAATGAATAAAATTGTGGGTACTTCCTGAATCAATCAACACTATTACCTTTTTCTTCTTGATTTGTCCTTCTATCTTGATGGTTTGAGGAGTGGTAATTCCCGCCAATGCATTACAAGATATGGTCAGATTCATTTCTTCTTTATCTAGGCTTTGTTCCTGGAGTATATCCTCTTCTTTTGACCTTTCTTGCTCCTTTTTTTCTTCATCTTCACAATCTATGTAGAATAATTTCTTCTCAGCACACTTATGACCTTTAGTGTATTTGCTATCACAACCGTAACAAAGCCCTTTTGCTCTTTTTTCTTCCAATTTTTGTGGTGTCAACCTTATAGGTTTTGGAAGACTAGTGGAAACAACACTTCCGTCTTTATAGTTGTGAGTGGTATGCTTCCTGGTTGCCATAATTTTTCTTTCCATTTTTCTTGCTAACATGAATGCCTTCTCTAATGAATCAGGTTCCCAAAGGAAAACATCATGTTGGATATTATCCTTAAAGACCCTATGAACACATCAATGCTATGCTCCTCTGGAATATCTTTTACCCTTATGTTCAATTTTTGGAACTCCTCAATGTGCTCCATTATTGAACCCTTTTGTTTGAGACTTATCAATTGGCTAAAAAAAGTGTTGCTTTTTGTATCCTCATAATGTGCTATCAATTCTTCCGTAAAAATTGCCCAAGTGATAAATTGTTTACGAGAGCAAAGCCATTGATACCATACAAAATGATTTGGTTCCAAATATAAAGTTGCAATACATACCTTTTGTGTGTTTTGCACATTATTGAGATCAAAAAATTGCTCCATCTGTAATATCCATGTTGCGGGATCCTTGCCATCAAACTTCCTCATATCAATTTTTGGAATATGGTGGGTCTTTGATCCAACATTAGAGTCTATGGAATCATTATTAACATTTCTTTTGTTCTCATCATGAGATTCCTTTACTACCCTTTCACCATTAGTGACCCTTTCTTGTAGCAACTTATTCATATTTATCTTCAATTCTTCCATGTCTGTCTTCAAATCTATCTTCAAATCATCCATCTTAGCTTCCACGTCATTCATCTTAGCTTCTACAACTTTCTTTAAACAATCCATCTTAGCTTCTACGCCTTTCTTTAAACCATCCATCTTAGATTCTGTTCCTTTTTGTGCAAGGGACAGTTGTTGCACTTGGTCTTGTAATTTTGATATATCATGTTGCATTTCTTCCTCTTCTTCATGAGTCATGCTAGAGCTTTCAGGTTCCTTACTAGGTGCTTGCATTTTCTTTCCTGAGGGCATCAGTTACCGATAATAATGCTCTACTATGCCCTTTTAATTCCTTCAAAATAAATTTTCAAACCAAGCTTAAGCAAAAATTTAAGAAAATATACACACCTTTTTTCACTTTGTAGGAGCTAGATATTGCCTTTGATGTATCTCTGTACTTTCCAATCATCTAGATTTGAATTTGAGATCTACAGTAGCCCTTTGTGTCCTCTTTCCAATGCCACAAGTCTGACCGAAATTGGATTCTCCAAGGAAGAGTTATGCGAAATCTCCCACAGTGACTTGATTATAGACTAGTTCAGTAGAGCGAACTTGTACGACGTGCCACGAGTCTCTGTTTCGACCTTTGGATCTGAAAAATGCATACGAGAAACTAAAGTCTATCCTCTTTCTATACCTTCTGACTAAATTTCAATCTGATCCCCAGAGAGAAAGTTATGACGTTTTTCCCCAGATCACCTGTTTGGAATGTAATTCAAGAGTCTGCAAAAAGACCAACTTCCTTAGATCATATCTCCGCAAATATAGTGCGAAACAGCTCTGCAATTCGGACCCGAGGTTTAGTGCGATTTATTCTCAAATGGGTTTTTTTTGTAACTTCTGAAACATCACAGAAAAAATGTTATAACGAAAATTCCATGATGACCTGTTTGGAGCAGCGAAACCCTAGAATCCAAAGCTCTGATACCAAATGTTATGAAACCAGCTCAAGAAAAGATAGAAAAGATAGATCAATGCCTTATAATTCAGCCTCTTCAAGGGGGAAACCTCCTTTACATTACATAAATGAACAATTCTTGGATGATTCAAATGAAGAAACCTCCTTTCTATATATAGGAGTCTAAGGAGTCATAATATAACCCAGCCGACCTAACAATAATAATATAAAGCCACAAAAATAACAATAGAGGGATTCTATGGGGCACAGTAATAACAATATGGGGATAATAGGGGCACAACAATATTAATAAGGGGTACAACTACAGTAGTAATGGGGTAATCACTAGTATTATAGGGACCCAACATATACCCAAACCCCATAGCAACTGTATTGCAATTTTTGTCGATCAGTAGGACACGATGAGCGAACATGTCGAAGTTATGACTTAATGATGGAAAGAACCCTAGCTTATCGAATGCAGACTGAAGTGCGAGGAGGATTTCAAGGACATGGCCGAGGAAGAGGAATGGGGCCCAGGCGGGGCCGCAGACAGCTAATCTATTATAACTATGGAGGGCCATGACACTACGCTCGCCACTGTACTAACCCGACCAGGACTTCATGCCCCTATTATGAGCAGTTTGATCATGAGATGGTAGACTGTCCAACGTTAATTGCCCAAATGCACGAAAAGGGAGTTCTACAATCTCCACCAACCCAGAATGTCAAGATGATGCGATCAGAACATCACAAAGAGGACCCCAGTATAAATATGGTACTGAGGAGCGGCACAACTACAAAAGGAAATCCACGAGAAGAGCGTGCAGAAGGTGAAAAGAGGCATGACACACCTACAAAGGAACCTAACTCTAAGCTGGAACTGGGGATGAAGACGTCGAGAGAGGCTCAGAGGAGCTTCGCAGAAGCCTTTACTCCAGGTAGGAGTGTTATAGACATTTTTGTGCCTTACAACATTGAGCATGAAATGTCCATAAGCTAAGGGATCCAAAGTCCCTAAGCATGTTGTTCCTACCCCTAGAGGAACAAGGCTAACAAACCACAGCAATTCATAGAAGTTCTCCACCAGAAACTGCTAAAAAACAAGTCAATTTAGGATCAATTCAGTGGCTCCACGAGCTGTCTGCGCTGAAATGCAAAGTCTGCACTGGCTACCTGCACTGCAACGCAGGTAGAAGCACTACCAGGGTGCGCTGAGTGAGAGTTGACAAATGGAAAGTTCATTCCACAAGGTGTCAAGACCCAGGAAGCTTCCAGAATCTTCCTCAATGACACTTGCCTCAGTGAATTCGACTGGTGATGAGTAAGAGGTTCTCAATCTCCAAGTGGAAGCAAGAACCTCCAAGTGGAATCAAGAAATGACAGAGGGAGAGGACACTAGTCAGATCTCAAGCTGACTCATCCTCTCTCCAAACATCTATATATGGATCTCTCCTCCATGAGATCTAGAGGTTGGAATTTTGTTATTGCAAAGAATTGCTGTTGGTTTGAGACTGGAATCATTGGGTGCTTAATGCTTTGAAGGGAGGTGAAGATAGGAATTCCATTTGCTGGGAAGGAGATGCTGGATTGGAGCCTTCTTGGTTGTATCTCTTCCTGAACCTTTTTATTCATCAATAAAGCTATCTTGGTTTCTCCTATATACTGGTGTACCTTTGATGTATGATTGCATTAGTATGTTTAGTTTATTTCTAATCCTGAACTAGTTATGAATATGAATCCATGTCTTTGTGTAGTGTTCTCCTCTTGTGATCTTGCAGAGACCTGTTGAAGCTGGGTGAGTGAGAAGGCAAGTAGCTGGGAACTCCCAAAGAGAAGAGAAGCCGGATCGAGGGACAAACGGAAGACACTGGTTAGTCCATCCATCTCTCTTCATTCTTAATTCATAAAGGAAGAATACTAGAATAGCTGTCTCTGTTTGTTGCTAAGGCATTGTCACACCTTAGGTGGATAGGATCGTCCTGCATAGGCATTTTTCCCCACAACAAATTGGCGACTCCACTGGGGAGATCTGTTTAGTCATTTTATTTGTGTCTCTATCATTGTTTGTTTCATAGACTCAACAGCAACAATCGAACTACATCTGCTATTCTCAGATGCAAAGTAGACAGCTGCTGCTTTGATCCAATCACTGGATTTGTCTATGATCTGAACAATGGACTCACAAATGATTTGATGATCCTTTGTGATAGATCTTAGTACTCCCTCAAAGCATCCCTTTGATTGTACCTTGCTTGTTGCTTTTATTTGGTCTGAAACCGTAGATTAATCAGCAAACTGTGACCCAGAACCCAATGAGAAACTCTCGTTTCTCCTTCAGCGCAGACCCTGTGAAGAGGTTCTGCATTTCAACGCAGGTCCCATGAAGGCTACCTGTGCTGAATGTCAAAACCCCTATGTTGAGGGTGTGCTGATCCAGTTAGGCCTTGTGCAGCTGGGGTTCTCTGCTCTGTTTTGCCTTGTTTTGATCTCTGATTTTTGCAGCTTGTAACCAGCATAGGTACTAGTCTGATAACTCCTTTTCTCTGCTTAAATCCCACCTCCTTTTGTACAAAAAGACTGTGAGTGTTTTTATGTGTTTGTGGCGTCATTCACAGTTTTCCTTTGCAAGAGTGAAATAATCATCCTGTAGCCCTTGATTCAGATCTGTTGATTGTGATCTTAGGAGAGAGTTCATTGGCTGTTTACAGTTAATTATACATTTACTTTTGCTTTTGGTTTGAGTTTGTCTCTTTTAAGTGTCGAAACAAGTGTTCATTTCGAAAGTCGTAAAGTGTTGTATTCTCTTCTACCCTTTCTGATTTCGAAAAAGTAAACTTGTTTGTATTTGTCATTTAAGAGCAAATTCAAAGTTGTACAAAAAACTTTCTTTGTAGGCATCAATACTAAGAAAGCGGAAAAAAAACACATGCATTGTGCATTTGCATTTTGATAGTTTGCATGCTTGATTTAGGAAAAGTGCATTAGAGTGTGCTGATTGCTCTTTGAGAAAAGATGGTGTCTTTCTTTTCACTTAGTAGTTAGGATTTTCATAGTTGAAAAGATATAAAGCTTGCTTATCATCTTTAGACTACATTTAGGAATTGTATCATACATCACGTGGTGATCCAGAAAGGCAAACTTCTAAAAATATCAACTTAAAATAAACTGAATGAACTTAACAATGCTTTGCAACATAATGCACAACATAGAGGTCTAGGCTAGAGACGTGTTTCGGCGTCGTAAAGCCTGGTGACTGTCGATCTCGTTGATGGTGGGTGATTCCTCCTGAGGGACGATAGCGCCAATATGGATTGTGCTCCCACGTACCATCGTGTATATATTGGGAGACCCCTATAGGAATATAACCTTTATCCATAGGAAGCCGTGTCGGAAGCCCCACTGATCGCAATGCACTAAACACAACATTCAGGAAGATCGACCGCACGTACCCTAAAAAGTATTCTGCGGTTTTACGAAAAGTTTGGCACACCCTCTGCCTAGAACTCCAGAGCAGTTCCTTTTGGCCTTTTTCAGACTCTATAACGGAAAAAGTCCATCCAAGCATTTGTCACTTCGGGCTTGTGGAGCGATAAAAAGGTGTCTTTTGAACTCCTAGTTACCTTCACATTAATTATCAACCCAGGGACGACTTTTTATTTCAAGAGTGTACTCTGTCTGAGGCGGCTATTTTCTTAAGAGTAATGTTTTGCAATATAGTGCTTAAAACCCAAAAGTAAATGAATGCTTGAAAAAGGAATCTAATTGGAATAGCAGGAAACTAAAATGTTCTAAACCAAATCATTCATTCAAACAATCATCAATCGAGGATATGGTAGCAATAACTCAGTCCTCTAGAAATCGATGAAAAAATAATTAGAGTATGGATCATGGATCTGGGAGCATAATAGCGTCTGCTGTGTGTCACGACAGCCTTGATCCTCCTCCCACACCAAACCAATGAATGCAAGTAAAAAGGAACAGCAAGAAAGCAGAATGGAATGGCAATTCAGAAATGGAACAACAGTAAAAAGGAACGGTAGGAAAGAAACTAAATCTCGCGAGTTCAACACTCTCAATTCTCGGCATCAACTTACATACATTCGGCAATAAAATAACAATCTTCAAAAGTAATTTCAATGAACTTTACTTTATGAGACAATATTTACAAATGGATTTTAGAACAACAGTTCATTGTAAAACAAGAACGTCAATCATATATACAAAACACACTAATAGAACAGCAACCCTCAACCGTATGTACACGTTCTACAGTAACATGAGAGTAATGGATGATATGACTATGTTTCTGAACGAAGTAATATTGCTTTCAAGTCTTACAAATACTATTTCACATGGATCTGATAACAATAGCATTCATACCAACATTCCGCTACAAAAATAGCTGAAAGATGCAATTCGAATAAATGCAGAGACATGAGACAAGGAACTCATTCAGATTCAGATATCAATTATGAAGCATAGCATATCACATAAAAGATATATCAGATTACTATGTAAGAAAGATAAACAATCCACACGCAATTTACCATATAACAATACAACGGCAAGTGTCCATCGGAGCTGGGCCCTTGGCTACCGATGGTACACTGCCGTAAGTTACTCCAGATGCAACAACGGAATGAACGCTAAGTCTTTATATTAATCGTATCAGCAAAAGTATAACAAAGTCAGGTCTTCAGCAAGACTCTACGATCACCATTGGTTCTGAAACTAGAATTATAAAAACAGTCGTTCTCCATCCTCCCGTCTCTGATCTTGGGTTTCATTTAAATAAAGAAGATCAGAGCATGGATAATTACAATCATGATTTCTCTTACAAATTTAGGTTGATTCTAACCCATTGATCAACAAGAACAAGGCGGATTTGGGTTTGCAGCTAAGATTTGGAGGGCAGCCGCAACAGCAAATCCCAGAAAATCGTGTTCAAAGAACCCTGCGTTTCTCCCTGTACAAGCTGAATTTGGGCAAACTGTTCTTTTTGAAGATAATTGGGCCCGTTCTGGACAAAACCCATGTTCCAAATTTTCCAAATTCGTCTTCATTTGCTCAGAATATTAACCGCAAAACTGTCACTCCTTAAACCAACGAATTTCTGAGTTGGCTGATTTAAAAATCAATTCTTCAATCTGGAAGTTACTTTGGAGGCTAAGAATGGCGAATGATGTTACAACCAACTTATTAGAACTATCATTGATAAATTAATGCATAATAATCAATTTATTAAAAATAAAAGAGAATAAATAATATTCATCCATGAGAGCATAAATTATTTATAAAATGGATTTAAATGATAAATTATAATAAATGTCATGATGAAGAATGGTGGAAATGGGTGGAATAAACGTTCACAAGTGAGAATAATCATGGCATATTAACAACCCCACACACCCCCACACTCAATATGTTGCATGTCCTCATGCAACGAAAACTGAATATATTGCATGTCCTCATGCAACCCAAAGACAAAAACCATGTGTTAACCAAGCAATAAAAAATATGTTCCTCTCAGCTCATGAAATGGATAGAACAAATGAATTCTTCCTTCACTTTTAGTAATCTTGATGAAGGCATAACAATTTTTACATTGACATTCAACTATATGTATGAAGTTGCAGCAAAATATGATATAAGTAACAGCAAATTTCATTAAGCATTTTCTCAAAACTACAAACCAGATTTTGTTGAAATGTTGCAAGTAAATTTACAATATATGAATGTCTCTATGATCCAAAAATCAAATCGTTTTGATGCACGGATCATGAGATATAAACAAAATGGCTGTAGGTGAGAGTGCATGATTTCCGAAATTTTATGAACCAATATTTCTTGAAATTATCTAGGTATGTGTATTTTAATAGTATGTTTGTGTTTCCTAGAGATCACAAGAATTGAGTTCATAGTTTTTGAAAATATGGAAAATCAATTTCCGCACTGTGTAAAAATGAAATTGTATGCCTTAAAGGAGAAAGAAAATAGAAAACATCCATCATGCATAGCAATTCCTCCCCCTCTCTGAAAAATTAGCTTGTCCTCATGCGATGCGAGAAAACAAATAGAGGTGGTTGCTACCAACTGTTGAATTCTATGCTTGGTGTAAAACAACATGGAATAAGGGAGGTGTTGAGAATAAATAAGAATAGCAATGGATGATAAAGAATATGAATGCCGTGGTCATAAGAAAGAAATGAATGAAAAGAACACTCCCCCACACTCGAAAATGACATGCTGCTGAAAAAGGGGAAGTGGTAAAGATGTGGAATGAAAGATGACAAATAATGCTCAAAATGGATTTTTATTAGATTCTCCTAAATTTATAATAAATTAGAAAACTATGCAATTTTACCTCAAGTTTTACCTCCAAAAATGTGGAATGACATATAAATACTGGCAGTTGTTGAAGCTGATGTAGGCAGAGTTGGTGCTGAAAGTGATGCAAAAGGTGGAATCCAGGTAAGCACATAATGTATGAAAAATTGTTCATGTTCGCAAGTTGCTCGAGCCGCGTCTGTTAGTTGCAATAGTGCGGTCATGCTGTGAATAGAATTTTTCCCATACTTGTTGTTCTCCTGTAAACAAAGCACTATTTTGCATACAATGTGCTTGAATCCATAGTGTTAGCTTTGAATAGCAACAGAGAAAATGCATGCAAAATTGCAATTAGAAAAACTTATGTATACATGCAATACTACTATGTTGTCAAATCAACAAGGTATGGCAAAGTGTAGTAATCATATCGCATGCAACCCCATAATGCATACATTCCCCCTCCAATTGGAAAATGGGTCCCATAACCATAAAGCATATGAAAGGGGTGGTGCGGACGGCAAGGCAATGGAGTGAACAATATATCAGTAAGTAAAGCAGAGTACACTTATCAATGATAGGACGGTGAAAATTATGGTTATGTTGAGAGCAAAGTGTGTAAAGATAGTTATAAATAAGAGATAGGACGCTTTGGATTGATGATAGGTTATACAAAATGAAAAAGGACAACAATGTGCTAAAAAGATGCTTTGCTGACGGTATTCTAGCTGAAAATGATGTGAGTGATCATAAAACAATTTCCCATGCATAAAGGTTCAAACAGGGAAAAAGTTAAGGAAATAACTTCTCTGATAAAAAGAAAATAAGAAAAGGGTATTATAATAATAATTGACGAAAAGATATAACTTCAATACCATAAGCAGAGCCGCTGCTGCCAGCAGGCGTCCATAGCCTCGGCAGGGTTGCTTTTTAACCCATATGAGCCAGGATCCTCAATTTATAAATGGAGAGTTTTAGTGCTGTTCTACAGAAGAGATCAGTGTGCTGGCGTGGTAACCAGACAACCACACTGCCATTCACTAGGGGGTAGCAAAAGTGATCAGGCCGGCTCGTGATGAGACCTCCTGTTCCAAGGATAATTTGGCTATCCAATGGATCATAACCCTGGTGTGGTGGCCATAATGGGAATGTCACTTTGTTACAGCCTTATGAACATGGTAGGCTGGCTCGTAATGAGACCCCCTATCCTCCATCTGCGAACAAAATTTTGTTGTTATTTCACATTTTTATGATAAAAAGAGGGAGGCTCAGTACTCCTTAAGAGCAGGGATGGCAGAAGAAGTTGAACATGTCAATATAAAAAATATACCCATAATCTCATTTATTACAGACAGAGAAGATTATAACCAGGAAGGGTAGAACCAGCATGGTATTAAGATGATCAATCAGTATCATGTACAACAGAAAACAATGCAGTAAAGGAATATATAAATAATTGTGTCCCTTTTAAAAAGAATCTATCATCAAGGAGTTGTCCTTTTAAAGATCATAACGTGAATAATATTAACTTTGCTTCAAAAGAATCCATAATTCCTGTCCTCATAAAAGTAGTGTACTTCATGCAATGAAAGAGAATCAGGAGAATGTGGTTGAGCTGAACTATGAATAATCCCACAAGAGAAAGGAAAGGGTTGCCCTCAAAAATATTCCCAAAGTGTTGCTCTTTTGAATGAACAGCAAAAACACTCAAAAAGTGGTGTTCCGTGTAGGGAACATCAAAGAAAATGCACACCAAAAAACAAAAATACACACAGAAAACACGAAAATGCAAATGTCGTTCCTTTTGAAAGAGAAGAATCCATGCAAGAAAAAACTCGAACTGTTGTTCCTTTTGAAAAAGGAACAGCAAAAACTCAAACTGCTGTTCCTTTTGAAAAAGGAACAGCAAAAAAACTCAAACTGCTGTTCCTTTTGAAAAAAGGAACAGCAAAAAACTCAAACTGCTGTTCCTTTTTCAAAAGGAACAGCAAAAAAACTCAAACTGCTGTTCCTTTTGAAAAAGGAACAGCAAAAAACTCAAACTGTTGTTCCTTTTGAAAAAGGAACAGCAAAAAAACTCAAACTGTTGTTCCTTTTGAAAAAGGAACAGCAAAAACACGCACTGCTGTTCCTTTTGAAAAAGGAACAGCAAAAACTCAAACTGCTGTTCCTTTTGAAAAAGGAACAGCAGAAACACACCAAATGCTGTTCCTTTTGAAAAAGGAACAGCAAAAACACACCCAACGTGAAAGTGCAGAAGTGCTGTTCCATTTCGAAAAGGAACAGCAAAATGTGAAAGTGCAAAAAGTGCTGTTCCATTTCGAAAAGGAACAGCAAAATGTGAAAGTGCAAAAAGTGTTTTTCCATTTCGAAAAGGAACAGCAAAATGTGAAAGTGCAAAAAGTGCTGTTCCATTTCGAAAAGGAACAGCAAAATGTGAAAGTGCAAAAAGTGCTGTTCCATTTCGAAAAGGAACAGCAAAATGTGAAAGTGCAAAAAGTGCTGTTCCATTTCGAAAAGGAACAGCAAATGTGAAAGTGCAAAAAGTGCTGTTCCATTTCGAAAAGGAACAGCAAAATGTGAAAGTGCAAAAAGTGTTGTTCCATTTCGAAAAGGAACAGCAAAATGTAAAAGTGCCAAAAAGTGCTGTTCCATTTCGAAAAGGAACAGCAAAAACTCAAACTGCTGTTCCTTTTGAAAAAGGAACAGCAAAAAACTCAAACTGTTGTTCCTTTTGAAAAAGGAACAGCAAAAAAACTCAAACTGTTGTTCCTTTTGAAAAAGGAACAGCAAAAACACACCAAATGTTGTTCCTTTTGAAAAAGGAACAGCAAAAACACGCACTGCTGTTCCTTTTCCAAAAGGAACAGCAAAAACTCAAACTGCTGTTCCTTTTGAAAAAGGAACAGCAAAAACACACCAAATGCTGTTCCTTTTGAAAAAGGAACAGCAAAAACAGACCCAACGTGAAAGTGCAGGAGTGCTGTTCCATTTCGAAAAGGAACAACAAAATGTAAAAGTGCAAAAAGTGTTGTTCCATTTCGAAAAGGAACAGCAAAATGTGAAAGTGCAAAAAGTGTTGTTCCATTTCGAAAAGGAACAGCAAAATGTGAAAGTGCAAAAAGTGCTGTTCCATTTCGGAAAGGAACAGCAGCTGTTCCATTTCGAAAAGGAACAACAAAATGAACTGTGAAAAAGGAACAACAAAATGAATGGCTGATCAAAAAAAGTGTTATTCCTTTAGAAAATAAAAAACGAAAATGATGTTCCTTTGAAAAAGGAACAGTAGGAACGACAAAAATGCACACAAATGCTGTCCTTTCAGAAAAGGAACAGCAAAATACACAACCATAAAATGCAAACACGCAAAGAGTGAATTAGCTGTTCACTACAGTGATGTTGAGGATGAGTTGCACTTTGAATGAAGCAACACCTGAAACACAAAATATAAGATAAATTAGAAAAGAAACAACAAAAAGCAGTATGTAAATAAATAAATTGAGTTGCAACAGCTATGATGTTATGTCAAAAAAATGATCTATTTGAAAAATGTTTTGGCAGCAGTGACAAGACATGAATCTTGAAATTGAAATCAATTCTTCATTTGTTCTATTATGAATCCGTTGGATAATGATTTGGATAAAATTCCTTTGTTTTATAAAAATTTGTTTGAAAAATCACTCGTCCATAAGTTGACCTTCTTTATTTTCCCAGGACCTGCAAAAAACGAGTATCTACCTGCAATAAAACATTAAATCATGGATAAAGAGAGGTGATCGGGCTCCCCTAATCCAAGAATTATGCAAAAAACAACAAGTAGTTACTCTGTATAACAAATCCATAGAGAAAATAACAAAGTAAAATTTATTTGTTACCTGCGGGAGAGCAGTGGTCGACCATACTAACCAACAGTGTTTTAATCACAACTTCTTTGTTTTTCGTCCAAATTGAGTGATTCCAAAGCCAAATGAGAGCTAATTCAAAGGTGTATCTCCAATAGAAACAGGTTTTAAAAACTCAATGATATGATATGTCAAATTTGTTTAGAACAACCTGCATAATAGAGTCATTTTCGATTACCCGGCTTAGACCAACAGTTGATATTTCAAGCGTAACGTTTTTCGTTTGATGTCGGATTCAAATGATTCAAATTGGAAATGAAAGTAGATTCATTTATTGATCTCCAATAGAAACAGGTTTTGAATACAAGAAGAATTGATAGGTCAAATATTGTAAGGAACAGCTGGAAAGACATAGTTTTAAGGGTGCTGATTTATGATAGACAGTCAGTATTTTGATCATAACTTCCCCATACGATATCGAAAATGAGTGATTCCAATTGCATTGTAAACTCGATTCGTAGGGGAATCTACCATAGAAACAGGTTTTAAAAATTCATTCATTTAGGCCTCCAAAAACTGACTGTCCCAACTCTGTTCCTGAGCTGCCCGCTAGACATCCGGTCAATGTTTTGGCTCTAACTTTTTCGTTTCAAATCCAAATTGAGTGATTCAAATTGGGTTAGAAAGTAGACATCAAGGGCTACCTAGGATAGAAACAGGTTTTAAAAATATTCACTTTTGGTCCCTCAAAACATGACTGTCCCGACTGTTTTTCCAGAAAGTTCATCAAGCCCGCAAGCCAAAAAAATGAAATTCAAGCATTTTTTCAAATTGGTGATAAAAATGAAAATGAGTGTTTGTAGAACTTATTATTTCCATTATGATTCATCTACATACACAAATTATAAAAAGAATTATCACCGATGTTAATTTGCATAGCATGTTGCAACAAAAACCCTAGTTTTACAAAAGAGCAAAATGCACTTATTTATGTCTTTATTTTGTTTTATTTTATTTTCTACACTAACCTATTTTGATTTGAAAAATGAATATGACTACGTGTATGAATACTTCCAGTGAAGCCATTTTCGAAATACGGCTTCACGTATGCACATACCCAATTTTGAAAAATGCATGTTAATGGATATTAGGGTATGAGAAGGTGGCTTCCCTTGAAAAAATGATATCAAAAATTGTTGAAGCATAGAGTGATGTTGCAAACAAATGATGGAGTGAAACCAATCTTCAATGTATCCTTTATTTTCTTGATTTCGCATAGCCATCATATCATGAAGTTCTTGAGCTTTTAAAATAGCTTGTTGATGCATAGTAAAAGAAACCTCATTTTCTTCCATAACTTCTACAATTTTTGCATTTGAAACATTCTGAATCTCATTGTAGGTTTTCTCTAATGACACATGTGAGATAGAATGGGTGGGAAGGGTGGGTAAATTTTCCAGCTCAACATTGTAAGCATGTTGTACTGGTTTATTATGGTGGGGGTGTGAAATTAGTTGAGCAGGAGCATTTTGATGATGTGGCTGATTGGGTTGTGTGAATGGGCAAGCAAGGTGTTGTGAAAGAGTTGGTGGAGAATATGGAGAATGTGCTTGTGCTACAAGATGAGGGAGAGTAGTCATGCCATCATAAGATGAACCATGCCCAACTTGTAAACAAGATAGGTGGTTATATTGACATGGATGCCCTAACACATTAGCATTCCATAATGGATTATGCAAGTATGACGATGGAGAAAGAGTGTTTTGAACCATACCTATAGGCCTTGTTGCAGCTTTCTTACCTCCTTGATATGCTACTTCCATCCTAGGTAAGGAAGAGTGAATATCTATAAGATGCTCCTTTCGGTCATGAGAACAAAACATTTCATCACATTCTTCATTTTTATGAACCTGCAAAACATCCAATTTTTCATTTAGAGAGCTAATAAAATCAACTTTAAAATGTTCAAACAACACATTGATTTCAGCTCTTATGTCTCCTGTTCTTGTAGCAGATTTGGAAAACAAAGAAAAAACATCTCTAGGATTCTTACCAGCCTTGGAGATTCCTCTTGAATACCTTATGCACAACTCACAAACATCATCTTATGATAACTGAAAAACATCACCTTTTCCTATCAGATTTAAAAGTTCTAAACATTCATCTTTGATTCCTTTAAGAAGGCGTGTTTTTAAGATCTCTTTTTCCAAATGCTTATATTTTGATTTTTGAAGGTTATAATGAAATCGATCTACATAATCCTCCAAACTTTCATCTTCCCCTTGTATCATATCGAAAATATCTTCATTGGCTTTGCAATAGTCTTGGTACTTTTTCAAGAATATGTTCTTCATGTCCTCCCATGATTGGATGCAATTCCCACCTAGGCTCATGAACCATCGGAGAGCTGCTCCTTTTAGAGTAAGAGGAAACACTTTCAATTTTTGATCATTAGTACAATAATCATATCCTCTACAAAGTATTTCAAACTCAAACAAAAATGTATGTGGATCTTCATTTGCTAAACCATGAAAATTTGGTAAAGATGGGGGAATTATGTGCATTTGTGTTACTCCTCCTAGATCTTTGATAGGAAATTCAAAAGTAGAAACGTGAGCCATTTCTTACCATAGTTTAAGACGTTCTTCATGTGTTTCTTCGAGGCTCCTTCTTCAAATGTTCCTGTCAATCGGTTAGTGAAATGGGTGGTGCTTACATCACCACTTGTGTGAGATCATGTGATTCATTTTTTTTTTTTTAAATTCCTATCTTTTTTTCTAATCATTCACAAAAATTCAAACATCTATTTCTACCCTAGGTTCTTTAAGAGTCCTGCTGGAAAGCGGACGGTGGAGCAGGGCTTTTACATGCTCCGTACGCAGGTTCTTACCTTCCGTTTTTAAGATCCAACTCTTCCCTAGCAGGCACTCATCAGATTCACACTACTCTTTAGAAATGGCTACACTCTTCCCCGGCAACGGCGCCAAAATGTGGAGCGATAAAAAGGTGTCTTTTGAACTCCTAGTTACCTTCACATTAATTATCAACCCAGGGACGACTTTTTATTTCAAGAGTGTACTCTGTCTGAGGCGGCTATTTTCTTAAGAGTAATGTTTTGCAATATAGTGCTTAAAACCCAAAAGTAAATGAATGCTTGAAAAAGGAATCTAATTGGAATAGCAGGAAACTAAAATGTTCTAAACCAAATCATTCATTCAAACAATCATCAATCGAGGATATGGTAGCAATAACTCAGTCCTCTAGAAATCGATGAAAAAAATAATTAGAGTATGGATCATGGATCTGGGAGCATAATAGCGTCTGCTGTGTCTCACGACAGCCTTGATCCTCCTCCCACACCAAACCAATGAATGCAAGTAAAAAGGAACAGCAAGAAAGCAGAATGGAATGGCAATTCAGAAATGGAACAGCAGTAAAAAGGAACGGTAGGAAAGAAACTAAATCTCGCGAGTTCAACACTCTCAATTCTCGGCATCAACTTACATACATTCGGAAATAAAATAACAATCTTCAAAAGTAATTTCAATGAACTTTACTTTATGAGACAATATTTACAAATGGATTTTAGAACAGCAGTTCATTGTAAAACAAGAACGTCAATCATATATACAAAACACACTAATAGAACAGCAACCCTCAACCGTATGTACACGTTCTACAGCAACATGAGAGTAATGGATGATATGACTATGTTTCTGAACGAAGTAATATTGCTTTCAAGTCTTACAAATACTATTTCACATGGATCTGATAACAATAGCATTCATACCAACATTCCGCTACAAAAATAGCTGAAAGATGCAATTCGAATAAATGTAGAGACATGAGACAAGGAACTCATTCAGATTCAGATATCAATTATGAAGCATAGCATATCACATAAAAGATATATCAGATTACTATGTAAGAAAGATAAACAATCCACACGCAATTTACCATATAACAATACAACGGCAAGTGTCCGTCGGAGCTGGGCCCTTGGCTACCGATGGTACACTGCCGTAAGTTACTCCAGATGCAACAACGGAATGAACGCTAAGACTTTATATTAATCGCATCAGCAAAAGTATAACAAAGTCAGGTCTTCAGCAAGACTCTACGATCACCATTGGTTCTGAAACTAGAATTATAAAAACAGTCGTTCTCCATCCTCCCGTCTCTGATCTTGGGTTTCATTTAAATAAAGAAGATCAGAGCATGGATAATTACAATCATGATTTCTCTTACAAATTTAGGTTGATTCTAACCCATTGATCAACAAGAACAAGGCGGATTTGGGTTTGCAGCTAAGATTTGGAGGGCGGCCGCAACAGCAAATCCCAGAAAATCGTGTTCAAAGAACCCTGCGTTTCTCCCTGTACAAGCTGAATTTGGGCAAAATGTTCTTTTGAAGATAATTGGGCCCGTTCTGGACAAAACCCATGTTCCAGATTTTCTAAATTCGTCTTCGTTTGCTCAGAATCTTAACCGCAAAACTGTCACTCCTTAAACCAGCGAATTTCTGAGTTGGCTGATTTAAAAATCAATTCTTCAATCTGGAAGTTACTTTGGAGGCTAAGAATGGCGAATGATGTTACAACCAACTTATTAGAACTATCATTGATAAATTAATGCATAATAATCAATTTATTAAAAATAAAAGAGAATAAATAATATTCATCCATGAGAGCATAAATTATTTATAAAATGGATTTAAATGATAAATTATAATAAATGTCATGATGAAGAATGGTGGAAATGGGTGGAATAAACGTTCACAAGTGAGAATAATCATGGCATATTAACGACCCCACAGGGTTCGTTAAAACATCGAAGGAGACTAGAGTCATCTTTAGCTTTTTCTCGACTCCTTAAAAGTGAAAAAGCAAGTTGTGTCTAAAGCGTCTAAAAATTCATTTAATTCGGAAACACACTTTCCCCTTTTTGTATTTTGGTTGATCGAGTAATCCGCAATCGTGGAAGAAAGTCAATTGAAACCCCGTCGTTCGCGGAGACTTACGAGTCAACCGTCTTTGTCTCCGGAATCGAAAACAGTATGGACAAAGAGAACTCGTTTAACCGGTTCGAAATCTCCTATCAAAGTTAGAACAAGTGTTCCAACAACATCTGAGATTCCGGTTACTCCATATGTTTCTGGAAACCCTGCCTCTATAGAAGAAGTTCAACAGCCACAGAGGGACAGTGACACTGATCCTAGTCTGAGAGCAAATACTTGCGTTACTGAACCAGTTCCATCTGTGACCGGTTCAGAGAGTCTTGCTCCTCAAACAACTGTCGCTATCGAGTCAACCCCTTCTTCAGTACCAGAAATATTTTACGGACTTGACGGTCTTCCTCTTCCACCTGGTTTGATTGCGATAGAGGAAATTGTAGAAGATCCGCAAGCAAGTACTCCAACACATTTTGGAGTAGGGGTCACTCTATTTCCTTCTACATCAGAAGTTAGTCTATCACCAGTGGAAGTTCCTGTAGAATCGCTAGGCAATCTATTGGATAGACTCAAAATGTCTGAACAACCAATAACATCTAGGACTGTGTCGAATGACACAGCGACAGCAGAACTCCTTGTTGTCACTCCGACAATGTTTGCTAGCGTACCATCTGTCCCAACTAGCTCACAACCGCTAGAAGGAGTCCACCCAGGGACTATCTTGACAGTGTGGTCCGTTCCAGTTTGTTCCTCCGGAATAATATCCGGCAACTCTTATGTTGAGACTCGCCAGATTGATCCCTTTGGAGGTCAATTTGGGCAATCCAGTCCCTAAGGACAAACAATCCCCTTGAGTTCCAGATTGCCACCGTATGGGGGGCAGTATGCCCTTTCATTACCCCCTCCGGGAGGGTATCCATACGGGAGTTCACAATAGTATTCAGGTTATACTGGAGTTACGACAAGTGGTTGGGTGCCTATACTATCCCAAAAACCAAGAGTTGTGTATTCTATGCAACAATGTGTACCTATGTCGAACATCCCGACAAAACCAACTATTGTAACAGTGTCACAAGTTCAAACGATGCCTGTTGTATGTCAGCCTCAGATTTCTCAGGTTGTAATGCAACAGCCCCTTGACCCTGTGACTCAACCACAATCGCCAACTGGTGGGGCGACACAGGTCCAAACGGGTACAATTACCCCACATCTTGGTCCGACGGTTAGTATAGCACAGCAGAACATGGCTTCACAACCGTGGCTGGTGCAATACCAACAACCACAATTCCAGCAAGTATATCAAGGTTCTGAGCAGCAGATCTTTGCGAACAGTGGACAACCGTACATTCAAAACAGTCAAAACCAACCACTTTACAGTGGTCAAGTCCACCAACCGTATCAGTCATACCAACATCAATTACATTATGCTGGTATGCAAAGGCCCACTGCTCAGGCAATTCCATCGTACCCTGGGTATGCTTCACCTAACCTGAATCAACAGTTACCATTCGTGGCAGCTTTAGAGTTACCCGATTTACACCGATTAACAAACGATCCAATTGCTTACGCCCCTTGGTGGCCAGCGATTCCTCACAAACTTCCATCGGACATTCCTAAATTTAATGGAAATCCAGGTGAAGACCCATCGAATCACGTGATGACTTTTCATCTGTGGTGTTCATCAAACACCCTAAACGATGATTCAATAAGGCTTCGCCTTTTCCAGAGGACGTTAACGGGTCCAGCGACAAAATGGTATATTGAATTACCTAGAGCCTCGTTCGACAATTTCAGCTCCCTAGCCACGACTTTCTTAACCCATTTTCAATTACCGATAAGGTATGAAACGGGAACGGAAATCTTAACCAACTTCAAGCAGACAACGGCCACTCATATATCCGATCATATACATGAGTGGCGTCGTCGTCGTAAGATGGTGAAAACGTACATTCCCGATCAGCTATTAGCTGAATGGTTTATCAAGTCGTTACTTCCTGCCATAACGGAAGATGTGGCCAAGGGGGGAGTCGTAACGGAGGAGCAAGTTATTGCTCGTGCACAATATCTAGACTTAGTCTACACTCAGTCTGTCATGCTCTACGACAAAATACCTGACGCCCCTAGACCGGAATTCTCAATTCCTTCTCCTCCTAAATCAAATAGTGACTCTCATGCCGGCGATGGTGTAATTGGCACGGCAAACGCGAAATCGACAAGGGCTTCGTCTAAGAAAGCCTGTAAGACTTCAGATCAAAATGCAAAAGAAGAAATTCTTGCTTCGGAAGTAAATGTCATATCAGCAGATAAAGGAAAAGAAACCAATCAACCAGGAAGCAAGAAGAAGAAAAACAAAGGGAAGAAGAAGAAACAAGGTGAGTCATCTCCCGGAAAAACTTCTTCAAACCCTCCTGGGAAAGGGAAACCAAGAAGTCCATGTCTTATATGTGACGAGGATCATTGGACATCCGATTGTCCATACAAAGCTGAGCTAAAAAGGTTCTTCAAAAGTTCGCAAACCTCAGCTGTGTTAACTGATCCGTTTCCAAATCTAGGTCAAAATCTGGTTGATAGTGGAAATGCTTCACCGTCGCAAGTGCTAATGTTGTCGATCTCCAAGCAACAAAATGATGCTTTGATTTCGACAAGGAACAAAGATTACGGGAATCTGCAGCTGTCGAACGACAAAGGTAAAGATCAACCAATTAGTTCGACAACAACTTCCACAGAAGTTGTACCACCCATCATTCCTGAATTAACAATAAAACTGCCAAAGGGAGTAGTACACAAGTTGACATTTAATCCTCGCGCCAGAGCGACGCAGCATTATAACATAGTGGAAGATTTGGCCCAATCGCCATCCGCTATGTCGACTCTTGAAGTACTACAAAATTGTCCATCCCAAAGGCAGGCTTTGTTATCGGCCATTGGTGGGGTTGATCCTAAGGATTCCAATCTTGTATCCTTCGACCACAAAGGATACGATCCTCAGTTACCAGCTCAACTAGCTTTCCTTATTCAAGTGAAAGCCCTCAACAAAACTGTTCACCGAACAATTATTGATGAGGGGGCATCTACATGTATTATGTCGATGAGTTGCTGGAAAACTTTAGGATCTCCAACCTTGTCGCGATCTTCGACGACATTAAAAGCATTCGACGGAAGGACATATACCCCGTGCGGTATCCTAAATAACTTGAAGGTTGAACTAGGAGGAAAAACAGTAGAAATAGATGTTGAATTCATCGATGGGAATCTTGATTACAACATCCTACTGGGAAGACCGTGGATATATGCCATGGAAGCTATAGTTTCGACCTATTTTAGGAAGATCGCATTCCCTTTTCAAGGAGGGATTACGATCGTCGACCAACAAAACTTCCTCCCTAATGGTTCACAAGTTACAGGAAGCATTCCCATGATCCATGAAAGCAGTAATTCGCTTCAAAATATCGGAGTAGGCCTACTGAAAGACCCCACATTAATGGGAACTTTCGCACTTCCACCTCCAATCTATATAGGAGAAGTAGCGTTGGTAGGAGCCTGCAACATGATATCTTCCATGAAGATCTCAGAAGACGATATCAACATGGATCATGCAATGGTTTTGCCCCCAAGCCCAATAGAAATATTGTAGCAATCAATGTTTCGGGCATGGGAGGCGAACCCAAATAAACGCTTGTCAAGCGTTTGGGTAGATAGGTCTAGAGAATATGGTACCCCATTAGATCCTTGGTCGAAAGTGCATGGGACTGACGAAGGAATCCTACAATCAATGTTGATTGAGGGGACACCATGGAATGATTGCCACCATCGTTCCCTTCTTCCAGATTATGAAGAAGATACTCAACATGACCTTTATCACCCTTCAGTTTTTGAATTCCTATCAAATACTGTAAATACGGTGGATTCCGAGCGAAAATTATCCAATATTGAAGAGACTATAGCCATAAATATCTCGACTAAAACAAATGTTGTAGAGAATATTTATGTCGGCGAAGGTTGTTCTCCTTCAGAATTGGAAATATATAACGCTCTTTTTCGCGAGTTCAGAGATGTCTTTGCTTGGTCATATGATGAAATGCCAGGCATTGACTTGAGTATCGTTGAACATGAAATTAAGATGTATCCTGATGTCAAACCAGTAAGACAACAGCTTCGGCAGGTGCACCCCAAGAAAGCCGCTGCCATTAAGGCAGAAGTTGAAAAGCTTCTCCATGCTGGTTTCATCTACTCGGTTCCTCTAACCGATTGGGTATCGAATATTGTCCCTGTTATGAAGAAACAAGGGACAATTAGAGTGTGTGTCGACTATAGGGATGTAAACCAAGCTTGTCCGAAAGACAACTACCCTACACCCTTCATCGACCAGATAATTGATGAATGCGCCGGATGTGAAATATTTTCATTCATGGATAGATTTTTCGGGTATAATCAAATAAATATCCGCCCACAGGACCAGTCAAAGACTACATTCATTTGTCCATGGGGCACATTCGCTTATCGAAAATTACCCTTTGGTTTAAAGAACGCAAGGGCGACGTTTCAGAGGGCAATGAATTATGCCTTCCATGACATCAAGAACATCGTTCAACCATATCTCGACGACCTTCCGGCTCATTCGCGAAAGCGGACTGATCATCCGCAGCATTTAAGAGTGATATTTCTACGTTGCCGACACTACAAGATAAGACTCAATCCACACAAATGCATGTTTTGCGTCGGTTCTGGTCGTTTACTTGGCTTTGTAGTCTCTAAGGATGGGATTCGTCTCGACCCTTGCAAGGTTCAGGCAATCATTAATTTGCCTCCACCTTCAAATTTGCTTCAGATTCAGAAACTCCAAGGGAAAGCAAACTTTCTGAGGAGGTTCATTCCAAATTACGTAGAACTTGCTAAAGGTTATACTCGTCTTTTGAAAAAGGATGTACCTTTTGTCTAGGATCAGGTGGCGCAGGCTTCCTTTGATGCTCTGAAATATTCTCTAGTAAAAGCATCATTAATGTATTCCCCGGACTATCAAAGAGATTTTAACCTGTATCTAGCTGCAGCGGATACGACCATTCCGATGGTTTTAGTTCAAGAAGTCGATGGAATTGAACATCCTATATATTATTTAAGTAAGAAATTAAATGATACAGAAAGCAAATATTCTTATGTTGAAAAACTAGCGCTTGCGGCTGTTCAAGCGATTCAAAGATTTCGACATTATGTCCTCTTTCGGAAAACTACCATTTTATCATATTGCAACCCCATGACTTATATATTGTCGCGACAGTTGTTGGGGGGAAAATATTCAAAATGGATAGCGATCATTCAAGATTTTGATCTGGAATTTGTAAAATCCAAATCAAAGAAAGCTCTAGTTTTCGCAGAATTATTGTGCGATCTCCCATCGTCGTCCAATGATGAAACATACGAAGAATCAATCGTGGATGAGAATTTGTTTCTGATATCTACAAGCAATGAGTGGTATGGAGATATCATAATTTATCTCCAAACCCAAAAGTTCAGGCCTAACACCTCTCACTCTGAACATAAACGTATACGATACTAAGCAAAAGACTACATGATCGTCGGTGATACGCTTTACCGTCGTGGTATCGATACAGTTCTGAGGAGGTGCCTCACCCATGAGGAGGCCGAAAAAGCCCTGAATGAATGTCATTCGAGCGCGTGTGGGGGGCATCAATTTGGATATGCAACAGCACAAAAAATCTTACGAGCAGGATACTTCTGGCCAACCATGTTCAAAGATTGCATAACCGCAGTCAGAAGTTGCCATGCTTGTCAAATTTTTGATAGCAAAACCAGAAGACCACCCACACCTTTACAGCCAATAGTTGTTGTTGGGCCTTTCGCCAAATGGGGCATCGATTTCATGACATGTAACCCCACCTCGACCGGGGGGCATGGGTATATCATAGTCGCCGTTGACTATTTTACCAAATGGGCCGAGGCGATGCCTACATTAGATAACACTGGTGAAACAGCTGCCCTTTTCTTTTTCAATCATGTAGTCGCCAGGTTTGGCATACCACAGGCTATAGTTACAGATCATGGATCGCATTTTCGCAATCACATGATGGTTGAATTAGCTGCCAAGCTAGGGCTATCTCACGACAGCTCTACCCCGTATTATCCGCAAGCCAACGGGGAAGTTGAAGAGATCAACAAGGTCCTGAAGCGTATGTTGCAAAGGATGATCGGAGTTCACAAAAGAAGGTGGCACCTGATCCTGTACTCAGCCTTGTGGGCTTACCGAACATCAGTAAAGAATGCGACTGGGTTCACACCTTTCCAACTGGTGTATGGCCTGGAGGCAGTCTTGCCAGTCCAGTGTGAAATTTCGTCTCTTAAACTCGCAATCGATCTCCTCCCCGGATCTTCAGAAGAAGAGACTCGTTTCTTGGAATTAATCCAATTGGATGAAACCCATCGTGATGCCACTTTGGCTAATGAAGCCCATAAGAAACGAGTCAAGGCGCAGTTCGACAAAAATGTCAAACCCCGTGTCTTCTCAGAAGGTGACTTGGTCTTGCTTTACGACCAAGAATCCGATAAATTGGGAGCAGGTAAATTCAATTCTTTATGGATGGGCCCCTACATTGTTAAACGAGTGTTAGCAAAAGGAGCCTACGAGTTAATGGATTATGACGGAATTCCACTGGCGCAACCTCGTAATGGGTTGTACCTCAAGCGTTACTATGCTTAAATAGTGACCAATATGCATGCACCTCGATTTGCGTTATTATGCTGGGGGCATGCAAACTTAAAATCGAGCAGTTTTAGCACACAGTTCATGCTCGTTAAAAAATAAACGCAAGATCCGAGCAGTTTTAGCACATAGTTCATGCTCGTTAAAAAATAAACATAAGATCGAGCAAGTGTTTCAACCCGCTTTTAAGCTCGTTAAAAAATGAACTACCCGGTAAATAACCGCAGTGAATGTAAAATTATCAGACATTAAAGCCTTGGTCGTGTTTGCACCGTCACCTCCACTTTTCCATTGGCCGATCGTTCACGTCCATATGATTGTTTACCCATTTTGAGGAACAGCTGCGAAGAGTGATTTCACTAGACATCCTTGTGACACTGCCGTGATTGGAAAATTCCAACCTGTACCTGGAATCAGCTGCTAACCCGTTTTATCACTCGTTCCTCAAAAGACGAGTCTTATTTAAGCTCTTTTCATCTGACTCGTAAAATATGAAAAGATTGTTGAGTTTTGGCCTTCCAGCTCGTTAAAGCGACCGGAAGTGCTATCCCTCCTCTAGATTTTAATCTTTTTGGACCTGAGGGATTATTGCACAAAAAGATCGAGCGCTTGTTTTGTTCAGCTCGTTAAAAATATCAAAAACTCATCCCTTCTGTATTGTTTTATACTTTTTCGGACTAAAGGGATTAGATGACGAAAAAGGAATTTTGGAGTTAACTTTATGTACCTTTTCAGACTCTCTAAAAATGAAAAGGATCGAGTTATCTTTGTCGTTAGACTCGTTAAAATCATTAAATAGCGACAAACTTGTCTTTAGATGAGAACGAGTTTCACTATCGCTAGGCTCGTTAAAACATAGCGATGGGCTTTCCCGAAGGGCAAGTTATAGAACAAGCATATGTTATCCTCCTCAAGCTTGACAAAAATAAAGAGGTACTGGTCAGCAATGACTGGGGAAAAATTGGGAGAAACTCAAGAAAACTTTGATGGTAGCAAGTCGCTCTTGAACATGACACTTTTCCTCCGTACCACAATCGGGTTGGGTTTTTTCATTCACCGGTCACATCACCATGGTCTCACCATACCATCCATATTTGGGGTAATGCTACCGATCCATCGCATCAGTGTCGCCATATGTTCAAGAGAAGTCGTTCAGAGAAGTCAACCGTGTCCCATCCACTGCCGTACATTATCCTTCATCCTTTCATGACCGCCACCCTGAATCATATGTTACAGATTGTTTTCACCTCCATCAAAATCACTAGCTCCGTTCCGTGTCACTGATGTGGGATTCATTAAGGCCCTCCTTTGACGGATCGCTTCTTGTCGACATCAGCTCATTATCCAAGAAGTGGATCTAGGAACAACCCCTTAAGTACTTTGAAGCTTGCATGCCTCAATGGCAAGTTTCTCACTTCCGGAGACAGGTATACATCAATGACCTTCGACCGAAAGATTTTGCGTGGTGTTCGACGCCAAGTCCTTTATTCACACCACGTGAATTGTACTGCAGTACCTTGAGGGTCATTATCATTATCGGTGATTCCTCTCGCGCTTGTTAACGGTTTACCTCATTGACCGGTAATCAAGCGATGTCTTTCCATGTTCGACTTCAAAACATTTCTCACATGGATCGACTTGTACTTAGAGTGAAGATCGAACGAGTTTGAAGACCCCGGATCTAGTTTCATCCATCCGGGCTGCAACATATATTCAGGAAAGATAAAGACATTGATATGTACATCATTGCAGCAGATAATCATCCTACCCAAAGGATGATAATTCCATCAAAATTATCAGTCTACCATCAGACGATTGTCTGTTCTATGTACAGAAAAATGAATTTATAAAGCTGAGCATGGGAATGCCCGCCTCAGCTAGATCATGAAAGCAGTATGAAAAATAATGTATTGTATTGTATCTTATTACAGGTCTCCTCCCATCATTGGATGAACTTCGGATCCTCCTGATAAAGCATTTCACCCGATAAACGACCTCATACTTTAGGGGGCAACTGTTATAGACATTTTTGTGCCTTACAGCATTGAGCATGAAATGTCCATAATCTAAGGGATCCAAAGTCCCTAAGCATGTTGTTCCTACCCCTAGAGCAACAAGGCTAACAAACCACAGCAATTCACAGAAGTTCTCCACCAGAAACTGCTAAAAAACAAGTCAATTCAGGATCAATTCAGTAGCTCCACTAGCTGTCTGCGCTGAAATGCAAAG
The DNA here is from genome assembly GCA_031772625.1 of Pinus tabuliformis. Classification (NCBI taxonomy): domain Eukaryota; kingdom Viridiplantae; phylum Streptophyta; class Pinopsida; order Pinales; family Pinaceae; genus Pinus; species Pinus tabuliformis. Next base: position 220,684,641 of record CM062811.1, on the reverse strand, counting down.
TCTGCACTGGCTACCTGCACTGCAACACAGGTAGAAGCACTACCAGGGTGCCCTGAGCGAGAGTTGACAAATGGGAAGTTCATTCCACAAGGTGTCAAGACCCAGGAAGCTTCCAGAATCTTCCTCAATGACACTTGCCTCAGTGAATTCGACTGGTGATGAGTAAGAGGTTCTCAATCTCCAAGTGGAAGCAAGAACCTCCAAGTGGAATCAAGAATTGACAGAGGGAGAGGACACTAGTCAGATCTCAAGCTGACTCATCCTCTCTCCAAACATCTATATATGGATCTCTCCTCCATGAGATCTAGAGGTTGGAATTTTTTATTGCAAAGAATTGCTGTTGGTTTGAGACTGGAATCATTGGGTGCTTAATGCTTTGAAGGGAGGTGAAGATAGGAATTCCATTTGCTGGGAAGGAGATGCTAGATTGGAGCCTTCTTGGTTGTATCTCTTCCTGAACCTTGTTATTCATCAATAAAGCTATCTTGGTTTCTCCTATATACTGGTGTATCTTTGATGTATGATTGCATTAGTATGTTTAGTTTATTTCTAATCCTGAACTAGTTATGAATATGAATCCATGTCTTTGTGTAGTGTTCTCCTCTTGTGATCTTGCAGAGACCTGTTGAAGCTGGGCGAGCGAGAAGGCAAGTAGCTGGGAACTCCCAAAGAGAAGAGAAGCCGGATCGAGGGACAAACGGAAGACACCGGTTAGTCCATCCATCTCTCTTCATTCTTAATTCATAAAGGAAGAATACTAGAATAGCTGTCTCTGTTTGTTGCTAAGGTACTGTCACACCTTAGGTGGATAGGATCATCCTGCATAGGCATTTTTCCCCACAACAAGGAGGGATCAAATGGAGCCAGGAGTGGACCCCTCCATGATTACTACCTTTCCCGAAACCTGCATGAAATTGCTGCAGATAGTAAAGATGTTCAAGGATTATAGGAGCTAATCACGAGGTGCAACGGATCGTCTGAGTCACATGTAGTTTAGAAAATAGGAAGACATGCTCTGCGCACCGGACGGGAAATGAGACTGACAACACAAATTGGTGAGTATGAAATGGATCAGGTCATCCTGGACTTAGGCTTGAATGCGAACGTATTACCTAAACAAACTTGGGAGCGCATGGGAAATTCCCCACTACAATGGTCCTCGATTCAGCTATGAATGGACAACCAACAAAAGATCTTACCAATGGGCTAACTACAAGGAGTGACTATAGATATCGATGGTGTAAGTACACAGACCAATTTTGAAGTCATAGATATTTTTGATGATAGTAATCCTTACCCTGAATTTCTCAGAATTGATTGGGCAACAGACATGAAAGGGATCATTAACTTAAAAAGGCAGAAAATGACGTTCGAAAAGAAGTCACTGCGAACAGTAGTTTCGTTGGACCTAGCAGAAGGAGAACACTACACTGAACCTGTGCGTGACGAAGAAAGAAACGACGAATTGGATTGCATCTATCAAATAAAAGTGCAAGACCATGATCGGGTGCATTCCGTAGACAGTGGAAGAATCTTGTGGGAGCACGATAGCACCTGCACAGTGGATTTTAATGAGAAGACTGAGCGATGGTAGAATCAATTGTAGGAAGCTACGACACTAAACTGCAATATGATGATTCGTTCATTGCGACGCGTAACCACTAAGGAATGATAGCGGCAAGCAGAGAGTGACACAACAGATGAAAGGCATCTCTTCTAGTTTGGCACTTTATGTGTAGCATGGGAGCAACATAGTGTGTCAGAAGATGTGTTGTGTGCACTTGGAGGGGGGTCGTAGAAGCCGAGATGTAGGAGTTGGTTCTAGGTATGGTCTAGAGGATGTGCACAGTAGCCAAATTGGTATAGAACAGTCGTTCATCAACGATGAAGTGTACTTGTGCACATCAGGTGACCATCAATCCACCCAGATCTGTGCAGAACGAAGGCTCGCACGGCTGGGTAGGGAAGTCTTGTTACGACTGAACAAACTATCATAGATATATCCCACCCTACCAATGACAACATCCATGAAAGGATTCAGTAGCTCTAGGAAGCCATCTTGTGTGGTAAAATGAAACTTGTAAAGTTAGAAGCAACAAAGGCCAAACTCTGTGTGCAGAGTGCGAGGCTAGATGAAGCAATTGATAAGCTGCAGTTAGAAGTTGCCTACATGAAGGAACTATCAAAGGAAACAAACATGGCTGGCTCTCCTACCCTGCTACAAGCAGCGACACCACTAGCATGGTTGCGCTTACACCCGGGAAGACAAGGACATGCACATTGCAATCCATTAGTAGAATCAAGGGAATGCAAGGGGTGCTCGCAGCCCAGGCTAGTCAGGAAATGGAAGACCTGTGTGAGGGGTTTTCCCACTTGGCTATCCGTAGGAGGCCCAGTCCCAACACCCCACATAGTTGGAAGAGGGCACGAGACTATAAAACAGGCTATTGTGAAGCTGTGCGACATGGCCACAACATACTTACAAGAACCGCGCTTGCATCCCTGGGCATTCGTTGCCGTGAAGGAAAGATGGAAAACGACCGTTACAGGTACTGTTCATGATATGATGGCCCATTTAAGGCACATTGGAGCGGGCGGTGGGCAATTAAGGCAAAAAAATAACCACCAACATCACATTTGTGATTTGATACAAGGGAGAATAGCTGATTTTAAATTTGAAATCATATATAATCATAGTAAGGGTCACACCACCACGCTTTACCGTCCTACAAGAAATCCGCCTTGGGTCTGAGACAAGCGCAAGATGAGTGATGAGAAACTCGAAGTTTCAGGCATTTCCAAAACATTACCGAGAAGTAATCCTCAAAGTAAAAAACCCTAAACACAAATAGTCCACAAGAAGCTACGCTGCAAGCAGCCGAGATCCCTAAATCACCCTGGACACTGAAGACTAGGAAGGACCCTCAAGTTCCAAAACCAGTAAGAAGGTTGTCGCAACACCTGCACTTTAGCAAGTTCACAATGGAGGAAAAGTGTAAAACTATCGCAATTGAAAGTGACGAGGAAGTAGAAGATTCTCCCACATATGTCAAAGAAGTAAACCCTGAGGAGGATCCCATTCAGCCAGTGTGACGACCCAAGTATGTATCTCCAAGCAAGGGGAAGGCGAAGGTACCTACAAACTTGGATGAATTTGACACTATACTCATTACCCTGGCTCTTCCGAAAGCAGTCCCAGTGGAAATCTCGGTGGTTGTCTGAATTGCGACAATGAAATTCAAACACTGGGACCTCGCAGATACAGTAAAATTTCCCCGCCTAGCAACTGACGCACTGATGGAGCAAAGTGTAGAAGGGACGGTGAAAATGCTACAGCCAAAGGAGTGGCTGCGCAAGGTGGACAAAACTGAGTTGCTCTGTCTCTTGTCTATTCCTCACTTTCTCCAGCCCCCTATCACAATGTTGGTCATAAAGCAGTCGCTCTGTTTGGTTCATGAGGAAATATTATGGGTCGGAAAACCCGTTCGCATCACAGCTGAACTGGTTCATCGGGTTTTGTACCTTCCTTGCAATGGAAGAGACCCTCGGGAAATTGTTGATAGAAGTGGCGATGTCGCGATGATAGAGAACTTGAAAAATAAGTATAAGCTAGCGAAGGGGCAGCGAGGGTAAGTCATTGACAGCACTTCAAATAATGTGGTCCACGTTGCCACTCAGTTGCTGGCTGGAAAGTAATGAGGAAATTCTGTGGCATTGAGGTTTCGGCAGTAGTCATTGCACTTGTTGAGGAATGTGTAGCTAGAGTCCGGTTCAACTGGTCACAGTTCCTTTGTGAAGAGTTTCTAACCAACTGTCGAGAGGTTCAGGAGGAGGGTAATACCTTCCATTATGTGTGGCTGCTCCTGTGCATTATGCTAGTCGCTACTGACTTACGCGAAGACAGCCAGTTTCCTGTCTTGGACCCAGAGTGGCCGGAAGCCGCTAGATATGCTTCCCTCTAGGCGACAAGGGATGCGGGACGAATTCGAAACATCAAAATCTTTTGGATACTAATGGACGCGAATGTGCGCCAATGGATTAATGTGCTACCCCACCTATTCGACGAGATCCATGAAAGCATGAAGCATATTGCCAATTTTAAAGTAGACATGCATCGTATTTACATCAGGGCACGCATGTACCTCACTCCGCTTTATTTCCATTGATGACGGGGTTGTGGATACCTGGCCACCGGCATGGCACGTACCAAAGGTAGTAGAGCGCAACGAGGCCACTATCCGACAGCAAAAGGAGGAAGCTAAGCGTGCTATGCAACAAAAGCAAAATGAACAACTCACCGCGAAAGTTTAGGCAGCTCGAGAGGCAGCACTGGCGGCAGTAGGAAAGACACCACTAGGAGGGGCTACATCGACAACAACCAAAAGTAGTCATAAGCCACCCACTGAGATGGCCACAGATGAGCCACTAGCAATTGGCATGGATTCACCTTTGAAGTGATCAGTTCAACAAGAACGGCTGAAGCCACGAAAGAAGGCAAAGGCATCCAAAATGGACAGCAGAGTGACCACCTTAACTAAGGGAGACCTAAATGATAAAGAAAACATTGTTCGGGATGTCGCTCGGGATGTAGTCAACGAGGCCATGTTAAAGCAATAGATTTTGTTGGGGGAACTCTGTATGCAGCTACAGGAATTTGGAACAAGGATCGCGCCAATAGGCCCTAGTGCTACTAAGGGGGTTCCTGGTATGACAGTCGTTGAACCATTGTTGAAGGCTCAAATGGCTCATTCCATCACGATTCTAGTAGGAGCATTGATCATCGCAAATGCGGAGGAACATGCTGTGCTAGGACAACTTAAAGGGCTGGGACTAAACGTGGTTTCTCTACCGCGCGAAATTTTGCAACAGCTCCAGGACAACACCACAATGGAGCTCCGCACCAGGGTTGGTTGTGCCGAACAAGTACTCTAGGAAACAAAAAATTAATATCGAACAACTGCACCTCCAACGAGATGAAGTAGTTACGCAAAAAAACAAGTGGAGAAGGTAGTAGCAGAAGCCTGATCGAGTGCTCATGAGCTAGAGATTGTGTCTGAATTTCCTATTGAGACACAAATCTAGAAATTGGCTACTGGGTTCCAACACGCAAAGGAGGAGGTCGCGCGGATCCAACTCGAGCTCATCTTGCAGATTGCGGACTTAAAACTACAGGTTCCATCATCGACGCCACCAGAGATCCTAGAGAAACACAGGAACATTATTACTATGGGGCGTGTGATGCTCACACATTCAATGGAGGAATGTACCGAGCTGCTAGCTCAGTCGATTGTTACACTCACCGCCCTTCAGGAGGAACACTTCACTGATTGGAAACCAAGGCCTGGGAGCTCTAGCAAGCTTACGATCAGATTAGAGAAACCGCACAGACCGTTGTTATTACGTAGCACTTGGCTAAGATACGGGAGGCTCAAGACCTGAAAATCCAAGCCCATTCCGCCAGACAAAAGGAACCAGTGATTAAAGCCCATCTCCAGCGATGGCTGGATGAGGCATTTGTGGTTTCAAACACTATGGAGCGCAAGGTAGCCCATATGTAGGCTGAGCATGCCACTATGGATACAGTAGAGACAGGGACTGAGGTGTCAGTGCAGACGTGGAATGGATGCAGCGAATGACAAAAGAGTTTGCTGCCAGCACCAGTGACGCATAGAGGCTGCTAACCGATCTCCGAGAAAAGTTGGACGAACCATCTATGTGACTCAGGATGAGTCACGATGATTGTGTTGGGGGACTGTTGTGTAGTGGAAACCCTGCGTAATGGTCATGGGGCACGAAGCCTCCAATTTTGGGTAAAGCGAGGGTAAATATTCCACAAGAAGCGTAGAGCACAATTTGTAATAAGTTAAAGTCAAAGGGTAGTCCGCCCAAAAATCATTTAAAGAAATGTAAGATGAGTCGGCCTACCCATGGATCATGGTTCATGGAAAGGTATAAATAGAGCAAGGCTCTATGGGTAGAGGTAGCTAAGTTTTGTTGTATGATTTTGGATCTGAAATGTAATGGGTTTTTTAGGGAATTACTCTAAAAGCGTCTGTAAGTCAGATTCGGGGGTTTGGGTAGTGGATAGAGGCACTGCAGTTATGTGCGAAGAGGCCTGGAAGAGTCCACAGCTATGTGCACAGACCCCTGCAGCTGAGTGCACAGGGCAGATCTGGATGTATTGGTGATAAGTGGAAATAAAGATAAGTTTCTTCTACAAATTCTATGATACAATTTGAGTTATCACGAATCTGACTATTTGAATGGTTGATTTAAGTATTTAATCTATGCGCCTATGCTTATGTTATAGATATAAGTGAATATAAGTCTATTCTAAGTGCGCGAACTAGTTAAATCTATTAGATGTTTGCTCAGAGATACTTCATCAAATAGATTAGATCTATAAACAACGTGATCATAGAAAGTTAAAATCATTCTGGGTCTAGATTTTCGCGAATATAGAGCAACGCAAGGCTACAGAGTGGCGCGCGATACCTCCAGACCACATCCAGACATCCCAAGGGTGCGAAAACCTAGTTCCAGCACCCTCCCTGCTACCTCGGGTGAGACCTCAGTCCACACTCCACGGACTGTTTCCGAAAGGGCCGGTAGCTGTGGGATTTTCTTGGCTAATTAATTCTTCCAAACCTGGGTAAGGCCCATATAAGCCAACAAAAAGCTCCAAATATTTTCTAAGAAAAGTTAAAGGAGGGATTGAGGTTGTATACATGGATGAATATACTGTATAATGATCATGTTTCAAACACTTCTGGGTATGTCACAGGGAAGTGTAGGAGACATGAAAAAATATTGTGTAACAAATGCCCCTAAAACATGAAGGCAGAACGAGGAGTGATGGTTGAGATGCTTTACGAGCTTTTGGAAAGGATGAGGATGCACACTATTGGGAGACTTGCAAATAAAGGATGCATATACATATACATATATGAGATCAAGACATGAATCCATGGTATGTACATAGCCATCCGAATGATAAAGACTAGATAAAATATCCATGGTATGGGCACAACCATCCAGATAAAAAGTATCATCATAAATATAAAGTCTCATGGTATGGTCACATCCATCCGTGTAGTAGAAAAATGTGTACAATCATGAATGACATATAACCCCATGTAGCCTAAGTCATAATAGACAAGACTCAGGGTCTTGCACTCCATCCCGTCTCAATCAATGTATGAATCCCAACATACGAATAAACGTGTTGAAGTCAAACATGCTAGAAAAAACTTGATTACTAGCCAATGATGTGGACCGTTAACAGGTACGACAGAAACCACCAATAATGAAAATGGCTCTCAAGGTACAACAATACAATCCGTGAATGTGATAATGAAGCTGAGGTTGAACACTCGCGGAATCACCTGATCGAAAGCCAATAATGAAGACCTGTTGTCAAATGAGAAGAACTAGCCATTAGGGCATGCTATCTCTAAGGTACTTAAAGGGAGTTCTTAATTCATCTTCCTAAAGAATGAGCTGAATTCGATAGGAAGTGACCCATCGAAGGAAGGAAATGATGAATCCCCCATCATCAACACGAAACAAGGAATAAAGTGGAATAATATTCAGGACTGTAGTAATGACTCAACAATGTATAGGTAAATAACGACAGATTGGACTTCTCTTGAAAATATTGGCAACGCGACTCTAGAGTGTGGCAACATCTGACTCAACATGGGACTAAAGGTCATGATGACAATGTGGAATAGTCAAATGAGAGGTAGAACGGATCACCCAAACCCAGGAGGACAAGTGACTGAATGAGGATATCCCAAACCTAACACGAGAGCAGAAGAGTGCCATGTTCAAGAGCGACATGTTGCCTATATAAAGGATGTCTCATCTTCATTTTTCCCTGCTATTTCTAGCAAATACCAAAATTATTTTTATCACAAGCTTGAAGGGGATATAATATGCTTGTCATGTAAGTTCATTCTTCGAATGAATCCATCCTAGTAAGTTTTGCAAGCCCTAGGAAGGAGAAGCTCAGTCCCATCATGGTGATGAGTCTTTCATCATAAAGTTTTAATGAGTTCGATGTAAGAATACCTCGGTATCTTTTTCATGTTTAGAGAGTTTGAAAAAGAAATGAAAAATAAAACTCCATCATGTCCCTTTTCATAATTTGTCCCTCAAATCTGAAAAGGTAGAAAACAATATCCGAGGGAACCTCTTGACCATGTCGACCAAGGTGTACCTTTTTCGTAAATAGTCAATCTCAGCCCCAAAAAAGGGTAAACATATACTGAGGTGACATTGTTTCATTTACTTTAACGAGTTCAAAATGAAAAGTACTCGACAATCTTTTCAATTTTCAAGATGACTCTAGGAGGGTTCCTTTTTCGTTTATTTAAGGAGTCCGAAAAAGAGATAAAATAAAACTTCCAGAATCAGTAAATAATTATCACTGTTCACATTGAAGGCACCTATAACTGTACAAGAAACACACCCATCACTGATATCGAGAGAAAATATTAAAATATTACATAAATATTTGACAAAATGACTTTAAAAACTTATAAATAGGTAAATGTAATTTCATTTTTTACCATTTTACCAAAATGAGCTTTGAAAATGCTTTTGTGCCCTAATTTTCTGTATTTTCCAGTGGTTGCTACGAGAGATCTAGGGTACCGTTTCACGAACCATCTGCGACAGGTAAGAGCCTCATCCCTGCTCTTGCATTTTATTACTTTTTTTTATACATTTTAAATGGTTATTTTTATGCTATAAAGTAAGATTTTAAAAATTTAGGGCACCGATGACCATCACAGGTATGGTCATTAGACCTGCGATGGGTGCAATTGAGCCTAAAGGCTCGCGCGATGGCACCGAGGGAGATTTTTAAGGAAGTAAAACTCTCTTTTAAGAAAAAAATGATGAGTTTGATCCATGAAAAAGGCATTAATAAGTGTTTAAATGTTGTTTTGCAGGAGAATATGGTCTTGGAGTGGAAAGAAAGAGGCCATGAGGCCGAAGATCATCAAGAATCTCAAGACCCTACATGCATAAATGCTTTGAGGGATTGTGGACTACTAAAATTATTCAGGACCACAAGGTTGAGGGTTTAGGTGGAATTACTACCTTATATGATCATCCTTTGGGATGTAGATCGAGATATTTTCATCATAAAAGGGCAAGAACTGGAACTTGAGGAGATGGACATCTATTTCATCATGGGATTATCCCATCAAGGAGACGCACTTCAACTCTTTGGGTCTCACCCAAGAGGCAAGAGCACATAGATTCTAGTCCAGAGATATTGTCTTGGTGCCGAAATAACCAACAAAGATATGGTGAAGATAGAAACAATCACTAACAACCTCATCTTGAGAAAAAAAAATTCACAATGGCACATGTATTGATATGCAAGCCTTTCATGAGGCTTCAAAGTCTCAGTTCCAATATCACATGTTTGACCCCCACCATCTTCAACTAGTGTGGAGGCCTTTTGGTAGCCATGAAGCCACAACTGACCAAGGGTAACCATGGACACTTGAAGCAATTCGGGTTCAATTCTATATTGGTGACCTTCATTTTGGAGTGAGTGATGAGCCTCATAAATGGGTAATTATATGGGCTCATTTTACCTCCTAACCTAGTCAAATCAACCATTCTCTTAGCTTATTGTATGGTTTTCTGATTATATTTGTGCTTATGGAGTGAGTTGAGTTAGTTATGATGCCATGTGGTCTAACATGTGTTTAATGCAGATTATTGATGAATTTTGGGGTCAAAGTCAAGGATTCAGTGGAAAAATGGTAGCAATAACTCGAAGTGGAAAAAGGAGAGGACTTATAGGAGGGAATCCCCCTCATTTATTACTCCTCACTTCGAATTCCCCTTCATTCAGCTCAGAGTGCAAGCAGCCAAATCATGCACTAGAAGGCAACAGAGAAAGTGGAGGATGACTGATGATTATCTCGAGTTTTGGGAGCCAAGCCTCCCTGATTTTAAGGAAGCTATTGGTAGCTTCATTGTTTAAGTAGAAAGGCATAGGGCCTCACTAGGATCAGATTTTTGTTGGATTTTTGCTTATGTAAACTCTGCTCAACTTCGAGCCTATTATTTTGTGATAGTTCATGTAATCTTGCTATTGTTTTGGAAATAAAGATGGAATCCTTTTTGAGTTAGCACTGAGTTACCTCAGAGGGCTAAAGCTCTTGGGTTAGGGCCCAATCCAAGCAGCCAAGATCATCTTTACTTGTATTTTTATGTTTTATTTCATTTTGAATATTAGGTTGCTGTTATATGTATTTCTTTTATGGTTAAGAATAGGTTACTTTTGATGATTCAGTAGTTTGCTTCCATTTGTGCTTTCTATAGCAGGTTAAGCAGTGATAAAAAGAAGATTCAAAAGGCTAGCAACAGTGCCTTGGCCTCTCTTCCTCCCTTTGGGACCACGATTTGAGGTAAAGACCCTCTTGCTACCCCAAAAACAGAGATGTTTCCTCATTCATAGGACTTTTAGTGTTCACAGCTTTTTAGTAGGTTAATAGTCTAGTTCTATTTTGCTTCAAATCTTCTTCATCATGCTCACTTATTTATTTATAATAGTCTTCTTTCATGTTTTCCTTTCTTGTATCATTTCTCAGCATTTCCTTTCATAGATCATAGTTTAGACTATTTTGATGCAAAACTCTGATTTCCTGGATGCACTCATTTCATTGCTTGCTTGATTCCTTGGTTGAATCTCAGTTTTTCTATGCAGCAAATCTCTTCTAGCAGTAGGCCAGCCTATCATCATTCCCATCCTCCATCTAATCCATGCCCTACAGGTTGCCCAAGTCTCCCCTCAATTCTGCCTTAGTTTCCTGCATTTTCCATAGAACTTCTTCATCTCTCCTTGAGCAAACCCAATAATATTTCTCTCTCCTGGTGATTCTTGGTAGACCCTAGGTGCCCTAACACCTCATTCCAACCTTCATCCACCCTTTTCACCCACTCTCACACCTTCAAAATAGTGAAAACCGCTCGCAGCCTCCTCTTGTAGGCCTCCTATAGTTGCCCTATTTTCCTCCTGTAGACTTCCTGTGTCCTCCTGTAGATTTTCCTGTAGGCTTTCTTTTGAGGGACGGGTGTGGGTAAAGTCTCTATAAGGCCCCCTAAGGCCTCCTAGGACCCATCCACACCATCTACATCCTCTCAAGTCCCAAAACCACCCTTCAACGCCACCTATTCACTAACACATCCACACACAATAAATTACATGCATGTCAAATTCACATAAAAATTCAAAATGATGTTTTTTGCTTATTTACTTCCAGAAGTAGTTTAGTTAGATGTTGTTTACTTCCTTGAGTATGTAATGGCATTCCTTTCATGGTTTTCATAGTGCTTTATGAAAAAGTAGGATTAGTTGGTTAAGTAGGGTTTACTAGGTTTGCTTTACATTTTAGTCTTTCTCCTTTCTGCAGTTAGAATAGCATCTGTAGAGTAATATTTCTTTCCTTTCATCATATATAGAGCTTCTTCTAGAATCCATATAAGTTGGCTTGAGCTCCTAGTGATCTTGCGCTAGCTGACCAAGTGACAACCTGCAGTAAGAACTAGTACTTGTGCATACAACACCAATGCTTCGAAGTTTGTTACAAACTACCAGGTTGATAAGAGTAAAGTAGGCAACCCAGGAGTTGTAGCATTATTGCTGCAATACTGGTGCTCACCACTTTTTGGCGCCACTGTCGGGGAAGCGTCAGAGTATTCTGTGATTAATGATTTTCTTCTATTTTCTATTGCAATATTCTACTCATAGTTTGTTTCAGCAAAATTAGACTTGTCATTTCTCTTCAATTCTGCAATGTTCATTTCAGCAAAAGTAGACTAGTCATTCCTTTTCTTTCAGTTCTACATTTTCTTGCATTCCTTTTCAATTCTGCAAAATTCTATTCAACAAGTTCATTTCAGCTAGTTGTAATTTTTTTTGTTCAATCAATTTTAGTTTCTGCAGGTACTATCAGTGTGGGGAAAAAGAAACAAAAACCAACCAAAAAAGATTTCCTTTCATGCCTCATAGGAATGGAGATAACTCAGGAAAATTTTTGCCCAACACCCCCATTGTTTCACACAGCCAACCTTTTCTCTTCTTCAGCAGCTACGATCAAGAAGAGCCCTTAGGTGAACAATAAGACATATTTGAAGAACCTATAGGGGAAGAAGAAGAAGAAAAAATTCCTTTGGAGCCAATGGCTGAACACAGAAATGCTAGGGGAAATGGAGAGAGAATAGAGGGTACCTTTCCCATTTGGGAGACCAATGGGGACACCAAAATGAAGAATATAAGCCCTTCCGCCTTACCTCATTTCCATGGTCTGACTACAGAAGATTCTAACACCTTTTTGTTCGAGTTTGCTGTTATCTGTCAAACCTATGACTATGCAGAAGATGAGCAAAAGTTGAAACTATTCCCTTCCACTCTCAAGGATGCAGCACTGTGTTGGTTCATGGGATTACCTGCCAATAGCATCACAACTTGGGCTCATATGCAACAAGCCTTTAACAACAAGTATTGAGACTATTGTAGGTCAAAATATATTAAAGAATAAATTTTCCAAATGACTATAGGAAGTGATGAGTCCCTGGAAGACTATTAAGAGAGGTTCCAACTTAGTTACAAAAGGGACAGGTGTACACTTGACCCTGAGTCTCTGAAGCTAGTCTTGCTTAGGGGAATTTAGGAAGATATTTTAGACACCCTCCATCTACTGGCCTTGGGAGACATATACCAATTGTCCTATGAGGACATAAAGATTGTTTTTAGAAACCATTCTAGAGCAGCTAGAAAGAAAGGTAGGGGGAGTCAACCCATAGCCAGTACCTCTTCCTCTAACTCATCCATTAAAGGAGAAATTGGAAACATGATGGAAGACTTAAAGAGTGAGATGTTGAAGACTCTTGCCATGCAAATGGGTACCTTTCATACCAAAAGGAAACAAGAGGAAGCAGAGAGGGCTTTGGCCATTTTCTACCCTAAATGCACCAGGAGGCATCCTAGGAATGAATGCCCATTGAACTCTATAGAGGTTTGTTCAGTCTGTGAAGAAAATCATTCTACAAATAAGTGCCCTTCCTTACCCACACTTAAAGCTGTATATAAAGGGGATGAGGGAGTCACTGAATAGCTCCATTACATAAACCAAAGGAGGCCACATGGACCTAAACCATACTAGCAAGGAATGTAAGGGACATCTCAGGCATACTACAACCCCAACCAAGTCACCTCCATACCTTCTTGGGGCCCTCTTGCTCACCCTTCCTAGTCCATGCCTCCTCCTTGGTACTTCACATCTCAATACCATGCCCAACCAACCACTCATTCATTTCAATCCTATGCTTAGCCACAACCTTAGTGGAATGCACCATCAGGGGTGGAGGCCCCAATACAACTCTCTTCCTGCTCTTTTTCCTCCACCACCTACCCAACCACAACCATTACCTCCTGCTCCACCAAAACAACCCCAAATGCCTACCCAACCAAATCTAAACCCGAACAACAGACAGGATTAGCAAGTGTATAGTGGGGAACCATCATGCCTAACTTATGCTGTGGAGATTTAGGAAATTAACTTGCAATCTGGGAAAGTTCTCCCAGATATCCAGCCTCCACCCAAGGAGGTTGAGGAAGATAAAGAGGAAAGTGAACCTAAAGCAATTCCACCCTTTCCTGAGAGACTATCCATGACAGTCCAGCCTACCCTAGAAGAAACCAAACTCCTGGGAGAATTGAAACATTTATGTGTGAAGATACCACTTCTCCAAGCCATAAAAGATGTGACTATCTACAATAGGTTGATCAAAGAGAAGTGCTTTAGGCATACAGGAAGGCGCAAGAGAGATGCCCCAACCATCATTGTCATAGGGCAACTGTCCGACCTAATGTTAAGGTAGGTAATCTGTCCAAAATATCTGGACCCTGGAAGCCCAATAGTTGATGTCCACATCAATGGCACCATGATCCCACACACCTTGATTGATCTGGGAGCTACTATTAATGTTATGACAAAGGACACAATGCTCAAACTCAACCTCCAAGGCTCCTTGAGGAAGACCATGACCGTGCTAGAGCTAGCAGACTGCTCCACTATGACTCCTGAGGGGATTGTAGCAGATGTGATGGTCTCCATTGATTCTTGGGAGTACCCTGTTGATTTCTTAGTTCTCCAGCCAAAGGCAAAGCTCACTGGGTATCCTCTCATTCGAGGAAGACCCTATTTGGCTACTGTCGATGCCTACATTAGCTGTCGAGATGGGAACATGACCATAAAGAATGGGAACATGTCCAAGCAATTAATCCTATATCTTCCTGCCCAACCCTTGCTAGAGCATGATCTACCTCTCTGTTTGGAGGAGGAAGATGAGGATGAAGTCTATTATGCACCACTTTGTGCATTAGAAATCACCATGAGGGGAAAACCGCAAGATGAGGATGATATGATTGAAAGTATGATTCAGAATCCACCTCCCAGTGTATCATTGTTAGAGGACATAGTAAGAGAAACCCAAAATAACCCCTCAACGGATCTCTGTGTGGCTAACTTCACTCCTCTCCATGGAAAGAACCTTGAAAATCAATCCATCCCTATCCACTTCCCAGGAGAATGAACTGTGTAGCCTGCTGAGAAAAAACCTATATGCCTTCACCTGGAGTTATAAGGAGATGAAGGGAGTGCACCCTTTAGTATGTACTCATTATATATACATCAAGGAGGATTGCAAGCCAGTTAGGCAGCCTCAAAGGAGGATGAATCCAGCTCTTAAAGATATTGTTAAGGAAGAACTACAGAAATTGTGTGATGCAGGATTCATCTATCCCATCTCTGACAGCGAATGGGTCTCTCCTTTGGTGCTAGTTCCAAAGAAAAATGGTAAGTGGAGAATCCGTGTCGACTATTGGGAATTGAAAAAATCCACTAAAAAGGACCATTTTCCTTTTCCTTTCGTAGGTCAAGTGTTAGACGGTTTGGAAGAGAAAAAATTTTCTCTTTCCTAGATGGGTTTAGCGGGTACAATCAGATTCAAATCAACCCAGAAGACCAAGATAAGACCACTTTCACTTGTCCTTGGGGTACCTTTGCATACCGAGTCCTTCCTTTTGGTTTTTGTAATGCTCCAACCACTTTCCAAAGAGTGGTATTGATTATATTCTCTGAATTAGTTCATGATGCAGTGGAGATATACATGGATGACTTTACTCCTTATGGCTCTAACTTTCAGGAAGATTTATCTAACCTAGGGAAAGTTCTAGACAAGTGTATTGAGATGAACCTATCCCTCAGTCCAAAAAAATGTGAATTTTTTATGACTGAAGGGACAGTGTTAGGTCATGCAATATCTTAGAAGGGATTGCAGGTGGACCCCAACAAAATTGCCATCATCCAAAAGGTCCCACCTCCTGGAAAGGTGAGAGATGTCAGAAGTTTCCTAGGCTTAGCTGGGTATTACAGGAGTTTCATTAAAGATTTCAGCAAGCTAGCCTCTCCTTTTTTTGGCCTCTTAGGCAAAGATGTCGAGTTCATATGGTTAGAAAACTGTCAAGAAGCCCTCGATACCTTAAAGAGAAAGCTTGTGACTGCCCCAATTCTAAGAGGCCCAAACTAGACCCTACCTTTCCACATTCACATAGATGCCTCGAACAAAGCAATAGGAGCAGCCTTAGGAATTTTTTTTGAAAAGTTACCTTATTCCATATGCTTTATAAGCAAAAACTTGTCAAAGGTAGAGTTAAACTATACAATGAACGAGAAGGAAATCCTAGCTATCGTGCATTCGTTAAACAAATTCAGACATTATATCACAGGCTATCAAACCTTTGTTTACACTGGTCATGCTACAATTAGATATTTAATGAACAAACCAGATGTAAATGCTCGCATTATTAGATGGTTTGTTTTACTGGGTGTTATAGACATTTTTGTGCCTTACAGCATTGAGCATGAAATGTCAATAATTCAAGGGATCCAAAGTCCCTAAATGAGTTGTTCCTACACCTAGAGAAACAAGGTCAACCAATGACAACTTCTCCCAGAAGTTCTCCACCAAAAACCACTCAAAAATGGTCAAATCAGGATCAATTCAATAGCTCCACTAGCTGTCTACGCTGAAATGCAAAGTCTGCACTGGCTACTTGCACTGCAACGTAGGTATAAGCACTACCAGGGTGCGCTGAGTGGGAATTGACAAATGGCAATTTCATTCAACGAGGTGTAAAGACCCTAGAAGCTTCCAGAATCTTCCTCAATGACACTTGCCTCAATGAATTCGACTAGTGATGAGTAAGAGGTTCTCAACCTCTAAGTGGAAGCAAGAACTAACAGAGAGAAGCCACAAGTCAAAACATGAGCTGACTCATCCTCTCTGCTCACATCTATATATGGATCTCTCACCCAGAGGTTCAAGGGGCTGGAATTTTGTATTTGCAGAGAATTGTTGTTGGTTTGAGATTGAGATTAGTACATTGGGTGATTTATGCTTTGTTGGAGGAGAGGAAGGGATTCTTTTGCTGGGAGGTAGATGCTGGATCGGGACTCACTTGGTTGTATCTCCTCTTGAACCTTTTTTATCATATCAATAAAGCTACTTGAGTTTCTCCTATATGCTTGTATTTCAATGATGTTTTGTTGTATTTGCATATTTAGTTTATATCTGATCCTAAACTAGTTATGAATGTGAATCTATATCTTTCCTGTAGTCTTCTGCTCTTGTGATCTTGCAGGAACTGTGTGAAGCTGGACTAGTGAAAGAGCAGGCAGCAGGAAGCGAACGAAAGAGAGAGAGTGATTGGATCGACCAACTAGCGGAAGACATCGGTTAGTTAGATCCTTCTTTCTCTATTTGCATCTCATAAAGAAGAATACTCGGATAGCTTTCCTTGTTTGTTGCTAAGGCACTATCACCTCTTAGAGTGGGATAGGGGCATTCTGTATTGGATACTTTTCCCAACAACAAATTGGCGACTCCGCTGGGGACAGTATCTTGTTGGTTTACTTGTGTTTCTATTGCTATTCATTTCATAAACTCAAGAGTGCTGAATCGAACTGCATTTGCTTGCAAATGCAAAGTAGAGATCAGCTACTCTAGCCCTCTCACTGGGCCTGTTTATGATCTGAGAAGCTGATCCACAAGTGCTCTAACAGCCCTTTGTGATAGATCTTAGTCCTCCTATAAATCATCCTCCTAATTGTACCTAATTGATAGCTTTTATCCGGCCAAAAACTGTAGAAAAACTTGCAAACCGTAACCCAGAACCCAGAAACTACTCTCATTTCTGCTTCAGCGCAGACTCTGTGAAGAGGTTCTGCATTTCAACGCAGGTCCCGTGAAGGCTACCTGTGCTGAATGTCAAAACCTCTGTGTTGAGGGTGCGCTGATCAGTCTTTGCCTTGTGCAGCTGTGGTTCCCTGCTTCCTTTTGCTCAGTTTTCATCTCTGTTTTTGTAGCCTGTTATCAGTCAGTGTACCTATCTGAAACCCCTTTTCTTTGCCTCAATTCTGCCTCAGTTATATAAAGAAACTGTATTTGTTCTTTGTGTATTTGTTACATCATTTGCAGTTTCCCATTACAAAAGTAAACTAGTCATACTGTCGCCCCTAGATCTAGACCTGTCGTAAGTGTCGTTTTGATCTTAGGAGTGAGTTTGTTTGCTGTTCACAATTGATTTAGCTTTTACTTTTGTCTTTTGGTTTGAATTTATGCATTTCAAAGTGTCGAAACAAGTAAATCATAAAGTGTCGTAATCGTCTTTTTGATTTTGAAAAAGGAACTTGTTTGTGTTTTCACTTGAAATCGAATTCAAATTTATATAACAGCTTTCTTTTTAGGCATCAATATTAAGAAAGCGAAAAAAAATACATGCATATGTGCATTTGCATTTGACAGTTTGTATGTTGATTTAGGAAAAAGTGCATTACTGTGTGCTCTATGCTCTTTGAGAAAAGATGGTGTCTTTCTTTTCCCCTTGTAGCTAGGATTTTCATTGTTGAAAAGATATAAAGCTTGCTTATCATCTTTAGACTGCATTTAGGAATTGTATCATACATCTCGTGGTGATCCCGAAAGGCAAACTTCTAAAAATATCAACCTAAAATAAATTGAATGAACTTAACAACGCTTTGCAACATAACGCACAACATAGAGATCTAGGCTAGAGACATGTTCCGGCGTCGTAAAACCTGGTTACTGGTCGCCTCACTGATGGTTGGGTGATTCCTCCTGAGGGACGATTAGTGCCAGTACGGATTGTGCTCCCACGTACCGTCACGTATATATTGGGAGACCCCTATAGGAATATAACCTTTATCCATAGGAAGCCGTGTCGGCCACCCTACTGATCGCAATGCACTGAACACAGCATTCAGGAAGATCGACCGCCCGTACCCTAAAAAGTATTCTGCGGTTTTGCGAAAAGTTTGGCACACCCTCTGCCTAGAACTCTAGAGCAGTTCCTTTTGGCCTTTTTCAGACTCTATAACAGAAAAAGTCCATCCGAGCATTTGTCACTTCGGGCTCGTTAAAACATCGAAGGAGACTAGAGTCATCTTTAGCTTTTTCTCGACTCTTTAAAAGTGAAAAAGCAAGTTGTGTCTAAAGCGTCTAAAAAATTCATTTAATTCGGAAACACATTTTCCCCTTTTGTATTTTGGTTGATCGAGTAATCCGAAATCGTGGAAAAAAGTCAATTGAAACCCCGTCGTTCGCGGAGACTTACGAGTCAACCGTCTTTGTCTCCAGAATCGAAAACAGTATGGACAAAGCGAACTCATTTAACCAGTTCGAAATCTCCTATCAAAGTTAGAACAAGTGTTCCAACAACATCTGAGATTCTGGTTACTCCAAACATTTCTGGAAACCCTGCCTCTATAGAAGAAGTTCAACAGCCACAGAGGGACAGTGATACTGATCCTAGTCTGAGAGCAAATACTTGCGTTACCAGTTCCATCTGTAACCGGTTCAGAGAGTCTTGCTCTTCAAACAACTGTCGCTGTCGATTCAACCCCTTCTTCGGCACCAAAAATATTTTACGGACCTGACGGTCTTCCTCTTCCACCTGGTTTGATTGCGATAGAGGAAATTGTAGAAGATCCGTAAGCAAGTACTCCAACACATTTTGGAGTCGGGGTGACTCTATTTCCTTCGACATCAGAAGTTAGTCTGTCACCAGTGGAAGTTCCTGTAGAATCGCTAGGCAATCTATTGGATAGACTCAAAATGTCTTAACAACCATCAACATCTAGGACTGTGTCGAATGACACAGCGACAACAGAACTCCCTTCCGTCACTCCGACGATGTTTGCCGGCGTACCATCTGTCCCGACTAGCTCGCAACCGCTAGAAGGAGTCCATCCAGGGACTATTTCGACAGTATGGTCCGTTCCTGTTTGTTCCTTCGGAATAATATCCGGAAACTCTTATGTTGAGACTCGAAAAATTGATCCATTTGGAGGTCAATTTGGGCCATCCAGTCCCCAAGGGCAAACAATCCCATTGAGTTCCGGATTACCATCGTATGGGGGGCAGTATGCCCTTTCATTACCCCCTCCGGGAGGATATCCATACGGGAGTTCTCAATAGTATTCATGTTATACTGGAGTTACGACAAGTGGTTGGGTACCTATACTACCCCAACAACCAAGAGTTGTGTATTCTATGCAACAATGTGTACCTATGTCGAATATCCCGACAACACCAGCTATTGTAACAGTGTCACAAGTTCAATCGATGCCTGTTGTATGTCAACCTCAAATTTCTCAGGTTGTAATGCAACAGCCACTTGACCCTGTGACTCAACCACAATCGCCAACTGGTGGGGCGACACAGGTCCAAACGGGTACAATTACCCCACATCTTGGTCTGACGGTTAGTATAACACAACAGAACATGGCTTCACAACCGTGGCTAGTGCAATACCAACAACCACAATTCCAACAAGTGTACCAAGGTTCTGAGCAGCAGATCTTTGCAAACAGTGGACAACCATACATTCAAAATGGTCAAAATCAACCACTTTACAGTGGTCAAGTCCACCAACCGTATCAGTCATACCAGCATCAATTACATTATGCTGGTATGCAAAGGCCAACTGCTCAGGCAATCCCATCGTACCCTGGGTATGCTTCACCTAATCTGAATCAACAGTTACCATTCGTGGCAACTTTAGAGTTACCCGATTTACATCGATTAACAAATGATCCAATTTCTTACGCCCCTTGGTGGCCAGCGATTCCTCACAAACTTCCATCGGACATTCCTAAATTTAATGGAAATCCAGGTGAAGACCCATCGAATCACGTGATGACATTTCATCTGTGGTGTTCATCAAACACCCTAAATGATGATTCGATAAGGCCTCGCCTTTTTCAGAGGACGTTAATGGGTCCAGTGGCTAAATGGTATATTGAATTACCTAGAGCTTCGTTCGACAATTTCAGCACCTTAGCCACGACTTTCTTAACCCATTTTCAATTACTGATAAGGTATGAAACGGGAACGGAAATATTAACCAACTTCAAACAAACGACGGCCACTCACATATCCGATCATATACATGAGTGGCATCGTCGTCGTAGGATGGTAAAAACGTACGTTCCCGATCAGCTATTAGCTGAATAGTTTATCAATTCGTTACTTCCTGCCATAACGGAAGATGTGGCGAAGGGGGGAGTCATAATGGAAGAGCAAGTCATCGCTCGTGCGCAATATCTAGACTTAGTCTATACTCAGTCTGGCATGCTCTACGACAAAATACCTGACACCCCTAGACCGGAATTCTCAATTCCTCCTCCTCCTAAATCAAATAATGACTCTCATGCCAGCGATGGCGTGATTGGCACGACAAACGCGAAATCGACAAAGGCTTCGTCCAAGAAAGCCCGTAAGATTTCAGATCAAAATGCAAAAGAGAAAATTCTTGCTTCGGAATTAAATGCCGTATCAGCAGATAAAGGCAAAGAAACCAAACAACCAGGAAGCAAGAAGAAGCAAAACAAAGGGAAGAAGAAGAAACAGGGTGAATCATCTCCTGAAAAAACTTCTTCAAAACCTCCTGGAAATAGGAAACCACCCCCCTCAGGGTGTCAGATATGTGATGAGGATCATTGGACCTCGCAATGTCCATACAAAGCTGAGCTTAAAAGATTCTTTAAGAGTTCGCAAACCTCAGTTGTGTTAACTGATCCGTTTCCAAATCCAGGCACAAATCTGGTTGATAGTGGAAATGCTTCCCCGTCGCAAGTGCTAATGTTGTCGATTTCCAAGCAACGAAATGATGCTTTGATTTCGACAAGGAACAAAGATTATGGGAATCCGCAGCTGTCGAACGACAAAGGTAAAGATCAACCAAGTATTTCGACAACAACTTCGACAGAAGTTGTACCACCCATCATTCCTGAACTAACAATAAAACCGCCAAAGGGAGTAGTACACAAGTCGACATTTAATCCTCGTGCCAGAGCGGCGCAGCATTATAACATAGTGGAAGATTTGGCCCAATCTCCATCCGCTATGTCGACTCTTGAAGTACTAAAAAATTGTCCATCCCAAAGGCAGGCTTTGTTACCAGCCATTGGTGGGGTTGATCCTAAGGATTCCAATCTTGTATCCTTTGACCACAAAGGGTACGATCCTCAGCTACCAGCTCAACTAGCTTTCCTTATTCAAGTGAAAGCCCTCAACAAAGTTGTTCACCGAACGATTATTGATGAGGGGGCATTTACATGTATTATGTCGATGAGTTGTTGGAAAACATTAGGATCTCCAACCTTGTCGCGATCTTCGACGACATTGAAAGCATTCGACGGAAGGACATATACCCCATACGGTATCCTAAATAACTTAAAGGTTGAGCTAGGGGGAAAAACAGTAGAAATAGATGTTGAAGTCATCGATGGGAATCTTGATTACAACATCCTACTAGAAAGACCATGGATCTATGCCATGGCCGCAGTTGTGTCGACCTACTTCAGGAAGATTGCATTTCCCTTTCAAGGAGGAATTACAGTCGTCGACCAACAAAATTTCCTCCCTGACAGTTCACAAGTTACGGGAAGCATTCCAATGATCCATGGAAGCGATCATTCGCTTCAAAATATTGGAGTAGGTCTCCTAAAAGACCCTGCCTTAATGGGTACTTTTGCCCTACCGCCTCCGAGTAATCTGGCGGAAGTGGCCACAGTGGAAACCTACAATATGAAATCTTCTATATCTAATGGATTCCAAAGGTTCCTGAACATTTTGTCAACATGGATCAACGCCATTTTAGAAATATTGTAGCAATCAATTTTCTTGGCCTGGGGGGCAATCCCAGATCAACGCTTATCAAGCGTTTGGATAGATAGGTCTAGATAATATGGTACCCCTTCAGATCCTTGGTCGTGAGTGCATGGAATTGACGAAGGAATTTTCCAATCAATGGTAATTGACGGGGCACCATGGAATGATTCCCACCATTGTTCCCTTCTCCCGGAGAAGATACTCAAGATGACCTTTATCATCCTTCAGTTTTCGATTTTCTATCAAATACTGTAAATACAGTGGGCTCCGAGGACGGTTCTTATCTCGTGTCAACCTCGTTAAAAAATGAAACAAGGAGTCATGAGGATAGTTCTTTTACTGTTTCAACCTCATTAAAAAATGAAACAAATCCCCTTTTCAAATCTCAAAGGTAAACCTTCATTCCAACCACCGAGTTGAATGCAATGAAGCTTGGGGGGCATGCACCTCTAGTTGCGTTATCATGCTGGGGGCATGCAAACTTATCATCGAGCAATTTTATCGTATAGTTCATGCTCGTTAAAAAATAAACATAAAATCGAGCAGTTTTAGCACATAGTTCATGCTCGTTAAAAAATAAACATAAGATCGAGCAAGTGTTTCAATCCGCGTTTAAGCTCGTTAAAAAATGAACTACCCGGTAAATGACCACTGCGAATGTAAATTATCAGCCATTAAAGCCTTGGTCATGTTTGCACCGTCACCTCCACTTTTCTATTGACCGATCATTCACCTCCATTTGATTGTTTACCCATTTTGAGGAACAGCTGCGAAGAGTGATTTCACTAGCCATCCTTGTGACACTGCCGTGATTGGAAAATTCCAAGCTTACCTGGAATCAGCTGCTAACCCGTTTCATCACTCGTTCCTCAAAAGACGAGTCTCCTTTAAGCTCTTTTCATCTGACTCGTAAAATATGAAAAGATTGCCGAGTTTTGGCCTTCCAGCTCGTTAAACCGACCGAAAGTGCTATCCCTCCTCTAGATTTTAATCTTTTTGGACCTGAGGGATTATTGCACAAAAAAATCGAGTGCTTGTTTTGTTCGGCTCGTTAAAACTATCGAAAACTCATCCCTTCTGTATTGTTTTATACTTTTTCGAACTTAAGGGATTAGATGACGAAAAAGGAATTTTGGAGTTACCTTTACGTACCTTTTCAGACTCTCTAAAATTGAAAAGGACCGAGTTATCTTTGTCGTTAGACTCATTAAAAAGCATTAATAGAGACAAACTTGTCTTTAGACGAGAACGAGTTTCACTATCACTAGGCTCGTTAAAACATAGCGATGGGTTTGCCCGAAGGGCAAATTATAGAACAAGCATATGTTATCCTCCTCAAGCTTGACAAAAATAAAGAGGTACTGGTCAGAAATGACTGGGGAAAAATTGGGAAGAAACTCAAGGAACTTTTATTGGTAGCAAGTCGCTCTTGAACATGACACTTCCACTCCGTGCCTGAGTCGGGTTGGGTTGTTTCATTCACCGGTCACATCACCATGGTCTCGCCATACCATCCATCTTTGGGGTAAATGCTACCAATCCATCACACAAGTGTCACCGATATGTTCAAGAGAAGTCATCCAGAGAAGTCAACCGTGTCCCATCCACTACCATACATTGTCCTTCATCCTTTCATGACCGCCACCCTGAACCATATATCATCAGATCGTTTTCACATCCATCAAAATCATTTGCTTCTTTCCGTGTCACTGATGTGGGATACATTAAGGCCCTCCTTTGACGGATCCCTTCTTGTCAACATCAGCTCATTATCCAAGAAGTTGATCTAGGAACACACCCTTCAGTACTTTGAAGCTTGCATGCCTCAATGGCAAGTTTCTCACTTCCGGCGACAGGTATACATCAATGACCTTCGACCGAAAGATTTCGTGTGGTGTTCGACGCCAAGTCCTTTATTCACACCACGTGAATTGTACTGCAGTACCTTGAGGGTCATTATCATTATCGGTGATTCCTCTCGCGCTTGTTAACAGTTTACATCATTGACTGGTAATCAAGCGATGTCTTTCCATGTTCGACTTCAGAACATTTCTCACATGGATCGACTTGTACTTAGAGTGAAGATCAGACGAGATTGAAGACCCCGGATCTAGTTTCATCCATCCGGGCTGCGATATATATTCAGGAAAAATAAAGACATGGACATGTACAACATTGCAGCAGATAATCATCCTACCAAAAAAGGATGATTATTTCATCAAAATCATCAGACGATTGTCTGTTCTATGTACATAAAAATGAATTTATAAAGCTGAGCATGGGAATGCCCGCCTTAGCTAGATCATGAAAGCAGTATGAAAAATAATGTATTGTATTGTATCTTATTACAGGTCTCCTCCCAGCATTAGAAGAACTTCGGATCCTCCTACTAAAGCATTTCACCCGATAAACGGCCTCATACTTTGGGGGCAAATGTTATAGACATTTTTGTGCCTTACAGCATTGAGCATGAAATGTCAATAATTCAAGGGATCCAAAGTCCCTAAATGAGTTGTTCCTACCCCTAGAGAAACAAGGTCAACCAATGACAGCTTCTCCCAGAAGTTCTCCACCAAAAACCACTTAGAAATGGTCAAATCAGGATCAATTCAATAGCTCCACTAGCTGTCTGCGCTGAAATGCAAAGTCTGCACTGGCTACTTGCACTGCAACGCAGGTAGAAGCACTACCAGGGTGCGTTGAGTGGGAATTGACAAATGGCAAGTTCATTCAACGAGGTGTAAAGACCCTGGAAGCTTCCAGAATCTTCCTCAATGACACTTGCCTCAATGAATTCGACTAGTGATGAGTAAGAGGTTCTCAACCTCCAAGTGGAAGCAAGAACTGACAGAGAGAAGCCACAAGTCAAAACATGAGCTGACTCATCCTCTCTGCTCACATCTATATATGGATCTCTCACCCAGAGGTTCAGGGGGCTGGAATTTTGTATTTGCAGAGAATTGCTGTTGGTTTGAGATTGAGATTAGTACATTGGGTGATTTATGCTTTGTTGGAGGAGAGGAGGGATTCTTTTGCTGGGAGGTAGATGCTGGATCAGGACTCACTTGGTTTTATCTCCTCTTGAACCTTGTTTATCATATCAATAAAGCTGCTTGAGTTTCTCCTATATGCTTGTATTTCAATGATGTTTTGTTGTATTTGCATTTTTAGTTTATATCTGATCCTAAACTAGTTGTGAATGTGAATCTATATCTTTCATGTAGTCTTCTGCTCTTGTGATCTTGCAGGAACCGTGTGAAGCTGGACCAGTGAAAGAGCAGGCAGCGGGAAGCGAACAAAAGAGAGAGAGTGATTGGATCGACCAACTAGCGGAAGACATCGGTTAGTTAGATCCTTCTTTCTCTATTTGCATCTCATAAAGAAGAATACTCAGATAGCTTTCCTTGTTTGTTTCTAAGGCACTATCACCTCTTAGAGTGGGATAGGGGCATTCCGTATTGGATACTTTTCCCAACAACACTGGGGCAGTTTTATTTGACCATTATTGATAAGCCTGGTAAAGAAAATGTTGTCACTAGCTTTTGTCTAGAGTAAATTTGTCTACAGGTGAAGAAAGAATGGTGGATGACTAAATGCTGGATGAACATTTGTTTGCTATCTCAGTACTCTCTCCATGGTTTGCTAATATAGCAAACTACTTGGTTTTATCACAGTTCCCACCACACCTGTCCTCAAAAGAGAAGATCAAGATAGTAAGGAAAACCACCCATTTCACTTGGATTGGGGGCAATCTCTGCAAACTTGGCGTAGATAAGATCTTGAGAAGATCTGTCAAGGAGGAGGAAGTCTTTGACATCCTCTTGACCTATCATGATGGGCTTGTGGAGGTCATTTTGCAGCAAAAAGAACTACCTTCAAGATACCGCAAGCAGGTTACTACTGGCCCACTCTTCATCAGGATGTGAGGAGATATACCAGCCAGTGTGATCGATGTCAGAGGATGGGGAAACCTACTCCAAAGGATGAGATGCCCATGCAACCTCAAGTGACCTTTGAGCCATTTGAGAAGTGGGGCATGGACTTTGTGGGTCCTATCAGCCCTCCTTCAAAGCAAAAAAAATACATCATTGTGTGCACCGATTACCTTACAATGTGGGCAGAGACAAAAGCAATCAAAGCAACAACAGAGGAAAAAGTAGCTATGTTTTTGAGAGAGAACATATTCTATGAGTTCGAGTATCCAAGAGGGTTGGTCACAGATCAAGGTAATCAGTTTACTTCCAATTTGATTGAAGACCTGCTAACACATCATAGAATCAAGCACATGACTTCGACCCCTTACCATCCACAAGCCAATGGGCAGCTGGAGGTCACTAACAGAGCATTGGAAGGGATCCTGATAAAGGTAGTGAGTAGCAGTAGAAAACACTAGGCGGACAGATTAGTTGAGGCCACTTGGGCCTACAACACAACATGGAAGACCACCACAGGGTTCACACCCTATGAGCTAGTCTATGGGAAGAAGGCTTTGATGTCAATATAATTTGAATTGAATACCCTAATGATGGTAGCTCAGCTAGACCTAGACCTCGCCATGCACAGAAAGAAAGATTACTTCAACTCAATGGATTGGATGAACACAGATTGCAGGCCCTTATCCATACAGAGGTAGTCCAACTTCAAAGAAAGATATTTGATGACAAAAATATAAAGGAGAAGCAATTCCAAGAGGGAGATTGGGCATTACTCTATGATTCAAGATACAAATATTTCAAAGGCAGGCTAAGGACAAGATGGTTGGGACCCTACACTGTGGAGAAATGTAATGACAATGGTTCAGTCCTGATCAAAACCATTGATGATGAAGCCATCCCCATGCTTGTCACTGGACATCGGTTGAAAGTATACAAGAAACCCCTCTCCAAGAGAGAGTGCATTGAAAATATGAATAAGACAGTGATGGTAGTGGAGCATGTCTTAGCCTCCACTTCACCCACTCACTGAAGAAAAGGAAAAATAGAAATAAAAAATAAGGACTTAGGTGAAAACCTCCATGAGGCACTTGAGTCCCATCATTGGGTTGAAAGCCTCTTCTGAGGCAGCCTAGTGATGTCAAAAAATAAGAAGAGAAAAATAAGATCCCTAGGTGAAAAACTCCCTTGGAGGTGCTAGGGCAAGCAATTAGAGTGAAAACCTCCCTGATGTGCCCTAGTTGTTTTCAAAAAAAAAAAAAGAGAAAAAGAAAGTGAATTTGCATTTGCATTGCAAGTTGCAGGAGGACTACAGGAAGTAGAAGAAGGTGCCAAGGGAACCTTGACATCCACGCCAGCACCTATCCTACCTTCTCCACACTTTTCTCCATCATTTTTGGCATTTCTTTCACCCCACTGTGCTTCTTTTTCAAAAACTGTGGTTTCTACAGGAGGCTCTATGGTTTCTACAGGAGGCTCCTGCAGGAATTATAGAGAACCAGAAATGGAGATAAAAGGAATTTTGAGGGATAGAGAAGCTTCATAAATAACCTATAAACCCTCCTAAATTCTTCAAAACTCCTTGCCATCATTTCAAAGCCTGCATCACACCCCAAGCATCATTCTTCTTCCTGTCTAAGAAAAACATAGAAAAAAATAGTTTTTCAGGAAAGGAAAAAAAAAACAAAAAATAAGAGAGGAAGCAGCACCATCCACCTCACCTGAAGCCTACCTATTACCTCTCCATCTCTATCTACATCTCTGGCATCCTCCTTGAAGCTCCAAGCACATAAAGAAGCTGAAGTGTCAAGGGGAGAAACAGCTACAGGAGCTCCTGTAGTTGTTCCTGTAGCAGCTGATCCCATCAAAACCCAGCACCAACAGTAGGAGAATGCACACATGAAGGTTGAGAAGGAACTTGAAGCTCAGACCCCACTAGAGAAGAACTTGCACAAGACACAACCACACATAAAAAAGTAGACAACATGCATCAAAAGAAACAAAGGCATGCAGCAAAGAGAGAGAGCCACAACACCTCACATCAAATATATTCAGATCATAGGTAAGTAACTAACTCACTCCTCTGTTTGCATTTGTATAATTAGAAGGCATACAAAAACAATGAGATGATTGAGGTTGAACGAGGTAAATGCGGCTAATTAACTTGGCCACCTTCATCTAGTTAACTCCACTCATCCAAGATGTCACCACACTGTTGTTGGGAAAAGTATCCAATACGGAATGACCCTATCCCACTCTAAGGGTGATAGTACCTCAGCAACAATCAAAGCAAAGCTATTCGAGATTACTTCTTTATGAGATGTAAGAGAGAGGAGAAAGAGATCCACTAACTGTTGTCTTCCGCTAATGATTGATCCAATCTTCTCTCTTTGCTGCTTGCTCCCAGCTCCTTGCTCTTTCACTGGCCCAACTACACCAAGATCCTGCAAAATCAAAAGAGAGGGAAACTACAAGAAGCATACATTCATAATTGATTCAAGGATTAGAATAAATCAAATATACAAGTATCAATACGCCATTAAGACACATGCATATAGAAGAACCTCAAATGCTTTATTAATGGAAGAAGTAAAGTTCAGGAAGTAATACAACCATAAAAGGCCCAATCCAGCATCACCTCCCAGCAGAAAGAAATATCCTCTTCACCTCCTTCAAGAAAATCACCCAATAGTTCTATACTGAAACCAACAGCACTTCCTTACATACACCAGATTCCAGCCTCCTCAGACCTCATGAGAGAGATCTATATATAGGATATTTGGAGAAAGGATGAGTCAGCTTGAGCTTGGCATGGATCTGACTAGTGTCCTCTCCCACTTCAGTTATTCTTCAGTTCTTGAGTCCACTTGGAGGTTCTTGCTTCCACTTGGAGATCTAGACCCTCTTACTCATCACTAGGCGAATTCCTTGATCCAAGTGTCATTTTGGAAGCTTCCTGGGCATTGACACCTTTAGGAATGACTGTGCCACTTGGCCAATCTCGCCCAGCGCAGGTAGCCTTCATTGGAGTTGACATTCAGCGCAGGTACCGAGTGGAGCAGTTGACATTCAGCGCAGATGCTCAGTGGAGCAGTTGACATGATCCAGAAATAGCTTGTTTTTGAGTGTTTTCAGGTGGAGAACTGATTTTCAGTGCTGTGGTTTGCTGACCTTGTTCCTCTAGGGGTAGGAACAACATGTTTAGGGACTTTGGATCCCTTAGATTATTGACATTTCATGCTTCATGCTGTAAGGCACAAAAATGTCTATAACAGTTGCCCCCTAAAGTATGAGGTCATTTATCGGGTGAAATGCTTTATTAGGAGGATCCGAAGTTCATTCAATCGCTGAGAGGTGACCTGTAATAAAATACAATACAATACATTATTTTTCATTCTGCTTTCATGATCTAGCTGAGGCAGGCATTCCCATGCTCAGCTTTATAAATTCATTTTAGTACATAGAACAGACGATCGTCTGATGATAGACTGATAATTCTCTGCTGAAATTATCATCCTTTGAGTAGGATGATCATCTGCTGCAATGATGTACATGTCAAATATCTTTATGTTTCCTGAATATATATCGCAGCCCGGATGGATGAAACTAGATCCGGGGTATTCAAACTCATTCGATCTTCACTCTAAGTACAAGTCGATCCATGTGATAATTGCGCTGAAGTCGAACATGGAAAGACATCGCTTGATTACCGATCAATGATGTAAACCGTTAACAAGCGCGAGAGGAATCACCGATAATGATAATTACCCTCAAGGTACTGCAGTACAATTCACGTGGTGTGAATATAGGACTTGGCATCGAACACCACGCAAAATCTTCTGGTCGAAGGTCATTGATGTATACCTGTCGCCGGAAGTGAGAAACTTGCCATTGAGGCATGCAAGCTTCAAAGTACTGAGGGGGATGTTCCTAGATCAACTTCTTGGATAATGAGCTGAAGTCGAAAAGAAGCGATCCGTCAAAGGAGGGCCTTAATGAATCCCACATCAGTGACATGGAACGGAGCTAATGATTTTAGTGGAGGTGAAAACAATCTGTGAAATATGATTCAGGGTGGCGATCATGGGTGGATGAAGGATAATGTATGGCAGTGGATGGGACACGGTTGACTCTTTCTGAACAACATCTCTTGAACATATAATGACACTGATGCGATGGATCGGTAACATTACCCCAAATGTGGATGGTTTGGTGAAGACCATGGTGATGAGACCAGTGAATGAAACAACCCAACCCGATGTGATACGGAGGAAAAGTGTCATGTTCAAGAGCGACTTGCTACCATTAAAGCTATGAGGTTCTCCCAATTTTTCCCCAGTCATTTATGACCAGTACCTCTTTATTTTTGTCAAGCTTGAGGAGGATAACATATGCTTGTTCTATAACCTGCCCTTCGGGCAAGCCCATCGCTATGTTTTAACGAGCCTAGCGATAGGGAAACTCGTTCTCGTCTAAAGACAAGTTTGTCACTATTTAATCATTTTAACGAGTCTAACGACAAGGAAAACTCGGTCCTTTTCATTTTTAGAGAGTCTGAAAAGGTATAGAAAGTTAACTCCAAAATTCCTTTTTCGTCATCTAATCCCTTAAGTCCGAAAAAGTATAAAACAATACAGAAGGGATGAGTTTTCGATAATTTTAACGAGCCGAATAAAACAAGCGCTCGACCTTTTTGTGTAATAATCCCTCAGGTCCAAAAATATTAAAATCTAGAGGAGGGATAGCTCTTCCGGTCACTTTAACGAGATGGAAGGCAAAAACTCGGCAAACTTTTCATATTTTACGAGTCAGTTGAAAAGAGCTCAAAGAAGACTCGTCTTTTGAGGAACGAGTGATAAACAGGGATAGCAGCAGATTCCAGGTACAGGTTGGAATTTTCCAATCACGGCAATGTCACAAGGATGGCTAGGTGAAATCACTCTTCGCAGATGTTCCTCAAAATAGGTAAACAATCATATGGAGGTGGACAATCGGCCAAATGGAATGGAGGTGGCAGGTGCAAACACGACCAAGGATTTTTATGGCTAATAAATTTACGATCACAATGGTTATTTACCGAAATAGGTTCATTTTTTAATGAGCTTAAACTCTGGAGGAAACTCTTGCTCACGCTTTTCTATTTTTTAACGAGCATAAATTCCACGGTAAAACTGCTCGATCTTATGTTTATTTTTTAACGAGCATGAAATATGTGCTAAAACTGCTCGGATCTCGCTTTTCTATTTTTTAACGAGCATAAATTCCGCGGTAAAACTGCTCGATATACCAGTCATAAGATAAGAAATGTCTCCTGTGAGACTCCAATTTTTATAGAGCTTGCGCCTCACATAAGCTATGCTCCCTCTCATCCTTTCTTTATGCAAGTTCGGAAATGGCTAATCCCAAAAACAGATAAATAACCGCTCCTAGCTTGCACTCCAAAAGGTTTGCATGCCCCCAGGTATAAAGTACAATTTCAAGGCTGCCCCTACTTATCCGATAAAACATTTGTTTTAAAGGGTGAGGCTTGCCTCTTCCTGGTTACCCAAAGATTGTTTTGTTAACACCATCAAACGAAAACATTTCCTCGGCACTGTCTACCGAAGTAGACAATGGTGAATGACCTTTGTCAAACAAGTAACCTTATCAAAAGAATCCTATTCTAGAACAACCCCTCTTCCATCCACGGACGGGGTACGGACTAGTCATATTCTTTCGCGGAAATTCTACCTTATACCCAAGGTTTCCTCTGCCCGAAGCAGACCAGGACGCATGCCCCCTGGGTTCCAGTCCCATCTTTCCGAATCACTCGCACTCATCGGGAAGGAGGACTGGGGGTGGAGACATTTCTTGAGTGAATAGACCATTCAGGGTTGGTATTTGACTATTTGCGATGCGTGATCCCGGAAATGAAAGTTGGTCTACGAGCTTGACCATTCTTCCTTCGTGTGGAAAACACATTACTCTAAAGAGTGAGGAGACTATAGCTCCCATGCAATATATATAGTCTCGTCCAAGGATTAGGTTATAATCCAAGGGTCCTTGAACGACCATCACATTCATTTGAACGGTCTTCCCTTTCAATGTAACAGGTACATTGGGGAGGATCCCTAATGGTCGACCGGTTCCTTTATCAAAACCCGAGAGATTTCTTATCTCAGGCAAAAGCGCCGGGGAACCCAGTGCTTTCCAAGCAATAGAGGAAAGGATACTCACAGATGCCCCTTCATCAATGAGAGTTCCAGCCATCACCATTCTATAAATTTGGACTATGATTCTGAATGGTATACTGGCTGGCAACCGGGGTCTGCCTAGTTGGTTCCAATCAAAGGACACAACCAGGTTGCTTGGTGGTGGGACCGAATACACGGCCGGATATGACCCTGACGATGTTCCTTCCTGTGATAAAGGAATGGGTGCATTGCCCTGATGCTCATCAGAATCTGTGTTGATGAAAAGAATCTGGATGGTGTTATCCTTATTCTCTTCAGTGAGGGTGTCATTTGAAGACGAATCTTCAGTGACGGTGTCATTTGAGGATGAAACCTCTGAAGGAAGAACCGGGTCAACTGCCGTATCGACCTTTAGACTTTCGTTTGGTCTGGATTCAGTAGGTTCATTTTCAATGACTGACGCTTCAGCTGACCACTTGAGCGGGCCAGCTGTATTTTCAACCAACGAAGGACTTGGCACGAGTTTTTTGTATCCAGGAGGAAGTCTCAACGGTGAAACCGAGCGATCTTCCAAAACTCTCTTCGCTTCGTCTAAGAAGGGACAACGGTGGATGGCATGATCGCCTTCACACAGTCTACGTGGGGATCTTGCTCCCCCTCTTTGTCTTGACCCTTCACTTTCGCTGGATGACGGTAAGCATTCAACATGGCTATCAGAGTTTGATGCTCCCGAATTATGCAACCGAGGGGACCAGTCCCTTAGTATCCGGGGAATACAGGGACAATCTCTATGGAAGTGGTCTCCTCTACATATGACACATGGCGATTTAGGCCCGGTCTGTGCTGTGTGTGGATTTTTGTTAGATGTCTTTTGCTTGCCCCCAGTCACCTTAGGCTCCTTCTTCTTCTTTTCTCTCTTCTTCTTCTCCTTCTTCTCCATGGGAGCTTGGCTTTTGCCGGCTCTACCTTGCGAAGATGAAGGATTGGAGGAAGAGTTATAGGAAGTAGAAGGCTGGTGGGCTGCTCTAGACTGATCTAACTGTTGACTCGACTGTTCAGGAACCATGGTGTTCTGAACTACATTGGTTGAGAATAACCAAATTGGTAGGCCAATTGTCAGTCCTGGAAGCGACAATGTGGCCATGTGGGGCGCACCAACTTCTCCCCAAGAGGAGAAAGGACTAGGATTTCCATCCTGTGGAATTCCTTGGTTGGGGCGTTCCATGTTCTCAACCTACAGATCAACGCAGGAATAGGAGGTGATTATGTTCCGTTTAAAATAAATTTTATAACGACGCTTTAGACACAACTTGCTTTTTCACTTTTTAAGGGTCGAGAAAAAGCTAAAGATGACTCTAGTCTCCTTCGATGTTTTAACGAGCCCGAAGTGACAAATGCTCAGTTGGACTTTTTCAGTTATAGAGTTTGAAAAAGGCCAAAAGAAACTGCTCTGGAGATCTAGGCAGAGGGTGTGCCAAACCTTTCGCAAAACCACAGAATACGTTTTACGGTACGAGTGGTCGATCTTCGTGAATGCTGTGTTCACTGCATTGTGATCAGTAGGGCGGCCGACACGGTTTCCTATGGATAAAGGCTTTGATCCTATAGGGGTCTCCCAATATATACGCGACGGTACGTGGGAGCACAAGTCCGTATTAGTGCCACCGACTCTCAGGAGGAATCACCCACCTTCGTCGAGATCGACAGTCACTACGTTTAACGACGCCGGAACACGTCTCTAGCTTAGACCTCTATGTGTTTGCGTTATGTTTCAATGCATTGTTATGTAAATTCAATTTATTTTAAGGTTGATCTTGTTTAGCAGTTTGCCTTTATGGATCACCACGAGATGTATAGTAACACTCCTAAATGCAGTCTAAGATGATAAGCAAGCTTTTCAATCTTTCAACTTTGAAAATCTTAACTACTGAGGGAAAATAAAGACAACATCTTTTCACACAGATCATAGAGCACACATTAATGCACTTTTTCCTAAATCAACATGCAAACTGTCATAATGCACATGCATAATGCAAGTATTTCTTTTCTCTTTCTTAATGTTGGTGCGATACAAAAAGAAAGCTGTTGTATAACTTTGAATTCAATTTCAAGTGAAAGCAAACAAGCTTGTCCAAAATCAAAAGACACCTTAAGATTTACTTGTTTCGACACTAGAAATATATAAATTCAAACCATATGACGAAAGCAAATGCTCAATCAGCTATGAACAGCAAATAAACTAACTCTTAAGATCAAAACGACACTTTATTACAGGGGTAGATCTAAGAGGCCACAGCAAGACTATTTCACTTTCGTTATGGGAAACTGTAAATGATACAAGAAATACACAAAGAACAAACACAGTTTCTTTATACAACCGAGGCGGAATAGTGGCAAGGAAAGTTGGTTTCAGATAGGTACATTGACTGGTAACAGGCAGCAAAAACAAGAGTGAAAACAGGGCAATAAACAGGAGGGAACCCCAGTAGCACTAGGCAAAACTAGTTCAGCGCAGGTAGTACACTGGCAGTTTGACCTTCAGCGCAGGTAGCCCCTTCGGGAACTGCGCTGAAATGTAGACTGCCTTCACAGTGCCTGCACTGAAGATTCAAACTTTCGTTTTTCTCAGATTCCAGGTCACAGATTGCTCAAAAATTCACAGTTTTTGGCCAAATCAGAAGCTATCAGTCAAGTACACACTAAGGGATGAAAAGGAGGATGAAAAGCTATCACTAAGAGCTATTTAGAATCCTTGTGAATCAGCTCTTCAAATCATAATCATGCCCAGAAACTGAGCTAGAGTAGCTGCCCTCTACTTTGCATTTGAAAGATCCAAATGCAGTTCGATTCGGTACTCCCTGTGTTTATGAAATGAATAGCAAAAACAAAAACAACCAACAAGATACGATCCCCAGCGGAGTCGCCAATTTGCTGTTGGGAAAAGTATCCAATACAGAATGACCCTATCCCACTCTAAGGGTGATAGTACCTCAGCAACAATCAAAGCAAAGCTATTCGAGATTACTTCTTTATGAGATGTAAGAGAGAGGAGAAAGAGATCCACTAACCGTTGTCTTCTGCTAATGATTGATCCAATCTTCTCTCTTTGCTGCTTGCTCCCAGCTCCTTGCTCTTTCACTAGCCCAGCTACACCAAGATCCTGCAAAATCACAAGAGAGGAAAACTACAAGAAGCATACATTCATAATTGATTCAAGGATTAGAATAAATCAAATATACAAGTATCAATACGCCATTGAGACACATGCATATAGAAGAACCTCAAATGCTTTATTAATGGAAGAAGTAAAGTTCAGGAAGTAATACAACCATAAAAGGCCCAATCCAGCATCACCTCCCAGCAGAAAGAAATCTCCTCTTCACCTCCTTCAAGCAAATCACCCAATAGTTCTATACTGAAACCAACAGCACTTCCTTACATATACCAGATTCCAGCCTCCTCAGACCTCATGAGAGAGATCTATATATAGGATATTTGGAGAAAGGATGAGTCAGCTTGAGCTTGGCATGGAGCTGACTAGTGTCCTCTCCCACTTCAGTTATTCTTCAGTTCTTGAGTCCACTTGGAGGTTCTTGCTTCCACTTGGAGATCTAGACCCTCTTACTCATCACTAGGCGAATTCCTTGATCCAAGTGTCATTTTGGAAGCTTCCTGGGCATTGACACCTTGAGGAATGACTGTGCCACTTGGCCAATCTCGCCCAGCGCAGGTAGCCTTCATTGTAGTTGACATTCAGCGCAGGTACCGAGTGGAGCAGTTGACATTCAGCGCAGATGCTCAGTGGAGCAGTTGATGTGATCCAGAAATAGCTTGTTTTTGAGTGTTTTCAGGTGGAGAACTGATTTTCAGTGCTGTGGTTTGCTGACCTTGTTCCTCTAGGGGTAGGAACAACATGTTTAGGGACTTTGGATCCCTTAGATTATTGACATTTCATGCTTCATGCTGTAAGGCACAAAAATGTCTATAACACACACGTGCGCACAATCAACTCGAGAAAGATGTCAATGACAGGTAGTGGTCTGAATATGGCCAACGTATACTTTGACAGCTCACCCCCCATCACCGAAAATATCCATAAAGGGTAATAAGTACTGCTCCCTGAGCACTCTCACCACCTTTTCCTCCATTCTCTCCTCGTAACTCAACTAAAGCAGTCTCCTTATGCCCCCATAGCCTCGTAACCATCGTCCTCCATCAATCTCTCCCATATTCCTGCTCTCATTGTTTTCTACATGAGAACTTACAGGTTCTATAGGAGCACCTACCGGAATTCTACAGGAGGGACAACAGTCTTTTACGGGAGGGGCAGTGAGTTGTTTTGAAGGGATAAAACACGGGTTTTAGCACGATTTTCGGTCTGAGGAGGTGGGTTCCATGCATTCCCCCATTGAACATGAATATATGCAAGAAGTGGTTTAAATTTGACGATGAAATAAAGCCTTAGGAGAAGGAAATACATAAAACAATTCTGCTTATTTTAAAAAAAAAAACACAGTCTCCTCTGTTTCTCTATTTTTCTCAAAAATTGTTGTCTCCATCTCCACATTTGGTTTCCAAAAAAAGTATAAACAAAATGACAGGAGGATTTATGAGAAAGGATCCCACCAACTCCACCAGGCTCCAATCACATCCACAAGCGATGGACATCTTCACAAGGGAAAATTGGATGAATTTCTTTGAGAAATTCCGAGGGTTTGATGAGGAAATTGCCCAATAGTTTGCTCTCTCTCTGGTACCCCACACAAGAACTCATGCCACTGTCATCTTTAGAGGTCTTTCCATGGAGATAAACCCTAAATTTATTATTAGGGTCACTACCATTCCTCTTTGGCTGCCTTGGAGTAAGGATGAGAAACCAATTGGCCAGGCTGCCAAGAAAAACTTTTTCCAAAACAATGAAACCCCTATAGAGGATAAAAATGGCATTAGAAGGGCTAGCATACCATATCCTTTGGATGAGGTTAGCTATCAAATAATCAAATACATTTCCTGTGAGGGGAGGTACAACATTGTCTATGGTTATCACTTTAGAATCCTTCATGAATTAAGGTATGGCATGGACACTCCAGCCCCTCAGAAGCTCAACATCCCCTAATTCCTCCTGCAGTCCCTCATTGACTCCAACACTAAAGTTCAAGAAGGGAATTCAAAGCAGCTACCTCACCATGGGTTAATCAAAATCCTAGTGGAAGAAGCCCTCCATACATTTACAATCCCTATAGCATGGGAAGTCTTCTGAAACATGACAGCTGAGGATGACATAAAATCCCTAACCTATGATATCAGTCCTACTAGCAATGAGGAGGAAGAGAAGCAAGGGGGAGAAGGTGAAGCCACTGGTGACTTAGCAGAACAATGAAGGATGGAGGAAGAAACTAAGATAGAGGAGGACAAAGCTGAAGAAACAAAGCAGGAAGAAACAGAGCAAACAGAGACAGAAAAAGAGATAGAAGGAGGAGAAAAGAGGCAGAAAACGTAGAACAAGGAGAAGTGTCCCCTGAGACTCTAGAAAGAGAGGTAGCAGCTACTGTCACTGCCCTCAGTACACCAATCAAGCCAAAGCAAAAGAGGAAAAGGTAGGCTTCCATGTATTTTAGGGCTAGGAAGAGCACAAGAATCAAAATAGGGAAACCTCAGCCCTCTTCAAAAGTGCCAATTACAACTGAAGATTCAACCTCTGCCCAAGGAAAAGAATCCCCTTCCAAAGCACCTATCACATATGAAAGGGGGACTCCTAGATCTCCCACATGGAAGGAAAAGGTAGAACTATAGGACCTAAAAATAGTCCTACAGGAGGCTCAGACAGTTCTACAGGAGACACTGTCAAAACTACAAGAGACCCAAAAGATTGAGAAAGGAATGGAAGGACAGCCACAGGTAAAGGAGGAAGAAACAGAGCTACAAGAACTTGATCCCTAGCCTAGTCTTGCCTCCTACTACAATCTACTTGAGGGAGGAAGGATAATTCCACAAAAATTTGCAATTCCACTATTTTTTGAATTAGAGACAGAGAGAATAAGAACACATAGGTGGATGAGAATAGCTGAATCTAAAGGAGTTAAGGATATTGGCCATATGAAAAACAAACTTAGAGAAATGGGCAGAGAGTTGAGTGCTATCAGACACAGGGAAGCAATTACAAGAAGCCACCTTGAAAATAAAAATGAATTGCTAAGGAGGCAGCTGCAAGAGAAAGAGACCCAACTGCCATGCATGGCCAGCTTATCCACGGAGGCATTGCAATGTAGAACACCAGAAAAATCCTATGGCCTATATTTCAAGGAACAATGGTTACAATTTCAAATAAATACATTGGCACAAAGAGGCACAATTCCTTTCCAAGATTATGGACAGTTTATGGACCTGTGTGACCAAAGCACATCAGAGGATAAGGCAAAGATGGTAGAATTATACCTACATAACATGGCCCTCACAGACATGAATGTGTGGGACCCCAATGCCAGGCTAGGGGACCTGCAACTAATGGCCATGGCCTCATGGATGAACCATGAAGACTTTAGGGTAGCAGAAATAAGAATATTGATGATAAAAGAGCAGAATGAGCCATTAATGATAAGATCTGAGCCATCAGATCCCATGGCACTCATCAGCACACACAATCTACTTGCCAGTAATCCTCAGATTGGCCCTAGATATATAAGTGATCAGGCACAAGCCATTGCACACTTTGAGGATATGCAAAGGCTACTTGGGGATGAATGTGTGCATGCATGCATGAGGAGATGGAACACCTTACCGCACAGTCTGCAAATTAGGGAATATAATTCCCCCATAAGGATGAAGAAGGCATTAAGAAGAGTTCCAATGTACAAGCGCTCCATGTAGAGGTTGAAGGTCAATTGGATTGGCCTCAAATTGAGTCCCCCACTGCTGTTAGGCATGCTAGAAGGTAGAAGAGAAGAAGAAGAGGAGGAGTAGTGGTAAGAGATAGAAAGGAAGGCTGGATTCTATGACAAGGAAGAGGAGACCACATCAGAAGCTTGGGATGCTAGGGAGGCCACAGGGCCATAAAATATGAGGAGATCGACTAAGTTGCTCAGAGGATGAGCAACACATTCAGTAGAGGGGTGATGATGACCCTCATAAATGGGTAATTATATGGGCTCATTTTACCTCCTAACCTAGTCAAATCAACCATTTTCTTAGCTTATTGTATGATTTTCTAATTATATTTGTGCTTACGGAGTGAGTTGAGTTAGTTATGATGCCATGTGGTCTAACATGTGTTTAATGCATATTATTGATGAATTTTGAGGTCAAAGTCAAGGATCCAGTGGAAAAATGGCAGCAATAACTCGAAGTGGACAAAGGAGAGGACTTATAGTAGGGAATCCACCTCATTTACTACTCCTCACTTCGAATTCCCCTTCATTCAGCTCAGAGTACAAGCAGTCAAATCATACACTAGAAGGTAGCCGAGCAAGTGGAGGATGACTGATGATTATCTCGAGTTTTGGGAGCCAAGCCTCCCTGATTTTAAGGAAGCTATTGGTAGATTCATTTGTATAAGTTGAGAGGCCTAGGGCCTCACTAGGGTCGTATTTTTGTTGGATTTTTGCTTATGTAAACTCTACTCAAC
Source organism: Pinus tabuliformis (assembly GCA_031772625.1). Taxonomy (NCBI): domain Eukaryota; kingdom Viridiplantae; phylum Streptophyta; class Pinopsida; order Pinales; family Pinaceae; genus Pinus; species Pinus tabuliformis. Next base: position 220,644,628 of record CM062811.1, on the reverse strand, counting down.
TTCGAGCTTATTATTTCGTGACAATTCATGTAATCTTTCTATTGTTTTGGAAATAAAGATGGAATCCTTTTTGAGTTAGCACTGAGTTACCTCAGAGGGCTGAAGCTCTTGGGTTAGGGCCCAATCCAAGTAGCCAAGATCCTCTTTACTTGTATTTTTATGTTTTATTTCAGTTTGAAGATTACGTTGTTGTTAGATGTATTTCTTTTATGGTTAAGAATAGGTTTCTTTTGATGATTTAGTAGTTTGCTTCCATTTATGCTTTCTATAGTAGGTTAAGTAGTGATAAAAGGAAGGTTCAAAAGACTATAAATAGTGCCTTGGCCTCTCTTCCTCCCTTTGGGACCATGATTTGAGGCAAAGGCCCTCTTGCTGCCCCAAAAACGCAGATTTTTCCTCATTCATAGGACTTCTAGTGTTCACAGCTTTTTAGTAGGTTAATAGTCTAGTTTTGTTTTGCTTCAGATATTCTTCATCATGCTCACTTATTTATTTGTAATAGTATTATTTCATGCTTTCCTTTATTGCAGCATTTCTCGGCATTTCCTTTCATAGATCATAGTTTAGACTATTTTGATGCAAAACTCTTATTTCCTAGATGCACTCATTTCATTACTTGCTTGATTTCCTTGGTTGACTATTAGTTTTTCTATGCAAAAGATCTCTTCTAGTAGTAGTCTAGCCTATCATCATTCCCATCCTCCATCTAATCCATGCCCTACAGGTCACCCAAGTCTCCCCTCAATTCTGCCTTAGTTTCCTGCATTTTCGATAGAACTTCTTCCTCTCTCCTTGAGCAAACCCAATAATCTTTCTCTCTCCTAGTGATTCTTGGTAGAACCTAGGTGCCCTAACACCTCATTCAAACCTTCATCCACCTTTTTCACCCACTCTCACACCTTCAAAACAGTGAAAACCACTCTTTGCCTCCTCCTGTAGTTGCCCTGTTTTCCTCCTATAGACTTCCTATGTCCTCCTGTAGATTTTCCTATAGGCTTTCTTGTGAAGGCTAAATGTGGGAAAAGCCTCCAGAAGGCCCCCTGAGGCCTCCTAGGACCCATCCACACCATCCTACATCCTCTCAATTCCAAAAACCACCTTCCAACGCCACCTATTCGCTGCCACATCCACACACAATAAATTACATGCATGTCAAATTCACATAAAAATACATAAAAATCCAAAAAGATGTTTTTTTCTTATTTACTTCCAGAAGTAGTTTAGTTAGTTGTTGTTTACTTCCTTGAGTAGGTAATGGCATTCCTTTCATGGTTTTCATAGTGATTTCTGCAAAGGTAGGATTAGTTGGTTAAGTAGGGTTCATTACATTTGCTTTCAATTTCAGTCTTTCTCCTTTCTGTAGTTAGAATAGCATCTATAGAGTAATATTTCTTTCCTTTCATCACATATAGAGCTTCTTTTGGAATCCATAGAAGTTGTCTTGAGCTCCTAGTGATCTTGTGCCGGTTGACCAAGTGACAACCTGCAGTAAGAACTAGTACTCGTGCATATAGCACCAATGCTTCCAAGTTTGTTACGAACTACCAGGTTGATAAGAGTAAAGTAGCCAGCCCAGGAGTTGTAGGATTATTGCTACAATATTGGTGCTCACCAGTGAGTGCCCCTCTTCTAGTATCAGTGGGTAGAAGTACCACATCCTACCCCCCGAGATCTGAGGCTCGTGAGATGGAGCTAGCTCATGCCTCGAGGAGTCACGGGTCAACATATGCATTATCCACCAAAGTTCTTCACTTGGCTTGAACACCAACTACTCGTGGTAGATGATTACACTTATGATGGAACATATTTCATGTGGCATCTAGATCTACTTCTATCAACAGGCGAACAATGGACCGATGCAAGTAAAAACTTGTTTTTTGGATTTTTTCAAGTTTTATGATTGTTGTAAAAGTGTAAACTAAGACTCAACTCATGATAAATGTGAAAATGTGGGACCAAAGAGACAACCAGGCATGTTTCCAATAGCATGGCCATCTTCTCATTTGATAGTGGGTGTGGACTACGAGGAAGGGCTTGACCCCTTGGATAAGATGGAGCACAATTTGGAGGCAATAACTCAAGGGGTTCCGAATTATGCCACTATCGATGATGTTCCACTACGTTGGCAGAGACACACTGTGCGAGTCTGTGCAAGACTGCATCGGTTGCTAGTCTGAGTGATCAAGGTGGTCTCGTGTTATCATGAGCATTGTGCAGTTTGATAGTTTATCTAGGTCTTTTACACATTTTGTAGGCTTTGAAAGCCAAGTGTCCCATAACACTCTATTTTTTGACTTTTTGATGTAAACACTATGAAAAACACGATATATATATATATATATATATATATATATATATATATATATATATATATATATATATATATATATATGTTTTATTTCTACTTATGTGTTCATAACATGATTCAGTTTTATAAATGACGCAAATGTCTATCAATAACAAAATGTGCTAATGCGTTAGTTAATGTATTTAAATTACGTGGAATATGTTGATATAATGTAATCAAAATTTATTTCTAATAATCTAACAAAGAGATACATATGCAATATTTGTGGGTTTCTCATTGAGTAATGATTGTTTAATTGTAACACAATGAGTTGTGAATCCAACTTGACAACTGAAATGTTAATTCCAAGAGAAACTGCTTCTGACAAGAGTTCAATAACTGCACTATATTCAACAATATTATTCATTGTTCGACCAAGGTAGACACCTTGTAAGTTAATCATCTCGCCATTAAGTTCATAGAGTACCCACATTGTAGAAGAGAGGTTCTGTGTGCTACCACAAGCACCATCAACAAAACCAATGTAATGATATGATGACATCTGCAAACTGAGTGGAACACGGGATAAGCAGAAAAACATATGTCTGCAAAGAAAACAAACACACCAAAAATAAAAAGCGCACACTAATGAGTTAACACACTAATGTACAAAAGTTATTACATGAATTTCATGCATAATACTTTTTGAGAAAGTTTAGATGGATTCCATTTTTAGACTCGGATAATCAATCAATAGAGAATAAAACCAGAGTTTCATCATTGACATGACGTGTAAGCATTGACTCGGCCAAACAATAGAGTAAAACTCATAAAAGGCTCTTCCCCCATGCCCCCAGGGTGAGTCAGGGTTGCGAGTCATAAGATGAAAACCCCATTGTGATAATGAGAAAATGGTAGAGACTCAGTGAAAAAATATCATGAAGGGAGGCATGAAAAACTTGACCTCATGACAAGGAAAAGGAGCCCTTAGTTGAAATATTATGACAATTTCAAGGTAAACTGAAATGTCAACAGATAGAGTTGTAGTGATGTTCCCCATATTACCTTCCGACAATACTTCATGCACCAGTACAAGTGTCTATAGTGGAGGTGTAGGAAAATGAGAAACAGATGCTTCAAGATAGGAAGGCATCTCATTGAGGCTAGGAAGAAAAGAAGAAAGATGATGTAGACCGTTCCATGGAATTTCATCCAAAGACATGACCTCAACAATACTCTCATCGATGGGGAATGTATCGTTCAAAGGATCAAGAGAATCCAAGAACCAAGCCAAGGAGATGGCATGCACATGTCCAGGTTCATACTGAAGACAATATGACTTTCCGAAGCGGCCATTGAAGCTAAGAAAATTTCCCGATAATTTATCCCCAATGGACTTAAAGGCATAGCATCGCCAAATGATTCAATTTGATCGTCAATAGGGATAATCCAAGGATCCGTAGAATCCAAGATTATATTGACCGAATGAACATTCGGAGGTGGGAGAGAAAAGGTACCCATTAACACAGAGTCTTTGAAGAGACCTGCTCTCGCACTCTCGTGAGAAATATCAGTATTTCCCACATAAGGAATGTTGTCATTCGATGAACCAGAACAAAAGAAGGAAAATTGATCAACTGTGACAATTTTTGCTTCAAGACAAAAACGAAGTACGCAGAACAAAGAAGACATCACAAAAAACATGGCATGAGTCTAGCTTCACCCAAGAAGAAGGTTGTAGTTGAGATATTCATCTACAACTTCTACTTCTAATTCAACAGTCATTCCTTCTAATGTAATCAATAATTTTGTGAGAATATTGTACGGTCATGAACCTCTGCCATCAAAGGCTTCCAAGGTGTTCGGAGATTGGTTAAGAGGAGGAGAGCCAATGGCTTTCCAAAACAAAACTGACATGATGCATGTAGAGGCACCTTCATTAATAACTATTCGATGGATCTTATTTCCTTTGATAAGGACCTATATTAGAAATGAAATCTGATGAGGAAGATGAGGAATGTGTTTCTCTAGGTTGAAAGTAATCAAACTCAAATAAGAAGGATCGATAGCACTGATAACAGACAACAATGACCTCTTCTGCATTGGACAATATTGAAGAACCTCCAAGGCAGACATCACTGAAGGTGCCTGAGCTAAATCCTCAACAATATTGTAATGTTTCACTGCTTTAGCATTCAGATTAAAAGATGACTTCCAAAGAACACCTTTGGGAGGTGGCCGGATGACGGACTCACTGTTAGGGCACTCAATATGGAGTGGACCAGAACTGGATGGAGTAGAAGTAGAAGGAGTATCAATGGCTTCTTTCTCCATCATCTTCTTAAACGTGGCTTGATAGTCCTTACTTCGAGTAGCAATCGAGATTGGTGATGAACCTTGCATCATGAACACTTGGGAACCTGAGGAAGAAGAACACTGAGGTTAATCTACCAACTGGGTCTTGTGATGGAAAGGGTTATTTTAAGAAAACTGGAGTCCCTTTCAGCAAGTGACTAACTTCAAGAAAATCCTTAGTGTAATGATGCTCCTCAGAGATGAAGCAAGGATATTTCGGCTTTCTTCGAGAAGGATCATCAATAGAAGATTTAGGAGGGTCTTGTTTTGGGGCATTGGATTTGGCCTTACCTTTTCCATTCTTTTTACCTTTAGAGGTCTTATCTGCTGCGATAGAGTAGATAGCATGTACCTCAGAGGTTTTACTAGGGCTGGATGAATTTTTGGAGGGATTATTGGAACCAGTGTTCGAGACATATTTCTTCTTCAAAGAAGCTTTCATGGGAATCTGAGACACGAAACCAATCACACCGTCAACAAGTGGTGTATCCGGGGACTTAGATCTTGTCAGATCTGATGATGGTCTCGAAGCATCAGGTAACATCTCATACAATGTGCCAGATTATGAATAAAGAAAGTCTAAATACTGGGCACTAGCGATAGCTTGCTCTTTAGTAACACATCCACCCATGGCTATGTCATTAGAAATTTTACTAATGAATGATTTTGTGAACCATTATGTCAACAGCTCATCAACAATCTCAAACTTAATGAGGGGATGCTGACGTATCCATTCACAGAGATGATTAGAAATGTGGGTCGCAGTGTCTTTCTTTAGTGGTGTAAGCAAATGAGTGCCAGTTTCATACTGAACAGGCAGTTGGAAATGAGTGAGGAAAGCCAGAGCGAGAGAGTTGAAGTCACCATAGGTGCCTCGTGGTAATTCAATGTACCATTTAGCAACATCACTTGTGAGAGTTCTTTGAAAGAGTCGAAGACGGATAGAATCATCGGCATACGAATTGGAGGAGCACCAGAGGTGATATGTCATCATGAGGGCTTGTGGATCCTCCTTCGCTTTTCCTTCGAATTTGGGGCAATCGCTTGGAATTTTCATTGAAACTAGAGGCCAGTAAGGTGAATGAAGAATGGGATCATTCGTGAGCCTCGAGACGTCGCGTAGTTCCAACATAAATTGCGTGTTAAATGGCATATAGGGCCTTTAAGGAGACGAAAAATGTGGAGTCCATCCTTGTTGGTAGGGATTTATATTTTTCCGTATGGAATCTGGTTTTGTCACCACTGAGGGTTACCTTGCCTATAAGGTGGATTTGATCCAGGGTAGGTTTGATATTTCCCTATCGTAGGCCACTAATAAGCATTGTACGTGGCATACGGGTTATAAGGTTGTTGAACCTGTTGACTCTGGACGTAAGGAGATTGACCCTATTGATGTAGGGGTTGACCTTGTCCTTGAAAAGGCTAACCTTGCTGATACGCATATAAAGCTTATTGTTGCAAAGGCTGACCTTGTTGTTGCAAAGGCTGACTTTTCTACTATAAAGTTTGACCTTACTGCTATAAAGGTTGGCCTTGCAAAGACAAAGGTTGGGAGGATTGCTGAACAAACTGAGTTTGTGGCTGCAAAGGTTGTTGCGACTACGACAAAGTTTTCCGTTGTTGTTGTAGAAGTTGTCCTTGTTGTTGTAATGCTTTCCCTTTCTACTGCAAAGATTTCCATTGTTGTTGTAAAGGTTGCCTTTGCTACGACAAAGGTTTTCCTTGTTTCTCCAAGGGTAGTTAGATAGTTTCTAGGGCTATACCCTGAGGGTATTAATAGTTCCCGAATTGGATCTAGCCATATCCACTAGGAATAACTGATTGACTAGGCTGAAGATAAGGTCTAACTTGAGGAAAATAAGGTGGAGTAACCAAGGCATGCGAACCATATGGGACATAAGCCTATTGGAATGGGACCTGACCCATATATGGCTACTGGTATTGGACGTTACCTAACCCGAATGGACAAGTAGGGTTAGGAATAGCGCCATAAAAAGATTGATTCATTCCAACCATGTTAGTTTGTAATCCACTCACATTGGCTTCACCTAACATGAGAGGAATATTTGTATCTTGCCTCTCAGATGGTGGCACAGTTTTTCCACTCAATGGAGGGATAAAAGAACTTACCGAGACATGACCTGAGACAATCGGTTGAACTGGAAGAGTCGGTTGAAACGATGAAACATGTTGAGACGGAATGGTAGGTTGAATGGCTGCAGTTTATACAATGGTTCAAGAGGTCATGTTCAGAATCAATGGGCCTGATGTAGGTGTAGCATTGAAAGACCAGATGGGGTTCTGATACAATGATGAGGCACTAGGAGTTCCCAAAAGTGACTGAGCTAAAGTGGTATAACCATGTGAGAACATGGGTCCACTAGTTTTAGGATAGGAGAGAGATGGGACTCTTCCTGTATAAGGAAATCCTTTTGGAGGGAACTCATATACCTGCTCATCATCTATGTGATGAGTATGGGTAGAGGAAACTTGTGAATGACCCAAAGAGGAGATTAGGGTCTCACCTTATGATTCCATAGATGGAAACAATTGGCAACAAGGAACACGATATGTATGAGGAGATAACTCCAAAGGAATAACAAGACGATCATATGGATTGTAAGGATGCTGAGGAGATATCACAACAGGATCAAACAATGGATTCGGTGAATAGACAACCAGTCCTTGTGGAATTTCAGGAGTTTGCGGACTCTCAGGGGTCTGGATAGGATTATCAGAGGAATCTGGATCAGATTCTTGAGGTGACTAGGAATATGATGGAGGTGGATGAGAGGACAAAGTTTGGATGCTTGTAATAATTCCAAGTTCAAAACCTTGATCCTCAAGCGATTGAGTAAGTTCTGGATGAACTCCTTGGGAGGACCCTTCAGTATCAGACAACGAAGGGGAACTATGAGATGGAATCAATGGTTCAACCACAATGACCTCCCATCAACAACAAAAAGGAAAGGAAAAAATCGTTTAGGGCTTTAACAATCTTGAAATTAATAGGAAATTACTCAATTTGGTCTAAGAAGCAACTGCTTGGGATCCACATGTTCATCGTGAGTAGTTATATTTTAGAAACAAAAACATTGCCTTTTCATTTTTTAAGAGTTGAGAAAAGGGTAAAAAGGTGACTCTAGTTGCTTTCAATAGTTTTGCAAGCTTGAAAGGACAAGTTGTTCCATGATATTTTCAAATTTAAAGAGTCAGAAAAGATCAAATGACTTCTCAGGTGAATCTAGGTAAAAGGAGTACCAAGTAACCGTGAACTACAATATACACCCCAACAAATAATTTTACCAAGGACTTGACATATGTGTAGGAAATCTCCCCAAATGTTGTGTTCGGTGTATCACGTTTATAGGGTGGAAGACTCAGCTTCCTACAAATAAAGGTTTGCATCCTATGGGGATCTCCCTCTATATACATGACAGTACGGGGAGCACAAGTCCGTGCTATCATTGTCTAATGCCGAAGCGATCGACAACTGCTAAGTTTTTAAGATGCCTGAATGTCTCTAACCTAGACCACTAGATATTATCATTAATGTTTCAAATTCTGCTTAGGTTAATTGATAGATTTTAAAGTTGATCTTGTAATTATGTCTCAATTTCAAGGCCTTAATGATCTTAATTGTTCCTAAAATTAAAACTAGATGATGAAATGAAATCCTTCAATTCGATGAAAGCTATCTATGTAGGGAATACGATCACTCAAATAATGCATTAAACCAAATGCAAAAATGCATCCATGACAATCTCCAAATGCTAAATGCAAAATATGAAATCTATTCTTTCATATGATAAGAAAATACAATGGCAAAACAAATTTTAAAGAAAACTTTCCTTAAGATATAATGATTATTTTTTCTCTTTTTCAAAATGCAACTAATGTAATCTAGTGCCAAGTAAAAGAGAATTCAAGCAAGCCAAGAAATATGAAAACCTCTTTCACATCAATGATTTGAATGCAACTCAAAATGCTTCGAAAAATATGAAAAGAATAACGCTTTCACTTTTTGAAACATGAAAAATTCAAAATAAAACACTTCCTTCTGATTCCAATGAGACAATCGATTTGTAACCTATCATTCGTCAAAGGAAGCTTAAGTGACTTCCACAATATCCACTAATGAAATTAACTTAAGGCACAATTAACAAAAAGTGATCTGCAAAGTATGTTTGAAAAACAAAGACTCTTTAACACCAGTAATTGATCTTTGATTTCTGATGGGAAGACCAATGAATGGACGAAGGTTGACTTACAAGACCTAGAACCCTAAAAGGCTAATCAAACTTCAAGCACACTCAAGCCAAGTTAAAAGAAAATTTTGATTAGACAATGACAGAGTCAATGAAGAACACACTGGTAAATCACCTAGAGAAGGAAAATAGAACTAAAAATAATAGAGAAAACCCTAAATTTCTTAATTCTCTGCAATCATTGCACCTGTCAGGAGGAAAGTAGCAATCATCACTACTGTAACTAGAAAACCCATGATATCATCATGACTATCAGGGTCAAACTTGCAATGGTTGAGGTAAACAAAAAATAAATCCAAAATCTTCAAAAACAACTCAAGTTAACAACCTTTAGGCATCTACCAGAAAGTGACACTGACTACACACAAGCAATGAAGTCTAAAAATCAATGGTTGATCAAACTCATCAAAAGATAAGGTGAAGGAAGGGAAGGAAAGGGTCATAGGCTCCCTAGTGGAGTCGCCATTTTTTTGACAAGTTTATCCTCTCTGCAAACAGAGACAATACCTCTAGCCCAATGAGTGGGTCTAGCAACTGAAGTGATAATGAACTAGAAATCTTCCTAGATTATAATTCAAAGTCGAACGAGAGAAATGACCTACCTCACTCTGACGCTATTCTGATTTCCTTTGTTGAGATCCTTGAACCACTTATGTCACAGACTTGTTCCTGCTTCTTTCAATGCTCATGTACCTACACAAGTGATCAAGAGACAACAAAGCATGCCAAAACCAATAGCTAATTCAATAGTAACCTACTTCGTTGATCAAGGAATGCCAAGCTAACACATACATGAGCATATATATTTTGGGAAGATGGACCTGTTAAAGCTCCAGGAAACTCTCCTAGGTTGTAGCTCGGAGATGCCTGGTAACATATAATTTCAATATGATTCTAGGAACTTTATTGGGATGGGTGATGGTTTGGTTCAAGCCATATAACCACTTCCACTCTGTTTTCACTCCAGACATGCATGAACACCCTCAGACTATAAGGCTTTAGACCACCAATGCTCAACAATTTGGGAATTGGGTGAATAGATGAAGAATACTAACCACACCAGTAGATGCATACAGAGTGTATGATGGCCAGTTGCAACTAGTAAATAAACTTGCAAATCTAATCTATTAATGCAGAGATAAGATGACAGTTATCTTGCATAAGATACAGAAGAAACCTGAGTGTTCTAGTCACTGATACATTCAATTGTCTAATCCAGAGACAAGCACAAGCTTAGGACAGAGAAGAAATGGGCATTGAGTAATTAGTAGCAAAAGAAGCTTGCATTGCTGAAGATGAAGATGAGATGCTGCAAGTTACAGAATATATACAGTCTCCAGAATTTGAACCGAAACACAATTGTCAACCCTGATTACATTTTTCTTCTGGCTATTTATAATCTATCATTACAATGGCTCTTAGTCATTTAGGGATGGAGGGGTCTTAATTGACCACCAACTACCATTAACTTTCTGATAGCACCTGATCGGTTCTAGTATTATGCTGTCCTTTAGGTGGTCAGATTGATCCTGGCAGTGGAGTTCCATGACTATTTAATTTAGTTGTTGAGTCGTGTTGTGTCCTTTTCTCCTCCGTCCATGCTCTTCCTTTAATTCAGTTTCATGGTCAGATTGATCGAGTCAGCCATCTTCTTCTCTGCATAACAGATAGGATGTGGGGGTATGGAGTGCATGGGAAGATGAATGGTCATGAATGGTGATGAATGGTAGCCGTTGGATCAAAGGAGGTGTGCGGTTGAGATTGTTTTTCGAGGTTAGCGGCCATGATGAGAGTTGAATATGTCCAGGCCTTTGGATCTTTAGGCGGGTGGATCAGATGGTTATCGGGCAGTGGAGATGCGTGGACGGTAACATGCAGGGTGGTTTGATTTGAGTGGTTATGGTTTTTATTGGGCAGGCATCAGGCAGTAAACAGTAAGTGTCAGAACTCACCCAATGCCATTCACTAGATGACACGTAGTGGCAGGAGAAATAAAAACCACCCTCATCGCGCAGATACGTTTTGCGCTTGTTGTCTACGCTATATGGGCACTAATTTTTAGCTTTGGCGAAGTTGATCTAACAGTGGTAAATGATCGAGCATGTTGGTGTATCGGATGGGACGTGGACCGTTGGATTGGCGGGAAAAGATCAATGGCAGAGGGAGATGGTGAAGGTACGAGATGTCTTTGGGGAATGTGTTGTAAGTACGTAAGACGTATGGCTAAGGTTTTATGGCTATTTTTGGCTTCGCACTTAGGGCTAAGGTTAAAGAGGGTTTGTCAGGGTGTTAAGGTTAAGTTAGGAAAGATAAAGGGTAAAATGTGAGTGGGGTAAGGGAAGAAGAGGAATAGCCACCTATGTGGGCCCCTTTTTACGAACAGCAAAGCAGACCGAATTTTCCTATTGACCTTCAAAAAGTCAGCATTGCACCTCACGGCTAACACTGGCTCCTTCTGGGGATGAAATCCTCCCTATGAGGTTTCAAGAACCATAGACCACTGCCTTTTACATAAGAAACAAGATTAGAAATACTGCCTAGTATTCCATTGGGCATGGAGTCTATCTAAGCCTATACTAAAACTTTGAAAAATAACATATTTACAATACTGAGGCCTGAAAGCCTTAAACAAAATAAACTTTCAAAAACCACCCATTGACTAGGCCATCAAAAACATTTTCTCCCTCCAAACTTTGTAGCATGAAAGTATTGTTTCCCTAGACCTCAGAGATGACAAATGGTCCTGACCACAGAGCATCAAATTTACCATGGTTTCCTTTATTTTCTTTGAGTGCATCCCATTTTAGGACCCAGTCACCAACCTAAAAATTGTCCATATTTTCCTTTTCTTTCAAAAGCTTCCTTGAATTTCCTTTGATGTATTGCAGATCTCTCAATCAGTTAAGCTTTGATCTGATGAACTTCAGCCAAGTCTCTCATCCTCCTTGCCATGTCACTTTCCTAGTTCTGCTCTTCTTGCAAGAATTTGGCCACAGGGAGGATCAATTGGATTGGAAACACAACCTCAGTGCCATATACCAACTTGAATGGGGAATTCCCTATGGACTTCTTGGTGGTAACCCTGTCAGCCCATAATGCAAACTTTAGTTTGGAATCACAGCTCTACTTGTTGTCTTCCAATAGCTTTTGGATTATCCTTACAAAGATTTTATTAGATGCTTCTGCTAGGCTATTACCTTGAGGATAATATGAGGTGGATGTAGAGCTATAACAAGGGTCTCTTTCACCTCTAGTTATTCCACATTAATAAGTCAATCCGGGAACGCTTTGTTATTGCAAAGAGTATCTCAATCTGAGGCTATTCGTCAGAGTAATGCTTAGTAGCACAGTGTTCAGAAAATACAAGAGTAAACTGATGCTAAATTATGACTAAACTACTTTGAAGGAATAAAATCACACAAGGCAGCTTATCAGTCAAGGGTGTGGAAGCGATAACCCATCCCTCTAGAAATTGATGGAAAGGAAATTAGAGCATGGACCATAGGTCTGGGAGCTAGGCAGCGAATGCTGAGGCTCACTACAGCCTTAGACCTTCTCTCACACCAAAGCAGCAATTGCAAGTAAATGGAACGACAGAAAGTAAAATGGAACAGCAAACAGGAAATGGAACAACAAATCTGAAATGGAACAGCAGTAAATGGAACAGCAATAACTGGAACAACAATCAAATGAACGAAGCCTCGCGAGTCCAAACTAAACTTGCTCTATTGAACCAAACTCACACTCTGTAATAAAATAGCAATCTCCTCTCTTAAGGCAACTTCGATGGAATGTACTTTATGGAACAACACTCACAGATGAATTATGTACAACAATAATCAACCATATATACACAACATGCTAATATAGAAATCTAATGATTAAAGAGAATATGACTATGTTTCCAAATAGAATAACATTACTTCCGGATTCCAATAATTGAGATTTCAAATGAATCCAATACAACAATATTCAATATAAAGGCTCTGTAACAGAAACAGTTGGCTTGGATTGATAACATGCAATCAACTCTGAAAAGATTCACTCATACAATACAGAGTCACTACATAAATCTCTTGAAGAAACCATTAATGAATTAATCGTAACAGAGCATGGAATAACATATGAAAAACATGTCAGATTACCAAGCTATAAAGATAAACAAACCACGCAGAAACCAAATTATAATGATACAAAAGCAAGTGTCCTTTAGATCCGGGCCCTTAGCTTCCAACGGTACACCGCCTTAGATTACTCCAGACGCAGAGATGAAATAAACACCAAGTCTTTTATATTAATGCATCAACAAACGTACAACAAACCAAGTCTCAGTGGGAGTTGATGATCAAAGTTGAGTCTGAAATTCACAGTTACATACAAAAAAGTCCCTTTGCTTAACGATGCCATTCCTTTTAATAAAAGTAAAGGCAGAGGTATCTAGGTAGCAAAAATAAGCAAAACAGCGATCCCTCAGGATCAAAGATCCTGAGGGATTCGCCAAGTCGTTAATCCTTTACTTTTCTTTCCCTGTTCCGCCAAATTGATAACCCTTCTTTCTTTCCTGGGTCGTTCTGCTTCGATCTGTTCAATCTCGTTTGCATCCGGTTCCCTTCTAAAGGGACAACAGTTATTCCTCCTTTTTCTTTTCCTTTTGAATGGCAGCTCTTCGTTTCCACCTTTTCCTGCATAGAAAAATAACAATTATCAGCGATTAAGCTTTCCATACTAATTATCACGCATTCTATTAAAATTCTTTATTTCTTTAAGTTCATGATGCAGAAAGGGTTACAATTGTTACTGAAAAGTCACTAAATTGCTTGTCAAAAACATACCTTTCTAGTGCTCCACACCCCCCCCTGCTTACCCTGTTTCATGCCCTCATGAAAACATTATAATTGACATGCAAGGTGGTAAGAGAATAGGCCGGAGAGGGAACCTCGTGTGGAGGCCTACAACTGTGATGAGCAACTAGATCATCAAAGAACTGATTTGTTTGACCTTCAGGCATTTCATACAAGGCCTGATATCTGGGTGAAGGGTGCCAAATAATTGGACTACGAAATCGATACCCTAACCAGGATGGCCCTGCTTGCAAAATACGCTCGCCATAAAGGTTCAATCGGCTGGCGGCTAGCTCAAAATTTTCGTATTTGAATGGTTCCCTAAGGGTTAGAAATCCGGTATCGGAATTTTGCAGCATCAATGGCGAGGTCTTTAATAGTCATAAAATATTCTAGACTGTGTTGGATTAGGTCCTCGTGCATGGGTCCTAATGTCTCCATAACACCTGGGGTTCTCATAAGGTTCCTATGTGTTCTCCATAACAGCACTGGGTCTCTAGGCTCGGCTCTCACCCACAAGTCTAGGCTATTTTCCTGTCTCTGAAAAGTGTTATAAGCCCTGAGCCATTTTAGCTGGTTAACCTCGAATGAAACGAAGGCTTGCAATTGTATGTCCCCAACAAAAGGACCAGGGTTTAAATCAGTTTCCTGCTCTAGCACGAGGTTATGCAAGTAAAATTCACACAATAATATTTGAACCTTAATTCCATAATGCTTGCAACAATCTATGAAATCATTAACAGCATTGATTTGTATAAGGGCACCTGCCCTGACAACTTTTATCTTTAATCGTAAATATCGTTCAAGCAAAAATAAAGCATAGTTTTTAGCAGGGGCCCTACAGGCCAGAACGTCATTATACAAAGAACACACAGTGTCCATCTGCCTAAAAACAATATCTAATCGACAAGTTACCTTTGCAACCTTTTCTTGCTCCTTTTGCCAGTCTTCGAAGGCCTAGCTCTCGGACTGACTAATATCCCGAAGTTGTTGTTGCAACTCTTCATATTTCTCCCGAGGGACTGTTTGTTCCCTCAGTTGTTCAGCTTCTTGCTACGCTTGCTTCATCATCTTGTGCAAGGTTCTTGTTTTTGGATCCTTTTTCCATAGGGCCGTAGAGGCCGGGAGTTTTACCTGAACATTTTTGTTATACTGTTTGGAGTTCAGAACCCAGATCACCCCTGAGGGCGGTGCCTCTGTTTGGATCTCCTTATTCTTCTTTTCTTTCTTAACACGAATGAAAGGTTGTTGTGGTTCCTCTGTTAATGGAACATCATCCTGTCCCTCTGCCCCAATTGGAACGGCAGTCTGTTCTTCATTATCAATTGGAACAGCAGTCTGTTCCTCACCGTCATTTGGAACAGCAGTCTGTTCTTCAGTGTCAATTGGAACAACAGTCTGTTCCTCAACGTCATTTGGAACAACAGTCTGTTCTTCAGTGACAATTGGAATAGCAGTTTGTTCCTCAATGTCATTTGGAACAGCAGTAGGTCTTCCAACCGGGTTTTGACCAACAGGGCGACTATAAGTCCTTCGTCTTCTTGTTCTATGGGATTTTGCTGCAGTGGTCCTTTTTCTTTTCCTTGTGGTCCTTTGTATCCTCAGACTGGATTTCAGAATCCGAATTTGCTGTTGGAGCTGGGCTATAGTGTTCAGCAGCCTCTGTTGTTTCCTTCTTAATTTCTTGATTTCCCTTGCCTCAGCAGAGGGTTTATGATTGGCCCTTAAATCTGCTCCTACTCCATCTAGAATTTCTTCTGGTATCTTGGGAACAGATTGTTCCCGATTGGTGTCTCTTATTTCTTCCTCATGAACAGGCGGGTTTTCTTCTCCTGCATCTTCTGCATGTGATTTCTCAGGCATGTCTTCCCCTGGAGGTACATCGGGAGGACTTGCTGGGCTGGAGGGTTGGCCATACTCCCCCATATTGGCCAGGATTGCGGCCAATTCATCTTCGCCCACAAGGTCTCGCAGCGGGCTTCTCTCTGGCTATACTACTTCCTCCTCCTGATTGTCCTGCTCAGTGGCTGCCTTGGAGTGTCCAGCTTCTATTTCTATTTTGGAGTGCACATCTCCTTCCTCGACGCCTTCTCCGGCTTGCTCAGGCTCGCCCCCAGATTGTCCAACATTTTCTTCGGAAGGTCCTCCTTCTGGTTCTGGAGGTTCGTCTATAATCTCGATTGGCTGGCTAGTGCTCTCCCGAATCTTTTCCAGCCTTCCTCGTATTCGAGCTAGCCGGGCTGATTTTCTTGGTCTCTCAGGTTGTTCAGGTGTACTATCAATAGGTTTTTCTGCCACCAATTCTCTGCGTTTTCCTGGTCGTTCTGGTGTGCTAGAGGAATGTTTAGGTTTTGGGGATGGTGCAGCCAATCCCCCCTCAATCAATGCAATGAGCTCCTCCCAGCTGCTCTGCTGTTGAATGAGACTATGGCTCACTATCAATCGGATCAATCCATGGTGGCTAACAACTGTTTATACGTGCTGTGCCTTTTTCAGGCTTCGGGCTGCATCGTGCAATAATGAATTTAAAAGTGCAGGCAGATTTACAAAACATTTTTCTTTTAAAATAGCTAAGAGTTTAAGATGACGTGGTCTTACCACGTCTTTCCTTCCTTCACAAGTGATGTAGCTCTACACTATATTTGCTAATTCGGTCCAGGGTTCTCCTAATGTTGCTGGCAGAACTCCCTTCCCCTTGACTGTCAAGCTTTGGCCTTCGTCGTGGAAAATCTCCATAATCTTTTGTAATCTTTCTTTCCTCAGCGTCCATACGGGTCCGGCGGCTGGTAGTCCTGAGACTTCTGCAATTACATCATCAGTGACTGCTATCCGGCTTTCTCTTACTATGGAGTAGTCCTCCTCCAAATTTTGCAGAAATTCCAACGCCATTGTTTCGTTTGATTCTTGTAGGCGACTGAAATAATTCAGCCATCCTGCCTTTTCCAGGATCTCCCGGGCAACAGCGGAAACTGTCAACTCCTGAGGTTCGCTTCGGATTTCCTTTCCTCCCATGGTTTCACTAAGAATTTCCAATGGAACAACAACTGCCTGTGTTGTTTTGAAACGCAGAGAGGGTGATCGTCGCAAAAAAAAAAAAACAGAGTATGCAACAGAATGAATTGTGGATGGAAACTTGCGTAAAATAGAATTATCATACTGTTAAACCATGCCATACCTTCGTACACTATCCTCCCCGAGTGGTGTGCTAACACGTAACTCGTGGAGTAATGAGATTACCTTCCCCCCCCACGATGTGATAGGTTGCCCCAGCCATCAAATAGAGGAGCAGCAGCCATTGTGTAACCAAGTCATAAAGGAACAGCATATAAAATTATGCCATGTTTTAGATGGACAACGAAATACCGAAATTGAGGCAAAAAGGTGGATCGCGTTTTACATAAAGGCCTACGTGATATGATGCGAGGCCGGGGATAGGACGTCTATCAATCGTACGAAATCCCCAGAGGTCATTGTCAGTTCCTTTGCCATGATTGGTGGTAATGAGTGTTCATGCGATATATTCATCGGGAGATAAAATATGAATTATTCATAAGATAGAAGAGACAAAGAATTATTAATATCATCCTTGTTGGTGTAACCATTATGACTTCGATACCATTAACAGAGCTCTGCTGCCGACAGGTGTTCATAACCTTGGCAGAGTTGTTTATTTCACCCCTGGAACCATGATCCTTTGTGTGTATAAAAAGTATTTTGTCAAAATGCAGGCCATTATGCTGGCTTAGTAACCAGGTAGCCATAATGCCATTCACAAGGAAGGTGTGAAACGTGGACAGGCCGACTCGTGATGAGACCCCCTGTTCCAAGGTTTGTTTATTTAGTGTACTGTTTGGACCATATCCCTGGTGTGGTAGCCATACTGGGAATGCCACTTCGCTTCCTTCCTGATGATCATGGTAGGCTGGCTCTTGATGAGACCCCCTATCCTGCATTTGACAATTAATAATCCATATTCATTTTTTTCTTTTTGCAAAGCACTTTTTCTTATTTATTTACACATAAGGGTGGTTCAGCACTCCTTAAGAGTGGGAATGGTGGAAGAAGTCTTATCATCCCAACAGGAAGATATAAATCCTCTGTTCTTATCACTGAGTAATAATCAGAGAAATTTTTTAGGGAAATCGCCATGATAAAGATAACCAACCAAAACAATGGGAATAAGTCAATGACAACGGAGATGAGAAGTAAGTATGTCCCTCCTCTTGTCCTCTTATCAATACTAGGCCCTATAAAGATAGTGATTTATGATCCGCTGACTTCGGTATGTTGTGATTTATATTCATTGCATAAGTGCATAGCTGTATCTTAAAGACTGGAGAGAACATGGGTGAAAAGCATCCTCAATATAAATCATCACAGAGAGCAAAAACATGGCAATGATGTTCCTTTTGAAAAAGGAATAGCAGAGAAGAATCCATGCAAAACAAATAGTTAAGACGCCATTCCTTTAGAAGGAACAGCCAAAGATCATAAATGTTGTCCCCTTTGAAAAGGAACAGCAGATAATCACAAATGTTGTTCCTTTTTGAAAAGGAACAGCAACACGTCACAGATGCTGTTCCTTTTGAAAAGGAACAATAGAACATCACAAATGTTGTTCCTTTTGAAAAGGGACAGCAGAAAATCACAAATGTTGTTCCTTTTGAAAAGGAACAGCAAAGACTCGCAAAAGTTGTTCCTTTTGAAAAGGAACAGCAGAAAATCACAAATGCTGTTCCTTTTGAAAAGGAATAGCAAAGACTCGCAAAAGTTGTTCCTTTTGAAAAGGAACAACAGAAAATCACAAATGCTGTTCATTTTGAAAAGGAACAACAAAGACTCGCAACAGCTGTTCCTTTTGAAAAGGAACAACAGAAAATCACAAATGTTGTTCCTTTTGAAAAGAAACAGCAAAGACTCGCAACAGCTGTTCCTTTTGAAAAGGAACAGCAGAAAATCACAAATGCTGTCCCTTTTGAAAAGGAACAACAAAAACTCGCAAAAGTTGTTCCTTTTGAAAAGGAACAGCAAAAAATCACAAATGTTGTTCCTTTTGAAAAGGAACAGCAAAAACACGCAAAAGCTGTTCCTTTTGAAAAGGAACAGCAGAAAATCACAAATGTTGTTCCTTTTGAAAAGGAACAACAAAAACTCGCAAAAGTTGTTCCTTTTTTTGAAAAGGAACAACAGAAAATCACAAATGTTGTTCCTTTTAAAAAGGAACAGCAAAAACTCAGAAATGTTGTTCCTTTTGAAAAGGAACAACAGCAACACAAAAACAGGAGAAAGATCAAAAAAATGTTAAGAAAGCGTATATACAAAAACTTATGTACAAGTTATAGGAAAAAAAATGCATCCCTTACTGAATTGTAGGTGAGGAAGATTTTGCTTCCTCTCCTAAAATTTCCATACCAGTGTCTCGACGTAATTGCTGACAGAAGGATTCCCGAGTGAGTGGTCTGCGATAGAGACGAACTCGGTGGCCATTTACCTTAAATGCATATCCAAAACCATCGATTGTGATCATAGTAAGGGTACCATTATCATGTAATTTCTGTATTTCATATGGCCCCAACCAACGAGTCTGCAATTTCCCTGGGAAGTCCTGAAACCGAGAGTCATATAACAGAGCCCAGTCTCCTTCGTGAAAAACTTTGTTCTTGATAAGTGCATCATGCCATTTAACTCGCTATTGTTGAATAAGTGTTGTATTCTGTAATGCAGAGAGCCTTATTTCGTCCAATTCATTAATCTGCTGTAATCGATTGATTTGTGCCTCACTTAAATCTAGGCCAACTTCCTGTGCAGTTCGTAGTGTTTGGATTTCAAATTCTATGGGGAAAATAGGTTGTTTTCCAAACACTAATTGATAGGGTGAATAACCAGTGGTACTTCTCCATGTGGTTCTATAAGCCCAGAGTGCTTCGGGTAGTCGGGCGGCCCAATCACGCCTATTTGAAGCAATGGTTTTTGTTAAAATTGATTCTATTACCTTATTGCTACTTTCTACTTGCCCATTCGCCTACGAGTGATATGGGGTGGTAATTTTATGCTGGACGTGATAATTGTTAAGTGTTGCAGCTAATTTGTTTCCGACAAATTGTGGTCCTCCATCTGTAATTATTTCTCTCGGAAGGCCATAACGTACAAACAAATGGAACAGGAACTGTATTACCAAATATTCTGTAGCTCTAGGCAACGCTTCGGCCTCAACCCATTTGGTGACATATTCTGTGCCTGCCAAGATATATGTTCTCTAATTTGATGATGGGTTGATGGGTCCAACGAAATCAAGAGCCCATCGTTCAACTGGTTCAATGACTAATTGTGGCCTCAGAGGCATTTCGTCGGCTTGACCAGGTCGTCCTGCTCGCTGGCAGCTGTCACTGGCTTGAACGAATTTCTTCGAATCCTTAAAAATTGTAGGCTAATAGTATCCTGTCTGCAATACTTTATGTGCTGTTCTTTTTTCGGCAAAGTGTCCCCCACATGGTCTGTCATGACAAGCTTTTAAGACGTCAAAAATTTCATCTTCTCGAATACATCTCCTAATTTGCATGTCTGCCCCTGTGTGGAACAAATAACCCCCGATCCACGAAAACCGAGTACTCTTCTAAACAATCTGCTTACGTTTATTAGGGGTTAAGTGTTTTGGTAGCTTACCTACTGCAAGGTAATTGGAAACATTACCATACCAGGGTGTTTGAACAGCGACAACAAACAGGTGCTCATCCGGAAATTGATCTTCCACTGCTGCTGCCTCAATTGATTTTGGTATTCGTGAGAGAAAATCAGCTACAGGGTTTTCCTTTCCGGGTCTATCCTTGATTCTGATATCGAACTCCTACAATAAGATCAACCATCTCGTTATTCTAGCATTTGTAACAGGCTTATTCGCTAAATATTTGATAGCAGAATGATCTGTATATAAAATAACGGGATAGCCTGTAATATAATGTCTAAACTTATTGACAGCATGTATTACAGCCAGGAATTCTTTTTCAGTGACAGTGTAATTTAATTCAGTAGGGGATAAATTTTTGCTGATATAATAAATAGCATATGGTTTTTTATCCTCCTCCTGCCCAAGGACTGCACCGATTCCTGTGTCTGAGGCATCAGATGAGATTTGGAATGGTAAATTCCAGTTTGGTCCTCGAAGGACTGGAGCTGTTGATACAAGCTTCTTTAATTCCTGGAAAGCGCGGTCACATTTTTCTGTCCACATGAAATCAACATTACCAGTTAGTGCATATAGAGGTGTAGCAATGTGTGAATAATGTTCTATAAATTGTCTATAATACCCAGAAAATCCAAGAAAGTTGCGTACCTCTGTCTGAGTAGTGGGGGTGGGGATAAGCAAAAGTATTTGAATTTTGGCTGGATCTACCTGAATGCCAGCTGCTGAGACAAAATGTCCTAGAATAAGCCCTCCAGTCATCATCATATAACATTTTTCGTGGCTTAAACAAAGCCTGGTAGCAATGCAACGTTGTAGGACTTTTTCTAGAGTGTCTAAAGCTGGATCAAAATCATCTCCATATGGTGTAAAGTCATCCATGTATACTTCAAGTCCATCATTTATTAAATCTGCAAAGATGCTAAGAATAGCCCTTTGGAATGTGGCAGGAGTATTACATAGGCCAAAGGGTAGAACTCTATAGGCGAACAGTCCCCAAGGACAAGTAAAGGTAGTTTTATCCTGGTCTTCAGGGGCAATCTGAATCTGATTGTATCCACTGAAGCCATCTAGGAAAGAAAAGAATTTCTTTCCTGCTAAAGTGTCCAATACTTGGTCTATGAATGGGAGGGGGAAATGATCTTTTTGTGTGGCTTTGTTTAACTCTCTATAATCCACACAAATCCTCCATTTCCCATTCTTCTTGGGTACAACCACAAGCAGAGAGACCCATTTACTATCAGAAATAGGATAGATAAAATTAACATCTAAAAGCTTCTGAAGTTCAGCTTTTACAACATCTTTTAGATGAGGGTTGAGCCTTCTTTGCGGTTGACGAACAGGTCTTGCATCTTTTTCTATATAAATATGGTGGGTGCACAATTAGGGGTCAATCCCTTTCATATCAGGGTAATCCCACGCAAATGCTTCTTGATGCTTCCGTAACAGATGGATGAGTTTTGTTTCTTGGTCCGGTGTAAGGTTGGCGTTGATATTTAGAGTTTTTCCCGGTTAAATTTCCACTACTTTACTATTGGCAACAGAAGTCACAGGTATTGTTTGGTCATGCACATCTTTCAAGGGGTCTTCTTCTAGTTCGCTATCAAATGCAGCTTCTATCATGAAACACTGTGTGTGAGATCTAGATTCAGTTTGACTTATGAATTTATTGATAGCATCATCTTCAATTTGGTCTTTAAAGTCTAGGGCCTTCTGTATAGTCAATGGTGATCTGATATTTTCAGTAAGGTATGATACAGGGTGCTGGTTAGTTTTTATCATTGTAAGACTTGGCTGTGCTGGAGGGTATAGGACTAGATTTTTAATATCTGGTCCTCTGATTATGGTCATATTCCCCTGTCGGTAACCAATGTAAGCATCGGCGGTAGCAAGCCAAGGTCTACCTAAAATTAGCGGGTGTCCATCCAGTCGGGTTTTTGGATTAATTACCAGGAAATCAGTTGGGTATTCCCAAGAATCTATAGAGACCATGACATCGTATAGAGTACCTTCTGGTCGAACTATAGATCAGTCGGCCAATTCTAACAAAGTAGAAGTGGGTTCTACCGATGTAATGCCGAGCTTTTGGCAAGTAGAAGTTGTCAAAATATTAATTGTAGCTCCTAAATCAACTAAAGCATTAGTCAGAGTCTGACCATAGATTTGAACAGTTACGATTGGATTTCCCGGATCTTCATATTTAATGGGTGTTCCTAATAACAGGTCAGAGAAAGTACTGACCACTTGGGCTCTTGGGTTAGTGGTTACATTCCTCCTTGGTTTTTTTATGCACAATTATTTTATAGTTTTTGCATATATAGGGATGTCTTGAATGGCTTGGAGGAAAGGAATTCTTATGTACAGGTTTTGTAACTCTCCCAGAATGTCAAAGTCTGGATATTGTATAGGTCGTGGTATGACTAATCGTTCTGGGAAGGGAGGAGAGGGTGTATTCGCTTGATGATGAGTCTGCTCCTTATTTGCACCCTCTTGTTGTAACGACTATTCTATTGGTAACTGATCTTCAATGTGAACTGTTTTATCTCCCTCTATTTGTATTATACGTCCAGATCTTAACTGAAGATCATTGCACTCCCTCAGTTCAGGTCCGATTTCTGATGATTCTATGATTTGGAGGGATTGGACCGGCCTATTATTAGGATTAGGATTGGGTTGGGCTGGGAGTTGCGGCCTCAGATTAGACTGGGGATTTTGTTGTAAAGCTGGTAGAGTCGGTTGAGGGAGCGGAATAGTTCCTGTTGGCTGATATGTCGATCTTGGCCAATTTGTCTACCAGGGTGAACCTTGTGAAGTAGGGGGGGTCCATTGTGGAGGATATGAGCTATTCTGCCAATATGGTGGGGCGTAAGGAAAATTCGGCCAACCAAATTGGCTTGGCTGATTCATCCATGGATTTGGAGAAGGAAACAGTTGTGATGACCAGTTTGGAAATGGGGGTTGAGATTGGTTTTGCCACATACTATATTACTGAGCGTTATACTGCGGAGGCTGAAAAGAAGAAGTTGGGTCTGAAAACATACCCGATTTCCTTGGTTGCCATTGGCGACGCTGGTTAATGAAGTATGCTGATTCTGGCTCTTCTTCTGCTTCCTTATATACTGCCTTCAATCCAGGAAGTGAGGGGCAACTCTCAGTAAGGTGATCTTTTGTACAGATAGCACATGTTTGAACTGCATCCAGTGGACATTCCTTGTGGCTATGTTTTCTTCTACATCGGGGGCAGAAGATCGCCAAATTCTGTTCTGCCTCTATCTGCTTCTGTTTAGCCTGCACAATATCAAGTTGTGTAGTCAATGTCCCCAGGATATCAGTTTTAAAATTTTCTAATAAATTTCCAAGTTCTACACGTGTTACTCCTTCTATTGATATTTTGTTATCTTTGACAAACCGATCATATTTTGTTTGGTTTATCCTTGTGCTACCTCTCGAGCTCCTGATACATAAATCGATGATGTCAGCAAAATTCTCTTGATAAATATCCCCTTTTCCCATGATATTTAATGTTTCAATCCATTGTTCCTTCATGCCTCTAATCAATGCTATTTTTAACACATTATCAGGCAGAGGTAGTGATGCATATGGAGATCTTTGTAAATTATACTGAAAACGTTCTACATATTCTTCTAATGTTTCATTTGGTCTAGCTATCATCTGAAATATTTCATATTTCAGTTCTCTAGACCTACAGTAATCTTGATATTTCTTTAGGAAAGATTTTTTCATGTGTTCCCAGTTATTTATAACTCCACCACCTAAACCCATAAACCATCTTAAAGCTGCCCCTTTCAAAGTGGAGGGGAACAACTTTAATTTCTGGGGGTCAGTGGTGTAATCATATCCCCTGCATAACACATCAAATTCAAATAAGAATGCATCGGGGTCCTCTGATGTAAGTCCGTGAAATGTAGGAATGTGTTGAAGGGGAATTGCTTTCATAGGAGCATTTGCTGCGGAATCCACTATAGGATATTGTAATGTAGAAGTTTGAGTGTTTGGCTGATTCTGTGCCATGGGATCGAATATGTGCCAGTAACCTTCCGGGATTTCTAGGAGGGTATTCCTAGGCTGAGAAGGAATGGCCTTAACAGGGATTGTTTTAATAGCACTTACTTCATCTGGAATAACGAGAGTCCTTGTTGCTTGAGGAGATTGAATCCCTTCAACAATGATTTTTGCAGTGCTCCCTTTATCTGGGCTTTTTAATGGCTAAATTATCCTAGGAGGAGATCTTGGCTCCTCAACTTCCCCTATTTCCCCTTCTCCTTCACAAAGATTGCTTAGATTCCCTTCCTGCAGTCGTTCTGGAATAGAATTTTCAATTTCTTGAAAGTCCTGTTCATCAGTCTGACTATGCACCTCAGCGAAGGCTACAGATGGTGATCCTGCAGCCTGAAGGGAGCTAGTAGGCTGTTTAGAATTGGTTTTCCTGAACCCTACTGATGGCTGAGATTCAGTTTTCCTATAGATTTCGTCTATGAAGGTTGTTCGGCCAAGGGTCACCAGCCCTTTGGCTTTTTCGGGTTTGAATGGAAGTTTGATATTCTTTTCTGGCTTTTTCTGCTTAGTCATGCACTCTATAAACTACCAGATCCTATTCAACCCACAATTCTGCCAGGAAAGCGAACGATGGAGCGGGGATTTTACATGCTCCGTACGTAGGTTCTTACCTTCCGTTTTTAAAATCCAACTCTCCCCTAGCAGATTTGTACACTATTCTGTAAAAGACAAATGGCTATACTCTTTCCCCGGCAACGACGCCAAAATGTAGAGCTGTAACAAGGGTCTCTTTCACCTCTAGTTATTCCACATTAATAAGTCAATCCAGGAACGCTTTGTTATTGCAAATAGTATCTCAATCCGAGGCTATTCATCAGAGTAATGCTTAGTAGCACAGTGTTCAGAAAATACAAGAGTAAACTGATGCTAAACTATGACTAAACTACTTTGAAGGAATAAAATCACACAAGGCAGCTTATCAGTCAAGGGTGCGGAAGCGATAACCCATCCCTCTAGAAACTGATGGAAAGGAAATTAGAGCATGGACCATAGGTCTGGGAGCTAGGCAGCGAATGCTGAGGCTCACTACAGCCATAGACCTTCTCTCACACCAAAGTAGCAATTGCAAGTAAATGGAACGGCAGAAAGTAAAATGGAACAGCAAACAGGAAATGGAACAGCAAATCTGAAATGGAACAACAGTAAATGGAACAGCAATAACTGGAACAGCAATCAAATGAACTAAGCCTCGCGAGTCCGAACTAAACTTGTTCTATTGAACCAAACTCACACTCTGTAATAAAATAGCAATCTCCTCTCTTAAGGCAACTTCGATGGAATGTACTTTATGGAACAACACTCACAGATGAATTATGGACAACAATCATCAACCATATATACAACACACGCTAATATAGCAATCTGATGATTAAAGAGAATATGACTATGTTTCCAAATAGAATAACATTACTTCCGGATTCCAATAATTGAGATTTCAAATGAATCCAATACAACAATATTCAATATAAAGGCTCTGTAACAGAAACAGTTGGCTTGGATTGATAACATGCGATCAACTTTGAAAAGATTCACTCATACAATACAGAGTCACTACATAAATCTCTTGAAGAAACCATTAATGAATTAATCGTAACAGAGCATGGAATAACATATGAAAAACATGTCAGATTACCGAGCTATAAAGATAAACAAACCACGCAGAAACCAAATTATAATGATACAAAAGCAAGTGTCCTTCGGAGCCGGGCCCTTAGCTTCCAACGGTACACCGCCTTAGATTACTCCAGATGCAGAGATGAAATAAACACCAAGTCTTTTATATTAATGCATCAACAAACGTACATCAAACCAAGTCTCAGTGAGAGTCGATGATCAAAGTTGAGTCTGAAATTCACAGTTACATACAAAAAAGTCACTTTGCTTAACGATGCCGTTCCTTTTTATAAAAGTAACGGCGGAGGTATCTAGGTAGCAAAAATAAGCAAAACAGCGATCCCTCAGGATCTCCCTCAGGATCAAAGATCCTGAGGGATTCACCAAGCCGTTAATCCTTTACTTTTCTTTCCCTGTTCCACCGAATTGATAACCCTTGTTTCTTTCCTGGGTCGTTCTGCTTCGATCTGTTCGATCTCGTTTGCATCCAGTTCCCTTCTAAAGGGACAGCAGTTATTCCTCCTTTGTCTTTTCCTTTTGAATGGCAGCTCTTAGTTTCCACCTTTTCCTGCATATAAAAATAACAATTATCAGCGATTAATATTTCCATACTAATTCTCACGCATTCTATTAAAATTCTTTATTTCTTTAAGTTCATGATGCAGAAAGGGTTACAATTTTTACTGAAAAGTCACTAAATTGCTTGTCAAAAACATACCTTTCCAGTGCTCCACAGTGGAATTCACTAGTTTAATTCCCATTGAGTCACACATGTCCACCAACTCTTTTTCCCTAAAAGCTACTGCATTGTCTGTAACCAATTTGTTTGGGCAGCCAAACCTGGTGAAAATGTTTTCTGTCAAGAATTTGATGAAAACCTGGTGATCAACTTTCTTAGTGGGGATGGCCTCAATCCATTTGGTAAAATAATCAATGGCCACTAAAATCCATCTATCCTAGCCACTGGAATGTGGATTAATCTCCCCTATGAAATCCAAACCCCACTGTTGGAAAGGGCCACTGGTGTGAACTGGTTTCAGGGGCAAAGATTTCAGCTGCTATCTTCTTGCAAATATCTGGCACTTGTCACAAGACTTCACAAATGAAAATACATCATAAAATATAGTGGGCCAATAATATCCAGCTCTCAGGATCTTGTGGGTTTTGGTCTTCCAATAGTGATGTCCTCCACAAATGCTAGAATGGAACTGGTGCATGACTTCCATAGATTTCTCTTTGTCTAGACATCTTAAGAGGATTCCAGATGGGTTGTTACACAGTAATTTATCACTGCCTTCCTGTCAGTCACCCTGCTGTGTCCAGAAGTCACAATCACTAAGTGTTTGATCCCTGAACTGGCTTAAAAACCCATTTTTCCAAAGTTTTGTGCATCAGCGCGTCTGTTCCTAAAATAACCGCGATGACCAGCGCCTCACAGTGTATTTCGTGCGCTGCCATCGCGGAAGAACATCACTTTTCCGCGATGACGCACAGCGCGGCTTTCCCGTGTTCTTCCGCGCTGACATGACTTGTTCAGTTATTGTTATGTGCTGACAGCGCGGCAGTCTCCATATAATCCGCGCTGATCCAGTTTGGGCGAATTTGTTCAAACAACCAGCCTTCCAGATCTCTCCAGGCTTGGTTGTTAGCTTTGTGAATATCGACTCCCTTCTATGGCATGTCTGTTCGACCCTTTGCAACTACTCCCCTTGAAGATAAGCTCATCCTTCCACCTTTTTAGGAGACTCCTTCTCCTATATAAACTTCCACCATTACCATGAGCAGCTAGTTAGAAACTAGTGGGAACTAGCTAGACTTAGCTTGGATTGTACAGAGCTTGTAGTGCTCAGATTGCTGCTATAGGTTTGGTGTGTTAGGAGTGGAAGTGATTCATTGCTTGGGGAAGTTTGTTTGTGACATTTGTGTGAGAGAGAGAGAGTTGTTTGTCTTGGGAGAACCATCCTCAAAGGTGAATGCTTGAGATACATGCTGACTGATCCCTCCTGAGAAGTTTATCGACGTCAGAACATTTGGTTGTACTCTTCTCTATTCTGATTAATAATAGATGACTGCTATTATTGTTCCATTCTCGTTTGTTTATGCAATGGATAAATCTGAATTATGTCTTTTCTGACTGGCATATAGTTACTTTTACTAGATTTCACGCTTGCGTTTGCCTTCTCTTCGTGTGTGCAGGTGTCCGTTCGTGGGGATCGCGGAGGACTGTGACCAGCCGAAGCGAAGGAGCGAAGGAGACATCTCTTCGTCCAACGACAGCGCAGGAATCCAAGTAGGTGCTCTTTACTTCTTGTTTAATTGTAACTAGGAACATGCGTGGCAGCATTGTGTGATTGTTGCTAGACCCCTATTGGGCTAGTAGGGATCGCCTCTATCCGTAGAGGGGATTTACCTCTCCAACAATTTGGCGACTCCACTGGGGATCAGCCTTTTTGTCTCTTGAGTCCACTTTTGTGTTTGGCTTTGATTGATCTCTTTTCAAGTTTTTGGGATTGTCTTTTTGCTTATGAACTTTCTGGACGTTTCTGGGAAGCATTTTTATCATTGAAAAGCTCCTGCCTTTGGTTTGGGAAGTTTTATTTCGGTTTTCCTTGTTTTTTGCTCTCAGCGCGTTTTATTTCGGAACAGTCGCGCTGACATCGCGACTCTGTTCTTTGGTTTTCTCTTCATCGCACCTGTACATCTGACAGCCGCGCTGACCTCGTTTTCAAGGGCAGCGCGCTTTATTCGTGTTCTTCCGCGCTGACATCGCGCCCACTCTTCTTTGTGATTTTGGTCGTCGCGTCTGTGTGCCTTATATCCGCGCTGACCTCGTTTCTTCTAGGGCAGCGCACCTTTTCCCTGACTTTCCGCGCTGACGTCGCAAAGTTGCTAAAGGCCTCCCCCTGTCAGCGCCAAGTTGCTGAAGGCTACCCGCGCTGAGCCTGAAAAACTCATTTTTGTCCAAATTGACCTCCTAAACCTCTTGCTGTGACTTTCCCTTCTTCTCCCCACTTGTCTGATGACTTGTTTTTCACTCTCTGAACTTTGAACTGTTTGATTACGGAGCTCAACTCCATAGGGTTTCGTTTTGCTTGGTTTTGAGTTTGCAAACAACTTCCCTTCTCGCTGCTTGGTTCGTGTTTTCATCCTTACTTTTGCGATTACTGGATTGTGTTGGGTCTCTAATTGACTGGTTGCGACTCTGGTCCGTCGGATGTTTGCTTTTCTCTATTGATTGCGCACTCTGAACCCTAGGACATCTAGTGGCCGTGTGTGTGTCAAGCCTCCCGTGAGGATCCCTGTTTGCTTGATTGACCAGCTCGTTCTAGACTCGTTTTCGCATTTTTTCAGTGAATGTCAGAGTGTATTGGATTGTGCTTCCAAGTGGTCTTTTTCGCTTCCTCCTTGCTTGCGATCCTTGCTTGTTTTGCAGAGCTTAGATCACATAGCTCGTGCATTGCCTTGTTTCCTTTTGATTTCGAGACTTTGGTTGAGTGTTTTCGGGAACTTTGTGTGCTCTCATTAAGTAGTTTACTTGGTGTTCAAGTTCCTCCAAATTCCTTTAGGTGTTTTATGTCACTGAAAAGAAAACGAATTAGTAGCTTGCTTTAAAATTCGAAAAGGAAAAGAACATTTCATTGATTTGCATTTTCAAAAGAAAAGTTTCCTTTCCTCGCTTTAGTTGCATTTAGCTGCTTGTTTGTTTGTATTCGTTTTGTTTAAAAAATTCTTTGCTCTCTCGTAGCTAGAATTCATCGAACGAAACGAAATTCTTTTGCATATAGATTGCATCTAAGTAATTGTGAGCGAACATACGATAGAGCTTGAAATCGAAACTTAATCTCAAGATCAACTATAAAATGAACCAAATGAATCTAAAAATGCATTGGAACTAAACGCAAATATTTAGAGGTCTAGGTTAGAGACGTGTTCCGGCGTCTTAAAACATAGTCACTGTTGTTTCACATTAGGTTGGGTGATTCCTCCTTCTGTGACTCGATAGTGGTCTAATACGGACTGCGCTCCCACGTACCGTCGAGTATATAGGGAGACCCCACTAGGCTTTTATCCTTTATCCATAGGAAGCCGAGTCGGCCGCCCTACAATTCGCAATGCAGTGAACACAGCATTCACGAAGATTGACCACCCGTACCCTAAAAAGTATTCTGTGGTTTTGCGAAGAGTTTGGCACACCCTCTACCTAGAGTTCCAGAGCAGTCACTTTTGATCCTTTTCGGACTCCCTAAATGAAAAGGTGCCTGTGAGCGTCTTGTCACTTCGTGCTCATTAAACATTCGAAGGAGACTGGAGTCATCTTTTCGTCCTTTTCTCGACTCTTGAAACATGAAAAGGTCAAGTTTGGTTCCTGTGTCTTAAAAATTTATTCGGCCTCGATAACATCACCTGGTTAGATCTTGTGTGCGTTAGCTTGAGTAGGTTTCATTTTCGTTTGCTATGGCAACTTTTCCAGGATTCACTAACCCAGGTTCCCCCTCTGATGGGAACCCAGGACAATTCCCTCCTCTTGGGAATGTTGGTGCTCCGTATATGGCGACGTTGTCCCTACCAGGGTTAACTGTCGGGTTGCCTGTGTGGTTATTTTCAACCTCTTTGGTCCCTACCGTATCGGCTGTTAGTCCATCAGTCCCTCCACCTGAACAACGTCATGTTGATCCTAAGGTGGATCTCTCCCCTTCGACGCCTACTTCTATGTCTTCCTCTTGTACTTCGCCTGGTGAAACTCTCGATGTGGGTAACCAGGTGGCTAAGAAGAAGAAGAAGAAGACCCAGAGGAAGAAGTCTCATAAGGGAGAGCGTACACACACAGTCCCCCTCTCAAGTCCAGCTATCCACTCCAGTACACCCGAAGTCGGGTCACCTTCTGCTCCTCCGCGGAAGGTTAAGTTTCCTTGTCGATTATGCAGGGAGGACCATCTGCTTCGTGATTGTCCTGGCATTCCCAGGGTATTAGAAGTTTGGTCCCATGATCCGGCCTGCCCTTCATCGTCCGCTGAAGATCATGGCGATGCTACCTTATCAATTGGGAATGGTAAGGGAAAAGGGAAGATTCGAATCCCTTGTCGACTTTGTGAAGGAAAACATCCCCTTCACCTTTGTCCACTCATGGATAAAGCCTCTGCTGTGTTGGAAAGTCTTGCTGCTCCCCCGAATCCATTTCCCGCCGGTTATCAACGTCTTTCTACAACTGTAGATCGCGCCCTTGCTGACAAAGAGATTGCTTCAGATTCCTCTCTTGTCCAGGCTCCTCTTCCCGAACCTGGCTGTGTCCAGTCTGTTCCAGACCCGTCGTTGGTCGGAAAGGGTGTTGATTCGAGTTCACCTCCTCTCAAGCACTCTGTTTCGGAAGAGCAAAATTCTCATGTTCTTCTCGTCTCCTCAGATTCTCCTGCGCTTGATCAAGGTTCTCCTGAAACCTCTCCGGAGAATTTAGATTCGGTTCTTTCCGAGCAGGGGGGCAACCATATGGTTCCCCCACCAAGTAGTTTGGTCATCTCCTTTGATTGGAGTCGTTTGACTACCCCTCCCCTTCCATCCCATGTGCCTTTCTGGGTCACCGCCTATGCCTCCCATATGGCGCTGCCTGGCACTGTATTGGATGAAGGCGCATCGGTTAGTCTTATGCCTGTTACTACTTGGCAGGCTTTGGGTTCCCCATCGCTTGTACCTGTCGCACCGAATCTCACCGCCTTTGACGGAGGAACGAGTCAACCATTAGGGATCCTCCCGAAGTTTCCTATTACTTTGGGGGGCAAGACTGTCTATATAGACATCTCAGTTACCCAAGGTTCTTTAGACTTCAGTCTTCTCCTTGGTCGTGATTATGTGTATGCCATGGGAGCCCTTGTTTCTTCACTTTTCCGTGTGGTTTGTTTTCCACACGATGGAAGAATCGTGACGTTCGATCAATTATCGTTCGTTCGTCCACAAGCCCCTCCGGCGCACTCGTCCTTCCCTCCTGGCTTTCATCCACAAGTTGCATCTGCCTCGCCGCAAATCAACTATGTGGCCACCTACCCTGTGCCCGTATCCAGCAATGTCGCCATCGTGCATAGTGTCCTGGGGGCATTGGATCCTGACTTCCGAGATATTGACCTCCCACCGGGAGCGCCACTCTTGGAAGCCCCGACTTCCTATTCATTATGATGAAGTTCGGGTGGAGCATAGTTCTTTTCCGGTGTCAAGCTCCTTAAAAAATGAAACTGGGTCTGGTTGGAGCATAGTTCCTTTCCGGTGTCAAGCTCCTTAAAAAATGAAACTGGATCTGGCCGAGGATAGTTTTGATCTTGTGGCGACCTCGTTAAAAAACGAAACAAGGTGGTCGGAGCATAGTTCACTTTCCTATGTCAAGCTCCCTAAAAAATGAAATTGGGCTTGGTCGGAGCATAGTTCGCTTTCCTGTGTCAAGCTCCTTAAAAAATGCAACTAGGTGTCCGAGCATAGTTCCTGAT
Organism: Pinus tabuliformis; assembly: GCA_031772625.1. Lineage (NCBI taxonomy): Eukaryota > Viridiplantae > Streptophyta > Pinopsida > Pinales > Pinaceae > Pinus > Pinus tabuliformis. The sequence continues at coordinate 220,612,037 of CM062811.1, read as the reverse complement.
CTTGTGTCAAGCTTGTTAAAAAATGAAACAAGGGTTATGAGGATAGTTCTTTTGCTGTGTCAACCTCATTAAAAAATGAAACACCTCCCTTTCCAAATCGAGTCTTTCCTAGATCTCGAGAGTGAACCTTCATTCCATCCACTTTGTTGAATGCAATGAAGCTTGGGGGGCATGTACCTCGTTTTGCGTCATTATGCTGGGGGCATGTGAACTTATAACAAGCATAGTTTTTCGTTTCAAGCTTGTGTAAACATGAAACCGAATCCAAGCAAAGTTCTTCACGGTTCAAGCTTGTGTAAAAATGAACCCATACCCGATTTACATCTCGTGATTGCCATTTTTATCCGCTGAATTCTGCTAGATGAGCCTTGGTTGTTTCATTCCATCGCCACCATCTCTTTGGCCGATCATATGCTCTCACTTGGTTCTTTATCCTTTCCTGAGGAACCGCAGCGATGAGTGGTTTTATTAGCCAGCCTCTTGACCATTACACGTTTTGAGCAGTTCCACCATTGCCGGAACCAGTTGCTACCTTTTATACCACTCGTTCCTCTAGGACGAGTCGCCTTTAAGCTCTTTTCTGACTCGTAAAATATGAAAAGATTGCCGAGTATTTTTCCCTTTTTGACTCGTTAAAGAGAATAAAAATGGAGGTCTTCTTTCAGCTCTTTCCCGACCGTTTAAAGATGAAAAGATTGCCGAGTCCCCCTCTCGACTCGTTAAAAGGAATGAGAGGCGGTCGCTTTTAAAGCTCTTTTTCCGACTGTTTAAACTAAAGAGATTGCCGGGTGTTTGTCGTTTCGCACTCGTTATTGGCTCCAAAACGACGTGCTTCTGACTGCTTTTTTACTTTTTCGGGTCGAAGAACACTATTTACGAAAAGTATTCCTCGATCGTAATGGTCGGGCGGTTCTTTCGAGCATAGTTTTATACTTTTTCGGGCTCGAGAGACACAACTGTACGAAAAAGGACCCCCCTGGAGTCTTCTTTTTTGCTGTCTTTTCAGGCTCTCTAAACAAGAAAAGACGCCGAGTTTTTCCTTTGTCAGGCTCGTTAAACATTTGATGACATCGGGTATTGTCGAAATGACGCTCCTCAAGCATATGCTATCCCCGTCAAGCTTGTCATCCAAAAATAATCGGGGTACCTGCCAGAAATGGTGGGGAAAATGGAACTGTATTCGTAGTCGTGTCGGCAGTATGTCGCTCTTGAACATGGCACTCTTCTGCTTCGTGTCTGGGTGGGACCATCTCATCTTATCTTTCACTGGCCTCCGTGGGTTTGGGTTATCCTATTTGACCTCTCATCTGCTTATTGCCCTGTCACCATGACCCTTACTCATTTGATGTCAAATACGGCCAGGCCCGCCACAGTGCCGCCGATATGTTCGAGAGAAGTTGACCTCTGCAATAATACAACCTCATCTGCTATCTCATACAAATCATTTTTCCTCTGTCTCGCGTCGATGATGTGGGAAACATTATGGCCCACCTTCGATCAAGGTCCCTTCCTGTCGACTTCAGCTCATTATCCGGGAAGGTGACTTAGAGACTCCCTTCAGGTGCCTTAGAGCCTGCATGCCTCAATGGCAGGTTCTTCGTGTTCGACGCGAGGTTTACATCATTGGCCTCCGATCGAATGATTCCGTGGGTGTTCGACACCAGCTCATTGATTCACATGCCGCGGATTGTACCTATAGTACCTTGAGGACCATTGTCATTATTGGTGGTACCTCTCGCGTCTGTTAACAGTTTTCATCATTGACTGGTAATCAGACGATGTTCATGCATGTTCGACTTCAACCCATATATTCACATGCTTGGACTTGTACTCTGTTCGGGTCGAGATGGAGCGCAAGACCCTGGATCCTTGCTCACTGTGGTCCAGGTTGCGATTTTGTGGATAATCATTACATGACTCATTGATGGATGGCTGCGCCCATACCGGAGTCTTCATGGATGGCTGCGACCATACCTTGTCATTATTATGGTCTCTTTAGCTGGGTGGCTGCGTCCATACCATAGACCAGTCTCACATGTCTTTTGGATGGTTGCGCCCATGCCTAAACTGCATGTATATGATTGTCAAAGATTTTTCGGTACTTCCTGGCGGTATTCCAGTTCGGCGTGTGTTGTAAAGCATTTCACCCCTCCCACTCTCTCGGTCTTCATGCTTTAGGGGGCATCTGTTACACAGTAATTTATCACTGCCTTCCTGTCAGTCACCCTGCTGTGTCCAGAAGTCACAATCACTAAGTGTTTGATCCCTGAACTGGCTTAAAAACCCATTTTTCCAAAGTTTTGTGCATCAGCGCGTCTGTTCCTAAAATAACCGCGATGACCAGCGCCTCACAGTGTATTTCGTGCGCTGCCATCGCGGAAGAACATCACTTTTCCGCGATGACGCACAGCGTGGCTTTCCCGTGTTCTTCCGCGCTGACATGACTTGTTCAGTTATTGTTATGTGCTGACAGCGCGGCAGTCTCCATATAATCCGCGCTGATCCAGTTTGGGCGAATTTGTTCAAACAACCAGCCTTCCAGATCTCTCCAGGCTTGGTTGTTAGCTTTGTGAATATCGACTCCCTTCTATGGCATGTCTGTTCGACCCTTTGCAACTACTCCCCTTGAAGATAAGCTCATCCTTCCACCTTTTTAGGAGACTCCTTCTCCTATATAAACTTCCACCATTACCATGAGCAGCTAGTTAGAAACTAGTGGGAACTAGCTAGACTTAGCTTGGATTGTACAGAGCTTGTAGTGCTCAGATTGCTGCTATAGGTTTGGTGTGTTAGGAGTGGAAGTGATTCATTGCTTGGGGAAGTTTGTTTGTGACATTTGTGTGAGAGAGAGAGAGTTGTTTGTCTTGGGAGAACCATCCTCAAAGGTGAATGCTTGAGATACATGCTGACTGATCCCTCCTGAGAAGTTTATCGACGTCAGAACAATTGGTTGTACTCTTCTCTATTCTGATTAATAATAGATGACTGCTATTATTGTTCCATTCTCGTTTGTTTATGCAATGGATAAATCTGAATTATGTCTTTTCTGACTGGCATATAGTTACTTTTACTAGATTTCACGCTTGCGTTTGCCTTCTCTTCGTGTGTGCAGGTGTCCGTTCGCGGGGATCGCGGAGGACTGTGACCAGCCGAAGCGAAGGAGCGAAGGAGACATCTCTTCGTCCAACGACAGCGCAGGAATCCAAGTAGGTGCTCTTTACTTCTTGTTTAATTGTAACTAGGAACATGCGTGGCAGCATTGTGTGATTGTTGCTAGACCCCTATTGGGCTAGTAGGGATCGCCTCTATCCGTAGAGGGGATTTACCTCTCCAACATGGGTCCCTCCAATAAAGCAGGTTCTTATTAATACAAAACTTGGCTACTCTAAGCTTGATGGTTCTGGCTTGACTTGAGCTAAGGCTTAGGGGAACCTCTAGCTTCGACAAGAAATGAGCTATACTAGAATACCATTCACAAGTAGCCAAGTTCTCATCCAATGACTGGCTCTGCCTTTGTTTTTCTGTTGCATCCTCTGCTTGTTCAACTTCCGAATATGCACCTACTATTATCGGGAAATCTAGTGTCTATGCAGAGCTTCTAGTCCCACTAAGGCTGGTAGCTACCTTAGAAGCAAACAAACTAAAACTACTTTCGTTTTCCTTTGTGAGAAATAGATAAGAGGGGAATAAAGGAGACCAACCTCTGTCTTGTGCTTGGTTCCTTGCTTGATTCCTCTCCCTTTTGATAGATCTTTTCCACTCGTTTCCTCACCTACCCAGCTTCAAAGAGCACCTGTAGAATCAAAGCAGCATAACACTATCCAAGAACATATATCTATTATCATAAACAATATAGGACCAGATATATATTGACCACACAAATGCATATATCATCAATCATACAAGAATGTGGAGGAAAACTTGAATAACTTTATTAATAATCAAGAATAGCAAAGAGGATTACAACCAATTGTTATGACCCAACATCATCCTCTCAGCAAGAAATCCCTTCTTCACCTCATGAAAAGCTTAGATCACCCAACACTATGATATTGCACCAAGAAACCAGCAGCACTTCCTTACAAGATACAAAATTCTAGCCTTTGGATCTCTGGGATGAGGGATCCATATATAGATGTTTGCAAGGGGGGTGAGTCAGCTTTTGAGATTTTATTAGTGTCCTCTCTTTTATAGTTCTTGATTCCACATGGAGATTGATGATCTCTTACTCATCCCTGGGCGAATGCAGAGAGGAAAGTGTCACAGGAGAAGTTTCTGGAAGATTCCATGATCGTCCACCTTGCATATTGACCCTGCCATTTGTCCACTCTCTCCCATCGAACCCCATAGAAGGGATTTTCAAGATGCATCACACCTCCCGTGTGTATTTAGGTGGGATGCAGTGCACTTTGACCATGGAGCAGGTGAGATGGTCCAGTTTTGACCAGTTCTGAGCAGTTTTTCATGGAGAACTTTTGGGAGAAGATGTAATCAGTTGACCTTGTTCTTTTAGAGGTTGAACAACACTTTTAGGGACTTAAGAGCCCTTGGTTTATGGACATTTATGATTGGGGTTGCAGTGCCCAAAAATGTCTATAACAGTTGCCCCCTAAAGCATGAGGTCGTTAATCTGTTGATGTTGGGTGAAATGCTTTATCATGAGGATATGAAGTTTTTTCGATCTGGAAGGCGACTTGTAATAAGATAAAATACTGTACATTATCTTCATAATATTTTCATGATCTAGCTGAGGCAGGCATTCCCATGCTCAACTTTATAAATTCATTTTCATGTACATAAGACAGACAATCGTCTGAGTGTAGACTTGATGATTCTGGTAGAGCCATCATCCCTTAGGTTGGATGATTATCTGTGCAGTAATGATGGACATTTGATGTCTTTATTTTCTTGAATATATATCGCAGCCCGGATGGATGAAACTAGATCCGGGGTCTTCAATCTCATTTGATCTTCACTCAAAGTACAAGTTGATCCATGTGAGAGATGTTTTGGAGTCGAACATGGAAAGACATCGCCTGATTACCAGCCAATGATGTAAGCTGTTAATAGGCGCGAGAGGAATCACCGATAATAATGATGACCCTCAAGGTACTACAGTACAATTCACATGGTGTGAATAAGGGACTTGGCGTCGAACACCACCCAAAATATTTTGGTCGAAGGCCATTGATGTAAACCTGTCACTGGAAGTGAGAAACTTACCATTGAGGCATGCAAGTTTCAAAGTACTAAAAGGGTTGTTCCTAGATCGACTTCTTGGATAATGAGCTGATGTCGACAAGAATCGATCCTTCATAGGAGGGCCTTAGTGAATCCCACATCAATGACATGGAGCGGAGCAAATGATTTTAATGGAGGTGAAAACGATCTAGTGATATAAGGTTTAGGGTGACGGTCATGAAAGAATGGAGCGTAAATGTATTGCAGTGGGTGAGACACAGGTGAATTCTCTGAGCGACTTCTCTTGAACATATCGGTGACACTGACATGATGGATTGGTAGCGTTAACCCCAAATATGGATGGTGTGATGGACCCATGGTGATATGACTAGTGAATGGAACAACCCAACCCAGCTCGGATGCGGAGTGAAAGTGTCATATTCAAGAGCGACTTGCTACCAATAAAGTTTTTTCAAGTTTTCTTCCCAATTTTTCCCCAGTCATTGCTGACCAGTACCTCTTTATTTTTGTCAAGCTTGAGGAGGATAACATATGCTTGTTCTATAATTTTCCCTTTGGGCAAACCCATCGCTATGTTTTAACGAGCCTAGCGATAGTGAAACTCGTTCTTTTCTGTATGGACAAGTTTGTCACTATTCGGTTCTAACGAGTTTAACGACGAGGATAACTCGGTCATTTTCAATTTTAAAGAGTCTGAAAAAGGGACGCAAAGAGAACTCCAATAATCCCTTTTCGTCATATAATCCCTTGAGTCTGAAAAAGTATAAAACAATACAAAAGGGATGAATTTTCGGTACCTTTAATGAGCCGAACAAAACAAGTGCTCGATCTTTTTGTGTAATGATCCCTCAAGTCCAAAAAGATTAAAATCTAAAGGAGGGATAGCACTTTCGGTCCCTTTAACGAGCTAGAGAGGCCAATGGCTTGGCAATCTTTTCATATTTTACGAGTCAGTTGAAAAGAGCTTAAAGGAGACTTGTTTTTTGAGGAACGAGTGATAAATTTGGGTAGCAACTGATTCCAGGTAAGGTTTGGAATTTTCCAATCACGACAGTGTCACAAGGATGGCTAACAGGATCACTCTTTGCAGTTGTTCCTAAAAAAGGGTAAACAATCAAATGGGAGCGAATGATCGGCCAATATAGAGTGGAGGTGATGATGAGAACATGACCAAGGCTTCAAAGGCTGATGATAATACATTCACGATGGTTATTTACCAGAAATTGGTTCATTTTTTAATGAGCTTGAACTTTGGGGGAACATTTGCTCATTGCTTATGTTTATTTTTTAACGAGCTTGAATTCCACGTTAAAAATGCTCGATCCAGTCGTATAATAAGGATGTCTCATTTAAAAATGGCATTTTTTCAAAGCTTTGCCCCGCATCCCTTTTTTTATGAAAGTTAGGAAACGACCAATCCTACGAGTTTAAAGGGTTAGAGGACCTATAAATTTAAAAAAATAAATGGTCACTCTTCGCTTGCATGCCAAAAGGTTTGCATGACCCCATGTATAGCGAAGTAGAGTTTCCTAGGTTACCCCTCAATTTGCAGACAAAACATCTGTTTTATCGGGAAAGGCATACCTTTTACGGGTTACCCCTAAATTTGCAGACAAAACATTTTCTCTATCGGGAAATTCCTACCTTCTAACAGAGGTACCTTATTCTGGTCTGATCCCATTTTCCTAAATGGACGGGTGTGTCAGCCAGTCATATATCATTTGTGGAAACCTACCCTATACCCAAGGTTTTCCTGTCCAAACAGGCCAGGGTGCATGCCCCTGGGTTTCAGTCATATCCTCCGAATCACTCGCGCTCGTCAGGAGGATGGACTGGGGATTGATGAGACATTCCTTGCGTGAAAAGACCATTCAGGGTTGGTATATGACTATTTGCTATGTGTGAATCGGGGAATGAAAGCTGGTCTACGAGCTTGACCACTCTTCCTTCATGCGGAAAACACATTACTCTAAAGATTGAGGAGACAATGGCTCCCATGCAATAAATATAGTCGCGTCCAAGGAGTAGATTATAATCAAGGGGTCCTTGGACTACCATTACGTTCATGTGAACGGTTTTGCTTCTCAATGTTATCGGCACATTGGGAAGGATCCCTAACGGTCGACTGGTTCCTTTGTTAAAGCCTATTAGATTTCTCATCTCAGGCAAAAGTGATGGCAAACCAAGCACTTTCCAAGCAGTCGAGGAAAGGATACTCGCAGAAGCCCCTTCATCTATGATGGTACCGGCCATGACCATTCTATATATTTGAGCAATGATTCGAAATGGTACACTAGCTGGTAAACGGGGTCTGCCTAGTAGATTCCAATTGAAGGAAACAACCAGGTTTCTTAGAGGTGGAACCGAATAGATGGCCGGATATGACTCTGACGAACTTCCTTCCTACAGTAAATGAACGGGTATACTACCCCCATGTTCATCGGAGTCTGTGCTTACGAAGAGAATTTGAACGGTATCATTCTTGTTCTCTTCGGTGACTGTATCATCTGAAGATGGATCCTCTGAAGGTAAGACCGGGTCAACTGCCGCCTCGACCTTTTGACTTTCGTCTGGTGTTGATTCAGATGGTTTATCTTCAATGATAGACGCTTTAGCCGACCAGAAGGGCGTGTCAGCTAGATTTTCAACTAGTGACAGACTCGGCAAGAGCTTCTTATATCTAGGAGGAAGCCGTAATGGTGAAACCAGATAGTCGTCCAAAACTCTTTTAGCCTCCTCTAAGAAGGGACAATGGTGGACGACGTGATCACCTTCACACAGTTTACAAGGAAATTTACATCTTCCTTTTTTTCTGGGGGCTTCACTTTCACTAGTTGACAATGTACTTTCAACATGACCATTAGAGGTTGATTACATCAGATTGTGCAAACGAGGAGACCAGTCCCTTAAGATCCGAGGGATGCAAGGACAATCTCGAAGATAGTGGTCTCCTTTGCAAATGACACATGGCGATTTAGGCCTGGATGGTGCAGTGTGTGGATTTTTGCTAGACGATGCTTGGTCGCCCCTTTTCGCCTTTGGCTCCTTCTTATTCTTCTCTTTCTTCTTCTTCTCCTTCTTCTTCTCGGTTACTTGATTTTTGGCTTTACCAGCTTCATCAAGCGAAGAGGAAGGAGGAGAGGAAGAATTGGATGAAGTATAAGGTTGGGGGGTAACTCTGGTATCATTTAGTTGCTGACTTGATTGTTCAGGAATCACGGTGTTCTCAATGATAGAGGTTGAGAAGAGCCATACGGGCAAGCCGATTGTCAATCCTGGAAGTGACAATGTGGCCATATGGGGTGCACCAACATCTCCCCAAGAGGAGAAAGGACTAGGATTTCCCCCAAGGGGAACTCCTTGGTTGGTGGACTCCATTTTTCTCAACCTAAGACCAACGTAGGAAAGGTGATATTTATTCCGATTAAAATAAATTTTAAACACTTTGACACAACTCCTTTTTTCAATTTTTAAGAGTCAAGAAAAAACAAAAGATGACTCTAGTCACCTTCGATTTTTAATGAGCCTGAAGTGACAAGTGCTCAGATGGACCTTTTCCTTTAAGGAGTCTAAAAAGGAACGAAAGAGAATGCTCTGGAAATCTAGACAGAGGGATTACCAAACCAATCGCAAAACTGCAAAATACTTTTTATGGTACGACAGTCAATCTTCCCGAATGTTGTGTTCAGTGCATTGCGATCGATAGGGCGGCAGACACGACTTCCTATGGATAAAGGAAACTGCCTATTGTGGTCTCCCAATATATACTCGATGGTACGTGGGAGCACAAGTCCATACTGGCACTTATCATCTCAAAGTGGAGGAATCACCCAACCAACAATGAAAACAACAGTTACCAGGCTTTACGACGCTGGAATACGTCTCTAGCCTAGACTTCTAAATGTTGTGCGTTAGGTTCCAAAGCGTTTTTAGATTCATTAAATTTATTTTACAGTTGATATTGCTTAATAAATTTGCCTTTCAGGTTCACCACGTGATGTAGATGTACAATTCCTAAAATGCAATCTAAGATGATAAACAATTGTTTAATCTTCTTTTTGCAATGAAAATCCTAGCTACTAAGGAAAGAGAGATGACGTTATTTCAACATAGAGTAGAGAGCACACACTATATGCACTGTCCTAAATCAAACCAACAAAAATTCTAAATGCAAATGCACATGCATGTATTTGTTTTCAGCCTTCTTAATGTGTGAATGATAAAAAGAAAGCTAAGCGCAAATCTGAATTATTTTTCAAAGCGACATTACTAACAAGTTTTCTTTTTCAAGACAAAATGAAGATAATGACGACACATTGCGATTTGGAATTGAAAATTTGCTTTCGACACTTGAAAAACTACCAATTCAAATCAAATACAAGAGTAACAGTTTAATCAAATATCAAGAACAATCGGATTCTCTTCTATGACTGAAAACGACACTTGCGACACTTTCAAATCAAGAAACGACAGTTCAATTACGCTACTTCTTTGTAAAAGAGAGCTGAAAATGGCTCAAAATACATAAAAAAAATTTACAGTTCTTTGCACAATGGAGGTAGAATAATGGCAACGAAGGGGGTTTCAACAGAGGTGTACTGACTATAGGTAGAAAAAATCTTGAATAGAGTTGAAAAGAGTGAACACAAAAACCAAAATCTAAGAGCAGAAAAGGCCTTGTCTGATCAAGGCACCTGTAACACAGGGAAAAAGAGATGCAGCGCACCTACTACACTTGGGAAGTGTGATAAATCTAGAATCCACAGAAGAGACAGTGCGATGGACCATGGACGAGACTTTAACTGGGTTCCGGGTCACAATTTGCAGCTCAGTTAAGGGATTTAGTCCGAGCAAGTGGTAATCAGTAAATCAATCACAGGGGTAGATCTAAGGAGGTTACTAGAGCCACCACAAGGGAAATTAGAGATCTTGTAAATCGATTGTTCAGTTCATAAACAAAACCCGAAGATAGATTGAAGTAGCATTGATCTACTTTGCACTTGAATAGCAAATGCAGTTCGAAGGCTAGCTGGCTTGACTTCAGGCTCCGTCTGTAAGTTTATAAAGCAAAAAAATGTGGATAAACAAACAATCTATTCGCTTCCCAGCAGAGACGCCATTTTTTTATCGGGAAATCTAGTGTCTATGTAGAGCTGCTAGTCCCACTGAAGCTGGTAGCTACCTTAGAAACAAACAAAGTAAAACTAATTTCGTTTTCCTTTGTGAGAAGTAGATAAGAGGGGAATAAAGGAGACCAACCTCTGTCTTGCGCTTGGTTCTTTGCTTGATTCCTCTCCCTTTTGATAGATCTTTGCCACTCGCTTCCTCATCTACCCAGCTTCAAAGGGCACCTGTAGAATCAAAGTAGCATAACACTATCCAAGAACATAGATCTATTATCATAAACAATATAGGACCAGATATATATTGACCACACAAATGCATATATCATCAATCATACAAGAATGTGGAGGAAAACTTGAATAGATTTATTAATAATCAAGAATAGCAAAGAGGATTACAACCAATTGTTCTGACCCAGCATCATCCTCTCAGCAATAAAGCCCTTCTTCACCTCATGAAAAGCTTAGATCACCCAACACTATGATATTGCACCAAGAAACTAGCAGCACTTCCTTACAAGATACAAAATTCCAGCCTCTGGATCTCTGGGATGAGGGATCCATATATAGATGTTTGCAAGGGGGGTGAGTCAGCTTTTGAGATTTGATTAGTGTCCTCTCTCTGATAGTTCTTGACTCCACTTGGAGATTGATGATCTCTTACTCATCCCTGGGCAAATGCAAAGAAGCAAGTGTCACAGGAGAAGTTTCTGGAAGATTCCATGATCCTCCACCTTGCAGATTGACCCTGCCAATTGTCCACTCTCACCCATCGAACCCCATATAAGGGCTTTTCAAGATGCATTGCACCTCCCATGTGTATTTAGGTGGGATGCAGCACACTTTGACCATGGAGCAGGTGAGATGGTCCAGTTTTGACCAGTTCTGAGTAGTTTTTCATGGAGAACTTCTGGGAGAAGATGTAATCAGTTGACCTTGTTCTTTTAGAGGTTGAACAACACTTTTAGGGACTTAAGAGCCCTTGGTTTATGGACATTTATGATTGGGGTTGCAGTGCCCAAAAATGTCTATAACACCTACGTAATTTATGTCCAGCAGACTACAATTTTCTTTAGCCATGAGCTTGGCCAGGCCCTGGCCTTTGATAAGCTTGGTGGGACTCAATTCTATGTTGAACTCATTGAGCTTTGCAATCCATTTAGCCCTTCTTCCATCAACATCTAACTATGATAAGACATCTTTTACTGAGGTAGAGGGTACATAGGCAATCACCTTGGAGTGTAGAATGTAGATTCGGAATGCCTTTAAAGACTTAATAAGAACATAAGCTTACTTTTCAATTATGTCATATCTTAATTCAGCATCCCTTAAAGTTTTGCTGAAAGAGGCTACTAGGTGCTCTGCAACTTCATCATCCTTCTACAAAAAAACTGCAGCAAGGGTTTCACAGGAGCAAAAGAGAAGATATGGAACTCCTTGTTGTAGTCTGGGCTGATTAGAGTGGGAGCTTCCATAATAGCTCCTTTGATGGCTTCAAAATATTTTCTTGTTGCATCAGTCCATTTAATCTCTAATCCCTTTTTCAGCATGGAGGTGATATGTTTGACTAGTTCTACAAAATTAGGAATAAATCTCCTCACAAATTTGATCTTGCCCAAAAAGGATTGAATGTCATTTTTCGACCCTGGGACAAACAATGTCTGTATTGCTTTAACTCTTTCTGGATAAATCTTGACACCGCAGCAGAAACTATATGTCCTAAGAGTTTCCCTTCTTCTAGAGAAAAATATGACTTCTTAGGATTTACTGAAATCCCAAACTTTCTGCACTTCAGAAACGCTTTCTTCAAATGTTGCAAATGATCTTGATGACTGTTAGAGTAAACTGTGATATCATCCAGGTAAATCAGGACAAACTTGTCCTTCTCCCCTGCAAAAGCTATATCCATGGCCCTTTGAAAGGTGGCCCCAATATTCATCAGCCCAAAAGGCATCTTGGAGTACACAAAAGTGCCCCACGGAGCGGTGAAGGTCGTCTTTTCTTGGTCCTCTAGATGTATATCAACTTGGTTATACCCTGAAAACCCATCCAAGAAAGACATGATTCTAGCCCTTGAAACCCTTTGCAGTAAATGTTCCATCTTAGGCAGGGGATAGTTATCTTTCTTAGAGAATTTGTTCAGGTTCCTAAAGTCAACACACAACCTGATTTCCCCACTTTTCTTCCTCACAACTACCAGGTTGGCTACCCACTTCGAATACCTCAGGGGAACTAACATCTTGGCATCCAACAATTTCTTAATTTCTTTTCAATCAAAGGAAGTAGCAGAGGGTTTATGGGTCTCAGCTTCTGCTTGAAGGGGATGGTGTCTTTCTCTAGTGGGATCTTATGCTGAATAATGTTTTTTTCATAAGTATTAAGGTCACTGTATTCCCAGGCAAAGACATCCGCAAATTGCTTCATTAGGGTGCAGTATTTAGAACTTTGGGCAGTAGACAAGTGGGCTGGCAGATTTATATGCTTTGGATGATCTGGACTCCCTATATTGTGTCTATGGACTGCAGACCCATTTTCTTCTTGATCAAGCTTATAGGGTACATCAATATGGTAAAACAACTTCTCTAGAGGCACCAACCCTTTAGGTATGTGGTTACTAGGGAATTGTACAATGTTGTCTTGGCCAATTTTGTTTCTTAGTTGAGACTGGTGACATTCTTCCATGGCTTCATTTTCTTGATCAATTTGCATTTAAGAGAATTCATCAATGACTTGTAGAAACCTATTGAATTCATCATCATCCTCAAATACTTTCCAATATTTGACATTATCAGGCAGAGATGGCCTATATTTTACTTGAACTTCATAAGCCAATTTAGGGGGCATGAGAGGGTTGAACATGCTAGCAGACACATCAAGGGAATCAGCAAGCTAATTTTTGATTCTGGGAATATATGAGATACAAAAGCTACTAAAAGAATCTTTAAGCCTCCATACCTCATCTCTGTATGCTTTCAGCCTTGGGTTCCTTGTTTGGAACATTTTATTCATTTGTTGAATGATGAGATCGACATCTCCAAACACCTTTATGTCTCTGATTCCCATTTCTTTAGCAGCATTCAAGCCCAATATCAAAGCCTCATATTCTGCTATATTTTTGGTGACCTGAAAATTCAACTTGAAAGACAGATGCATGCATTCCTGTGTTGGGGATATTAGAACTACACCTGCTCCTGCAGCTTCCCTAGAGAGAGCTCCATCAAAGAACATCTCCCAAATCTGTGGCCCTTTCTGCTCCCTGACCTGGCATACTAGTTTCTTGAACTGCACTAAGGACAGCTGGGATTCTTCAATTTAGAGAATACATGCTCCAAAATCAGTGTCCATAGCATATATGGGATGATTAGTGGGATTCTTTTCATCACTGATGATGTATGCCAGCTAGGATTCCTTGTATAACCTTCTTCTTTCTCCCCCAAAAACCAACACAGTGGCATAGGATAAGTCATTCTACAATGTCCCACCCAACCTCTTAATCTATCCTCTAGAAAGTAGCATGCCAAACTTAGGGGGGATCTCTGCTACTACAATATCCATCATCATGCTCTTCATGGGCAGCTGAGATGAGGTGATGGCTAGGTCTTTGATTAACCCCATACATTTCACTTTTCTAGAATCAAAAGAGAACAAGTCATGAGAAGGTATGGTGATATCAAGGCCTTACTCATCCATAATAGCCTTGGGCATTAGATTATGACTAGTGCCTGTGTCCAGTAGGAAATTGTGGAGGATTTTGTCACGAATGGTCAAGGAGACATAAAATGATGGGGAACTGTCATCAGCAGGTTCAGTCATTAGACTAAGCACAACTGTGGGCTTATCATCTTGCAAATTGACACAGTCATTTGATGCTTGTGTGACTTTGAGCTCAAAAGAATCAAGGATGGGTTTCTTAAAGGCCTCATTTCTTACTATTTTTATCAGGGGTACAAATATTTTCAACTTCTAGACTTCTAATTCAAAACTGAAAGGGGAAGGGGACTTGTCAGGACCTCTTACCTCTTGAGCCAGTGCTTTAAGGATGTTGGGATCAATTGTTGGTCTCTTCTGCTTGCTAATCTGCTGCTCTATGGGGACGATAGCTCTTTGGGCAAGGCTTTCTTTACCATTACTCATCCTTGACCTCAGGTTATATCTCTTGTAATTTTCATTTTGCAGGACAACTTCTCTGTCCCACTCTTGGCTGGTCTGGTCCTTAAGTAATGACTCCTCATAGGTAGCTAATGTCAAAAATGAGCCTTTGTATTCCATGCAGTGAATCTCATCCTCTTCATCAGACTACTTCTCCTCCATGACTATGTTCGAGAAAGGAGTCTTCACCTTCTGTTCTTCACTGGCCTCTTTGCCCCTTTGCATGATTTGCAATTGTTCATTTGCTCTTTTGTATGGATTTAGATTTCTAGGAGAAAATGTATTAGGAACCCTTCCTTTCCCAAAATGTTGCTCAACCTTCAGCTTGGAGATTTCAGAGGCCAATGACTCTATCATCTTGGTCATTTTGTCTATCTTGGGATCTACCGATGAAGAAGATTCACCCCTCTGTCTCCTTCGATCAACATGTTCTTTGAGTTTTTCTGCAACCATGATGTTGGATTCTACTTCCAAGGCCGCATCCTACATCTCAGCCAGAGAAGCACATCTTCTTTCTCTCAATAGCAGGCAGAAATCAAAATCAAAGGCATTGGCATAAGTGAGCTTGGCAAAGGTGGGAATGGGTTTCACTTCAGCTGGTATTTTGTTGTACATGTAGTTGAACCTTTTATTGAAATCAGATAATGACTCCCCATTTTCCCCTTTTAGGTTGCAAAACTCAGTATGATAATAGAGCAGATCTTTCTTATCCCCCCAATGCTTTAGGAACACATCATCTAAGGCCTCAATGTTTGCTATAGACCTAGGGGTTAATTCTCTGAACCATTTTCTAGCCTCTCCATCTAGGCTTTGGACAAATACTCTCATCCACACATCACCTTCACTGATGTCTAGATTATCATCATAGCTATAAAAAGACTCAAGATGTTCTTCAGCTCTAACTCCTTCAGTCCCAATGAACTTAGGCATGTACTTCTGATATTCTCCTACAGGCATGACATTCAAAGGAGTAGGCAATACCAAGGGCCCATACCTGGCAGCTATGATTCTTTCCATTTTGGTGGGTGCTTGTGGGCCTGCGATGGTTGTGGTGGACGGAAGAGTGTTGGCAGTCTGGAAGGTAGGTAGTTGAGAAATGACTGACAGGGCTAAAGGAATGTGATCGACAGGAGGGGAGGTTTCCTTTGGGCTGAAATCCAAAGTATGACCTAAAGAATAAGGAGCATTATGAATCTCTGAAACTTTTCTTCACTGCTAGTGCTCAAGGCTATATTCTCAACATGTGTGTGCTCTGTTGCAAGCCTTTATTGTAGATATGCATAAGATTATTTAAGCTTACCTGATCCTAATGCTCCCTTTTGTGATGTCTTTCTTTGCTTGATGATCTTCTCAGGGTCAGGTACTGGGTCAGCTGGTGATTTTTGAGGATTTCTCTGAGTGGGCCTCACAAACTGAGCCAAAACTGGAATGTGGAGTCACCAAGAGTTTCGGCCTTCAATAGAGTCACCAGATAGATGATTACAACCAAGAATGTGTCCAGACTTTGTCTATCATCAACGCTGGATCTGTGTCATTTTCCTAGGGAAGCTGAGCTTCAATCTCCTCTCCCCGGAAATGGCGCTAATCATGTTAAAGATCCAGGAAACTCTCCTAGGTTGTAGCTCAGAGATGCCTGGTAACATATAATTTCAATATGATTCTAGGAACTTTATTGGGATGGGTGATGGTTTGGTTCAAGCCAGATAACCACTTCTACTCTATTTTCACTCCAGACATGCATGAACACCCTCAGACTACAAGGCTTTAGACCACTAATGCTCAACAATTTGGGAATTGGGTGAATAGAAGAAGAATACTAACCACACCAGCAGATGCATATAGAGTGTATGATGGCCAGCTGCAACTAGTAAAGAAACTTTCAAATCTAATCTATCAATGCAGAGATAATATGACAGTTACCTTGCATAAGATACAGAAGAAACCTGAGTGACCTACTCACTGATACATTCAATTGGCAAATCTAGAGATAAGATGACAGTTATCTAGCATTAGAAATAGAAGAAATCATGAATACAATACATCATGCACAAGCTTAGAACATAGAAGAAATGGGCATTGATCAATTAACAACAAAAGAAGCTTGCATTGCTGAAAATGAAGATGAGACGCTGCAAGTTACAGAATATCTACAGTCTCCAGAAGTTGAACCGAAACATAATTGCCAACCCTGATTACATCTTTCTTTTGGCTATTTATAATCTATCATTACAATGGCTCTTAGCTATTTAGGGATGGAGGGGTCTTAATTGACCACCAACTACCATTAACTTTCTCATAGCGTCTTTGAACGTAGTTGCTTTCTCCACTATGAAAACCTGATCGGTTCTGGTACTGTGTTGTCCTTTAGGTGGTTAGATTGATCCTGGCAGTGGAGTTCCATGACTGTTTAATTCATTTGTTGAGTCATTATGTGTCCTTTTCTCCTCCGTCCATGCTCTTCCTTTAATTCAGTTTCATGGTCAGATTGACAAAGTCGGCCATCTTCTTCCTTACATAAAAAACAGGACGTGGGGGTATCGAGTGCATGGACAGGTGAAAGGTCGTGAACGGTAGCCGTTGGATCAAAGGAGGTGTGCGGTTGAGATTGTTTTTGGAGGCTAGCGATCATGATGAGAGTGGAATATGTCCGGGCCATTGGATCTTCAAGCGGGCGGATCAGATGGTTATCAGGTGGCAGAGATGTGCGGACGGCAACATGTGGGGTGGTTTGATTTGAGTGGTTATGGTTTTTATCGGGCGGGCATCGAGTAGTAAACAGTAAGTGTTAGAACTTTCCTGATGCCATTCACCAGATGACACATAGCGGCGGGAGAAAGAAAAACCTCCCTCACCGCATGGATACCTTTTGTGCTTGTTGTCTACGCAATATGGGTGCTAACCATTAGATTTGGCAGAGTTGATCTAACGGTGGGAAATGATCAGGCATGTTGGTGTATCAGATGGGACGTGGACTGTTGGATTGGTGGGAAAAGATCAACGACAGAGGGAGATAGTGAAGGTACGAGATGTCTTCAGGGAATGTGTTGTAAGTGCATAAGACATATGGGTAAGGTTTTATGGCTATTTTTGGCTTGGTGCTTGGGTCTAAGGTTAAAGAGGGTTTTTCAGGGCATTAAGGTTAAGTTAGGAAAGAGAAAGGGTAAAGTGTGAGTGGGGTAAGGGAAGAAGAGGAATAGCGGCCTATGTGGGCCCCTTTTTACGAACAAAGTAGGCCGAATTTTCCCGTTGACCTTCAATAAGTCAGCATTGCGCCTCAGGGCTAATAGGACCAACATTTGATTATTATTTAAAGAATAAAGGGAAGCTTACAACCATAGCCGTGATGTTTAAAGGCTCTCCTTGAGTGGTAATCCAAGTCCAAGCCAAGAAACTCTCCAAACACTCCTTCTCCAAGTCTAATGAATAGCCTCTAAGCACAAGCTCGGCATAAGGGTGAATATGGACATAGATCAAACATTTGAGAATGGGAGAGGAGGAATTTATAGACTGGGAGAGGGATTTAGGACTCCTCCAAAGATAGGATTAGACCCACATCTCAAGCAGGTAGCTCATAGGGATGAGACCAAGAGGTCAAATTAAGAGGATTTGACCTCATCTATGTGAAACCACCCCCATGAGAACATCAACATAGATTTTTGGTGTAGCAATGTTTCTAGACTCTTCATGTCTCATGTCATTGCTCTTTCCGAGATTCGAGATTTTAGGTTTTTCTTCAACTTCCTTACCTAATGACTTTGGATTTGAATCTTATTTTTATGTTGTCTCACCCATATAAACAAGGTCGGTTTCATCATATGGTTACCTTTGACTACTGAGAATAACATCCAGGGTTTGAAACCGTTTCATGTTTTTGTTGAGCTTATCTATCTATTTCTTTAATGATACAATTTCTACCTTAAACTTTTCATAGTTTTCCTGATTTTCTTTTAGTTTTTTATTCAAACCTTATTTCGCTCTTTTTCTTTATTTCTTTTAGTATTGATGAACAACATAGCCTCTTTTTCTTCTTCTTGAGGTTATCAATTTCTGCGAATATCACATGAAACATCATTTGTCAACGCGTTTCGAACCAACCAGTGTGGTTCATCGTCAAGACAAGTTGAAGAAACAGATCCAGCTTAACAAGTTAAATAGACAGAGCAAAGCCTCCAACGGCTAAAAAGAGCAACAACTACTTTGGACTAGGTACCGGGATCAAAACCCCTTTTTTAATAATTTAAGGAAAAAGTTACCCTAGGGGGACCAATCCCTTAAAATAAAATAAATAAAAATAATATTATGATAATAGTTAGTTAAAAATATTAATAAATAATTAAAATAATATGTAAAAAATTAATTCATGATAATAGTTAGTTAAAATAAATAATTAAAAATTATATTTAAGGGAGAAAATTACCCTAGGGGGACCAATCCCTAAAATAAATTAAATAAAAATAATTTTATGAATAAAATTATTAATATAGTAAAAATTATTAATAAATAATTTTATGATGATAGTTAGTTAAATAATTGAAATGTTATGTTAAATTAGTAATTAAAATAATTCATGATAATAGTTAGTTAAAATAAATAATTATAAAAAATAAAAATTACCCTAGGGGGAGCAATAAAATAAATAAAAATAATTTAATAGTTAGTTAAAAATTGTTAATAAATAAATAAAAGTTTTATGTTAAATAAATAATTAAAAATAGTAAGTTAAATTAGTAATAGAGGAATTAAAAATAGGACTATAAAGATAAATAAAAGAAAGAGAAGGTATGAATGAAAAATATTTTGTTATAAAAGTCAACTTAAAAAAATAAATAAATTAATTAATTAAATAAATAAATAAATTAAATAAATTAAATTAAATAAATAAATAAAAATTAATAAATTAATAAATAAATAAATAAATAAAAAACGACTAGGTCGAGAGTGTTGGGACCCAACACCAACTGATTTTCCAGCCATCATCTCTATTGAGATTATTCGGCCTCTTTTCAATCTCGAGCACCTCCCTAAATTTCGGATGATGGAAGTGCGAAACCTTAGCAATAACACTAGCTTCCTCAATACAAACATGATGATTGGTTTTCTCAGCATGCTCAGCTAAAGTGGAAGACTTAGTTCGCCTATGCTTAAGGTCTGCTGCATGCTCACTAATCCTCTGATTAATGGAGTGACCAGTTTCCCCAATGTAGGGGGTCCCATAGGAACAGGGGATCAAGTACACACCTTTCATATCTTTAGGGTCGATAGGATCCTTCGATGATCGGAGGGACATGCGAATAGTGTTCAGGGCCCTAAAGGTCATAGGGACACTATGTGTCCTGAGAATCCTACCAATCTTATCAGTAGTCCCCTGAACATACGGAAGATGGACACCAAGAACTCGCTCCTTTGGTTCTCATTGAGACAGCGAATTCTTGGAAGCTTTAAGGAAAGCCCTCTGACCCATGAATCTACTATAACCATTCTCAACAAAGACGTCAAGGAGATGGTATTTTTCTTTCTCAAAACTCTTCTTATCCGAGATCCTTAGAGCTCGAGTAGCAAGGGTATTGAGAACACCCATCTTTTGAGCCGGGAAATGATGGGAACTGGCATGAAGATACTGCTTAGTATGCGTTTTCTTCCGAAAAAATTGGTGGCCGAGGGAACCATCACTATTCTTAGAAATAAGAATATCGAGGAATGGAAGGCAACCATCGACCTCCTGCTCCATAGTGAACTTAATGGCAGAGGATTGACTACTGAGATGATTGAAGAAGAGATCCAATTCTTCTTGGCCGTGAGACCAGATAACATTGGTGTCATCCACATATCTTCTCCAAAGCTTAGGCAAGAGCCGGGAATAGTTTAGAGTTTAGAGCCTTGGAAAAAAAAAGGGTTTTGATCCCGGTACCTAGTCCAAAGTAGCTATTGGTCTTTTTAGCCATTGGAGGCTCTGCTCTGTCTATTTAACTTGCTAAGCTGGAGCTGTTTCTTCACCACTCTGGTTGGTTCGAAATGCGTCGACAAATGATGTTTCATGTGATCTTCGCCGAAAAATCTTTTGTAAACTTGATATGGATCACAGAAGCCTGAACTCTACTATTGTTATCAATTTCTTTTAATGCACTAATATGTTATGCTTCATGATCCAATATGCCTTCAAGACTTTCTCCTTCTGCTTTTTATTTTTTCTCCTTTGACTTATCTATGTTGGATTCCTCATTTGTGGCTAAAAATAAGATCTCTTTTCTATCATCATCATAATAATATTCTTCTTACAAAAAAAACAGTATCCTCTTTGGAATAAAGGTTTTTCTTTTTCAAATATTTTCCTTTGAAGACCCTTTTGTTGGGTTCTTCCTAACCATCACTCTCTTCCTTATAAGGATACTTAGTAGAAAAATGTCTTATCTTACCATAGTTAAAATAGATTAGAGTTAAGTTACCTTTGAATTTGGCTCTTCTCTTTAGTTTTATGACTAGCTGAGCCATTTTTCTATTGAATTCATCACTAGAATGATCATCAGACTTGCATTTTCTTGACTTCTTACATGCTTTAAATGTTTCTTCCTTGTGTGATGAGTTTCTCATCCTCTTTTCATATGTAGTGAGAATTTCATGAAGCTCTTCCATTTCTAGATTCTCCAAATCTCTTAACTCTTCTAAGAAACCATACTTAAGAGGGACCATTGGTTTTTCCAAATTAAATCTCTTTAAAAAATGAGGTGATTTGGTCACATGTGACTAACCTTACTTGGACGTAGTTAACTTGCATGTGATTTTCATCCTAGTTCTACTAGGAGTCTCTTCTTCCTCTTCTTCTTCATATTCCATGTTTATTAGGGATTCCTTCTAAAGTATATTTCCATACCTTAAGTGAATATCTTGTACATAAACAATTCGATAAGTGGGAAAAAGTATTCTTTAAAATTATAAATAGGTTTATCCACTTTGTTACTAGAATTTACCATTAGTTGGGATGGTAATTGGGTAGGTCTCGAAGATCACTAAAAGAAATTTGTAGTTGTTTTGGATGTTGCATCAGTTGATAATATTATGTAAATGGAAATTTTTGTTGTTGTAGGTATTTATTTTATTGGTGTGGTCGAGGAAAAACTTATTTTTTTAATGGTGTTTGAGAAAAGGGTGGTTGATATTTTTGTTGAGGATTGTACTGATATCGGTTTCCATAAGGAGGTCATCACCAACCTTATTTATTGGGTTGGTTTTGGGCCTTTTGAGGAGGCTATGCATGTCAAGGTATAAAGGAATTCCATGTACTTTGTATAGGATTAGAATTATAATATGCAAGAAATTTCTAAGCAACATCTTGAGGCATACTTATTACTCTAGGTTGCAATTGTCTTCTAGGTGAAACATTATAAATATACTATGCTACCGCATTATCTATATTGTAGACTACCTTCAACTCTGGTAGTGTCGAACATTTTTCCATTAAATTATTATCTACACATATACCACAAAGTTGAGTTCTATCTAATGGACTATCTCTTCATGGATGCTTTTTCCTACATTTAGGACAAAAGTTTGACAAAACTTCATTTATTTTTCCTTCCTCTTATTGGATTTTAATGTATCAATTTGAGAACCACGTGATATGAATTTATGAAGGGAACAAAATGAAATGCATATATAAAACAAGAAAATATAGATACGATGAAACTGAACTTCAATTAATAAATAACAAATTTTGAAAACTATTTACATGCAAAATAAAAATAAACTAGCTCGAGCGATTGTAGCTTATCTCTAAGAAGAGATGTGATTGTTACACACCTTCCTGAAATATGTTACAATAAGGCTCAAAGGAATTTGTATCATGAATAAAGAATGAGAAACCCTAAACATCCAAAACCGTAACCCTAGGAGATGAAGTGCCAAAGTCTTATGGGCCCCGATGGGGTAAGTTGGAACATCAACTTCCCAGGGTTGTAACTTTGGCATGTGATCTATGTTGGTGCACATGATGTTAATGTTTTCTACTACAGACAATTCCACCTTAGATAGCTCAAATGAATGATATTATGACTGCATTAGATTCCTCTTTTTGAGAGGACCAAAATCAACCTAAATATCACCTTATTTGGACAAGTGAAAGTTGGTTTTCAATTTATTTATTCACTCATGTATATTGGGTTAGGTCGGCCCTAAGCACATGTTAAACTGGTTAGGTTGTCCTTAACCCCAAGTGGACCGTCATGAAATTATATAAATAGAAGATACCTCAATCTCATTTTGATACATTGATCAAGTCATCTTCTCTTCTCTTATTGTCTTGGTTTGCACAAGTCTGACAGAGGAAAGCTCGCGCAAAGGACCTAAAACTACATGGTCAAAGCTCGCACTGATCTAGGGATTTTTTATTCCTAGACATTGTCATAAAACTAGGTATTTTATTCCCTAGACATTGGCACACAATGGTCCTCACAGCATCTAGGGAGCCTTGGACGTCGGTACAGATTTTTTATGGGAGCATCCGAGAGGCTAAGATTTCCTCTGCTTAGTTTACTCCCTGAACGCATGCATAGTATGGTCCTAATAGCGTCCAGGTTTCCATAGACGCTCACAAAGAAGCCTCATGAAAGCATTCAGGGCTTGAGGCATATTTGGGTATGGTTGACCCCGGACACCCTCATCCTATTCACCTAGGAGCGTACAGATCTGTTCTGGCTGCAGTCTTCCAATTCTACAGAGAGCATCCAGGACTACTATAGACTCTCACATAGCCCATCCTCCCTACAGCTGGGACTCAAAGATTATATTTGAATATTCCTAAGATTCCACTCAGTGACAATAGTATCCAGAAGTTGACTATAGTCAATGACAACACACTACAGTCCTTAGAAGTAGGGTTGTTATTATAAGCATGATTAGATTTGTTTCATGGATATCATAGTTGCTTTGTTGCATAGATAAAGTTATGGATCATTGTACTCTCTTTTTTTGAATCATTTGATGATGATCTAGGAAGAATAATATTGGCAAGGGATTTCCCCATAGTGGGGTTTTCCCTAGTCTCGGACCAATCCTGGTGTCTCTATGTGTGTGCATGTTTTTCTTCTATTATTCCTTTACTTTTCGCTATATTGATGATGATGATGTTTTTCTTTCTATATGATTGTATATGTTGATGAATAATGGTGTAGATCTTAATAATTTAATGATGATATGGGGTGAACTTAATGTATTAATGAAGAAATGAATTTATCAAAGAAAATAACAATGTATCCCTATGAAAAATTAACATGGTATCAGAGCCAAGTTGAAGAAAATCCATGGAGATCACCCTGATGATGACACCTTTGATGGAAGAAAAAAGAGGATGGTGGAGACCTAAAATAATTCTAGGGTTTGAAGAAAACCCTAAGCAACTTTATTATTAGGGTTTTATGGATTCTATGAGGTTAGGGTTGGAGAGGAAACCCTGGTTTATATATGGAACCTAGTTGGTCAATGTGAATATGCTCAAGCACTT
Source organism: Pinus tabuliformis (assembly GCA_031772625.1). NCBI lineage: Eukaryota > Viridiplantae > Streptophyta > Pinopsida > Pinales > Pinaceae > Pinus > Pinus tabuliformis. The sequence goes on along the minus strand of CM062811.1, from coordinate 220,588,070 downwards.
AATGAAGCTCTAGATGGGATAATCCCTAATAGACTGGTTAAATAACTGAAGGAAACATTGGTATATGGACCATGGAAATTGATGGCTCTTGAATATTGGTTCAAGAGGGAGAGCATCACCTCTCGTTAAAGATAAGTATCTATTAACTTATGATGCCTCGTGCTTTTGTTTAGACCTATTGACCTATTGATTATGTTTATTGATTATACTTCCTGCATATGTATTTGAGTATATGGATGTTTCTAACCTCCTTGATAATATAGATTCTCCTTGAGGATGATTTGAAATGTAGGAAGGATGGCTAGAGTTGGAAAAGGTTAAGAGGCACTATAAGATGACAAAGTGCTTCAAGGTGCCTATGAGAAGGTGTACAAGTATTTGATTACCACAAGGTATGCATATTATGTTGTATTTCCTCTATTGGCTCAGTAAGCCCAAAGGTATGATGAGAATGTCTCTTTGTTTGATAGCTCACACATGCATATGGAAGCAACTTGGATCTATGCTTCCTATGATGAAATGATGAACCTAGTGTTGAACATTTTTATCTTCTTGAATTTTATGGGGCTATCTAATTTTTCTACAATGCTATACTTGATGTTTGGCTAACATCTTTCCATTGGAAATCTTGATCCTATAAAGAAGGCTAACACCTTGACTTCAGTAAATAATACTCTTGATACTTGTTATGATGGATTCCATATGGAAGGATAGCTCATCGACTCTTATACATGAGTTTGTTGATAATTCTTGTGATAGCATTATGAAAGCATATGGAAAGAGAGATTGACACTCTTGTTGTTTTGGTAAAGTATTATTGAATGATCTAACTTGATCTCATTGATCATGATAAGAATGGTAACCTTGATAACTATGAGATTGATATTCTATATCTCTTACTACTTGTGGTCATGTCTTGATGACATATGTCCTAACTTGATGGAGTGACTTGATATAAAGTGTTATTGTGTTCGTTATCTCTGAGATGTGATGTTGCATCTATCTGTTTCTTTGAGTCTATTCTTTGATGAAATATTGATGTCATGGTGCTGATAGCCATGATAGATATTCGTTTATGATCTAATAGAACTGTAGTTGCTTGACTCTAGTAGAGACACGTTGGTGACATAGATTCCTAGTCAGGGGGAGAATATATTCTCAAGATTTTTACTCTTATCACTATTTTCATTATGTACTATTGAAATATGATTTATGTGCATCTAACATTATTGATCTAAAGAAAAGTCTCAGATCTGAAGCTTGTACAAAAATTAGGGTTTCTACTCCAAACGTAGGCACAGAACTAGGAAATATTGTCCCTAGACGCATGCATGTTAAGGCCCAGGTAGCGTCCAAGAAGATAAAGACGCTCCCATGCTAATTTAAAGGGAGCGTCCAGGGGTTTGACTACAGTTGACCATCATCTAAATCTTTATGAAGTTGTCTAGACTCTTAATCAAGATGTCTATGACATATTCTACCACTATAATCTGATTTCTAAAGTTGTGTTAAATTTTTGATCACATAAAAATGAAGTGTTGTGCATGAAATCGTATGGTCATCTGGAAGATTCCACAGATGTGTTGTAGATAACAAGATATGGAAGAAGTAAAATCTTGAATGTTTTCCATAACATGAACATGCAAACTAAACTTGTGTTTGCAAGTGACGAGGACATACCTATAGATATGTCACTATGTTTTTACTACAAGGGTTTGCCATGATTTGTCTTATTAATATAGATAAGCAGTGTTCTGTCATAATGCTTGAAAATAAATTAGAAATTAGAATTGATGATTGAGATATGTTTTAACTATAGATCTCTCTACGATAGAGAATATGTACTTGACCTGATGACTAATGACCTGATTTGACGATTGTTGATTTTCTCTGATGTATATTCTATGTGGGCATAATGACTTATGTGGTTATTCAGAAAAATGATTTTGTATTGGCCTCCTCATTCCTATTACAATGGTTGAGGTACTGATAGTTGTGATTCAGCATGAAATTAAAACTTGCATGACTCATCATTGGTGTATTCATTTTCACCTAGTGACAGAAATGACTTATGAGAGTGACCTGATGAAGTTTGGATTGATATTGCATGACTAATTACAATTTGTTGGCATGATAATAAATGAAGTCTGGATTTGATATGAGCTCCACCTATCTCCTAGTTGAAAGAATTGATATTATGATGTTGATGAGTTTGATAATGGTTGTGATCTGACTTCTAAACTTTGTTTATGTGGTGATACAACATTGATTTATGTAAGGGTGATTATGTTGGCTTATCAAAGCATTATGTTTAGAGAATTGCATGAAGCAAACTCCCTAATCTAGATATGTCTATATTTGACAGTTATCTGATGAAGTCAGGATGATGAGTTCCAAGGTATGACTTTGATTTTGATTATGGTTTTGGTTTTATACTATTGACAAGTGATGATCCTATAATGATCTAACTCAGAGGGATATAGCTTTTGAATCTTGAAATGATGTATCATGGCATGATGAATTGATTTCTGGATTTTGGAAAAGAAATTCTATATGCAAAGCTATTGGAATTTTTTTTTGAATAATGAAAATGAAAATCCTTGGATACTCTGATTTGAAGTTCAAAGATGTTGTTAAAATTGACATGGCATTCTACAGTTGATTGAAGCATTGATGTTTTGTTTTGAACATCCATATATATATATATATATATATATATATATATATATATATATATATATATATATATATATATATATATATATATATATATGAATATGATGTGCATAAAACCTGGATAAATTCATGAGTGAGCCACTTCATTCACATAGAGTTGCCACTTAGCATCCTTTCCTTAGAGAAATTTTGAGGTCTAAAATGGGCCTCCTAAGAAAAATGTCTAGCAAAAAAAAACTTTATAAGGACCAATAAGATTCAAGATGATGATGTCAACCATGGGGGATGATTCACCATTTTTGGGGTAAAAAAGTGAAAAGATTAAAAAATAATAAAATAATACAACTACTTTTTCAACATGTATTTTCAACTTATCTCCCTAAAATTTTACTCAAATTTTGAGTGGGAGTACTCGTTGGATGAAAAAATTAATTCCTCATCCAAGGAGTACCCATGTTGCATACTTTCGATGGACCCTACTACATGGAAAATGAGAAATACATGAAAACATGTGATTGCAATCACCTTTTTAATGTATTTCTCATTTTGTGTGTAGCAATGTCCATTGAAAGTATGCAAAATGGGTACTCATTGGATGAGGAATAAAATTATGCATCCAATGAGTGTTCTCGCCCAAAATTTGAGTAAACCCATAGGGAGATAAGTTGAAAATACGAGTTGAAAAAGTAGTTCTTTATTTTTCCCTCTAAAATTTGATGATGTAATCTAATCTTAATTTATTAGTTCCACTATTATTTTATAATTTCCTTAGGAGGTCCATTTTAGACCTCAAAATTCCCCTAATGGAAATATCTGCATGAGATATTCTATTTTTGAGGCTCAGATATTTATCCTATGATATGTGACTACATGGATGCATTCTTATTGATAGAGATTATTGTTAATCACATTTGGATGTTACTTTAGTATGATATTTTCCATGATATCTTGGATTAGAGGTCCATAGTACAATTGAGGATGAGTACAATGTTGCTAGCATGGCTAGTTGTAAGGCACGATGAAGAAGCTCCTTAGAGACCTGTCTGAGCATGATCTAGATATGACATGGATCCATTGTGATGACATAGAGTGAGATTTGATTAGAAAGAAATCCTATATCTATATTTGGGACCAAGACACTCTCATATATTGAGACAACACAGATGTTTGAGACAAGCTCAAGCTTGTGGTTGGCACCTACTTGAGAGGGAGGTTGATTATGGTATCCTTTTGTAATTTATATGATTATTTGTGTTCTGACATGATATTTGATTTGATGTCTTGTATGAACATGAAATAGCTGCTATTAGACAAGCTGATACCAGATTTGAGTATGATGAGAGTAGCACTGATCAAGGACATTGAGCCAACTCTTCCTCCCTGTCTAAGCTCCTAGTGTGAGGAATTGAGATAGAGGGCTCCTGGGGTTGAGGGAACTCTATACAATAGGGGATGACCCCTGTTTGTTACCTGTAGGGTTGAAGATGTTGCTACCCTATCTTCATAGGGCCAGAGAATGTTTCTCCCCTGTTTTGGTCATTACAGGGTATATCCCAGTTGGCATCATACCCACAAGTTGATTTTGTCGAGAATACTGCTCCTGAATTGGTCAATGAGTTGAGAGTTTACTTGGGGTGTAAAACCCAAGTAGATTATGATACATGTGTTCTACCACATGACTATTTAGTGTCATCGATGGAAATATCAGTAGGAAATAGGATGTGTTGAGATAACCCTATGCAATTCCAGGTTGAGATTAAGCTCCCTGACGATATCCTAGGGTTGAGCTGTGATCCCCTATGTGCTTGAATATCCTATTACTCGATATGGGGTTGTATATGTATAGTTCCCCCATGATATTTCTGGTTGAGATGTGTTCCTCGATGTGATTTCAGGTTGATATGTGCTCCTTGATGATATGATCTCTGATGACGATTGATGATGATATTCTGGGTAGTAGCCAGCTAGCAGAGATTCTAGGTAGCAACCTAATGGATAGAGGGTGGTAGCTTAAGCTCCCATCTAGTAACAAATTCTTCTTCTTCTATATTCGAGAATGTTCAACATACGAGCAGGATCAAGAGATAAGACGGAATAACCAAGGGATAGATCAAGATGTAAATAGATGATTTGTGATGATGAGATACTTGAGGTGGTCATGGCATGATGACTACATGACAGAGATGATCATGGATGATACATGATGACACTTGAAGACACAAGAATGGAATATTGATCGATGGAAATATATTGGCAGGTGGAATTCTCCCTAGTTGAGAGGGAGTGTTAATTTTTGCAACTGTGGTCAAATTCCACCTTAGAAATCTCAGTTGATTGAGATGATGATTTCATTAGATTCCTCTTTTCAAGAGGACCAAAATCGAACTAAATATCACCTTATTTGGACAAGAAAAAGTTGGTTTTTGAATTTATTTATTCACTCATGTATATTGGGTTAGGTTGGCCCTAGGCACATGTTAAATTGGTCAGGTCAGCCTCAACCCCAAGTGGACCCTCATAAAATCCTATAAATAGAAGACATTTCAATCTCATTTGGACACATTGGTCGAGTCATATTCTCTTCTCTTATTGTCTTGGTTCACATAGGTCTAACAGAGGAAAGCTCATGCAAAGTATCTGAAACTATGTGGTCAAATCTCGCACTGATATAGGGCTTTCTAATTCCTAGGTTTTGGCATAGAACTGGGAATTTTAGTCCCTTGATTCTAGAAAAGAGTGTTCCTAATAGCGTCCAAGGATCCTTGGACGTTGGTACAAAGTGCTTATAGGAGTGTCTAGGAGGCTAGTGTTTTTGCTTCTCAATTTGGTCCCCAGACGCATGCATAGTATGGTCCTGAGAGCATCTGGGTTGCCATAGACAATCACATAAAGCCTCATGAGATGGTTTAGGGCTTGAGGGAGATTTGTGTATGTTTACCCCAGAATCCCTCATCCAATTCACCTGGGAGCCTCCAAATCTGTTCCGGACGCAGTCTTCCAATTCTACAGAGAGCATCCAGGATTGCTATAGACATTGTTGGCACGAAAATGACAGCAGGTTTGAGACCTTGGGTTCAGGCACAAGGGGCCAATAAGGCTCCGTTGTAATCTAGAGAAAATCCATCATTGTCATCTTACCCAGAGAGGGTAAGGAGTCTCACCCGAGGCATGCCGCGACCAAAGTTGGATGAGAGAGGAGTTAGGTACCAGGAGGTGTCATCTCAGATGGAAGAAACCAACATATAAGAGCCTAGCATACAAGTTAACTAGATCATAATAATCCACTCATGTTATATCAAGAAACCATCTAACTCAATGCATCCATTCAAATTTTAAAGGGAAGCACAATGCCTAACAACACTTTATGGTTCTAAACAGTCTTTTCATTAAGATAAAATTTAGTAATACATGAGGCTCAAGGCCTGAACATTAACAACAAAGATAACCATAGCCAATATTAGACTGATATAAACATAATAACATATTTTTTCACATCTCTCTGCAACACAGGAAGACTCAACCTATTCTAGACTCATTCCATCGACTAGTAACAACCACCCTTCGCTCTTTCCTCTACTTTTTATCCCCTACAATCTACCCAGACTTCAAGTTCTATTATCCTTATGCTCAGCTACCTTCGCCCTCGATTTCCTCTGCTATTTTTCCACTCTGGTGTCCCTACTTCTTCTCACCACCTTTCTGCGACTGTCAGTCATCCTTTATTTCCTAATCTCCCCTCGCCTGTCAACTCCACAACTCCAATGGTCATCTCTCCCACCCATCATCAGATTCTTTCTCTGCAAAATCTCAAAATGAAGGCCCCAAAAGGCCTCAACCATAGTCCATTGGCTCATCCTCCAGTCAATCTTCCTCCAGTGCTGTCGGTGTTGTCAGTGTAGTTGACATTTTTGTCGATTCCTCTCATATCATTATTGCAGCTGCTCCTGTTGGTGTTACTTATTACTGCGTTGACGTAGTTGTTTCTTCTTACTTTGATGCTACATCTTGTTGGCCTTATTTTCCAACCGAAGGCACCAACTCAGGTACTTTAGCAATTGTGACCTGGCGAAATTGGGTGCAACTGTCGAGTGTGGATTTCCAGTGGTCATCGATTGTTCTGGCTTGTTGGAGGAACTTTTTCGTTGTGCTAGCAGTTGGTTGGGTTGGCTAGATGCTCAATAGAGAAGCCCATTGTTCTTCCATTTCTTCAGTGAGATATCACAGGGAGTTGATGTTGGAAATAATACTGAGAGGGGGGGTGAATCAGTATTATCAAGTCAATTATTTTTCATTTCATAATCAGATTTGCATGCACTACTTCAGTTAGTGAAAACAGCGTATATACGCAACTACAGTTAAGGAAACTCACATATAACTTGCAGACTTATATTTAATTTATTCTTCAGAAGTTGATCATTAGTCTGTGTGTTAGAACCATATAACCAGTAACCAGGAACAGTAAAACAAAACAGACAGTCACACACAAGAACACAAGATATAAGGTGGAAACCCAATGTGGGTGAAAACCACCTGCTGCAATTCGTCTCTCTCTTCTTTCAATTAAAAACTTCTTTTTACAATGGATCTGTACTAGTGCAGTCTTATACCAGTATGAAAGATTCTACCTGTACAAGGCTACAACCTTCTCTTGTTTTCCAGCTTCTCCTGGAAGGGAGCTACAACCCCCTTAGCTCTTGTACTAGCTGATGTACTAGTACGTAGGTGCTAACCTACAGAAGGCTACAACCTTCTCTTTTCTTCCAGGGACCACGTTTCATAAATTTTCAGACTGGATCCATCAATGACAATAATCAAACATAAAATACATCTGCATCAACCAATCACCTTTGCTTCAATTAAAACTGAATCAAACAATTACTTCTCTGAATGTTGTAACCAGACTACATTGACAATAACCAGAAACCAATCCTGAACCGAGAACACTGCAGCAATAAACAGAAGTAGCTAAAACATATTTCATGAGACGTATGCTACTTCAATATGTATAGCCTGCATACATATGCTTTTGTATTAGGATCAACCAACATATACGCCACTTTGACTTACTGAACCAACGTGTATACGCGCCTCTGCTGTGCCGAACCTGCGTACAGATCTATAAAAGATAATTTACCCTTTTCACTTATTCAGACATGAGTTATACCCAGATTATCAGATTTATAGATCAAGTCATGTGCCAAATATAACAGACCAAAATCACACAAAGATACTATTATTCAAGCCTTAATATCTTGACTCAACAATAGAACTTATCCTTATTCTTGTGCTTGGGTTCCTCCTTGGTTCAGATCCAGCTATGCACCATAACCCAATTCTAGATCTTTCTCTTCATAAGATATTCAATGCTTAAGTGAATACCTTTGCCAAATGATCTCCTTCCCTTTTTATAGTCTTAGGCCTTACTCAAACCATGGTCCAAAACCATAGAGAATCAATACCATGGACCCAATACCTGGGTTCAACACATCGGACGAGATACCAGGGTCCAAAACCATAGGTCCAAATATCAAGGACTAAATACCATGGACCAAAAATAAGTTTTCCGACATGTACGCGCTTTTCCTTGCATGAAAGTGCATGCATACGTATACGTGCCTTATGATCGTCGAACCCGCGTGTATACGCTACTTGGTTAAGAGGAACCTGCATATATTTCTTTTTGCTTCATTTTGAGAGCATGAACTGTGATCTGTCATTTGAGTGAGTTGCCATCAAGGACAACACCTGTGTCATAGCGCCAAACCTGTGTCATAATGCCAACAATATCCCCCTTTGGACTTGATGGCAACCCCAAGTCACTCAAAGTCATTCTCCCCCTTTGTCATCAAGGGCAAAGGGTTATGCTCCCCCTGAGTACATAAATCTCTGCTCTGTTGTGCTATCCATGCTCGCCTTTACTGTAGGCAAGGTCTGCAAGAAGATGTTCTACAGGAAGAAACATGACTTTATACATCATAAATGACCTTCCTATCACCAAAGACTCATACATTCATCCATCTCCCAACCAGGTGGGGATATATCAATATTGACTCATCCACCCAACCAAGTGGGGATACACCAAAAATTTACACATAATAAAACAAGAATATTACATAATTCATCCCAGGCATAGTGGGGAAACCAACATAGTCTATTACATGACCTTGATAATAAAGAAATACATGACATAGAGACTAAATATTTAAGACAAGACTATGATAGTCATCAGCAACTAACATCAGCAGCATCTATCAATCATCATCAAAACTAGCAACCATGATCTCCTTCTACACAAGATCCATTTGAAAAAAAATAGCTGTAAAATTGAACAAAGATCTTCTAAGATAATGCCAACAATGCATTATTAGAATTATATGCTCCCCCTGAACCTGTGCAAGATGGCCTCTGTCAGACCCATATCCGACTCTTTTCATCTTGAGTATGTCCCCTCTGTTTGTCTTCAAACCATAATATACGTGGCTGAGTCCAATATAGACACCTGCATATGTACGTGGATACACTTCATGAAACTCACATACAACCACTGTTCTCTAAAATAGATAATTTCAACAGCAGGATGATGCAGCAATTACTCCCAGCTTCTGTCTGAGATATTCAAATGTCTCCCTAGGCAGTGGTTTGGTGAATATATCAGCAACCTGTTCCTTGGAGGGAACATACTCCAATTTGACCTTTTGTTCAAGCACATGTTCTCGGAGACAATGATATTTGATAGGTATGTTATTGGTCTTCGAATGCATGATTGGATTCTTTGAAATACTGATTGCACTTGTATTATCACAAAAAATGGAGATAGGTGGAGTACAAGTGATTTGAATGTCTTGCAATGTTTGCATCATCCAAAGGAGTTGTGTGCAGAAAGATGCAGCAGCCACATATTCTGCTTCAGTTGTAGATAATGCAATTGAACTTTGTTTCTTGTTGAACCAAGATACTAATCTGGAACACATAAATAATGCACCACCACTAGTGCTTTTTCTGTCATCCACACTTCCTGCCAAATCTACATCTATATATGCATGAAGTGTGAGATCTGTATCTTGAGGATACCATAAGCCATAATTTTGAGTTCCTTGAAGATACTTGAAAATTCTTTTGACTGCCTGAAGATGAGTTTCCTTTGGATTTTCCTGAAATCTTCCGACTATTCCAACTGCATGCATGGTGTCTGCTCGGGTACCTGTTAGATAGAGCAGAATTCCAATTATTGATCTATAGGTTGGTTGATGCATTGATGCTGATTCATCATTTGTGCTGAGGCTGCATCCTGTTACCATATGGGTACATACCGGTTTCGAATCCTCCATCCCATATTTCTTCAAAATCTGCTTGAGGTACTTGGTTTGTGATAAAAAGATACCGTCTTTGTTTTGTTGGACTTGTAAACCAAGAAAATATGTGAGCTCACCAAGTAAGGACATTTCAAATTATTTCTGTATCACCAAAGTGAAGTTTTGACTCATGGCTTCTTCATTGCTACCAAAGATGATATCATCAACATACACAACAAGTATTAGCAATTTATCATTATCAATTTTTATATATAGATTGCTATCTGTTGATCCTTTTGAAAAACCTTGTTGATGGAGGTACTTATCCAAACAATAATACCAAGCCCATGGAGCCTGTTTAAGGCCATAGAGAGACTTTTTGAGTCTGCATACAAGTTTTGGATCATTCCCAAGGATGAATCCATCTGGTTGCTCAATGTACACTTCTTCTTCTAAGTCTCCATTTAGAAAGGTAGATTTCACATCCATTTGATATACTTTGAACTCCTGAAAGCTAGAAAGAGCAAGGAACATTCTTATGGCATCAAGTCTAGCAACTGGTGCAAAATTTTCTTCAAAGTCTATACCTTGTTGTTGAGCATACGCTTTGCAAACAAGTCTGGCCTTATTTCTAATAACATCTCCATTCTCATTCAACTTGTTTTTGAATATCCATTTTGTCCTTATGACATTCTTATCATTTGGTCTAGGAACTAACTCCCAAGTGTTATACTTTTCAATCTGCTCAAGTTCTTCATTCATGGCCTTGACCCAGCATTCATCTTTGCATGCTTCACTTACATTTCATGGTTCAATGGAGGAGAGCAATGCTAGATAGCTTGAAGCTTCTGAAATAGTTCTTCTTGTTTGTACACCTGCCTCTTTCTGCCCCAAAATTTGAGTTTCAGGATGATTCTTCTGGACATACTTGGATGGAGTCTTTTCTTCTACCCTTATCTATTCTTATAGTTCCTCATAGGTGTCTTTTTCATCATTAGTCTGATTTGATGTTGAATGATAGTCCTCATCATCTTCGAAATCTTTAGATTTTACCTGCCTTGGAATGTTTCCTTCTTCATCAGCCACTACATCAATACTTTCAACAATTTTTCTAAGTCTTTTATTGTAACACTTATATCCTTTGCTTTGGGGAGAGTAACCAAGGAGAATGCCTTCATCTGCTCTAGGTTCAAACTTGCCAAGGTTTTCATCAATCCTTTTGATGTAACATTTGCTTCCAAAAATTTTGAAGTATTTTACCATAGGAGTCTTACCATACCAGAGTTCATGAGGAGTTTGAGTGTTGTTCACCCGGACGTTTGTCTTGTTGAGAATAGTAACAGCAGCAAATCCAACTTCACCCCAGAAGGTTGCAGGAGTTCCAGACTCATCAAGCATAGCATGAGCCATTTGTTGAACTGTTCTATTCATCCTTTCTACTACTCCATTTTGCTTAGGAGTCCTTGGAGTAGAGAATTCCCTTCTTATTCCATGTTCTTCACAAAAATCGAAAAATTCATCCGAGGTAAATTCCCCTCCTCGATCAGATCTGAGGCATTTGATTTTGCAATCTGATTCGTTTTCAACCAAGGTTTTGAATGCTTTGAACTTTTTGAAAGCTTCGTCTTTATGCTTTAGAAGTCCTATCCAACACATTCTAGAAAAGTTGTCAATGAACAATATGAAGTATTCTTCTCCTCGAGGTGACCTTTTCCTGGATGGACCACATACATCTGTATGGACAAGTTCAAGTGGCTTACTTGTTGATCCTTCCTTATTAGGGAAATTAGTTTTGGTTTTCTTACCAAACTAACATGATTTGCATATTCTATTGTCTAGAATTCTGATGTCAGGGAGATCATGAACTGCTTGATATTTGCATGCTTTCCTTATCTGAGAGAAGCTTAGATGCCCCAATCTTCTGTGCCATAGCCAATGTTCATCATTCTTGCTTAGATAGCATTATTTTTGTCCTCCCTTGAGTATGTATAAATTATTTGGAGTTCTTATACCTTTTATCATTGTTTCTCCTGTATCAAGCTCACGAACAATACATCCATTTGATCGAAATATTACCTCATTTCCTCGATCACACATTTTACTGACACTCAATAGATTATGATTTAAGCCATCAACATACATAACATTTCTAGATTTGACCTTTTCTTTCAAAAGAACAGAACCTTTACCTTTTATGAGTGCAGGGGTGTCATTTCCAAATGAGACCTTCCTTTCCTTTTCTAAGGCACTATATGACTGAAGTTTTTCTTTATCACCTGTCATATGTTTCAAGCATCCACTGTCGATGTACCACTAATTTTCATGTCCTTCCACATATAAGGCTATACCACATCTTTCTAGTTGTGGTTCTTTCTTCCTCCATGTTTTGGGACTCAATGAAGCTTGCTCCTTCTTAGTTGTTTGCCAAAACCTACTCCTACATTCAGAATCTTCATGACCGAAGTTGTTACAAATAGAACAAACTATTTCATTTTAAAGAGCAGAAAAGTATTGTAGGTTATTTTCATGATTCCAGTCACACTCCTTTGATTTCGTGCTTCTCTGGTCATGATGGTCTTGTAGGCAACACATTGAGCTACTTTGTGTCCAAAGTTATGACAAGAGAAACATTGGCCATTGAAGAAATTCTTGTGATTATCAAACCTTCCATCCAGGTGATTGTAGTTTCCATAGACATTCATTATTGAGGCAAATTGAGAATGATTTATCTACGGTTGGTTGTAGCTTCTGTTCATCCTTGAAGTAGATTGTCCCTGATGTACTTGGTGATCTCTGTTCATCGTTGAGGTAGATTGACCTTGATTTACCTGGTGATCTGCTTTATGCCTTTGTTGTCGATTGTCAACCTGTTCACTTCTCCTTGCAACATCAAGGTAACTTTTGGAGGTGGATGGCTTCTGTGCTTGAGATGCTTCTTCAGTATATCCAAGACCTGTCTTGATTAGTGGAGAACACTGCACTTTGATAATCTCATCTAAAGTTTTAGATACTTTAGTAAATCTAAGATTAAGATCTTTTGTTTTCTCAATATCTTTTCTAAGTCCCACGATTTCACATTCTAACTTTTCATTGTGTTTTTCCCTTTCAGCAAGTTGGAATTTCAGATTATCTATAATCATACTCTTTTCTTCTAAGCAGATTTTAATTTTAGAAATTTCTTCATAGAGATCATTTTCATCTATAGCATCCAAGAAATCATCATCTTCAAAAGCCATCAAAAGTATATAATCATTACATTGTTCATCTTCATCACTAATTGAAAATCCATCACTGTCTTCATGTGTATAATATCTCTTCTGACTTACATTCTATTTTATGTTCCATCTAACTGGTTCCTTACCTTTATCAAGCTTATCTTTATGAGGACACTTGGCTGCATAGTGACCGACTCTTCCATAGGCAAAGCATTTGAAAGGTAGCTTACCTCTGAATCTTCTAGAACCCCGTTGAAGGTTCTTGACAAAGTTTGATTCTTCCTCTCCTTCTGACATATGTCCTGACTCATTGTAATCTCCTTTTCCTGAAGCTTTGAATACAACTTCTCTCCTATCTGATGGTCCCCCTTTTCTCATTTCGAAAGCAGTTAGGATTCCGTGCAGCTGTGACATGGTAATACTCTGTAGATCCTGTTTTTCTTCTATGGCAGAGACTTTTGATTCAAACTTAGAAGACAAAGATCTTAGAAACTTTTCAACCAAAGTAACTTCTTTTATTTCTTCACCCAAGTTTTTCATACGATTAACAATCTCATCTATATGTAAGAAATAATTAGCCACACTTTCATCATTGTACATTCTAAGATTTTCATATTGAATTCTGAGAGTTTGTAGTTTTTCACATTTTACCTGATCATCTCCTTCATAGCTTAGAACGATCTTGTCCCATATTTATTTTGCGGTTTTGAGCTGCATAACCTTGACAAATTTTGATTGAGATAAACTCCCTAATAGAGTATTGACAACCTTTGCCTTTATTTCATATTGCTTCTTACCAGCCATATCTGAAGGAGTTGCTGATGGAAATGTGTATCCTGCTTCGACGATATCCCTAACTTCTATACCAAGAGATTGAAGATAGGCTGTGATTCTTACCATCCAATAGATGAAGTTGCTCCCATCAAAGATTGGTGGCCTAATCAATGCCCCTTTTTCGTAGTTGCTCATGATGATAGATCTTCCTTCAAGCGATCAAGCTTCTTCTGAAGGATCGCTCTGATATCAATTGTTGGAAATAATACTGAGAGGGGGGGTGAATCAGTATTATCAAGTCAATTATTTTTCATTTCATAATCAGATTTGCATACGCTACTTCAGTTAGTGAAAACGGTGTATATACGCAACTATAGTTAAGGAAAATCATGTATAACTTGCAGACTTATATTTAATTTATTATTCAGATGTTGATCATTAATCTTTGTGTTAGAAAAATATAACCAGTAACCAGGAACAGTAAAACAGAACAGACAGTCACACACAAGAACATAAGAGATAAGGTGGAAACCCAATGTGGGTGAAAACCACCTACTGCAATTCGTCTCTATCTTCTTTCAATTAGAAACTTCTTTTTACAATGGATCTGTACTGGTGCGATCTTATACCAGTACGTAGGTTTCTACCTGCAAAAGGCTACAACCTTCTCTCATTTTCCAACTTCTCCTGCAAGGGAGCTACAACCCCCTTAGCTCTTGTACGAGTTGATGTATTAGTACATAGGTGCTAACCTACAGAAGGCTACAACTTTCTCTTTTCTTCCAGGGACCATGTTTCATAAATTTTTAGACTAGATCCATCAATGAAAATAATCAAACATCAAATACATTTGCATCAACCATTATCCTTTGTTTCAATCAAAATTGAATCAAACAATTACTTCTCTAAATGTTGTAACCAGACTACATTGACAGTAACCAAAAAGCAATCCTGAACCCAGAATACTGCAACAATAAACAAAAGTAGCTAAAACATATTTCATGAGATGTACTCTACTTCAATATTTATAACCTATGTACATATGCTTATGTATTAAGATCAACTAGCGTATACGCCACTTTGACTTACTGAACCCGTGTGTATACGTGCCTCTAATATGCCGAACCTACGTACAGATCTATAAAAGATAATTTACCCTTTTCACTTATTCAGACATGAGTTATACCCAGATTATCAAATTTATAGATCAAGTCATGCACCAAATATAACAGATCAAAATCACACAAAGATACTACTATTCAAGCCTTAAGATCTTGACTCAACAATAGAACTTATCCTTCTTCTTGCGCTCAAGTTCCTCCTTGGTTCAGATCCAGCTATGCACCATAACGTAATTCTAGATCTTGCTCGTCATAAGATATTCAATGCTTAAGTGAATACCTTTGCCAAATGATCTCCTTCCCTTTTTATAGTCTTAGGCCTTACTCAAACCATGGTCCAAAACCATAGAGAATCAATACCATGGACCCAATACTTGGGTTCAACACATCAGATGAGATACCATGGCCAAAACCATAGGTTCAAATACCAAGGACTAATTACCATGGACCAAAAATAATTTTTCCCACATGGATGCACTTTTCCTTGCATGAAAGTGTGTGCATACGTATACGCACCTTATGATCGTCGAACCCATGTGTATACGTGACTTGGTTAAGAGGAACCTGCGTATATCTCTTTTTGCTTCATTCCGAGAGCCTGAACTGTGATCTGTCATTCGAGTGAGTTGCCATCAAGGACAATGCCTATGTCATAGTGCCAAACCTGTGTCATAATGCCAACAGTTGACATGAGTGTGGACCGATAGTCGAAGATCGCAAAGCTTATTTTTCATCATTGTCAAATTTTCCTCAATGTGTTGAACACGGGCTTCCAGAGAGGTGAATTCCTCTTCAAACCTCCTCTGTTGGTCTGTTGGCTTATTGGGTCCTGACCCAGGTTCAGAGGTGATTTAGCCAAACAAATCCCGGTACTACTAGCCCTTTCGGCAATAGTTCGCAGAGCACGAGCTAAGGTCTCACCCGAAGTAGTATGGGAGGGTGCTAGAACTAGGTTTCCACAACCTGGATATGTCTAATGAATTCAAGTGGTCCACGGTTCCACCCTGCGCACTCGTCGCTACATGCACTTACCCATACCTCGCAGCCTGAGATGTTGTCTTCGCGCAACCATACTCAAGGGTCGAACGCTGCTATTACCCAAGTCCTTACTAGTATTCCACTGTTAGTTGATTAACTTAGCTTATTTGTATGCGTTAAGTTATACTTAGCAATATAAACCATTCATACATGTGCGCGTAGTAAAAAAACAGTATATTTGCGATTTACATTAACCAGGCATCAATCCAAGAACAGATACATGAATTGGTTACAAAACATTTCTTTATTAATCTCTTCTTCAGTTACAAACTCGACTCCACCCTACACACTCAGCTGCAAGGGTCCACACACTCAACTATGGACTACTAGGCCTCTATGCACTTAGCTGCAGAGCCTTCTCCTACTCTACGACCAAAGACACACTTTACACTTGTGACTAAATCACTTAGACTTGTTAGCCTTTTACAATTAGAGCCTTGATCTATTTATTTTTGACCGGATAAATCGATCTTGCAGACAAGACCGATCTCCCTAGTATCAGAAGATAGTCTAGCAACAAACGTACAAACAAACCTATCTTTCTCTAGACATATGTGATTTATAAGTAAATACTACAAAGGTGTTAAGATCCTACCTTAGATCCAATGCTTATTCGTAGTAGTCATCCTCTAGTCGTTCGAAAGAGCTACCTTTGAAGACCTGCAATCACAAACAAGCAAACATTAAATAGCACCTGCATAGCAAATATTATAAATCATGTCTATTATGGTGAATCCATAAAATAAACAATGAATTAATAGCTTATTGAGAAAAACAAATATATTTGTATTAACTTTGAATAGTAGAAGAACTTTACAACCTTTTCAGCCTTGATGTTGAACAAGTTCTTCCTGGCGTCCGAAACAAGAATTTCCTTTACTTTGACAAGTCTTGCACTCTTCCAAATGAGATCTTACAGGTATGTAATCTCTCCTCATAAAAACTCAACTAAAGAAGACTAAGTTCCAACAGCATTTTACCTCAAAAAATACTAAGCTTCAACCTCCCGTTAACCAGCCCAATGCTTCTTTTTATAGTGTAAAGGAGGAGGTTACTGGTCCACCTATGAAGGGATAGAATCCTCCTTCAAAGGAATAAGCTCCTCACATCAAGGGATTAGCTCCTTAAGGTATGGGTTACATGAACCTTAAGAGAGAAAATTTTCCACCTCAAGATTCCTTCTAGAATCTTCTAGAAATAACTGAAAGTAAGTTTATTTAGAGTATACTCATGCCTTTTTAACTTTTACAGGGGTCCGCACCTTTAACACAGAGACAGTCGGTCAAGTGCGCAGGAGACATGACCATTAGGTGCGGGACCGTAGGTAAGATAAAGAGAAAGTGCAAAACCATAGTTTTAAAACTTTTGAGAGCTTTTCTCTTATTTTCTAGCCTTGATATGAGGAACTGATGTTTTGGACTTGCAAAGGAGAAAAGTATCAGTGGTAATGAACTCACACAGATAGCAGAATGTCAAGGTGACAATTTTTAGTGCAAAAGATTTCCCCCTACATTGTGAAGTCTATAATAGATGAAGATAGAGTCTATCATGTATGAAGAGTGAAGTACTTTATCATTTCAAGGATAATCTTATGGACACCCCAGTTAGAACCTGTAAAAACATTCAATGCAATATATATATATATATATAGACATATCATCGCTGAAGTAGGCATTTCCATACTTAGATCAAAATTGATTAGAAAACTGACTAAACTATTGTGATACAGGAATGATTTTGTAATACATCAAGAGTATGGACATGTGTAGACATAGTATGGACGTAGCCATCTATTTATGAATAGTCCATTGTATAATGAATAACAAAATTCCTCGCAGCCTGGATGGTAGAAACTAGATCTAGGGTCTTGATTTCCGCTTCCCGAACTAGTATGATTCTATCCATGTGAATGAATGTGTCGAAGTTGAACATGGTAGAAACCACTTAATTACCAGTCAATGATGTGGAATATTAACAAGTGTGAGAGAAACCACCAGTAATGTCAATGGCTCTCAAAGTACTCAGTACAATCCATGAAATGTGAATAAATGAGCTGAAGTCAAACTTGTCATAGAATCATTCGATCAAAGGTCAATGATGCAACCTATCATCGAAGGCGAGAAACCTGCCATTAGGGCATGAAGTTTTCAAGGTACTGACAATTTCTAGATCGACTTCCTAGATAATGAGCTGAAGTCGATAGAAAGCGATCCGTCGTAGGCAAGCCCACAACACGAAATCATAAATCAAGTTTTGAAGAAATATATTGGCAAGGACTGACTCGGGGATGGTCAAAATGGATGACAAATATCTCGCAGATGAATGGTTTGTTTGAATTGTTCTCTTGAACACATAATGACATTGCAGATGGTTTGGTGACAATTGACCCAAAGCTAATACCCAGAAACCAGCTGAAGACTTTCAATGTGGTTTTATTAACTGTTTGGAAAAGGATTTTCCCAATGCAGGTGAACAAAAAGTGTCGTGTTCAAGAGTGGTTGATGGCTTTTTTTTAAAAACGAAGTGTAGCAAATAGGTTCATTTTTCTCTCTTTTCCCTCACCATTTCTGGCAAGTACCTCTTTATTTTTTACAAGCTTGAGGAGTATAACATTTGCTTGTTTATAAGCTCATCCTTCGGATGAGTCCAAATTAATTTAAAATTCGAACCCTAAGAAGGAGTGGTTCGTTCCTGTTTAAAATTGAACAGGTCCTTTATTGTTAAATTTTAACGAGTCCAGTATAGGAAAAACTCAGTGTTTTTCAATTTTAGGGAGTTAGAAGAAAAACTTAAGAAAAATCCATGGGGGTACTTTTTCGTAAATTTAGTCCCTCGAGCCCAAAAAGGATAAAATAATGCGGGAGAGAACTCTATTGACAGTAATTAGTCAACGTAAACCTTTTTCGTAAATGTTACACTAAAAAATGTCACCATGACTATTTACAGTTAGTATGGCTCAATCAACAGTCATGCTACCCTCTTAGGCAAGTCTTATGCCTCTGCTATCCATCTCAAACTCAAAAAAGAGAGAAAGTCTTGTAAAAATGTGTTTATCTCTGGGGACGCAGGTTCTCTCAAGCCTTACCTGCGGGGACGCTCACAATGTTCACAAAGGCTGCATCCTTGGACGCTCTGTATGTTAAGGGACAGGTGCGTCCTTCTGTAAAAGGCAAAATGCGCAAGTTTCATCTTAAAAAAGTTACTTGTGGTTACTTCTAGAACTTTCTAGAGGTCGGTTTGATGAAATGGATGCGCCTCCAGTTGGTTCATGTATCTCTATTAAGGAGGAACTTATCCCATCAATAAGGGAGCTATCCCACCCAAAGAGGGGGGTGATCCCATTGATAGTGGACCTGAATAACCTCTTTACAGCACTATAAATAAAGACATTGAGCCAGAGGGAGAGGAGGTTGGAGCTATACATTTTCTTTGGGTAAATGCTGCAGGATTTAGGTCTTCCATTAGAGCCTTTGTGAGGAGAGATTGTCTTCACTTGATTCTACTTGGGAGAGGGTGAGCTTTGTCAAAGTAGAGGAAAACCCTTGATGGACCCTGGGAGGAACTTGCACAACACCAAGGCCAGGTTGTAAGAGTTTCTTTGTTTCGTTATTAATACAAACTGGTTTATTTTTCTCAATAGCTTGTGTTAATGAGTTATTTCATGTGTTCCTTGGTCTGCATGTTGAATATATGTTTTATTATATGAAATGCAAGTGCTTGGTAATTGTTTGATTGTTTGTGGTTGCAGGAATTGACTTGAAGGAGGAGCTCATCCGGATCGTCAAGAACGGACTTCAACAACAGCGTTTTGGAATAAGGTAAGCCTAAACACTTGTAGTTTTCATGTTGTAAAAGGTGTATTTAGAGAAAGATCACTCCATTTTGTCTTGTTTGTCATTAGAATGTCTTAGACTTCTAGGAAGGTCAGCTGTGTCCGCACCCTTGACTGATTCCGTGTGACAAATTGGCGACTCCGCTGGGGAATCCATTAATGTGAAAGTCTTTTCCTTTGTGTGAACTTTGCTCTGAGAAAATTATTTTTATTTTCTGGTTTTTGACTGTGAGAATTAGTATTTGGGTGGCTTAGCTTTAGATTTAGTTAGATTTGGTTTTTCTTAACTTTTCCAGAAGGACGCACCCTCTAAGTACTGCACAGTGCGTCTTTGGATGCGCTGTTGCCGTTTGCACAGAGCGGGCCCGCGCCTGTTCTAACGGGTTGCCTGCGTCTTCCTCTAAAAATTTAGGAAAACTCCATTTTTGCTTTAATTGCTTTTAGATTTTGGTTTTTCTTAGTGTTTTCTGCCCAGATCCTTTAGTACCCTGTCAAAAATTTTCACCTGAACTTGTTTCATTAGCATTCTTGCTTTTAGCTTTCATCAATTGGGTGTTTTGAGTCTCTTTTTTGAGAAATTCTTAATTTGATTTCCTTTGGTCATTACTTGGAGGTTTCTCTCAGTCTTTTCACAATTTTGCATCTTTTTGCTTTTGTTTTTGCAAAAAAATTTCCCCCTCATTCGCCGGGGGGGGCTAAATTGTGTATGAGTGTTAATCGCCTTTGAGTGTTTTTATGTTTTGATCTTTGGAACTCTCACCCAATTTTCTCGACTTGCACTTGATTAGTTCTTAGATTACATTAGAATTATCTTGTGTTTGAGAATTCTCTTGCATAGATCACATTTGCATAATTAGAGTTCTCAGTTTCAGAATATGAATGAAAAATGTGCATAGATTACATTTGCATACTTTTCATGTGAATTGTGCATAGATTACAATTGCATAGTTTACATTCTGAAAAATCAATCGTAGATTTAGATCAGCTTTCTTTGATTTGAATTTACACAAAAATAAAAATAAAAAAAATGGTTTGGAATTGATTTGCATTAGTTTTTCTTGATAAAATCAGTGCATTAGAGAATTTGTTATTTTCTCTTAGTGATCAATTTTTTGCATTGTTGGAAGTCAATGGAAACTCTCTCCTTACTTTAGTTAGGATTCATCGAATTGAAACGATTACATTATCATATTCGATTGCATTCAGTTGAGTCGGGTCATAACACCATTGGTTTCATCTCCATTTATCCATTTGAGTAATAACAGCCTTAATAACACAGCGCTTAATTAAAATTCATCTAGTAATTTTTACATTTCTAGGGCTCTGAAGCACCAACATAGCTTAGGCTAGTGTCTTGGAGTAGGTGAGTACTTAACTCTCCAAGACTACAAAACCAAACAGATAGTTTATCTTGAGTAGAATAAATCCAATTGTTTCAATTGCACTCTGGGAAAGCTCCTCTTAAAGGAGAAGCACGAGCTCGTGTCCGAACCAGTGAGGGGATCATTTCCCCCTCGTTGGGAACGACGCCAGACAGTACGTATTACAAACAGTAAACCTCGGATTAACCATTGTCGAGGAGCCAGGGGTCACTTATCGGTAAACCTTGGATTGTTGTCAAGGAGCCGGTAAGGGGATTGAGCTTGCTACTCTGCCCTTGCGTGCTGTCGGAGTTTAGACTGTTCCCCCAGGTGTATTTGTTACTATTGGTGACCTTAGTGACCATAATCTTTAGGGTTCTACCAAGGTGACGGTGGAGGGAAGGTCCCACTGTACCTGGAGCAGACGTCGGTTATACTCACTTGGATTTTCTGGGGGGTTCACTTCACTCGAGACGGTTAAAGTGGAGGAACTTGGTCCAGTCTATTCATTAAGCAGGTTGCCGGGGTAACTGTTCCACCCACCACTTTTGTACTGAATTCGACGATGTTGGGTTTCATCTCCAACTAGTGTTTTCGGTCCGGAAGGCTACTGTTTGTGTATGGTTTGACTCCTAGATTTGATAGCGCGTGTTAATTTGATTGTTTTTACTTTTAGAGACCATAGGTGTGAATTGTGAATTTTAATTGTTAGGTGTGAATTGTGAATTGTTTATTTTAGTTTTAAATTGTTAATAAAATTCACTGAAGTTGAATATAATGGCAAATGTTCCGGAATTTATCAACCTAGGAACCCCTCCTAATGATAATCCTAGTACTTTTCCTTACTTTGGAAATGTTGGTCCTCCTTATATGGCTACTTTGTCATTACCTGGATTTACAATAGGTTTACCGATATGGTTATTTTCAACTTCGTTGGCCCAAAATACTCCAATTGTTCCATCTCAACCGGATGCTTCACCTCAACAGAGTTCACCATCTCAACATCACCAACCTTCTGTTGACCCTTTACCTTCTTCGCCTAATTTTTCTTCCTCCATTTCTTCCTCTTCGCCTGGTAAAAGCCTTGATGCTAGTAACCAGGAGGCTAAGAAGAAGAAGAAAGGGAAGAAGAAGAAGAAGAAGAAGAAGAAGCAAGATAAGAAAGAAGTCAACCGACCAACCACGACTGTAAGTGTTAGTTGTGTTGAGGAAAATTCCGACATGCATCGTAAACCAAAATACCCTTGCAGGCTTTGTAAGGGTGACCACTTCCTTGTCAATTGTCCTAGTATTCCAAAGGTCTTGGAAGCATGGTCAGAAAAATCTCATCAACTTTCCATTGATCCATCAACCAGTGATAGTCAGGTTCTTGGGAAAAAGGGTAAAGTTAGGTTTCCTTGTAGGTTATGCAAAGCGAGTCATCAAACTCACATTTGCCCTCACATGGATGAAGCCTCAAAATTGTTGGAAAATCTTACTGTTCCACAGCAAGAATTTCCAACTGGTTATCGTAAACTTTCTCACAACCTACCGTCAACTGACGGAGTGATTGATCTAAATTCAAGTACAGTCGATCGCACTCTCCCATTGGAGAGTGAAACTCATGTCACTCAGGTTGATGATCCATTAGTTGATCAAGTGGTCGATTCAATTTCACATTCGGTCGATCACACTCTCCTTTTCGAGAGTAAATTTCATACCGCTGATGTTCTTCTTGTTACATCGAATTCTTCTATGCCGGGGAGCATTTCACCTGTTTCTACAGAACCCCCTCCAAGTACTGAGGTCTTTTCCTTTGATTGGAATAGACTGACAGAACCTCGTCTTCCTTCCTCCATCCCTTTCCAAATCATTGTCAAGGCGGGTGGTAGGGACATACATCGTACTCAGGTAGATGAAGGTGCTTCTGTTAGTATTTTATCCTCAACTGTTTGGAAAGCTTTGGGTTCCCCTAAGCTTGCGCCTATTGCGCAGAATCTGAAAGCTTTTAACAGAACCATTAGTGAACCTTTAGGGATCCTTCCTAAGTTTTCTATTACCTTGGAAGGTAAAACTGTTTGTGTTGATCTTATGGTAGTTCGAGGTCCCTTGGATTTCAATTTACTCCTTGGGCGAGACTATGTTTATGCAATGAAAGCTATCGTATCGACACTCTTTCGCGTGATGTCTTTCCCTCACAATGGCAGTATTGTGACTGTAGACCAGCTTTCGTTCCCTAGTCTTTTTTCAACTACCAATAATATGACACCCCTAAATGTTCCTGATTCTAAAGTGGTATCTACCCTGCCACGGGTTAATTATGTGGCAACCGGTCCCATGATTTCGGTTACCGATGTAAATGAGCCTCTCACTGTTTGCTCATCTTCCTTTGATTTAGCTCCGGTAATTGACATGGAAAACTCTATGGGATTACTTGAACATGATGTTCTTATCCCTTTTGAGTCCCTTGACATGTGTTCCTTCCCAAGAAGTATTCTTCCTTCGGATGAAGACCTCTTGGAAGCCATGATCAAGGTGTGTCCATTGACATGTCTTTCCTCCAGTTGGAAGCCATGATCAATGTTACGAGGATAGTTTTTTCCTGTATCAACCTCGTTAAAAAATGAAATAGGCTAGCGAGGATAGTTTTTTCCTGTACCAACCTCGTTAAAAAATGAAACAGGTGTCCACGAGGATAGTTTTTTCCTGTATCAACCTCGTTAAAAAATGAAACAGGCTAGCGTGAGGATAGTTTCTTCTAGTCTCAACCTCATTAAAAAATGAAACTGGAAGTCATGAGCATAGTTTCTTGTCTTGTGTCAAGCTCATTAAAAAATGAAACAAGGAGTTCCGAGGAAAGTTCCTTTTACTGTGTCAACCTCGTTAAAAAATGAATCAGTTAGTTCGAGGATAGTTCCTTGTCTTGTGTCAACCTCGTTAAAACAATGAAACAAGGATAGGTTATATAGGAAAGTAGGATTAGAGAGGAAAGTTCCTTTTACTGTGTCAACCTCGTTAAAAAATGAATCAGTGAATCGAGGAAAGTTCCTTTTACTGTGTCAACCTCGTTAAAAAATGAATCAGTGAATCGAGGAAAGTTCCTTTTACTGTGTCGACCTCGTTAAAAAATGAATCAGTGTGTTCGAGGAAAGTTCCTTTTACTGTGTCAACCTCGTTAAAAAATGAATCAGTGAGTGTGAGGAAAGTTCCTTTTACTGTGTCAACCTCGTTAAAAAATGAATCAGTGTGTGCGAGGATAGTTTTTTCTTGTATCAACCTCGTTAAAAAATGAAACAAGGAGAACGAGGATAGTTTTTTCCTGTATCAACCTCGTTAAAAAATGAAATAGGCTGTAATGAGGATAGTTCTTTTACTGAGTCAACCTCATTAAAAAATGAATCAGCTAGATTTTAGGATATGTAGGTAGATTGTAGAAAGTAGGGTTTGAGGACAGTTCCTGTTACTGAGTCAACCTCATTAAAAAATGAATCAGGTTTGAGGATAGTTCCTGTTACTGAGTCAACCTCGTTAAAAAATGAATCAGGTATGAGGATAGTTCTTTTCTTGTGTCAACCTCTTTAAAAATGAAACAAATCCCTTTTCAAGTTAAATATTGAAAGTAAACCTTCATTTCATCCAGCCGGTTGAATGCAATGAAGCCTGGGGGGCATGTACCTCATTTCGCATCATTATGCTGGGGGCATGCGAACTTTTTGAGCATAGTTCCTTGTCTTGTGTCAAGCTCGTTAAAAAATGAAACAAGGGTAGGTTAAGTAGGTAGATTGTAGAGAGTAGTCATGAGCATAGTTCTTTGTCTTGTGTCAAGCTCGTTAAAAAATGAAATAAGGATTTTAGAGCATAGTTCCTTGTCTTGTGTCAAGCTCATTAAAAAATGAATCAAGGTTTTTAGAGCACAGTTCCTTGTCTTGTGTCAAGCTCGTTAAAAAATGAATCAAGGTTTTTTAGAGCATAGTTCCTTGTCTTGTGTCAAGCTCATTAAAAAATGAATCAAGGTTTTTAGAGCACAGTTCCTTGTCTTGTGTCAAGCTCGTTAAAAAATGAATCAAGGTTTTTTAGAGTATAGTTTTTTGTTAGGTAGATTGTAGAAAGTAGTTATGAGCATAGTTCCTCGTCTTGTGTCAAGCTCACTAAAAAATGAAACAACTCCCACGAGTCTTTCCAAGATTTTGAAAGTAAAGCTTCATTCCATCCACCTCATTGAATGCAATGAAGCTTGGGGGGCATGTACCTTGATTTGCATCATTATGCCGGGGGCATGTGAACTTGTAACAAGCATAGTTTTTCATTTCAAGCTTGTGTAAACATGAAACCGAATCCGAGCATAGTTCTTTTCCTGTGTCAAGCTCGTTTAAAAAATGAAACAAATCCTCCTCTAATTGAGTCAAGAGATTGACTAGATCTCATAAATGTTAAGTGTTTAGGTTAGTTATTTCAGTTTTTTGCATAATTTTCTTACAGTTTTAGGTCAAGTCTTTCAAATGATCTTGTACTTGAACCTTCATTTCATCCTACTAGTTGAATGAAATGAAGCTGGGGGGGCATGCGCTCTAGCAGTTACGCTTAGGGGGCATGAAGCATAGTTTTTCTCTGTTTCAAGCTTTTGTAAAAATGAAACCTATCTTGAGTCAATTTTAGTTATTTTCAAGACTCGTTAAACTCATGAAAATACCGAGATTATTTTGCTATCTTTCATTCTCGTAAAACAAATGAAAATGCCGAGTTCTTTCCGTCTTTTCCTACTCGTAAATTAAATTGAAAGTCGGCCATATGAGTACATTTTTATCATTTTTTTTCGAACTCGTTAAAACTTACGAAAAAGTGAAAACCATGAGTACATTTTTATCCCTTTTTCGAACTCGTTAAAACTTACGAAAAAGTGAAACCTTGGAGTTCTCTTTTAAGCCCTTTTCAGACTCTTAAAACATGAAAAGATTGCCGAGCGTTTCTTTTACACTCGTTAAAACGGAATTAAAAGACGGTCCCCTTTTAGCTCTTTTCTAACCGCAAAATCAGGAAAAGATTGCCGGGTTTTTGTCGTTTCAAACTCGATAAGGAAATAAAACGACGTGTCCTTGATCGCTTTTTACTTTTCAGGTCAACGACACTATTATGAAAGTACTCCTTGGTCGCAAGATCAAGCGGTTCCCCCAGGTATTATTTTATACTTTTTCGGACTTGAGGGACACAAATCTACGAAAAAGTTCAACCTGGAGTCTTCTTAAGTTTTTCAGACTCTCTAAAATTGAAAAACACCGAGTTTCTCCTATACTGGGCTCGTTAAACATTTCACAGTAAAGGACCTGTTCAATTACAAACAGGAACGAACCACTCCTTCCTAAGGTTCGAATTTAAACTAGGTTGGACTTGTCCGAAGGATGAGCTTATAATCAAGCATATGTTATCCTCCTCAAGCTTGTTAAAAATAAAGAGGTACTTGCCAGAAATGGTGGGGGAAAAGAGAGAAGAATGAACCTGTTTGTTACCTTTTGTCTCAAAAGAAACTTTATTACCACTCTTGAACACGACACTTTTCATTCACCTGGGTTGGGAAATCTTTTACCTCACAGTTGACCAAACCACTTTGAAAGTCTTTAACCGGGTTCCGGGGATTAACTCTGAGTTATTCGTCACCAAGCCATCTGTCGTGTCGTTATGTGTTCAAGAGGTCTGCAAGCAAAAACTTTCATCTGCAAAATACTTGTCATCCATTTGACCATCCCTGAGTCAGTCCTTACAGCAACATTTCTTCAACTTGAACAATGATTTCGTGTTGCGGGCTTGCCTGCAACGGGTCGCTTTCTATCGACATCGACACATTATCTAGAAAGATGACTTAGGAATCGACAGTACCTTGAAGTCTGCATGCATCAATGGCAGGTTTCTCGCCTTTGACGTCAGTTTACATCATTGACTTTCGATCAAAGGATTCTGTGAAGTGTTCGACATCAAAACATCTATTCACATTTCACGGGTTGTGCTTGGTACTTTGAGAACCATTGACATTACTGGTGGTTTCTCTCACGCTTGTTAACAGTTTGCATCATCGACTGGTAATCAAGTGGTTTCTAACATGTTCGACATCGAATCATTTAATCACATGGCTAGAATCGTACCAATTCGGGAAGTAGAAGTGAAGACCCTGGATCTAGTTTCTACCATCCAGGCTGCGAGGAGTTTTGTATTCATTATCTATGTAGACTAATCATAAACAGATGGCTGCGTCCATACTGTGTCTACAAAAGTCTATAAAATGATGTACTGCAAGATCATTCCTGTATCAGAGTAGTTAGTCCATTAGTTAAAGTTTTGAATCTGAGTATGGGAATGCCTACCTCAGTGATGATATAATCTTATACATGTATTTTGTGTTGAAAATTGCAGGTTCCAACCAGGTCATCCACAAGACAATCCTTGAAATGATAAAGCGCTTCACCCTTCCTAGAATTACAAAACCCTAATCTATTCCAGGCTTCGCACTTTAGGGGGCAATCTGTTACACTAAAAAATGTCACCATGACTATTTACAGTTAGTATGGCTCAATCAATAGTCATGCTACCCTCTTACGCAAGTCTTATGCCTCTGCTATCCATCTCAAACTCAAAAAAGAGAGAAAGTCTTGTAAAAATGTGTTTATCTCTGGGGACGCAGGTTCTCTCAAGCCTTACCTGCGGGGACGCTCACAATGTTCACAAAGGCTGCGTCCTTGGACACTCTGTATGTTAAGGGACAGGTGCGTCCTTCTGTAAAAGGCAAAATGCGCAAGTTTCATCTTAAAAAAGTTACTTGTGGTTACTTCTAGAACTTTCTAGAGGTCGGTTTGATGAAATGGATGTGCCTCCAGTTGGTTCATGTATCTCTATTAAGGAGGAACTTATCCCATCAATAAGGGAGCTATCCCACCCAAAGAGGGGGATGATCCCATTGATAGTGGACCTGAATAACCTCTTTACAGCACTATAAATAAAGACATTGAGCCAGAGGGAGAGGAGGTTGGAGCTATACATTTTCTTTGGGTAAATGCTGCAGGATTTAGGTCTTCCATTAGAGCCTTTGTGAGGAGAGATTGTCTTCACTTGATTCTACTTGGGAGAGGGTGAGCTTTGTCAAAGTAGAGGAAAACCCTTGATGGACCCTGGGAGGAACTTGCACAACACCAAGGCCAGGTTGTAAGAGTTTCTTTGTTTCGTTATTAATACAAACTGGTTTATTTTTCTCAATAGCTTGTGTTAATGAGTTATTTCATGTGTTCCTTGGTCTGCATGTTGAATATATGTTTTATTATATGAAATGCAAGTGCTTGGTAATTGTTTGATTGTTTGTGGTTGCAGGAATTGACTTGAAGGAGGAGCTCATCCGGATCGTCAAGAACGGACTTCAACAACAGCGTTTTGGAATAAGGTAAGCCTAAACACTTGTAGTTTTCATGTTGTAAAAGGTGTATTTAGAGAAAGATCACTCCATTTTGTCTTGTTTGTCATTAGAACGTCTTAGACTTCTAGGAAGGTCAGTCGTGTCCGCACCCTTGACCAATTCCGTGTGACAGTAAATAGTCCATTTCAGTCTGTAAAAGGGGTAAACTTATATTGAAGGGACGATTATTCATTTATTTTAACGAGTTTAAACAATCAAGTGCTCGGCAATCCTTTCAATTTTCGAGAGTCTGAAAAGGGCTTAAAGAGGACTCCAATGTTTCACTTTTTCGTAAATTTATAAAAGAGGCTAAAAAAGTGATAGAAGTATGCTCTTTGTTGAAAAATGATCAATTTTCTCGAAAAATCCAATATTCTGCACAAAAACTCGAAACATTACACATACCTGTCTAAGATAAATAAAAATGTTTTTAAAATTTACCTTTTTAAAGTGAAAAATAAATAAATTAAAAATTCATTTATTCAAAAAAACTTATAAAAAGGGCTTTTCTAACTTCATTTTTACCATTTGAGTTTAGAGTGAGAAGTGAGAGCTTTTGGGTAAAAAAGTTCCTGCGAAGATTCTAGAAAATCTATCCGTTAGAATCGAAAATCGTCAGCTCCAAGTAATCCACGTCCTCCTTAACTTGCATTTCATCCGTTTACATTTCATTTTTAGGTTTTAAATTTGATTTTTAAAGGAAAATTAGGTTTAAAAAATCGCTCACAGGGGTCCGCAAGTGCAACACGTAGGCCCCGCGGACCCTGACTTTTTTCTATAAATAAAAAGTTCGTGGGTCCGCACCTATTGCTCACAACCCGTGCGGACCTATGCACTGTTTGTAAGCAGCGGGTGCGGACCCTGTAGAATGAATTTTAAAACTTAAATCTCTCCAAATTTGCCCAAAATTTTTCGAACAAGCTTGTTCTAATATGTCTTTTTATGCATTGTAGGACATTCAAGATGCTTATTTGGCAAGAACGCGAGCATGAAGATGTAGATTATGCCGCAATAAATCATATGCCCACATTGTAGGCATTGAGAGCATGCAGATTGTATAAATTCTGGGCCATATAGGGAATGAGGGCCCAAGTAGACCTCTTGACATGGCTGGTAGACAGATGGAACACACAGGACCAGTTCTTTGTGATTGGTGGCCACCGGCTCGAAATCGAGCTAGAGGAAATATACTTTTTGACTGGTTTATGCAAGAGGGGTGAACAATTATCTCTTTTTGGGACTAGGCTAGGTGGCCAATCTGTCGCTAGTCTCCAATTGGAGTTTTGCGATGATCAAGCAAACCCCAAGGATAAATGCATTGATATTAAAACTATCAGCCGTCCTGAGCTTAAAGTTATTGCATTCACTGTTACCAGACTATGTCGTGTAGCATTGCATGTGGCTACTAGATCCCGGATGGAAATGGCTGTAGATTGTTTCCGCAACTGGTGCGAGGCTGTGTTGGAAAATGTGAAAGGCCAACTAACTAGAGCAAAGAATGGAAATCTGAAAAACTTTGGATATGGATTTATCATAGTCACCTTTGCTCTAGAGAGGATCCCCATGTTAGCCGCGCAGAATATTCCTGTTGATGCTGGTCTTCCTCGAGAGCCTAGAATGGTTCATTAGGTTACTTTGATAGCCCATCACTCTGAAGGCACAGAGGTTGTTCAATTTCCGGCTGAATATTTTTGTTGGTTGAACAACCAAATTTTTGTGATTCAGGACTTTCCATACGCCGGGATGGAATATCGCGGCGACCTAGACATGATTCTTCCACTAGGAGAGCAATGAGATGATTCAGGTAAAAACCATTTTCAACACTTTCTAAGTTTTATTTTTTTATGTATTTTAAATCGTCCAAAACTGATAATCAAAAGTTTAAATGCAGATTTGGGTCCATGATGACCAGCTGCTCTCTAGCCTTATGAGAGGAGACACCCAGCTGCAGTAGCATCAGCCCCATAGGGCCAATCAATAGAGATCTTAACCGACTTGGAGCATCATCTAGAGTGCTTGACACTAGATATTCTAGAGACTGATATAGATGATATTCCACTTACGTTACAAAGGTATGTGATTGGGGTCCCATGACCTTTTAGGAGGTTCCTATGTAGGGTGGCCCAAGTAGTAGTTTCTTATCGTGATCATCACTATGGATAGGATGATTGATTTTGTAAACTCACGACATTTTTGTCTTTTTGTATTATCATTTTTGCCAATCATAAGGTGTTTTTCAACATATGATCGAAGACGATGTATATTTTGAAACACACTTCTATGCTATGATATATCATTATTACCAGCTATCTTGTGTAACATGTTATCAAATGTTATTAAATTTACTGTTTTGATTATTGCAAATGTCTATTTATCATACTAGAAGCAACTGCGTCTCCTAATATATTTAAATGTCTTGGAATATGCTGATATTCAATGTA
This sequence comes from Pinus tabuliformis, assembly GCA_031772625.1. Taxonomy (NCBI): domain Eukaryota; kingdom Viridiplantae; phylum Streptophyta; class Pinopsida; order Pinales; family Pinaceae; genus Pinus; species Pinus tabuliformis. The sequence goes on along the minus strand of CM062811.1, from coordinate 220,556,909 downwards.
ATCAAATTCACGTTCCAAGATACGAACTCTAAAAAATAACCTTAATAACACTAGATTTCTAATGGCATAAGCCCTGTTAAGTTGTAATACAATGAGTTCAGAATCCAACCTAACAATCAAACTCCGAATCCCAAATGAGATGGATTCAGATAATAACTCAATCACTGCACTATACTTTGCAATGTTATTCGTTGTTTGACCATGGCTTACCCCATGCATAGACACTAACTCATCAGAGGGTGAATAGATAACCCAAGCTGCGGAAGAAATGTTCCATGTACTATGACAAGCACCATCAGCAAAACCAATGTATGTTTGAAGAGACGTCGAAATCTGCAATATCAAGAGTAAAATCAAGTTAAGCAGGAATAGTGATAAGAGCACTCTCTAAAATAGGCACACTTTTCTAATATAAAAGACACTAGCTGTAAAGAAACTAATCTAACAAAAAATCTCCACATAGAATTTAAGCATAATATCTCTTCAGATAAAGTCCATTTCTGAGTTTATCCAAAGAGACACCGTCAAAATCTATCAATTCATAAGCCCCTTTTTCAGCTTTCTCTTAACAATGTAAGGACCATGCCACATAGGTACAAATTTTCCAACCCCTAGCTTATCGTTCACTTGATCATATACTAAAACTAGGTCTCCTTCTGAAACATTACAAGGTGTAACACTTCTGTCGTATTGAGCTTTCATTCGTTTCGCATGAGTCTCATTTGCTATTGCAGCAGTGCGTCGATTCTCATCTAGCTGAGCTAAGTACAAAAAATGTTTCTCTTCTTCAGAAGTAGCTGGGAGTAATTCTATGGCTAATTGTAATGACGGAATTTCACATTCAATAGGTAACACTGCTTCCAAACCGTAGACTAGTTGAAAAGGAGTGAAACCAGTCGATGTTTTCACTGAGGTCTGATATGCCCAAAGTGCTGAAAATAGCATGGTATGCCAATTTGACTTATGAATACCAATGATTCGTTTGATCATAGTGACTAAAAATTTATTGATAGCTTCAACTAGACCATTAGCCTGCAAGTAATACAAAGTAGAATTATCGTGGCGCAGGCCAAGCTGATCTGTTAGTTCAGTCATCATGATATTTCGAAAGTGACTTCCATGATCAGTAATAATAGCTTGAGGAACATCGAATCTAGAAATTATATGATTGAATACGAAAGTTGCAGTAGTCTTGTCGTTTGTCGAAAATGTAGGCATTGCCTTAGCCCACTTAGTAAAATAATTTACCGCTAGGATAATACACGCATGCCCCCTGACCGAGTGAGGGTTACATGTAATAAAGTTAATACCCCACTTTGAGAAAGGACCGACAATAATTATAGGGTGAAGAGGAGCAGGTGGAGAATGCATTTTACGATTAAAGATTTAACAATTGTGGCATTTCTAGATTGCATAGATACAATCTTTGAATAAGTATGGCTAGAAATAACCAACGCGCAATATCTTTTGGCTTGTGGCATACCCAAACATATGACCGCCACATGCTCCAGAATGACAATCATTCAGAACCTTTTCAGCTTCTTCATGAGTTAGACAATGTTAGAAAACAAAATCCACTCCACGACGATAAAGTGTATCACCAATAATATTGTATTGTTGGGATTAGAAACATATTTTTTGTCGCTGATATCGTGAGATTTTAGGCTGAAAAGATTGGGTTTAGAGATAAACAATAATATCTCCATAACAAGGATCAAGAGTACTAATATGAAACAAGGATTCATCCACAATGGGCTATTCCGCCATAGTTTCAGTATCAGTACGTGGGAAATCACACATTAGTTTCGCAAAAACCAAAGATTTCTTTGCCTTGGATTTTTCAAATTCAAATTCAAATTCCTACAGGATAACTATCCATTTGGGATACTTGCCCCCTAGCAATTGTTCAGTCAAGATATACATCATATGGTTACAATCAGAAATTACCGTGGTTTTGCATAATAAGATGTAGTGACAAAATTTTTGGACAGTTTGGACAACTGCCAAGGCCAATTTCTCCACATGCAAATATTTAAGCTCAGTTGGATGCAGATTTCGACTAAGATAGTAAATCACATGTTCATTGTTGAACTCATCTTCCTGAACTAAAACCATGCTAATGGTGGAATGAGAAGTGGTGAGATACAAAAAGTAGTAATGGTTGTAATTAGGAGGATGCAGTAACGGTGCATGGGTTAACACATGTTTAAGTGCATCAAAATATTGATCAGCGATCTCATCCCAAAAGAATGGAATAGTCTGTTTTAACAACCTGGTAAAACCTTTTGTTATCTCAGCGTAGTTAGGAATGAAACGACGTAAAAAGTTTTCTTTCCCTTGCAAACTTTAGGGTTGGCGAAGAGTCGAAGGAGGAGGTATATTAACGATAGCTTCAACCTTCGAGGGGTCGACACGAATGCCAGCCTTTGACATGAAAAATCCCAGTAAGCGACCCGTTTCTACACAGAAAACACATTTGTGTGGATCCAGCCGAATTCAATAATGCCTACATCTCATAAAGATAGCTCGTAAATGCGTGAGATGATCAACTCTATGCATTGAATGAGCGGGTAAATCATCGAGATAAGACTGCACAATGTGCTTGATGTCATGAAATGCGTAAGACATAGCCCTTTGAAAAGTTGCTCCAGCGTTCTTCAATCCAAAGGGTAATTTGCAATAAGAAAATATCCCCCATGGGAAAATCAAATTTGTTTTAGGTTGATCAGCAGGGAGTATGTTGATTTGATTGTAACCGGAAAAACCATCCATAAAGGAGAACATTTCACTGTCGGCACAATAATCAATAATTTGATTGATATAGGGGGTTGGATAACTGTCTTTAGGACAAGCTATATTAATATCCCCATAGTCGATACATACTCTTATCGTTCCTTATTTTTTGTTGATAGGAACAATATTTGATACCCAATCAGTTAAAGGAATGGGATAAATGAAACCTGCGCGAAGTAATTTCTCAACTTCGGCTTTGATAGCAGCGACTTTTCTTGGATGTATCTGATGTAAGCGTTGCCAGATAGGTTTAGCATTCGGGTAAGTTTTAATTTCATGGACAACAATTGATGGACCGATTCCTGGAATTTCTTCATATGACCAAGCAAAAACTTCACGGAATTCTTGAAATAGGGCTTTATAAGTTTGGATTTCATCGTCCGTACAAGAAGCACCTATATGAATGTTTTCAATAATTCCTGGCTTAACTGAAATGTCAATAGGAACCGTTCGAGAGATATTTTCCAAATTTAACTTAGAATCAGAATGTTACAATGGATTCTGTGGTTCTTTGACATAGTCAGTAGTAATAATAGAAGAAAAATAATTTTCAAAATGATCAAGCTCAAGTAAAAATGAGTATCGGTGATGAAGATCTTTCCATTGTAAATCATCAACAGACAAAAGTTCACGAATCTGCTCATCAGTATGAACAGGATCAGAAAGTTTTGTTGTAGCTGAGGTTGATATCGAAAGTGATTCCCCATGGACCACATTCATTAGATCAGTTTCGGTTGAACAGGAATCAGAAAACGACTGTACAGCCTGATATGCAATTTCAAAGGGACTCAAAGGCATCATGCCATCAAATGAATCCACTCCAGAATCGGAAGGTATGATCCAAGGATCATCAAAAGTAACAGTATTCGCTGAAATCATATGAATATTTGCAATAGAAGGCGATACATTAGGAGGAGGGAAGCAAAAAGTTCCCAGTAAACCAGAATCTTTAATCAAACCTACGCCAACATCCTTGTAAGGGATAGTTGTTTTAATGATGTGTTGAATACTATCTGTAGAGGCTGGGTCAGATGAGAAATAAGTCAGCTGGTCTATCGTAATGATCTTTTTGTTATGAGGAAACTTGATAAGCCAAAAAATAGATGAAACAATAGCAGTCATAGCATAAGACCAACTGAGACCTAGGAGAAGGTTGTAATCTAGAGGGGCATCAACCACTTTCACATCTAGATTTACGGTTTTGCCTTCGACCCCTATAGGTAAATCCTGCAAAATGCCAAAAGGATGGACCCCTCGGCCATCAAAATCTTTTAGAATTGTCGGAGATCGATTGAGTGTGGGAGAACCAAGTGATTTTCAACACTAGATCGACATAATACACGTAGAATCCCCTTCATCAATCACAGTCTGAAAGCAAGGTTTGTTTTTTACTAAAACTAGAATATGGAAAGCCATTTGATGAGGTAGGCGGGGTGTACTATTCTCTAAATCGAAGATTATTAGGTTCAAATCCTGAATATCGACAGCTCCTATAGTAGACAATAGTAATTTACATTGTGTTGGGCATGATTGCAGCACTTCCAAAGCCGACATTGCTGAAGGGGAAATAGCTAAGTCTTCAACAATGTTGTAATTCTAAGTAGCTCTCGCATGTGGATTGAAAGCTGATTTATGAAGTACACCTTTAGCATGCGATTTGATTACTAAGTCAGGGTTGGGTTTCTCGATCTGTAGTGGATCAGAACCAGGAGGAGGTGTAGTTGTTGTGTTTGAATTAGAAGATTCTGCTTCTTTACTACCATAATCTTGCGATTACGTCGCAATCCTGACATGAGACATCATCATAATGGGTTCTTCTTAGGCATTCGAGGAAGAACAAATCATATTAATATCTTGAGTAGGAAAATGATCCTTCAAGACATTTGGCATTTGAGAACCTTTAATGAATTTCGAAACCTCTGCTCGATGTGGGCATTCTTTGGTAAAGT